>CM061133.1:28530860-29130860 GCA_030789695.1 Scilla litardierei
TGTCTTTCTTGAGGTGTCTTTCTTGAGGACAAGGAAGAGTTTCGCTTGAGGGATTTTGATGAGTGTTTATTGTTTATAGTTTTTCCCTCTTTTTCATGCACGTTTTACATCGTTTCATTCTCCATTCCTCCCTGTTTTTCCCGTTTTGTCTCCTCTTTTGCTGTTGTGGTCCCTAACGTGCTTTGCAGGAAATATGTGCCGATTAGGGACCATATGGCGAGATCTTAGCACAAAAAGATGAAAGGAGCGAAGCCCGGTGGTCAATTGGTGCAATGGAAGAATTTTTTGTGAATAACTGAGACCCAAGCGGCCGCGTCATCATGTACCAAACGGCCGCGTAAAACTGCATTCGAGATGACATCTATGCGGCCACGTCGAAGACCAACGAACGGCCGTGTCAGAAGATATAAAGATTGAGAATCTGAAACCTACGCGGCCCGCATAGACGAAGACGATGCGACTGTGATTTTACAAAGACAAAAGCACATCGACGCGACTGCAGCCAATACGATGCGGCCGCGTCTCTAATGACGCGATCGCGTCGCTGAAACCCCATTTCCCATTTCACATAAGGGATCGACACGACTGCTTTGTTTTCGACGCGGTCGCGTCAGACCAACTTTCTGAGGTGGTTAGGACGAATTCTGGGGGCAATTTTAGTCTTTTGGGCGTGCGTATATATGCGCCCCTTCATCCTCCTGCGAGAGGAATCTTCTTTTCAGCTTGGGAAGTTTGTAAGGATTCTAAACTCTACTTCTTTGTTATTTTCATTGTTCTTATTGCTTATTAGTGTAATAGTTTAACTTTTCTTAATTGAAACTTTCTATCGTTGTTATTATTGCCTTGTTTTGCCATCTATTTCTAACCTAATCCGAATCTATGGCTTTAGATTCTTACTCATCGCTAGGAATCCCTTCCATTGTAATGGGTAGTGAGCAGTTTCCTTCTAGGGCAATGGGATGAACCCTATTGGATTAGGGATATGGGTTGAACTAATTAATTAATTTAATTGCTGGGCTAATTGAGATTAGGGGTATATTGGGATGATTATTCTCGTCGTAGATTCGACCCCTCCCTTCAGGGTGATCGGATTGGCCGCCGACCAAAAATCGGGACCAATCCAGGGATCCGATTCATACGACCATAATATCGATGTGGCTGACAAGAGTCGGGCACCGATTAGAGCTCTCCTAATGTAGGTCTAATCCCCGAACGCCACTGTGGGCGGGAGGAAGATTGGGGATATTCGTCGAGCGTAATGCGACCAACGTACACCGATGCATCGGAGAACACTGACATCGTTGTAGGTTGGGTTGGCCTATCATTGCATCGAAACAGCGGGGGGTAGGACATGAAATAAGGGAATAACCTATCATGCTTCACGATAGTGGGGGATATGCGAATGCCCTTAGGTCACACGACCTCTCTCGAGTCTCAATGAATCCGACAACCGGTTGATTACTAGTCTAACCCTAACCTTAGTCCAATGGCGGGGATTCCCCACGCCCTAGAGTTTTTATCCCTTGATCCGCACTTTTCCTATTTTCATCGACCAATCACCGACTTTATTGCGTAGCTTTCATTCGAAGACCCATAAACTGATACTCACTGACAGCCTCCTCGTGTTCAACCCGTTAGCGACAACACACGACCCGTGCACTGTGGTTTTATTAGCATCGCTCTCTTGGGAGACGATCAAAGAGCAATTAGAAGAACATCGAACACAATGAATAATAGTAAAACAAATACAAAACAATTAAACAAGAACAAGAAATACTTAGCTCAACGAGTTGATCACAAGAGTCGTCAATTCATGCTTACAATCGATGAGAAAAGCATAAAACCCTAATCTAAACCTAATCTACTCCTAAAACTAAGAAAAGACATGAAAAATGGGAGAAAATGAAGCTAAAGGTCCCTCTTCCTCAAAAGATGGCATTCCCGTGCTTTTATAGCAACTCAAAAATCATAACGGGTAGGTTGTAGACTCGACCCGAAAGATCGTTTGGCGAAGTGACTCAGTCACGTCGTTTGGAGGAAGTTACACATCCTCAGGATTGCTTTCTGATGTAGTCATGTGAGGGTTCACACAACCGCATCGAATGTCGTGCGTAAGAATCTCGGATTTCCAGCCTTCACCTACTTTGGGGGCAACACGGTCATGTGAGGGTTCACACGACCATGTTGTGGTGCCTTCTTTTCCTCAGCGAATTGGCCCATACAACCCTCCAAACGGTCGTGTGGGTGCTTTGGCTGCTCCTTGGCTGTGTTACCTCACACGGCCGTGTGAGTCATCTCACACGGCCATGTGAGGGCTGTAGATCTCCACTCCTTCATTGAATTGATGCTCCCAAAGCCTATATCCACGCTCTTAGGTTCCAAAAATCCATGATTCCACCTGAAACACATCAAACAAGCCCAAAACATAAAAAGGAACAAAAATGTAAAAATGGTGTGGAAAGCATGGTGAAGTGGCATGAAACGTGAGTGAAAAACACATGAAAAACATGTAAAATAAACACTCATCAATTGACATTCCCAAGAATGGCAATCCACCAACAGCAGAAGTGGCTGTTTCTCGACTTAAAAGAGGTAGACCATCAGGCTCCAAGGATAAAATTCCCATAAAGAGGAAAACTCATGGAGGCCTTGAGACAATACTACCACAGGACAATGAGTTCATGTCCATACCTCACCTATCCCGAAACCCCAAACCCCAAGAAGAGGAGATTTTGGGAGAAAATGAAATATCATTCAATGTTGTCGTTCTGTGGAGGTGTTGGACAAAAAGAACACAATTTGTCGACAATATATTCACGTATCATATTACCATTTGCATCGCAAAAGTGATGATAATTAAATCCACACTCCGTTGTTAATTTGTACACGTAGAGATTGACCAATATGGAACGAGGCAATAAAAGCAGAGCTGTACTCGCTTATGAAACGTGAAGTGTTCAGACCTAAAGTCCAGACACCAAAAGGTGTCTAACCTGTGGGCATAATGAGTATTGTACAAATAATATAAACATGAAATCGTATGCTATAAGGTACATCATATAGCTTAAGGATTTTTCACTGAAACTGGGGAATAAACAATTAAGATGAGCTTGACTCACTTATATAAATGATGCATCAGACTCCCTAGTCATAAGTTGCGAATACCTTACGATTTGGCAAAGGAAATTTTGGATATGCTGATATTGGATGTTGTGACAACATACCCCTATGGATATTTGTATAAAGATAAATTTCCTCATTTTCTTAAATGCCTAAGTAGACTTCGGGACGTCTATTTTATTAAAGAAATAATAAAATAAAATATTGTACAACCAAGTGAATCCCTTGACAAAGCAAGGATTCCTACTAAAGGTTATCTTTGCATCTTTATAAAGAGCAAAGAACGGGATTTGAGATCATAGTTGTTAACAAATTAAATCTCATCGGATCTCTTGAAGAGAAAATCGAAATATCTGTTCTAGCCTGACTATCAAATATAATATGAAAAACCTAGTCAAGATAAAGTTATGTCAAAGATTTATCTAAAAGATAATATCCTGTTACATTAAATTTCATACACCTAGAGTGTGTTGAAGAATTTACACAAGGACCATTGTCATCCACTAAGTATACCTATGGTAGTACGTTTACTGGATGCACATAACCCCTTTCGTCAACTGGAAGAAGGGAATGATAATCTAGGTCATGAAGTCCATCATCTAAGTGCATTTGAAGTACTTCTCTATCTGGCTAACTGTACGCGTCCCGATATATTATTTGTAGTAAATTTACTATACAGTGCAGCACCTACAAAGTGCCATTAGACTGGAGTTAAGCATCTTCTGCGCTACCTCCAAGGGTCGATAAATTTGGGCTTATACTATAAAGAATTATCCTCCATGCTTATGCAGATACATGTTATAGGTCCGACATAATGAGAAGTCACAAACTGGGTACCTATGGTGGGATGGGTATCTACTGTAGATCTGCAAAGCAAACTATGAAGGCATCATCATCCTATCATTCCGAGACCATCACCATCCAAGAAGTAAGCCGAGAGCGCTCAGTGGTACATCACATCCCAGTGACGACTGGGTCAAAGATTGGTAATTTTGGAGCAGACCACATAATCTGAAGACCATGCCAGATGCTTACCCCAACTTTGAGAAGACGACATCAGAGTCAACAAGACCAAGCACACCTCTCCAGAGCTCTTTTGGATCCAGCAACTGCCTAACAATGGTGATATCTGTAATTTGTACATATTTTTCGGTATGTTGTAAATAAGATTGAAGCGCCTAAGAGATCTGAAATCCAAACTCTTTTTCCTTAGCTATGGTTTTTTTCCATATGGTTTTACATAGTCAAATGTTTTAACGAAACAAATCTCATTAACTCAGGATTTCGAATTATCCACCTATTGTGATACTCATGTGATGCTCAGAATCTCGAAGTATTTATGAGCAGAGTTCACACTTATGACGGAATAAGTGAGAGTGTTATGAATGTATTATGTATGCCCATGTAAAGGCCCGTGTATGGCCGTTCCTATCCTATAGCAGATTAGGAGTTTGTATCCTACATGAATACTTTATCATATCATTGGACGAAGTCTTTCATATTTCCATATAAACAAAGTCCGTGCTCTCTCACATAAAGCACTTCACAACAATATACGATTTTTGTCTTTTTTCCGAAAATTTGACAATTTTAAAAACCATTTTCTAATCTTCATTGTAGGAGAAGAAAGTGACCATGCAGTACAACACAAATTACTTGCGTCCAGTGCGATAAGCTTCAGTATCAGATGATAAACAGGCATGGAGAGAGGATTTTCTGATTCACGGGATAAGAACTAAAGGGAGGCCTTCTCCATCAATGTCTTTTTCCTTCCTTGTCCTTTCTGACACCACATCCAGTTGGAGGCCACATCGTCCCCCACATCACATTAACACCGCTTCTTAATTTCTCCTGTTCAGAATCCTTCGCTATTTAAGTGCTAGTTTTGATTTTGATTTCGTATGAGAGGATAGAGAGCGAGAGGGAGAGGGAGAGGGAGAGATGGGGAAAGGAGGCGATGGAGGTGAAGAGAACATGGCTGCATGGCTTGTTGGTGTCAACACTCTCAAGATCCTACCCTTCAAACTCCCACCTCTTGGTATATGCCCATCATCGTTATATTGCTATTGTTATATTTATTTGATCTCTGAGTTATAAAAGGTGATCTTGGCTTGAAATTTATGTTGTTTGTCCTAAAAATTCAAACTTGGGTTCTTTGGATCTAGTGTGTATGGTTTAATTCTATTCTTTTGGGGGCTATAATCAGGTTTATAAATTAACAATTTTGTTGAACCATTCACTTCAGAGCTTAACTGCTTTATTGTTGAATAAATTCTTTTAGGCCCGCATGATGTTCGAGTTCGGATGAAGGCTGTGGGTATCTGCGGCAGTGATGTCCATTTCCTCAAGGTCACTTATTATGTACTCGCGATAAATTATGCAAAGATGAATGTTTGAACTATAAAAATAGAGTCTTTGATTATGGATTCAGTAGCTGGACAATTTATTTATAGTTTTCATTGCTTTGATGCCGCAGCATATGAGGATGGCACATTTTGTTGTTAAAGAGCCCATGGTGATCGGACATGAATGTGCTGGGGTGATAGAAGAGGTGGGGAGTGAAGTGAAGTCTCTGGTTGCTGGCGACCGGGTGGCATTGGAGCCCGGAATGGGTTGCATGCGCTGCAAACGCTGCATTGGCGGGCGCTACAACCTCTGCCCCGAAATGAAGTTCTTTGCAACTCCCCCTGTCCATGGCTCTCTTGCTAATCAGGTATCTCAAATTGAGATATTAACCCGTTAACTTATGGATTAGGAACGTGATGTGTGTCTTTTGGCAGATAAAGTATGAGTTACCAGTAATTAACTTTTCCGTTTCCCGACAATCACTATTAAACTCCTCTAACCATGTAACGGAGCTTTCCGGCATCTACAATCAATCATGAAGCCAGATCGCTTTGGACACATGTCGGATATGCATGTTGGACACACGTATCGGATGCTATACCTTTATTTTGAGTATGCTTTTTAGAATTTGCTTAAGCGTGTCCTCATATTGACATGATTGTGTCCTCGCAACATAGCATGATACTCTTGAAGGGAGTAAGTAGGAGTTTCTCTCCATCTTGATGCAAAAATCATATTTGGACTACAATAGATCCTTATAAGTGAAGAACACTCCGGGGGATGAATAGGGTGTATGCCACAAATTTAAAAAATTAAGCACAGAACAACTAACCCAATACTCAGAGAATCACATAAGGCAAATACTTTTAGCGGAGTGGCTCCCTGCCTAGACTTTCCGCATCTACTTCGACCCCAAACCATGAGGATTTCAACCCATTTTTATAACCAAAAAATAAAAAACAACCTGATCACACATTTGGGTGGTGATCGAACCGTACAAGATATCATTTGAAAGATTAAAGCACAGAGATATATCCTAAGTGAAGCTATTCACAATTACAATCTTACATCAAAACTGAAAATAAAATCAGAAGGATGTCACTATGGTGTAGATCGTGTCTTGATGATCATTTAGGCGTAAACTGTGCTTGATTTTGACGTGTGTTAGAGAAAGTTGTCGCCTTTTCAGTATCACGTCTGCAAATCTTCTTCCTTCTTCCTCCTTAATGGACACTTGAAGCTTGGATGGAGACAATGGATAACGGCTAGCAATACGGATGATGATCTCTGGAATTTTTGGCTAGATGCATACCTCTCCAAGGGATGGCTCTCTCTCTTTTATAGAGGATAGGAAGTTCTCTTCAATTAGAACCTTTGATCTTCAATCGATCTTCATTGAAGAACCATTGATCTTCAATCAATCTTCAAATCTCTAATCAAATTGGCATTGATTTGAGTAGATCTATTTTATTTAGAAACTCTCCATAGAATATGTCTTCAAATCTATTAGAAACTTCTCTTGATTGATAGAAGCCAAACATGTGTGTTTGACGGGTGAAACTGATCAAATCTGGGTTGCATATAACTTTGGCATACTTGGCATGGCCATGTGATAATCGGCACATCCGTGTCATGTGAACTCGGGTTTCTTCATCAATTTCGTAATTTTGGTACGGTCGTGTGCTGATCTGTACGGCCGTATCAGCTGATCATTTGTTCCTTCACAAATTTCACACTTGCGACACATCCGTGTACAAGTCTGCACGGTCGTGTCAGCTGATAGCCATGAATACACAAATTTGACACGGTCGTGTCAGCTCCCACACGGCCGTATGTCAGTGGCTCTTCATTAACACTATCTTTTCTGAAACGCACGGACGTGCCAGCTGACACACACAGTTGTGCAAGCCCTGTTTTGTATATTTTATCTTCATTTGACTCCGATTAACTTGAGATTCACTAGATAGACATATTAGACCAATATGACTTGTTTGGCATCATCAAAATTAAGTTTTGACCTTAGTTGGTGGGCTAACTTAGGCCAGCAATAAGCATGATGGTTTGATGGTACTGGAGGAATATATGATTGTTATTGAAAGCAGAATTTCCCGATCCTGGATAATTGGAGAAGAAATAAAACCAAAATGTGTTTCTTTCTTAAACGACCTAAGAGATTTATAGGAAGAATCCGAGTAGACTAAACAGTGAATATAATCCATCTATTCTTCTTATTTCATATCATTAATTATAGACACATTTCTAAATCCTTTACACACACACACACACCACCATATTATGCTAATTGCTAATTCACCCCTTAAATATGTTGGGTCTCCAAAAAAAAGTTTCCATCTATTTAGAAAAAAAAAAGGTATATTCTTTGCTATTGCATTGAATTTAATAGGCAATGGTTTTAAGTTTGATACCCCGCCCTTTTCCATTAAAAATATGTTTTCAAAAGGACCAAATTGACCTTGTTGATATATTTTTAAAAAGAAAGGCATGTTGACTTACATCATAGCTCCTTAATGGGGGAAAAGAAACCACTACTACAGCAGGAGAAAGAAGATTCCATAATGAAGAACGGATTCCTTTGCCCGAATCACAACAAACCATTGCAAAACGCTTTGAACCAATGCAACCTCCATTGCCTCTGCGAATTATTGTAGCCCCCATGCGTCTCTGTAAACTATTGTAGCTGGCATGTTCTGCAAACTCGAGTCATTATGTGGTTAATTTGGATCCTTGCATTTTTAGCTCAAAAATCATGTCACACACTGTTGATAGGAAAAGTGAACCCATGACCTCCAACTAAGGGAAGAATGTGTATCATGCCACTCGTGCTAAGCTTAATCATTTCTTTCTCTTCTTCGTCTTCTCTTTCTAAATCGAACAATGAAGAAACCTCAAATACACAAATGACAAAAGACAAGGCTATTCCCAATGATGAAAATACTTTCAAATCAAATTCCTATTTTTCTGTTTTGATATTCCTTCATCTATTCTTATTAACCTTTTTTTATTCTGCTACTCAAATCAATACACAAGGAAATTGTGTGTGTGAAATAAATATCCAAAATGCTCATTTTTTTCTATCGTCCTCATCTTCTGTCTCTTTTTTATCCCACTCAAATCAAACCCACAAGCTTTTACATGGACAATAAAGATGGCTATTGATACAGGCAGATGCATCTACTTCAGCGGTTTCGAGAAGGAACAGTATGTTCGGTGGCCACAAAGAATATGTCATAGCCGAAGACAATCATGATGGTAGGGGAGGAAGAGAATGGGGAAGATGACGAAGGACATTGAGAGAACAGATGAGATATCAAAAATTGAGTTCTGTTCGGGTGTGGGTTTGGGATTTTTGTTTCTTTTCAGACAGGTTGTTAGATTGCAGATGGAATGACAAGGGCTTTTGCCATCCAAAATTTAATAGATGTTAAAGGAAGTAAACTTTTTATGACCACAAAGATCTAAAGGTCATTTGGCAAATAGCATGATTTGAATGGCACTTTTTAATGAAGACTTGACTGGTATTCATCAGAAACTCCCTATTTCCTAAGAGTATTATACTTCACCCGAGACAATTCACAATTAACTGACACACAAACCGTGTGTGGCGCCAGATCCGACAGCGCCTCATCCAGCAGCTAGATCCGGCGTCGAGGTCGAGGCAGCCTGTTCCGGCAGCGAGATCGAGCCTGTTCAGACCAGATCCGGCGGCGTGGTCAAGCCTGTAAAAAATTGGGAACTATATAGAAAAGCCAACTATATAATTTGTAAAAAATTGGGAACTATATAGAAAAGCCAACTATATAGAGAGATGGTCGATTTAGGTTTAGGTTTAGGCCCCCCTCTAGCCGCTGGCAGGGCAACCTGCAGTCAGCTAGGGCGGTGCTTTCAGACCGCCTTTGATTGGTTGATTCCCTTCTAGTTCTACGCGTCGTTTTCCACAATTGATCCAGACCTGCAAGACTGCGCGTCATCTTGCTGCGCTTGCATCACCTTTAGGTGATTCAGATTCCGTTCGCATGCATCGCCATTGAGTCATCTTCGCCGTTGAGTCATCAACGCCGTCGCTGCAGTCAGATCCCGTCCAGATCCGACATCTAACGGCGAGATCGACAGCGCCTCATCCGGCAGCGAGATCTGACAGCGCCAGATCTGACAGCGCCAGATCCGACAGCGCCAGATCCGACAGCGAGGTCGAGGCAGCCTGTTCCGACGGCGATATCGAGCATGTTCAGACCAGATCCGGCGGCGTGGTCGAGCCTGTTCAGGCCTAATCCGGCGGCGAGGTCGAGGCATCCTGTTCCGACGGTGAGGAATTGCAGTGCCTGATCATTTGTCGCCGTATATGGATGACTCGTGCACAGATCGCGGGGCGGTCAGATCTGCTGATCTATTCTGATCAGTCTCGCAACTGAGCCGGCGGCGAGACCTCCGGGGCGAGGTCGAGACCATCTACTTCAGATCCAGATCTGACCTGCTCTCAAGGTCCCACATGTAGATCATGAGCAGCAGATCCAATCCCACATGTATTAACGCGGGAAATCCTTATCATCGATGTTCTTCATACTGTCATCAAAGGATGTCATCATCTGCTGTAGAAAAATCGACATCCAATTACGTTGAAGAATATCCTCCACTACAACGGAATTCTACTAACATTCGAAAGGAGAAAGCTGCTGGCCAATCACCTGCTCCTTTGAGGGTGGCGAAGACTGGTCGTGAAACCTGGAGTTCACTGTTTTCTATAGGGCGCGTTGTTGAAGAGGTTAGCAAATGCTCTTACTATCCTCCTCGGGAGGTTCCTTCAGGCAAGACTGTCCTCTGGATTTCACAGGAAGCAATCTCTACAAATGTTGCAAAATATGGATGAACACTAGCAGGTTATGTTGTGGGTGACAAACCTTTCTATTCTCATCTTCGTGCTTGTGTCCATCATTTGTGGCGACTAAAGGGTACTCTACAGGTCCATTCTAGGGAAAATGGTTTTTTCTTCTTTGTGTTTGAGCTGGAGGAAGATTGCAGCAGGGTACTCCAAGGAGGGCCTTGGATGTTTGATAAACGGGTGATAGTGCTGGACGTTGGACTCCAGACCTCACAATGGACAGATATCTTCTGTCATCAATTCTAGTATGGGTGAGATTTTCTGACCTGCCCCTTAAATTCTGGTCTATAGAGTGCGTAAGTATAATTGCTAGCTCCATGGGGAAGCCTTTATTTCTGGATAAGGCTGCAGCTTTAGGTGAAAGGTACACCTATGCACGATGCTTTGTTGAAATTGATGCAAAGACCAAATTGCAAAAAAAAATAGATATTGATGTGGAGGATGAGGAGAATGTGATCATTAAAGTGGAATATGAAAACTTGCATCCAAGCTATCCAACGTGTGAGTGCTTTGGGCATTCATCCTCTCAATGTCCGTTTAAGAAGGTTTGGGTAGAAAAGGCAAATCTAAACTGCCTGCGGATGGGAGTGTGTTAATTAATGAAGGGAATGATACGAGTAAAGGTTTTTTAGCTACTGTGGGCCGGACGATAGAGACCGGAGGCCCTTCTGGTATAGAGACTGGAGGTCAATCAAATGGAAATGTCGATGTTACTAATGGTGAGGCAGCAGATATACATGTAATTCCAAAACCTACAGAAACTGGGGCCCCTGCTGGTAGTGATCGCATTGATGACCCTGACAATGTTGGTGATGAAAATGCTAATGAAGATGAATATGAGGAAGAATAGGTGGAAGAATTTGATGGAGATGCTACAACGACAAACCAAGAATGGGAGGATGAAATGCGCCGCTTAGCTCCTACCTTAAAGACACTTAAAAGATTTGTTTGGATCCACCTCGACGGAAAAGCTCAAGGAATACTCGGAATCCTAATTATCGTTAGGAGTCCCTGCTCTTTTAGAGTTGAAAGATTGTTTATGGTTTAGCTTCATTGAGTTTTATGTTTGGTTCTATTTGTAGACCAATATTGTAATTTGTTGAGTATATGAATAAAGTTGCTTACCCTTCAAAAAAACTGACACACAAACCCTCAAATAATGCATGCTCTAGTTTTGAGAGGCTATTCTATCATGATCATAGACACACTGAGGTTTCCAAATTGCATCAAATTCTAGGATATTTAGAGGTTTGAAAACCTCGAGTTATTCTGTTCATTTGAGATCACATATTAAGAGAGACTTTTGACGCTTGTTAGTGTGGGCATATGATGAAAAGCTAAAGTTGGTGACTATATGTTGTGCGCCGAGTGGAAGCAATCAGATTGCCGAAGTATCTAGCACAAAGAACAAATAGAGAGAGCAGACAAAAGATTTATGTCGCCTTAACGACCAAGGAAATACTTCTATTGATTTCAATTAGGAGATACAAAAGGCACTGAACTACTCCTAAGAAATCCTTACAACTTGTCTCTCTCAAAGATGGCTCTCAATGATCCAATGAAACTTCCAATAGGACCTCATACAAGTTTTCCCAATGCTTCAGTAGAAGCTCAATTTGTTTCTCAATTTTCGATGATACTAACCAAAGCTATTGCTCTCTCTTTATAGGGCTAAAGGGCACCAACCAACACTTGGGTTGGTGCAATGGCAGCCCACATGGGGCTTATCGAGCCAACAACCATAAATCTTCACCTTGTCGAGATATTAGGTTTATGTCACACAATCGACCGTCAACGCTCCTCCTCGGTGAGAATCATCTCGTGTTTCCGTCATCTTGCCTCGAAAAGCTCATATGGCTCCTGATTCAATTGAAATTGTGCACAATCCAAATAGGATGCACACGATCCCCCCCTGAAGTGAAAGGGTGTCAAAGCAATACAAAATAACCTGGTGAGCCCAGGGTCGAACTCAGGGACAAGTCGTGTCGCATTCACAGAGTCGATCAAAGATAGCTAAGGGTGTGAGAACGTCCAACTACTAACAAAGATGTGGTAGAGGAAAGTATGTGTGGTAAAATGTATCAATCTACTCTATGAAAATAAGGGATGGCGGATTGGATAGGCAAGTGGCAAGGAGCTAGGAGGAATGCATGGATCGTGGGTTTGTTAGGATCAATGTTAAGTGTGAGAATATAACCCTACAACTCAATGATGTCCCTTTTGGGGATGCACCATCGGAAAATACTCTTTTGGAGGTGAAAGCAAGTGTGAAATGTGATTCAATTGTGGAGCCCTTTTGGGGTCACAATTGGAGGTGGTAGCGGTCACGGGCTATGGTTCTTTATGACTCAATGGCGTCCCTTTTGGGGAAGCGTCATCGGGGATATCCTTTTGGGAGTTAAAATGATGGGATAGTGTAGTGGCTTAAGAATCAGGTCTCATGAAAATTAAGTTGATACTTCTTTTTGAGAAGATCAAACTCATCCTTTTGGGATGATCGGTTCTCTAATACAATCTTTTGGATTCATATAAGAGAATTAAATTAGAAACTTAAATTTAAGCCACATAAAAAATAATTCAATCCAAATGAACCCAACTCAACATGTGAACAAAAGTTCCATAGCAAATCACGATCCATGCAAAGAAATTTAGCAATTCATATGGATAAACAATACTAACTTCATATAAATCATTATCAAATCCATACAACCCAATTAAGCACAAATGAAAACCAAAGACAAAGGAAAGAGATCACCAAATGTTGCTACAAATGAGTCCTTTCTTCTTTTCCCTTTTTCTTGTCCAAGCACCTCCAAGTTTCTTGCCTCCAAGCCCACCAAGAGCCCCTCAAGAATCTCTCTATTTCAGCTATAGAATGAACTACAATGGGATATAATGGAATATATTGGAATGCCATAAGATGAAGCTCTCCCATCCTTTTATAGGCTTAGAATCCCAAGGGGTTTATAGTGCTTGGCTCTTCATTTCTCCACTCTTTATTTGAGAATCAATTCCATGACTCTTCATTTTCCATTCTTTATTTTAGAATAAATTACATGAAACCATTCAAATCTTGTTCTCTTCATCTTCCACTCTTTATTTGAAATTAAATTCACATGTCTCTTCATTTTTTGTCTCTTTGGCTTCTGGTCATGCAAATAAGCTTAAGAGTGGCAAATTGGTGGAATTTGGGCTGGCCTGCTGGGCTTCTTTTTATTTTTCAGAAAATTGCTTTTCGCCTTCAAAAATTCAAGAAAAATACCTAGAGGCTTAGGAAAATTCTCAGAAAATACTGGAAATTCCCTAAGGCCCCTAGAAGTACCTGAAAAGTATGAGGTGTAGAAATTAGTCCAAATAATAATAATATGAATTAAACCATGAACTAAAATCAATATAAAATCATTTTAAGCCTCCAAAAATTGTTGAAAATTCCACCAAGCTCCAAAAAGTACAGAAAAATAGATGTAGCACCACAAAAATACTATGAGCACATAAAAAATAATGGAAAGCTACAAAGATCGCTAAAAACTCTATTTTGTGCACAAATCAACGATATGCTCCATAAACCAATTTTAATTCAATTATGCTTATAATGAAGCTTAGTTAAACTATATTCATGCACAAAATGCCCAGAAATAGGGGGAATAAATATGTAATATTCATACTGAATCACAACCCCCAACTAGCTATTTGCTAGTCCCTAGCAAAAATATGCGATAAATTCAGATTTCATTAAAAAAATGTGCACCAAACTCAAGATATTATCATGACAACCCTCCAAAAATTATTTCCAACTTGATTTCAAAGTAATATACACATTGCATGAAAATGAACAACATATGACATTCTCCTCAATCTAATTCAAAGAAAAGTAAAGTAGTAAGCATTGTATGCATTTGTTAGGACATTTCACAAATCGTATCATAGTTTTCAACCTTCAATGAAATGGCCAATACGAAAAATATTTCTTCTAAGTAGTGGGAGTTTGAGATTGCATCACTCATGTTTTTTATTCCCTCATTTATTCATCATTTTTTTCGTATATATCCTATTACCAGGAAAATATACATTTTTCTTTTTCTTTTCTTTTTCTATTTTTTTGTTTTCTCTCTTTTTTTAAAGTTTTTTGTTTTGTTTTCACGCAATAATGCTATGAGATGCAAACACGGCCACCTTTGTGTACACGCGATAACGCTATATAGACAAAGGGCTAGAATGACTCCTAAATCTCATCGTTGGCGTCCTCCCCAATGTTTCGTGGGGCACCGGCTACTCAACTTGATTAGAAGAAACATTCACTTATTATAACTATATTTCTCATTCTAAACACAAGTTATCAACTCATCCACCCACTCCGTAGGAGAAACAAAGCATAAACCATTGGCCACACCCTATCCAATCAAAAACTAAGCCATTCATCCTAACTCAAGCAATTACTTACACCAAACTTTTTCCAAATTATTTCAAGGTGTATCACGACATATAGATTTGTTTCATACATTGCATATTAACATTTGAATCCATATGGAAAAGAAAGTAAACCATGCCATTCAAACATATATGAATTTGATACCAAAATAATAATCCGAAAAATTACTTGGAATTAATATTTTAGGGACCAAGCAAAAAAAAGGTATAGGAGAAGGCAACCAAATGATATGCTCAAAGATGAACGGATGATGATGAATGAATTTTTTTAATTATTAAAAAAACATAAACTAGCGAACTAGCATCCAACGTCATAGTACCCCCAACTAAAAATAAACTTTGTCCTCAAAGTGTGAAGGGAAACTAGATTTATTAAAACGATGCTAGATGATAAAAAAAGAAAAAGAAAACATGCGAAAGCAAACTAATTTCATTTTATTTTTAATTTACACTTAAAGGAAGGAATACACCTTAGCAAATGGTGGATCCCGAATATATAATAAGGGAGGAAGCTGCTCGATTATATCCTTGCGATCCTCCACCAATATTCTTCCTCCACGCTTAGCACTAGCGGCCACCAACACAATCCCCAACATCTCCATCAGATATACATATTTGTCCTGCATGAGATGGATTATGTTAGTAAATGTGGGACTCAAATGATTTTTAATGAAAACATCCCAAATATAGTCATCAAAATGATTAAAAGAAATTAACGTATAATGATGACTATTCCCTGAAAAAGGTGCACCAATCTCGGTATGATATGCAACCACTGGGGAGAGGAGTGAAAGATGCTGGAATAGAACTGGAGGGAAACACAATCCAGGCTCAGTTACAATGATATCTGAACTTGTGTCCTTAACTGCATCCTCCTCATGATCATCCAAAACTATATGCTCGTCCTCTCCATCTCTGCACACATCACCACACGGAAGCTCTGACGGCTCCATCATCAAATCCTCTGGAATCCCCACCAATGTCGGAGCATCCTCACTCAGGGACTCTAGACGCTCCCAAGCATCCTCAGGTGTGTACTCCATGAAAGCTCCATTGTCCAACATCTCCATGAAAATTTGTGCATCTTCCTGCAGCCCCTCGTAGAAGAACTGGAAGAGAGCATCAACCGTGTATTCATGATGTGGACAGCCACTAACTGCATCTGTGAACCTCCTCCAGGCCTGAAAGAAGGATTCACCATCGCGCTGTGCAAAGATGGCAATTTTGAGCTTCAATAACCTGTCCTTGTGCAAAGAAGATGAAGGTGCATCATATCGAAAATTTGTGCCATGAAAGTCCATCACAAATTTTTTTAAGAAAAAAATGACTCAAAAAGTGCAAAATAAAGAAATAAAGAGACTCAACACTAAAGAAGGAAGTACCACACCCAAGGTCCCCAAAACCAACCAAAAATGTGAAATGCAAAAATCGTTGTCCCCGGCAACGGCGCCAATTGATTCAATTGAAATTGTGCACAATCCAAATAGGATGCACACGATCCCCCCCTGAAGTGAAAGGGTGTCAAAGCAATACAAAATAACCTGGTGAGCCCAGGGTCGAACTCAGGGACAAGTCGTGTCGCATTCACAGAGTCGATCAAAGATAGCTAAGGGTGTGAGAACGTCCAACTACTAACAAAGATGTGGTAGAGGAAAGTATGTGTGGTAAAATGTATCAATCTACTCTATGAAAATAAGGGATGGCGGATTGGATAGGCAAGTGGCAAGGAGCTAGGAGGAATGCATGGATCGTGGGTTTGTTAGGATCAATGTTAAGTGTGAGAATATAACCCTACAACTCAATGATGTCCCTTTTGGGGATGCACCATCGGAAAATACTCTTTTGGAGGTGAAAGCAAGTGTGAAATGTGATTCAATTGTGGAGCCCTTTTGGGGTCACAATTGGAAGTGGTAGCGGTCACGGGCTATGGTTCTTTATGACTCAATGTCGTCCCTTTTGGGGAAGCGTCATCGGGGATATCCTTTTGGGAGTTAAAATGATGGGATAGTGTAGTGGCTTAAGAATCAGGTCTCATGAAAATTAAGTTGATACTTCTTTTTGAGAAGATCAAACTCATCCTTTTGGGATGACCGGTTCTCTAATACAATCTTTTGGATTCATATAAGAGAATTAAATTAGAAACTTAAATTTAAGCCACATAAAAAATAATTCAATCCAATTGAACCCAACTCAACATGTGAACAAAAGTTCCATAGCAAATCACGATCCATGCAAAGAAATTTAGCAATTCATATGGATAAACAATACTAACTTCATATAAATCATTATCAAATCCATACAACCCAATTAAGCACAAATGAAAACCAAAGACAAAGGAAAGAGATCACCAAATGTTGCTACAAATGAGTCCTTTCTTCTTTCCCCTTTTTCTTGTCCAAGCACCTCCAAGTTTCTTGCCTCCAAGCCCACCAAGAGCCCCTCAAGAATCTCTCTATTTCAGCTATAGAATGAACTACAATGGGATATAATGGAATATATTGGAATGCCATAAGATGAAGCTCTCCCATCCTTTTATAGGCTTAGAATCCCAAGGGGTTTATAGTGCTTGGCTCTTCATTTCTCCACTCTTTATTTGAGAATCAATTCCATGACTCTTCATTTTCCATTCTTTATTTTAGAATAAATTACATGAAACCATTCAAATCTTGTTCTCTTCATCTTCCACTCTTTATTTGAAATTAAATTCACATGTCTCTTCATTTTTTGTCTCTTTGGCTTCTGGTCATGCAAATAAGCTTAAGAGTGGCAAATTGGTGGAATTTGGGCTGGCCTGCTGGGCTTCTTTTTATTTTTCAGAAAATTGCTTTTCGCCTTCAAAAATTCAAGAAAAATACCTAGAGGCTTAGGAAAATTCTCAGAAAATACTGGAAATTCCCTAAGGCCCCTAGAAGTACCTGAAAAGTATGAGGTGTAGAAATTAGTCCAAATAATAATAATATGAATTAAACCATGAACTAAAATCAATATAAAATCATTTTAAGCCTCTAAAAATTGTTGAAAATTCCACCAATCTCCAAAAAGTACATAAAAATAGATGTAGCACCACAAAAATACTATGAGCACATAAAAAATAATGGAAAGCTACAAAGATCGCTAAAAACTCTATTTTGTGCACAAATCAACGATATGCTCCATAAACCAATTTTAATTCAATTATGCTTATAATGAAGCTTAGTTAAACTATATTCATGCACAAAATGCCCAGAAATAGGGGGAATAAATATGTAATATTCATACTGAATCAGCTCCGCAGAGCCTCATTGCCCCAGAAGGGGCCACCAAAGTCATCTCATATTGTGAACATATAAGTCCGAGCCATACTCGAACTTGTCTCCGATATCGACCTTCATAAGCTCGTCCGTGGAACAATTACTAGTGCAAAGTAGCTCTACCCGATCCTTGGCTTCATCAGTCGTCGTCGTTGATTCCATATCATCACATCAATCTTTCCTTCATCTACATAGGTCGCCACTGTGCTCCACCTCACCGACTAAGGTTGGAGACTCATCACACCTGACAAAGAAAGCAAACGACCCTTCTTACAGGTTGGCATCTCTCATACCTTGGTCTCCAAACTTTGATATAATCCATCCGCTGTGCAAGTTGTGGGGATAAGGTATCTCCACCATACTGACTTGAACCATCACCTCTATTAGCAGCATCTCTTCAGAGATCATCCAATGACATCGTCTTTGGTGCGTGCGAGTTGAGTCGGTAGCTCGCTCATTTGGAACTCTCGTGGTCTTCATCATCACTGTACCATCCAAGTAATAAAGGTTGCGTTCACGCTTTCCCTTCATCAGAATCATTGCTCCTCGTGTCACCTTCAAAGCGCCGTCCTCCATAGTCACTTTGCAACCATTGGCTTCAAGTGAACCAAGCGATATCAAATTGTACTTCACGTCGGGCACATAATGAACATCGCATATGTTTCGTGTGACATCATCACTCATCTTTATACGGACCGTGCCAATGCCCGCCGTCGTGCATGCTTCATCGTCTCTAAGAAGGACTTTGCGCTTACTATCTCCATGGAAAGTAGTAAAGTACTCTCTGTGGGGTGTCATATGAAACGAGCAACCCGAGTCGAGCACCCATCCCCCCTTCATCACCCCCTCCGTCGCACCAACTAGGACCCACTCATCCACCTCCTCGCTTTTAACGATGTTGGCGGTAGGATCCTTCTTCTTGTTGGCCTTTGGGCACTCCCTCGCTCAATGTCCTCTTTCCTTGCAAAAGGCACATTGATCCCTCTCGATGTCTGTGCGCGGAGCTCTACTGTTGTCCCTCGTCTCGGATCTATGGTTCTTTGCGGACTTCACCTCTTTCATTGCTCCGATTTCTAACCACTGTAAGCGCTTCGGATCCTTGGCCCCTCATCTTTTCATCATCATTCTTTCTAAATTCATTGCTAGTAAGAGGGTTAGAAACTTCATTGAATGTTATAGATTCTTTACCATATGTTAAGATCGAAACGATGTGCTCATAGTCTTTATTCAGGGAGTTGAGAAGAATCATCACCTTGTCCTCATCTTCCACCTTGACGTCGATGTTCCTCAAATCTGTGAGGAGTTTTTTGTTGTAGTCGAGGTGTTCTTCGACTGAAACTCCTTCCAACATCTTGATGCCAAAAAGCTTCTTCTTTAGGTGTAGGCGATTCTGAATGTTCTTCTTCATGTACTTCTCACCAAGCGCATCCCATAACGCTTTCGCGTTCGTCTCCTCCATGAAAGGGTACTTCTTCTCTTTTGTCAAGTAGAGCCGGATCGTGCCGCAAGTGGTCCGGTTCATCATCTTCCACTCCGCATCCGACGTAGTCGGCTTGTCATCTAGTACTTGATCTTGACCAAGTTGGTTTAAGATGTCAAGTACTTCGCATCTCCACATGCCGAAGTTGATACGCCCATCGAACTTCTCAATTTCGAACTTCGTGCTGGATACGATAGTTCGCGTTGTTAAAAATTGCGTCATTGAAGTAGAAGCGTCGTCGCCACTTTTACTTATCTTCTTCGTCTAGATTTTCGTCGCCAAAGCTTTGATACCAATTTTTGTGCACCGAGCGGAAGCAATCAGATTGCCGAAGTATCTAGCACAAAGAACAAATAGAGAAAGCAGACAAAAGATTTATGTCGCCTTAACGATCAAGGAAACACTTCTATTGATTTCAATTAGGAGATACAAAAGACACTGAACTATTCCTAAGAAATCCTCACAACTTGGCTCTATCAAAGATGACTCTCAATGATCCTATGGAACTTCCAATAGGACCTCATATAAGTTTCTCCAATGCTTCAGTAGAAGCTCAATTTGTTTCTCGATTTTCGATGATACTAACCAAAGCCATTGCTCTCTTTTTATAGGGTTAAAGGGGGAGTGGGTTGGTGCACCAACCCCCCTTGGGTTGGTGCACCAACCCACCACCAACCCCCCATGGGGGTTGCACCAACCCAAGGGCAGCCCACATGGGGCTTATCGAGCCAACAACCACACTATATTCACCGACGAGTAATATTATGAAATTAATAGTCATTTCATGTTACACTGCTTAACCTACTTTAAAAAAATTATGGTAGATGAATGAATGCGGATCAGTTTTGGAGACCTCGGAATAATTTCTGTCGCACTTGTCTTGGCCTACATTATCCCTTCTTTATTCCATCCTCTGAAAACAAAGTTTCATTCATGGTACCAATCATTTATCCGTTATCCTTCGCACATAATTCCTGTTTTTTGTCTCACCAACGGCTGTGTCATGTTGGACATGAAAAATCATATGAAAGCCAATTCATAACTTAAAGTCATGCATTGGTCTTGTAATCCATCACTCTTCTTTGCAGATAGTCCATCCTGCTGATTTGTGTTTCAAGCTTCCTGACAATGTGAGCCTGGAGGAAGGGGCAATGTGTGAGCCCCTTAGTGTTGGAATCCATGCTTGCCGTCGTGCTGCCATTGGACCTGAGACGAATGTGCTGATCATGGGAGCTGGACCTATTGGATTAGTCACAATGTTTGCTGCCCGTGCTTTTGGTTCGCCAAGAATTGTTGTAGTGGATATTGATGATTATCGTCTTTCAGTTGCAAAATCTCTTGGTGCAGATGACGTTGTAGCAGTTTCTACCAATATCCAGGTTTGGCATCCTCGTCTACTCTTTTGTTTTACTTTGTAACTCGTAATGCAATATACGGCTTATCAGTTACTAGGAAACTTCTTTTATGTCTGAATGTTCTTCTTTGACCATGTAATACATACATGCATGCAGACACACAATCATGTTGCCATATCTCTGCATCTTACCATGTGCGTGTCCGCTACACTTTCATATTCCATCTCCCAAGTACATGACCATGATTCCTAGTTAGCAAACAATCTGGAGAGAAGTAGATTCGTGGAGAACTATAAACTCATGTTACTGATATTATGAGCCATATATTAAGAAGTAGGTTAACAGGAGGTTGACATAATTCTGAAAATGAAATATGATTTAATGTAATGGATGCCACTTATATGCAAGGAGACGGAACTTGACATTCAGCATATATATCAATCTGCTCATACTGTGTCTTTTCTTGGTTTCGTCCTGTTACTTTGGTACCCTTTATGTTGCCACACTGTTCGTGTCAACAATTGTATTTAAGGATTAGAGTAGGTCTTGAGAACATAACATTCCATCTAGGACTGGTTTGTCATTTTGAATTTTGGTTTGGTGTTCTCTTGTCATCCTCTGTGGAGTAGGATAATTTTAGTCTTTGAGGTCAGATCAGGCCTATAATTTGAGTACAATCCTTAATGATGAAGAATTGCTTGTCAAATACTGATTGTTATGTATTTTTAATTTTTATCTTTAATTGAAACATATTTAATAATGGTTTTTAGCTTGATTTAGGAAACCTTGTTGTTGAAATGCATTTCTGTTTGGAAGTTACTTGTTCTTGGTTTATAATATCTTAAGCTAAGATTTTGTTAGTGTATTTCAAGGGACATAAGGAATCTTGGTGGTTTTGTTACATACTTCCCTTCCAGAGTTACTGCTTTCATTCTCTTCGTTTGTTTTTGTATGATATTTATATTCCTAGAACAAAGAAAGTCGCAATCTTACATCTTTAATATTTTTAATTTTGGTGTGAAACCCCATCTTGCACATGGTGGTAGGTCTAGTTGGATAAGTAGACCCTTTGGTACCTTCCAGACTTTCTTTAACTGGTAAATTGTAGTACATCCTCCTGCATTATGGTTCATTTGCAACAAACACATCTACACTATTTAAATTAACACTAAACTTCCTGAATTGTATTTAAGTCCATGTAAAATGCTAACCCCGTTAATTTTTTTCTGTTTCCCTCATTTTACACTTACATCATCGTCTTCCTTAATAAATTAAAGAGGACGTGAGAGAGAGGCTATCACTGCCGGTGACTGCGGAAGGGGAGATCATACCAAGTCCAACCCGTGAGAGAGAATGTTGCCGCTCTTTTCTCTCTCCCCCCGAAACCAAGCACCATCATCAACATCACCCCTTTTATCATCATCATCAACAACGTCGTCGTTGTCGTCGTCCTGCTCATCATCATTAGCCCCATCATTAACATCACCACCAACATCTTCAACGTCACCATATCACCATTTCTTAATCTTTCCTTCCCAAATCACGCACAATAGTCCATCGAGATCCACTAACATGGCACCATACAAGAACTTAGGTAGCTTTGTCTCTAATCGCTCCACATGTATCCTCTCATCACTTAAAGGATTATACCATTTGACTTCCCCAAATAATCAAATATGTACTAGTAAGGGTGGGGTATCTAGATGGAATAGATGGCTAGCATGGGCATAGATTCAACAAAGATGGTGAATGATAAGGAGCCGATGGGCAACGAGCATGGGTGTGCCTTGGGACCAGCGTCCGGGGTGGAGGATTTGGACAGCATGTAGGGAGGCTATGGTGGGACCCATCGAGCAAGTGAATGGTGGGTCTCAGGGGCACACGGTGGATCTAATGGTGGTGACATGATGGACCTGCTAGGGATTTTAGGGATAAAATAGGATTTTTTTTAATGGATTTTGAGGAAAAGATGTGATTTTTGGGATAAAGGTGGGATTTTTAGGGCTAAATAAGTGAATTTTGGAGGAAAATGTGATATTTTCATTGATTTTAAATAGGAAATAGAATGATAGTTGGCCTCTTTCTAGAGGAGGACCGCTCTTCTAACCTTTAATATGATAGGATAGCTTAACTTTTCCACTAGATCTTGGTTTCCTACTTCTAATCACTCCATCTCAATTCTCTTCTCAATTTTAGCATAAACCCTAATGAATCCAGCCTACATACATATAATACTCAGATTTCCTAAAATTCAGATCTGTCTCATGGACCCCTAAAATTACAGTTTTGTCCTTGTTACGCAGAATTACAGAACTATCGCTGGTTGCCGATTTTTCGTCTCATCCCAATCCTAACATGGTGGAAGTGAGTGGGCTCCACAAGGATGGTGTGGTTGGAGGAACCAATAGGAGGGATCGGAAGGGGATCAGATGCCAAGGATGAGGAAGGGTTGAAGGAGGCATATGTGGGATCGGAGACTGAAGAGGAGGTCGTTGTGAGAGCGGGAGCGAAGGACATATCATCATGATTGAGAGACTAAAGAGAGGGGAAGGGGAAGAGGAGAGAGGGAGGAGGGCAATGCAGCGGGTGGAGAAAGGGAGGAAAGGCAGCCATTTATTGAGGAAGATGAAGTGAGCATAAAATGAGAAAACCCGGGAAAACACTAATGGGTTTAGCTTTTCACGTAAACTTATGTACAGTTCAGGAGGGTTTTGTGCCGATTTAGATAATGTAGAAGGCCGGTTGTTGCAAGCATGCCATATTGAGGGGGTTTAGTACAATTTACCCGTCTTTGACATTCCAAATTCAAATCTTCCAAAACACAAAAAAGTTGAGTTTGAGAGTAGCTTGTTTTAAATGAATAAGGTGAACAACCCACCAACCACTTTTATTTAACCATCGAAATCCAAACATTCAAAAACACGAAAAAAAAGTTGCATGGTTTGGTTGAGGGTATCATGTTTCAAATGAATAAGATGAATAACTCATTAAACCCCAACCCCATCCACCACCTCCACCTCCACCTCCACCTCCTCATCCTCATCCTTATTCTGGCTACCATCCTCTTCCTTAACCTGTCGACCAGAGGCATGCCCTGTGATTTAACCACCCCAACATTGATGGACTACTTTGCAAACTCTCATGTTCCGTTGTGGTTACAGGAGATCTAACAGGAGATCTAACGCATCAACCTGCAAAAATAAGAATGGCATAAGGCTTGACTGTCATGTAACACAGACAGTTATACCATGAATCATGTCGGAAAACTTGATGGACAACTCATATTCTATATATTTTTAGTATTTGTGGTGTGTCAGTATGTTGTGTCCATATTAGGGGAGCCGTTTTTGTGCAACACAGGACTTGAGCTCTTCAAACATGTTAAAAGAAGTTAGCCCTTATTACACCTGTCTAAATGGGTTAAAAGGTAAGCTGTACATAGAAATTGTTGGTAATCCCCACTCCCTCCAAACACATAAATCTGCATGTGGGTTTCCCTAAAATTCAACAACACTGATGCACAAATTCTCACGGGAGAAGGGAAGGGAGATAAATGAACCAAGGCGTTTGGGTGTTGGTCGAAATGAAGATGTGATGCCAGAAGTATGTATACGTGATTCGAGGAACTTGGGTTCTGCCGGAATCTTGGGTTTCATAGGATACTATCAAGACACTCACTATCCCAAACTATAGTAGTGGTGAAATTTCCACAAGGGTTCTCCCAACTAACATATCCGGAGAAATTACTTGACACGATCTTGCGATGGTGTGCGCCTTTTCTTTATACGGGCCTTTGTTCCTTGCATATGTTGCGATAAAACAATCAGGGGACCCATCTACACTATTTACTTCTCCCTTTGAATGTTCTATATGAAACCTTTAAAATATAATTTTTCAATCAATTTCGTCCTCATGTGATATTATATGGGCATGCCAATGGGTTCATCTTGTTGAGTTATCCAAGAACCGTAAGAATTCCACTGTACCCTGCCCTCTTGTTGTGCAATATGTTTAGCAATTAAAACATATCCTCAATACTGCACGTGCTTTGATGGGGAAGAAGGTAAGTCGCGGCGTATCATTCTCCCGCTAGTCGTGATATTTGTCTGACTAACTCCCTGCTGGATGCCAGCAATTCACAAATCCGAACAAAGTTGGCAGCTATGAACTCTGGATAGATATTGATGAGGCTTGCGATGAAATATTTATGGAAAGTGTAACAGTTCTAGTTCAAATTTAAGCTTGCAGTTCTGAAATTTTCAGTTGATTTCCTCGCCTCATGAGTCTAATTCAATTAAAATCATATCTATAGACCAGCATTGTCGGACTTATCACATATCATTTCCAAATATATTGTACCACTATGGATATTTCATACTGTTCTCTCGATCAATTTTTCATTTTTATTTAGGACGTGGATGAGGAGGTCGTGAAAATTCAGAATGCCATGGGAAGCAACATCGATCTGAGCTTCGACTGTGCTGGACTTACCAAAACAATGAGGACCGCCCTAAATGCTACGACTCCCGGTGGCAAGGTTTGCCTCGTGGGGATGGGACACAACGAGATGACAGTCCCTCTAACCTCCGCTGCAGCAAGGTAATCAGTTTCCCTACTCTCCGTATATTCTTGTTTTCCATCGAAATTGACACCCCGACTATTTGTGGGACTGGCTCCATATTGTTTATGTAATAACAGGATATCTGATAGGAATTCCTATGATATCAAGAATTAATCATCGTTAGCATTTTTGAGGTTAAGCATTCCCTCTTAGAACATTAAACAATCATTTGTTTAGGGAGAGAACTCATATGTGCTCTTTGCCTATGACAGGGAGGTTGATGTGATCGGTGTCTTCCGCTACAAGGACACTTGGCCTTTATGCATCGAGTTCCTGAGGACCGGAAAAATCGACGTGAAACCATTAATAACACACAGATACGGGTTTTCGCAGAAGGATGTAGAGGAGGCATTTGAGGTCAGTGCGACGGGCAGGACTGCAATCAAAGTGATGTTTAAGCTCTAGGTGCAGAAATATCCGCAGAGTGTTGTTTGCCTGTATCAGTTTTATCTAGCCTATGAAATAATGTGAGAGTGTGAGATGTATGCCATAATGAAAGACAGGTCTTGTGCTTTTCGCTGCCAGGGTTGTATTTTGCCTAAATGTTGATATGGTCTCATGTATGCCTGGCTGAATTGCATCCTATAACGATAGCTATTCTAATATATCTTGGTGTGTTACAAAGTTGCAAGGATTTGATTTGATGATGCTGGATGCATAACTATTGGGCTGATTTGTTGTCTAACAATATGTCATGAACTATGGAGAAAGCTCGGGCGCTTGGATGTCCCTTGCCGAGCATGGCCAAATGTGGTTGTGACCACTGCGGCCGCACCGATATGACGATGAGCGCACAATGGGGTGAGATTGTGAAGGATTCTTCTACTGAGCAGTGAGAATTGGAGAGCGGCTTGCTTGCTTCTCGCCAATCAAGGGGCTTGGTTGGCGAAAGCAATGTTGTTCACCCCTCCCTCTTGGATCCCACTGTTGCCTGTGAGCCTTCTGTTCCCATCAAACCAGCCAGCAGACCGCGATCTTCCCTAGAGAAGATGTACCCAGCTAGGGCGGCTCGTGTTAGGGATGCGCTTCTTGTCAAATAGACAAGCATATCGCATAAGACCAAGACCAAGACTATGAATCAACAATCAAAGTACGTAAAATCCACAGCCAATCATAAATAATATGTAGAACACAAATTAAAATAGAAACCCTGCAACTTCTAAAATCAAGATTTATAATGGTTGCATCCAAATTTGTAAACGTCCATCAGGAGATAACATTGGTCATCAAAGGTAACGTCTTCCGGTTTCCTTTGTGGGTCCCATATGTCATGGCATGCTCTACTTCCTTAGAACAGTCCGCCAACCCTCAACAAGGAGAGCCACTTCAACGTGTGGCCATACAAGAATGTGCTAGCAGTGAAGGGGTCCTGAACTCAGCTTTTGACTTCACTGCCGGGGTGTCACCCTTGCCAAAGAGCAGCAAGGCCATTTGCAGCATCAAGCCTTTGCAGCAGTCGTATCTCTCGGCAAGAGCGACATCAGTTTTGTTGACGGGTGGATCCATCAACGGTGAGTACGATGCTGACGAGGACGCCTCCGGCGATGTAGAGTTCCGTCAGCCGATGAGTGGGACCCGAGGAGAGACGATTCCGGGTCAGTGAGAGCTAGGCCCGAGTTGCTGGGTTGAAACCCGACCTAACTACGATCGTTCTTGGTAGGTCTGCAACACAGGAAAGTTCGTCGGGGGGTCGGATCTGGGTTCCGACTTAAATAGCCTCTAATGCTTAAGTCAATGGATGACTAGGAAGGGCTTGGAACAGCTAGGTCCGACCTATTGGGAGGTCGCCTGATCACTGTCTCACCGAGCCATGGAGGAAATGTAAAATGGAATCAGATAACTAAGGGTCAGAGTACCTGAGTTTTTTAGTCTTTTCCTTGCAGAGGCCTCTGTCCTATCGTTGTTGAGACTTCTTATAGGTGGTGGTTCCTCCACGTGTCGTTAGTTGATACGGCGTCACCTTTATGATGCGTCATTGTCCTTCATTTGTGCCATCGCCTATGAAAAGGAGCGTAATGGCCGGCCATTCACTCCATTGTTATTAACCGACTCCTTCAAATTTGGAAGCTCAACAGGTGGATGAGCTGTCACTTTGTCTAGGCAAGCAGCTAGTCTCCTATGTGGGCCTATGTGCTTTTGGGTGAGGCGATGGATCCATCTTAGGCTTTTTTATTTGAGTAAAATATTTTCTCCGCCACGTGGGCCAGCCCAATGTAGTAACAGTGGCACACATCTCTTGAGATCGAATGAGGCGACAGTTAAGGTCGAGTGATGCAACGATTACATGAATTTTGCTCGCTGTCTAATAATATGAACGACTTTACTGTGACTTCAATAAACCTATATTCAGAGAAAAAGCTAGGGTTCTCATAAATTGCGAACCGAAAATAAAATACAAAGAGAATTGAGTTTTGTAATACCCCTAATGTGAATATACCCGTATTAGTACGTATTTTTGAACGAACGTCTACGTATAAATTTTTCTTAGTATTTCCAAATGTTTCCTAATTTTTGTGGTAAATAAATTATTTTTAAACAATTTCAAATCATCATTTGGATTTAATTACATGGAGAAATGGGAAGAAATACTAGTATAAGAGGAAGTATGAGATATTAAGAGGAGTATTTTTATTTATAAAAAAATACAAAATCCTAAAAATTCCGAATGGCAACACCTCATACTTGAGAGGTGTCAACACCCTCTGAATCCCTACCTAATTTTCTCCACATGGCATGCTCAGAGGATTTTAAGGGATGATGAGGCTAACTCTAGGATTAAAAGGGAAAAATTTAGAGGAAAAATCACAAGAAAAGAAAGAAAACATAGAAAGACCCTCTCCCTCACTTATGCACCCAGCTCATGCACACCTTGCTGCCTCCGTTCTTCAACCCAAAGCCAAACGAACCCAATCGGATCCCAAACCCTAGTTCTTGAATCCTTGGAGAAGACGGAGCTAGCTTTCAGAAGGTCATCAAGGATTAAGAAGGGCCTCAGACCATTTGAAGGACCTCAAGAGGTAGGATTCTTAACTGAGCTACCTAAGATTTAGAATAGAATCGCGTAGAATTAATTTTTATCACAGCAGAAATCGACAGCAGGAAGAAACCACACGGCCGAGTTAAGGACTTGTGAGGGTCGTGTCATCATCCACACGCTCGTGTCTCAACCGTGTAGTGGTCGTTCGACCCATAGGAGTGACACACTGTCATTCTTTGACCGTATCGATTGCCATCTTTTGGCCCCACTTGGCCATGTCGCCTTGGACATGATCGTGTCGCCATTGAACCTTGAAGTCGTGTCGACTTAGATGCAGAACGAGCAAATCGAGCTCTCCTCGAACCACATGGTCATGTCGAACTTGAAACGGTCGTGTGGTCATATTATGTTAATCTTTAAGTTATGGGACTCCACACGGTCGTGTGGGCTTTCTCAAACGACCGTGGGGATCTCTTTTTGAGCTTCGACCGTGTTGTCTCACATGACCGTGTGAGATTTCCACACGGGTGTGTGGTCGTCTTGTCAACCTTGAACTACCCCCACACCACACGGCCGTGTGGATGAAACCACACGACCGTGTGGAATGTTTTTCTTGAGCTTTCCCAGTGCTATACCACACGGATGTGTGGAAGGCCCAAATGGCCATGCGGCCTTAACTCCAAGCGCTGACAGAATTATGTTTTGTTCCTTCTTTGATGCTAACTATGTTATACAAATATCATGCCATAGATATGCTCCATGTGATGAGTTAATTAAGTATATATGCTAGAAATCCATCTTGAAATTATGAATTCCATGATATCATTCATATTGCTTACACAAGAAATAAAAGCATGTTATTTTTTATATAAAATTCTCATATAAAAATTGGAAAAGAAGAAAAAAGTGAATGTCAAAGATGAATGGTTATTATGAGATATCCATGTGAAATGATGTAAAAGAAATATGGAAAGAGACCACCAATAATAAAATGAAAAGTATAATGAAATAATTGAGAGTGAGATGGGAGTAATAAATCTGAAATTCTCTGTCCATTCTAATATGGGTGAGATTCCAGATGTGGGTTTTGAGGGGGGGGGGGGGGGGACACGTGTAAAAAGTAGGCATTAAGGAGTGGACATGATTTATAGTCTCACTCGCACTCCCGACAGTCGGCGGGGGGATTGGGTAGAGTTGGAGAGGCCCATGAGTGTACTCGTGATGCACCATGAGGTATTTATTGGTTTCCTCCGTTTTGGCCAAACAAACCGAGGATTGTCTCACTCCCGAAAGGGGGAGTTACGAGAGGACCATACATTGCTCTTGTGTCGCTGTTTAGGGTACCACTATTCACCCACTCTGGGTGAAGTCCAGCTCTTTAAGTGTCATACGATTTACACGGGTTTTCGAATAATTAATTTGATAACGTTGAAATAATTACCATTAATCCATGAATATAGATATATCATGTTTACTTGCTTCTCAGTTTTAATTTCAATACCCATATGCTATGATGTGTTCATTTATACATGCTTTGTGGACTTGTTTACTTCAGCAGACCACCCCTTTAGATAGGTAGTCCGGTCCTAAAACTGGGTCCTACCTAGTTTAGTTAGATTTCCTACTGGGTCACGTGTTGACTTGTCCTATCTACATTTTCAGGTCCAGATCAGAGCATGCTCTCGTGTAGTAGAATACTCCATCTTCTTAGGTACAGATGGAGACTACCGATGGAGACTTTGTCCACAAAATTTCCATGCGGTAGAATAGGGAGTGTGTTATACAATGTGTTGACCCCTTTTTGGTTTCTTTTGTGGGGTGGGGTTTTCTTTTTGGCTTTTTTCCACTTTTGTACTTTTGTGCCCATGTATAGTCAGAGTATGTATAACGTACATCTGTTATATATGATGTAGTTTAGTATTTTCCTTTTCAATACTTGTAGATATAAATTTTGTTGGAGCATTGTACTTTACTTTACTCTTCTGTACTATTCCAGTATGTCGTAGTGGCCTGCACGTTCAGTTTTTTAATTAAATCATAATTAATGCTTAGTAGTATTTGGATGTTAGGGGCTCGAAGCCCAGTGTCTGAATATTACGGTGACCTTATCAGTTGCGATCTTCCGTATTTGGGAGAACGTGGCGTGACAAGTTTACATAGTCTTGCAAATAATAAAAAGACTATTATGTCCTTAAGCAATAATTAACTTATTTTAGCACCATCTCACAAACCCATTATGCTGATGTAAGGAGTAGAGAGAGTTTGCCTAACAAAAAATAGAAGCATGAAGCTAAATGTGACTTCATAAGCAAATCGGTAATATGCATGAAAAAGAAGAAACAAACAATATCGTGATAGTGTCTTTTTGATAGTTGTATCGAGTGACATGACAATCAATCTCAATATGTCATGCCCGCTCATGAAATATCGAATTGCGAACAATCTGTATAGAACTCTTATTGTCACAATACAATATTAGGGTGACGAAGAGAAACCCTCGTACCTAGAAGTAGCCAACATAGCCAAACTATCTCACAAGCAGTAGAAGACATGGCACAATACTTCGTCTTTATGAAAGATCAAGAAACGATATCATTCTTCTTGCTTTTCCAAGAGATTAAAGAATCGCCTAAAAGATGCAATATCCAGTGGTACACTTATGATTTGTAGGATCACCAGCCCATTTGGCATCAAAATTTACATGCTACTCCAAAGACAATGAAGAAGGGAGTAAAAGACTCTAAAACTGAGTGCCCTAAAGATACCACAAATGCGAAGAACAGTATCCCAAAGGACTGTAATAGGTGAAATGACAAACTGACTAACTGCATGAATAACATGCACAGTATCTGGATGACTGATAATGAGATACACTAAGCTACCAATAATAGTGCGGCACAAATTAGGATCAGGCAAGACAGGAGCATCTGAAGGAGCATATTGTGCATTAACCTCAAGAGGTGTATTAGCAGTCTTGTTATAAATAAGTGAGCCCTATCAAATATGTCGGTTATACACTTAGATTGAAAAAGAAGATAACCATTTGAAGATGAGGAAACTTCAATATTCAGAAAGTAACATAGTAGCCCAAACATTCATTGCAAAACAACAAGCTAATTTCATCTTTATCATCGCAATCCCATTGATGTCATCGATCACATGTAACAACCATGTCATCAACATAAAAAGATAGCAAAATACAATCGGTTGTTGTGTATTTGATAAATAATGCCGAGTCATGCTAGCTAGGTTGAAATCTAAGTGAAGAAACCACAGTAGAGAACTTCTCAAACCAGTTTTGGGATGCCTGTTTAGGACCATAAAGAGCTTTTCAGAGCTTACAAACTTCACCAGGTTGATGATGAACACCAGGAGGAGGAACCATGTAGACTTCTTCTTAAAGATAGCCATTCAAAAAGGTATTTTTAACATCCATTTGAGATATGTCCTATCGACAAACAGAGGCAATTGTAATAAGGCCTGAAATGTAGTCCTTTTTTCAATTGATGCAAAAATCTCCTCATAATCCATACTATACTGCTAAAAATTATTGGGAGATAGATATACCCTTGAGGGAATTTATCTTGGTTTATGTGTACAAACGTCTTGTTCAAAATAACTGTAAGCTGTTTGGTAAGTATTTACCTAAGTTAATAATAATGTAGTCGACATTAGAACTTAGGTAAAGTCCTGAGACTTTATGCAAGGACAAACAAGTATCGAGATGAGGATTTCGATCATGGAGAATTGTTTGACCGTTAGTAGCATAAGTTTGAAATCGTTTGTGGTCGTAGAAGTTTCGAGAAAAGGGTATCAAAACATCGGTTAGACCATTGTGTCTTTGTCTTCACCATGGAGTGGTGACGATGATCTCATGGTCGTTCGTCTCGACGAAATCGAAGACGAGACACATGTGCTCCTTGGAGAATGAGTTCACTGAACGGTCCAACGGGGGTTATCACATGGTTAACATAACAAATCTGTCAATGATAACTCTTAGTGATGATAGACAAGTTGGTCCTTAGACTTAAGGTTATTGTACAAAACTGTACGTGAATGGTGTCACTTAGATCTCTGACCTAGCTTCGAGGCAAGTTCTGTCGAAAGGTCTTTAGTTGGATAACACTTGAAGCGTGTAAGGAGAGTAATGACCAAGATAGGATTCGTCTCTCCCATTTATGGGGAGTTAGTGTCGCACGTGTTGGTTTGATCTTTAGTGAAAAACTTTTGCGAAAGTATGTTGGAAGAAGTCCAACATTATTTGACTAAAAACCGATGGAGACTAACCAAGTTCAAGCTATTAGGGTTGACAGTTTGACCGTACCCTAGGCTTGACTAGGTGACATAGTTTTGACGAAGGGATTAACACTGCGGCATTTATCACGGACACAGTCAGGGTGGTCCCGACAATACTCATATCAATGAGTTAACCTCATAATTATGATACCAAAATAGTAACGACACCTGCTACTCGTGGTCACTGCCGTCTGGGGTTTCAAGCCCTACATGTAGTAGGGTCAGGATGTAGGGTCTCACATAGAGTGAGACCTTCGTCAAGTAATATGTAGAGTTAAGGGAAATAATACATATGATATATGGGAATTTATTAAGTTGCAAGAGTTTGTGATATAAGTCTAAAATATTATTGATTGGATTATGTGCATTTGATGCAAAGGTATTTAAATATGTCGCAAAGTGTTTGCGATCGTATTTTAAATAATAAATGCATAGAAATAAAGAGAGGATTTTTCCACGAAAGTTGGGTAGAAAACCACGCTCAAATTAGAGTCCAAATGGGCCCAGAAAATCTATTTAAAAGAGTTTTAAATAGAAAAAGTCAAAAAAATAAGGCGGGGCAAAAGCCCCTTACCCATACCCAAAGTGGGCATGGGGCCAGCCCAGGCCGAACTGGGCCTGGGCGCCAGGCCCAGGCGCCTGGGCACCAGGCTTGGGGCACCTAGGCCCATGCGTTGGACCTGGGCACCCAGCCTAGGCTGGCTGGGTTCCGCCCAGTTGGAAGAGGGATGAGTCATAGGTTCTCTTTGACGGCTGAAATTTTTAGCGAAAAATGGTTTTTTGCTAAACTTTGTGACGACGTTTGAGGGGTCAAACAGAGTCGGAATTGAGCCACGTTTGTTTCTATGCGATCAGCATCCAACGCTCTTTGATTTGATATAGTAATATCACTTACGAAGCTCAACGGTGAGGGAGAAAAAATTCGCTAAATATTGGTCTTTGTGAAAGGCAAACTTTAATTAATTTTCTCCTCCAAAATCTTTAGTTCCACATCGGTAATTAAGAAAGTGGAAGGGCCAGCCACCTATATAAATAGGGGCAAATCCCCTCCTTGAAACTTGCACCAAGCTTTAGATCTGAGTAGCTCCATTAAACGTGAGCAAGCTCGGATTTAGGCTTAAATTAATATTCCCTCTTCTCACTAATTCTTCCTTGCTCCTGATCGGGTTCTAGCAAAGCTACGAAGGAGTTCGGAACGAATCCGAAGTCTTGACGAAGGATCTACTCAAGGTAAAACTTTCTTTTGGCACGTGGTTGACTCGGCGATAAGTGTGTTGCTCGCCTCAGGACACAATTTGGTTCGGGATGCGATTCGGCTCGGGACGCGGTTCAACTTGGGAGAAGCGGCTCAGCCCCAATGTAGGGCATTGCTTCGGAGAAAAAGAAATGTTGCTGAAAACGACGCTTCGTGTTCTGCAGAAACAAAGTGAAAGGTATGTAGTTTAATTAACATGCGTATATAATTGCTGTTAGATAGATCTATCTTTAGGGGTTGGTCGGACCCAACCCCGGGATAATAGAGATTCTGGCTAGGGTTATTTCTTTAGGGCTTTCTTGATAATGTTTTAAGATAATTTTCCGCTGCATATTTGATTTCGTCGTCTGTCCGACTTAGGCCGGACGTCATTTTTATAGCCCTAAGGACCCCCCCACAAAAATAACGCTTATCAACCAATCTAACTTTGTGTCATTCAATAGAGCCATCAGACTTGGTTTTGATTTTATAGACCCAGTGAGAACCAATTGCTTGTTTTTCCAATGGTAGAGATAACAAATCCCAAGTATGTGTCTGATGTATTGCAGTAAGTTCCTTATGTGTGATCGCCATACTTCATGCACTACTAGGTAACACATACTAGAGTGGTGGTGAATAGTGTAATGGCACAAATAAAACTAATTATAAATGTCTTGCAAATGCGGAATTAAAACGTAAGACAATTAGCAAAATCCACAAGAGACAACAAATGCAAACAACGCAATATATCCTGGTTCGATAATTGCCTACTCCAGTCCCACACTCTTTCCAGAGTCTTGTGGATTTCCACTATAAAGGTTTTTCTAAGCCAACCCAATACAACACACACTTTTCCTAGTGCCACTCTTTTCCCAGAGCCTATCTTTTCCAAGATAGCACACATAGTCTTTTCCAAGATTGCAAACAAAATTACAAGGGTATCACCTCTCTTTCCAGAGAGAACACTTTCACAACCCGGGAGCTAGGTTTCAACAAATGAAACGAAATAGAAAAATACAATCTTCATAATGCCTTGATTAAATGTAATTACTTGACATGAAGTGTAGATCCAATGCAGATTGCTGTCCAAGTGCTAGATATGAGCTTGATGCACTTGTGGACTTCCCTTAAGCTTTGGAGTTCAAATTAACATAAAGAAGCTCTAAGGGTTTGAGAGAGAAGAAGAGATGAAAGTTTAACACTTAGTTTTTGGCTCACAAATGATTCTAGTTTTTGGCTCACAAATGATTCTCTATTATGTGTGTATTAGTGCCGAAAACTCCCTCACAGAGGTGTATAAATACTCTCTCAATCGTGCACAAAAACCAAGAAAATGGCCCCCCTCAAAAATGCAGTTTAACGGTTATTAACAGACAGATTTTCCAGCGACCAGACGTCTGAAGAAGGGTTTCCAAACGACCAATGAGCTGTTTAGTCGTCTGGATCTCCTACTTCAGACGGCTGATAATGAGTTGGTCATGAAATAAACTAAGGACCAAACTCCAAGCAGTCAGATGTCTGAAAAACACTTGTCAAATGGCTGACGCAATGTTCAGTCATCTGGCAATTCTTCTTCAGACGGCTGAATAATTATGGGTGAAAAAATAGAGAGTTCATGAATTTAGACTCACCCTGTTAGACTCACCATGTCTCAGTTTAGACGCCTGGCCTATGGACTTCGGACGACTGATATATTCCTAAGTTTTGGCCAACACAAAAAAGGATACGACAGACGTCTGGTGAAGGTGCTCCAGACGTCTAGTCATGAGCTGAAGACATAATCAAGAGTGTTTTGGCCAATGAACCTATTTACGTGGGTTCTAGACTTCTCATATGGTTCACTAAGATAGAATATGATATGAATATGTGTGTGTGACCATCTACTCAAGTCATACAAATATTCTACTAAAACAAATAGCAAAATACATAAAGAATCAAAAATGATTTACAATATTCTTCTTAATTCTTCATGGCTTCAATGCATCCATTGCTCCATACCTTGAGTCCATCATCCCATCACCACTTGTTTTGTCTCCCCCTTGATATAAATATTGTTAATTATCTGAGACTAAAACACTTTAAGAACATTAGTCAACATAATGTGGTGATCATCATCAAAACCATATTGGGCTTGAAGGTCAATATCCAACAATCTCCCCCTTTTTGATGATGACACCCATTATGTAAAAATAGACATTAAAAATATATTAATGCTCTCTCTACTTATATGCATACCAACTTTAAACAATTAACAATTGAAATTTCAATTGAAAATTAAAATTGAAAACATCCAGCATATAATAGGCATTGTGTAAGAACAATGCTCATGATACCAATTACATTACTTCATCAAGAAGACATACCAATTGTAGATGTACAATGCTCATGATACCAAATGTAAACATGCAAAACCAAGCATATTTTTACATAATGCGATGTGATGCGCTCGGGTGTCCCCTATTGTGTGTATTGCTCTCGGTTCCCCCTTGTTATTTCTGGTTCTCGAGTGTTTCACTATTGTGTGCTGCTCTAGGCATTAGATTCCCTTACCATGCTGCTCTCGGCTTTTGCATCCCTTACTGTGTATTGCTCTCGGTTATTCCTTCTTGTGTGTTACTCTCAGGTGCTCCCTGCTGCCATATGTTTGCAGCCATTGCTGCTGCTGTTTTGTTCTCCGTCTACAGCCTTGTTACCGCACACCCTCTGTCTGTATCCCATATTTGATGCGCCTCTTGCTCTCTGTTTACAACTCCTTTCCGGTCCAACTTCAATATTTTGGGCCAAAGCCCATTCAAACATGTCGAGAACTCCTAAACAGTTTTGAAAACGGGTTTTTTACTTATCGAAAAAGGAGATACAAAGGATCAGAGGGTGAACCCTCGAGGACAACCAGTCCCCCTTAGATCAAAGCTAAGAAAACGAGATAAATATGCAGGAGGGCTTTCCCAAATCCGAAATTCCTCATCCAAATAACAACCCAAGTTAGCGAGGGCATCCACGCAGAAATTCGCTTCCCGATAGTGTTAGTGCACGGGTACGGATCCTGCTGGAGTATCTGTATCCCCGACCCATTTGGCGCCTGCAACTCGATACCTGTCACTTATTGAGGGGTATTGCCGAGTCAGACGAACAAATCGTTCGACCGTTAGGCTGGCGCTAATATTTAGGGGAAGGTTAATGTGGCCGAGTAAATGGGCAGCCGTTATCTCGGATCTCGGAGGACATCGTGCTCGGATCAATGAGAATCAAGGAGAAACAACTATAAATGGACAAAAGGACGAAGGTAAAGGGGTTCCAATTCCAAGGTATGAGGTCTAAGACATAGAACTCTTCTTTCTCAGCTGATACTTTCTTACACTATAGAGCTAGCGACGACAGATCTGAGGCGAACCTCCGTGGGTCGATCTCATCTGTTCCTAGCTCTCTCTCATCCTTAAGTTCCTAACTAACTTAAGCATCGGATGGGATTTGGGTCGGAACCCAGATCTGCCCCCTTAACGTGCCCTGTGGTGTAGATCGATGGTCATCATCCAGCGTCAAAGGTCGTCGCCGAGCTTTCTACCCTCGAACGATCGACGCATCAGCCGCCTGAAGGTCCATCGAGTATCGCACCATCTTCAACTACCATCACTCGACCCAGGTTCTTTCGACCTAGGGTCCCACTTCATCTGCTGACGAGACTCCGACTCAGCGCCAAGAGTCTACGTCAGCTTGACAACTGTCTCGGTCAATTTTGGTCTTAACAGTTTGGCGCCGTCTGTGGGAAACCGCGAGTCGACATCCCGATCGACGAAGCACTCGACCATGTCGACTCACCCATCAACATCCTCCGAAGATACCACGAAACCTCCTAGCGTTGGTCTCATCAACATGATAATGGGAGGTCCCTCGCACCCGGAGCTATCAACCTCTCTATAGAGCTCCCACGCCGGAAGGTTGACGACAGTGTCTATGGGGCGAAAGTGCCCCAGAGATTCTATGCCTCCTATCCATTCTCAGATGAAGATCTAGAGGGTGTGGAACTACTGCATGATGATGACGTCGTCATTACGGCTACCATCAAGGAGATTGCCGTAAAAAGATTACTTGTCGACACCGGAACCTCGTGTGACATACTCTTCTTCACTACGTTGGAGAGGATGAGGTTGTCATTCATGGAGTTGACACCTTGTGCGGGGCCCCTGGTGGGATTCACCGAACATTCCGCCCCAATAGCAGGCATCATCACCTTACCGATGACCATCGGCATGTACCCTCGACAAATCACTCGCCTACCCAGTTTCATGGTGGTGAGGCCAACTCAGCATACAACGGGATCATCGAAAGACTACTACTGAACATTATATAAGCGGTGGTCTCAAATTTCCATCAGATGATCAAATTCTAGACCCCTGAGGGATTCGGGAAGGCAAGAGGAAATCAGAAACAGGTATGATCGTGTTATACACTGTCCACCGCTCTGAGGAGGATCGAGCAAGCAGATCCAGTTGATCTACAAGTCGAAGATCGAAGGCCTACAGCAGTCGAAGAAACGAAGAACATCCGGATCTCCAAAGAAGACAGAAAAACTGTCTATATTGGATCGCTACTCCCTTTCGACCTAAGGGAACAATTGATCGCTCTCCTGAGAGAGCATGTAGACATTTTCGCCTGGTCCCCGAAGGATATGCCTGGCATCGACCCCCGAGGTAATATCCCACAAGTTGCAGGTCAACCCGACTTCCAGACGCATGAAGCAAAAGAAGAGAAACATGAGGGGCGAAAAAATGAAGGCTGCAATCGAAGAAGTGGATCGGCTTCTAGAAGCAGGCTTCATTCGAAAATTCAAATATCCTGAATGTCTCTTGAATGTCGTGATGGTCAAGAAAGCGAACATCAAATGGCGAATGTACGTCGACTTCACCGACCTCAACAAAGCGTGCCCCAAGGATAGTTACCCCCTGCCACGAATCAACCATCTAGTCGACAGTGCTTCGAGCTACGAACTCCTCAGGTTCATGGACGCATTCTCAGGATATAACCAGATCCAGATGGCACCGAAGGAAAAAGAGAAAACTTCCTTCATCACTGATCGAGGTATTTTCTGTTACACCAAAATGTCATTTGGTTTGAAGAATGCAGGAGCTACTTACCAACGCATGATGAACAGAGTCTTCGAGGCTCAAATCGGTCAAAACCTAGAAGTCTACGTCGACGACATGTTGGTCAAGTCGAAAGAGCAGACGGATCAGATTGCGGATCTCCGAGAGATATTCACGCAGATCCGACGATACAACCTTCGGCTGAAGACTGCCAAATGTACCTTCGAGGTTCGGCCAGGGAAGTTCCTTGGTTTCATGCTGACGAATTAGGGGATTGAGGCCAACTCCGACAAGATCGTTACGATCGTTACGATAAAGGATCCTTCGACCCTCAGAGAACTCCAAAGGCTGAATGGAAGAATAGCAGCTCTGGGCTGATTCTTGTCTAAATTAGCCAAGAGGTCATTGCCTTTCTTCAAAGTACTGAGGAAGGCAATAGCCTTCGCATCAAGTGGCAAAACATTCATCGAGTGGGACACAGACTGTAAGAAGGCTTTCTCCAAGTTAAAGGAGTACCTTCGCAACCCACCACTCCTGACCAAGCCTGATAAAGGTGACCAACTCTGTCACGACCCCCCGTCCCTGGGATATGCAGGGAGGCAGGGTACATGACGAGAACTAAAAAGTATCTGCAGGTCCACTACGCATTGCTGGGAATGATACATGTAGTATTCAACAAACAGCCAACCAACAACACAAAACGACACAAAGTCACAGAGAAATACTGAAAGCCAAACACTGAATATTTCATATACATCTCAAGCATCCCATTGCATCAATTCATATAGTACAAGTATCTCTCACCCCAAAAGAAAACCCAAAATACACATAGCTCTCTCCTTACCCCTCACCACCCAATCTAAGCTCCAACTCCAACAACAACCCTCTAACCTCAACCTCCAGCTCCACCTGCCATCCCTATGAACCACACCTGAAAAAGTCAACGGGGGCACGTCAACGCGTGACCCAGTAGGAATGCCAACTCCCTCTAGTATGCTATTATGAAAATGCAACTATTTTACATGCATTCATAGGAAGGTGCAAATGAAGTATGGAATGAGCTAAAGGGAACACGTGTATGACATAAAGCATTGAATGCATAACATAAACGAAAGTGCAACAACAAAAGAGTGCAACAACAGAAGTAAAACAAACGCAAGCGACAAGAACTACCATAGGCGAAGTATATAACAATGGTATACATAATGGAAGGGCTACAAGAAAAGAACGTACAAGTAAGCAACAATTGATAATGCTACAAAAGTAATGAAAGTTATCTGAAGTGTTTTAGACCCTAAGTAGTGGTTAGATCCTCTTGGGACTGGACCTCACCCCCAGTTGGGGTGGAACAAGTAAAATCCCCGAGACAAGCTCTTACTAAAGGAGCCATGTTTTCTCCTTATTTCCCCTTCACATTTCTCCAATTCTCCTCATTTCTGCCACTCCCCGCCACTCGGGCAAGAACAGGAGGGCCACCAACCACCAGTCCAGCCCCTCATGTTTTTCCCACAACTTAGTGTCCCCCAATCCCCGTGTCACCCTCCTTTAAGAGGACTTAATCATTTCTTAGCATTTCAATTAAAATATCATGTAACAAAAGGAATCACATAACAATCACCATTTTCATCTCCTCTCATTCCAACACATATAATCTTTCCAACCACAACATTCACCACATAGTTCTCATTTCCAACACATATGATTCCAACACATGTAATTGCACAACTTTACCATTGATTGCAACATGAAATTAATTAAGCATGAGCCAACAAAATATATGCCAACATCCCTTAATCCAACAGGAAATTAGTTAAACAAAAATCAAGATGACATCCTCTTCTAGCAACATGAAACTAACAGCAACATGAAAATGTTAATAAACATTTCACCCAAAACAGTCCAGCTTGCTGAAAATTACACAACAGTCAGATTGATTGGCATTTTACTCCATATTTTTGTATGGAACATAACATTGCAATGTAAATGAAAGTTGTAGGTATGGTAATTATGGATTCACAGATAAAATTGCAGGCAAATATATTAAGTAAGTGATTTATGGTGAATTATCTGGTGAAGTCTGCCAAATCTGTTTTCCAGACAGATTTCAGAGTCTGTCTTGAGTGCTGATTTTGGGCCTATTGCAGTCAGAATTACGAAAAATAAGCAGTCACATGAAGTTGGAGAAAAACTTGTTAAATTTTAACGAGCTAAGAACATACAATTCCAGTGTGTGTGCAGATACTGATCTTCGTTTTACTAAAATGTGTCCAGTGTTACAGAATTTCAGACAAGCTGTAAACATTGAATTTTTAACCTAACTTCCAGTTTGAATTGGAAAAGGTTGTGAACATGAAAGTTATTCATAACTACGAAATAAACAACATATAAAATTTTCAGAGCATTCCTAATAGCCAATTGAGCCTAGATCTTTGTCAAAGTTTCAGCTTTTCAGGATTAAACTTTCAGTATCAAGGACAAAAGTGCTTCAAGGAATTAATCATGTATTAAGCTCAAAATTAAACATGAACCAATTCTACAAATGACAACTAAATAGTATGCTAGGGGAAATTGGATTCCTACCTCAATTCAAGATGAGAGAACTTCTCTTCTCTTCTCCTCCTTCCTTCTCCTTCTTCAAGCTCATTCTTGCTCCTAGAACTCCTTAAAAACATCCTTCTTCAAGCAACCAAACTAGGGTTCCAAAGGGAGATGAAAATATGAAATTTTGGTGGAAAAATGAGAGCAAGGGGGAGGGTGGAGAGGAGAGCACGAAATTAGGAATGAGAGGGAGAGAAAAATGAGGGAAGATAAGAAAGAAATGAGTTGTTAATGTTTTAAATGAAGGGAAGTTCTACACAAATCTCTCACCTTCTCTAATCTTCCCTTATCTTCTCAACTCTTCTCCCATTTGTCTTTCTTCTCTTTTTTTTCTTTTTTCCATTTTCTTAATCCTTTATCTTCTCATGTAAGAAAAATATCTTCCCTTATGCACACCTCTCTTCTCAACACACAACCTCTTAGCTAATTACTAATAACCCATTACTAAACGAACACCCCATTACTAAACACCCCCCCAATTAATAACAAAAGGGCTACTCATACAAGCATGTAGCAATGAAAACATATTTCACATTAGTACTCAAATATACCACATTACTATACAACTAGGCACCACTATATCTACTACATTACTTTATGCACCATACTTCAAAAGAGACCAATATCACCAAATCCTTACATATATCATTACACCATACGAGATACAACCATAGCGTAACGACCACTTTCCGTCGTACGTTGTTCGTGCACGTGCTTTTGGCCGTGCACGTGTTTGTTTTAGACTTTGTTTGTTGGTGAACACTTTCGTGTGATATGCCGTTGTGAACGTCTCTGAGAATATTAAATAGTGGCATTATTTTGGAATGACGTTTCTCGAGTCGTTTTCCCACAATTTAAACTTATTCGATGAGACGTGGCGATTTTCACTTTTAACGGGAGACGTTTCTATTTTTAGTTTCATCGTCCGACATTGAAATTGAGATCCGTCTGCTTAGTTAGCTCACTCTCGTCATCACGATCACCCTGATATTTATTTTATAATTTTTGGAGTTTATTTGACCACTTATATATTTTTAGTAAGCTTTAAAATATTTTTAATAATTAATTTTTAAATTATTTTCGGCCAAATAAAATTTATTTGAGTTTTAAACGTATTAAAGAATTTTTGAGCCAATTTCCAGCTCATTTGGACCAAGTCAAAGCCTTGGGTGAGTTGGAGTTGGTTAGTTTTGAATTTTAAATTATTTTAAACTCCTAATCTCATTAGGATTAGTCCTAGACCTAGTCAACCCATCTACACTATATAAACAACCTCTAGGAAGACCTATTTTTGCTAGAAAATAACCCGAGCCGCTCCCAAAACCCAAATTTGACGTTGCGACGATTCGTCGCAACGTTGCGACAAGCAACTGCCGCACGACCGACGGAATCAGCTCCGTTCCCCCGCCCGCACCGTTCGCCCGCATCGCTCCGTGCCCGACCGGCCCGCATCTCCGCACCGACCCACGTTGCAATGTTGCAACGTTGCAGCGCCCCAAGCCCCGCAGCCAAGGCGCCCGACCGACGCTCTCGCCCGCACCGACCGAGAAAACCCACCGCACCCGCCATCGCGATCGACCCCCCGCTGCTGCACAGCCCGTTCCTAGCGCCTGACCGAGAGAGCTCCCCGCATTGGCCGTGTACGACCGATGGCCATACGTCGCAACACCGCAACCGTCGCACCACTTGCCACCGTGGGCCCCCAAGTTCTCCAGAGGTATTGTGGGTCCCCCAAAGGTCCCTAGGACTACTGTGGGCCCCACCTAGGTGCTTTCTCTCCGACGATTCTCCGTGCACGACGTTGCGACACGTCGTAGCCCGTCGTCGCACGTGCTAGCTTTGGAATCTGGAACCGTTGCTCCGGTTGATGCTCTGAACTTTCCAGCGAGGAAACTATATTGGAATCAGGACTTGGAGCGCGTTCTCTTATTCCAACCCCCGGCGTCGCTACCAGACGCCGGTGTAGCTTTCGCGTCGTGTTGAGGTAACGCTTTGCATCCCTAGGACCCCCAACCCATTGCCTGCTAATCAAGACTAAAATCAGTATTTTTAAAGTATTTTAAATGTTTTAAATTCACTAATCAAGATTAATAATATGGACCTTAGGCCGGTGGACTTGTGCACGTAGGATAATTGTGATTTTTGGACTCATTGGACGGTGTGCTCAGACGTCGTACTTGCAGGCAAGTGAAACTTGCCAACTCTTGTGTAGGGCCATGTTTTTAGGCCACTTCCTTGTTCCTAGCGTAAAAGAGACTAGTCAGTGAAATGATAGCTGGCTAGACGCCCACTTGATCTAGTTTGACAACGAAACTAGATCCGTCACCTAATTGATCTAGCTTGACAACGAAGCTAGATCCAACCCTTTAAACTTGTTGTTCATGCATACTAAACTGTCACGTTTACTTTCCTTAACTGTACGCACTTTTAACTGTCATGCATTGCATCTTACATGTCATCCAAATTGATTGTTGCATCGTAGCACACGCTACAAAATACTTGTACAATCCATGTTTCCGTGTTTCCGGCTAGGTGCACCCCTAGGCCATACTTGTTAAAGACACTTCCTGGCTCGTGATCCAGAAGCGGGCCTCATGTGTTGGCTGAAAACCAATGCCCGATACACATGGAGGGGTAGGGATAAACGGTCACTTGAGCTTAGGAGTGGCCTGATCCGCCCTCTAGCCAAAAGACGGAATCTCTGTGCACGAGGTGCTTACTTTCCTTGTCTTGTACTTGTCTTGTGAATGATTCATGTAATACTTGTCATCCATGCCATGTTTAAATGCCATGCTCGTACCTTACTTTACCTTACCTGTTGCACTAATACTTTAACTGCCATGTCATCGCATTCATGCTAGAACTGCTAGGTTGCTTTACTTTTGCCTACTTTCAGTTTCCTTGCACAAGTCTCTTGTAGACTTGCTGACATGTGCCCCTTGCTCTTTTGGGTGTCACATGTTAGACCCTGAGCCCGAGACCGTTGCTGTGTACGTGATTGTTGCTGACGCGGAGCCTGAGTCCATGTCTGCCTAGGAGGAGTTTTGTGGACACCGGTGATTTTTGCTGAGCTTCCTGGTATTTTAGGTTTTCTGTTAGTTGTCGGTGTGTAGCATCTTTGTTTTGTACGTTGTACTTTTGTTGGCCATGTTTGGGCCTTTAGACTCTCTTTTCTTTTAGCCTGGTGGCTTTTCTGTGATGTTGAAACTTATTTTATGGATATTCTGAGATATCTCTTTTGTCTCATTTCATTATTATTATCTTTGTTTCGTTCGCGTTGCAAGGACCTGCAGTTTTAAATTTGATTGACGCTTATCGGACTTGCAGCTTTGCAGCTTCAAGTCTGAGCGGACCTTCTCACGCTTCGCCTCCATATTTTTGGGAAATGGGGCGTGACAGGTTTTGTTGGTGGCCCATGCAGGTCCAGTCTTGCAATTATGAATTAACGGAACAACGATAATAACGGAATGTCCATTAAATAAATTGCAACATCCGAGTAATAAGCCCTGAGTCTAGTCGTTTTCTTATGACACTAGGTGATAAGAAGGCTTAGTTAGACGTCTGTGCTTGCTAGTTAGAGGCCCTGATTGTAGTTAGACTCCCTCCTAGCAATTGATTTAATCGTAGGAGTTACCTTGGTGGTTCTTGCCTAACTTTGACCATAGTAGACTTCTAGAATTTCCTTTAGTCGTTCGCTTGGGTTCATCGATTTCGGACCAAGCTGAACACATTTCTTTACCGTCTAATCTTTAGAAGTCTTAGCGCTTAGTCTTTAATCTTTAGTTGGTCGACCGTAGGAGTTTCCGTAGATTTTTCTGGTTCATATCCTAGGCGTACGTATGTTTTGATCATCCGACCAATTCCCTTGCCTCGATTCACGAGATCGCCGCATGACGATCGTCGTCAATTTTCAAACATCTCCATTGCAAATCTTGAACCTTCTGAAAATATTTTTCAATCTTCCCTTCCACTAAGTTTAATTTTGTTCAAAATTTTAATATACTTATACTTCATACTCCTTCATTGATTTAAATTTTTAAAACGTTTGTCGGAATTTTTGAATACTAGTTTATAGTATTTTCCCAGCCTATGTTTTTCGTACTTATGTAAATGCGTCGTCCCTTCATATATTAATTTTATTCTGAATCGTACTTTTATTCAACTTGTAATTTTCCCTCCTGATTTATGCCATTCATATACTTTCAAGGCACATGGAGTTTCAGCTTTCAGCAAGTTGGTTTTTTTTGTTCGTCGTTTTCGCTACTTCAGATTTTTGCAAAATTACTATTTTCATAACCACTTCCTGATTTAGACCCTCCGTGATTTGATTTTAAAGACTTGCTATTCGATCTTGATAATTCTTATACTAAGTCATTATTATTATTTTCTGTGCACCATACATACTTCCAGTTATTTTTATATCCGTGCCAGACTTGTTGTGCTCGTATATTAAGAACCTTGTGTAGATCAGTCTCTCATTTTTGGCAAACCCTGGTTCTCTAAAAGTAGTTTCAAATTGATCATTTTAAATTTTCCATAGCCTAAAGTTTTGAAAGCATTTAACCTGAGTTTAAATTCTTCCGTTATTTGATTTCATTCTTGACTTTCCAAAACTTTTCGACAACATTATATTAAATTACTGGCGTATAAAATTTTCTAAACCACGTCCTTAATATTCGTGTAAATGATTTTACTTCCTTTAAAATAAAAAATTTTTTTCCAATAGACCATTTTCTCTTATTATGAATGTCCGACTCAAATTTATTTTGAACAACTCGTTTTATCGATCTCCAAATATTTCTTTTCAGACTGGGATTTCAACTTTGAAGTACAACAGTTTTCAATTTCACGTATTTTAGTATGTTATTTACGCCGTTTCCTTCCTCCCTCCTATATAAGCATCACTACACCTCCCTTTTTCCCTCAACCTAAACATCACCACTGGGTCAATGTTTCGTCTAACCAAGCCGTCTCCTTGTATTCGTCCTATCTGAACTCGTGCTTATCGATCCTTCCTTCGTCCCGCTCTCGACCTCTCTTTATTGCTTAGGCCTTAGGGTCCGTCAATGTCTGTGTCAACTCTTAATTGTTAGTAGGCCCTTGGACCTTGTGAGGTAGTCGTAGTGCACGTACCTAAGTTGTGTACGTGGGCTTGAATGAGTATACCCCCATAGTATACTGATGCTTGCCCATTGTGTGATATGTATATATATATATATATATATATATATATATATATATATATATATATATATATATATATATATATATATGGGGCAAATGTGCCTGAGAACGTGCGCAGGTAGAATTACCTGCGCACGCCCCCTCTGTTCGGGGTTTCTAAATATATTTTTTTGAAATTTTTTTTGCAGTAGCTAGATATACTTGTTATGAAGCTCTCCACAAAATTTCAGGTCAATCCGACACCGTTTGAGCCTCCGTTCATCGATTTCAAAAACGTTGCGCAAAACTGTCCAGAATCTGGACAGTTTTGCGCAACGTTTTTGAAATCGATGAACGGAGGCTCAAACGGTGTCGGATTGACCTGAAATTTTGTGGGGAGCTTCATAACAAGTATATCTAGCTACTGCAAAAAAAAATTCAAAAAAAAATACTTACAAACACTGAACAGAGGGGGCGTGCGCAGGTAATTCTACCTGCGCACGTTCTTAGGTACATTTTTTGCTATATATATATATATATATATATATATATATATATATATATATATATATATATATATATATATATATATATATATATACTCGGAGTTATTCGTGATAGTATGAAGTTGTTGTGTGTTAGTATTTATAGATTTGTGTGTAGTTAGCTATACTATACTAGGGATGCCTGGGTATATAAGAATTAGTGCGGGGATATCTAATGGAGTGTATGTAATTAGAGATACTTATAATGGTTGAAATAAATGATTGGTAAAGCTATGTGTATGATAGGTGTGATAATAACAGGTGAACGTATAGATAAGTGAGTAGGCCTATCGAGTGACCTATATACTAGCACGTATGAGTATGTGCTCGGATGTGGGTATGTATTGTGTTTAGACGTAAGTAGTTATGTTTCGTTGCATGAGTATATAGGTGATATGCATATGATAGTAGAATTAAAATTTTGATTGGTATTGTTTGCTTTCGCGGGATGTTGCATGCGTGCATACCGTGAGGTATACACGACTATTGCACATCTTAACCATGTATGTATAGGTGTTGGTATACTAATTATAGGTAGTAGGCTATGGTGTGAATATATATACATTATTTATGTGTGACTATACGGTGAATGGGAGGGTATTATAAATATGTGGGTGCTGATGTGTGTAATGTTATTATTATGGTATATAAATTGATTTAACTATGTGAGTATTACCTGACTAAATATTAAGTGTGATTGACTTATGGAATGTATATGGTGGTATTGGTAGACGTATAAATTATGGAGTGATATTGGTATAGGTATGAATGCCGTGTTACGTATATAGAACATTCTGATATGTGTACTGAGTCTCACTCAAGCTTGAGTGGGTATACTCTAAGTATATTGAATGTGTGTTTGTAGTTTGAATATAGCAATGTTTGATGGATGTATAGTGATAGGAGTGTTTGTGCCTGGTTGTGCTACGCACATGATTGTGGGTCGCTACGCCAGTATATAGTTATAGGTGCTGGTCTTGTGGTATAGTTATTTACTAAGGACTTGTTATGTGAACGTATGTGTACTAGCTAAAACTAGGTGTGTATGTGTGCTAGCTATATAATGGTATGGTTGGTGCATGTAAATGAAATGTTAGCGTGTATGGGTGTGCACCATGCACGGGTAAGTATGTGCTTAGTTATAGGTTTTGATGACTATGATATATGTGGCGTGACGTAAATACAGTTATAGGACCGTACGTTATGTGAATATATGGTGAACTATTTGCATGTATTTGAATGACTATATATTGTGAAACTATAGTAGTGGTGAATATATATATATATATATATATAGGAAAATTTTCAAATGAGAACATTTCGCACCGTGCGAAAATGTTTTTAGTTTTTTTTTGAATTTTTTTTTTTCAAAAATTCTTTTTTCCACCCTCATTATATGTTGTTATACCCCCCTCAAAAAATAATCAATGAGAAATAATGTCATTTGGCCTTCGATCAAGGCATTTCATCAAATTCGCACGTTTTGAGACCGTTAAATTTGTAACGGGTGGATGGGTGCTCTAATGCCCAACGGGTTCACCCATTATTTTCCATGGGGTATATATTTGTATGGATTAAACATCAAAAAAAAAATTTTTGAAAAAAAAAATTTCAAAAAAATAAAAAAAATGTTTTCGCACCGTGCGAAAACCCCTTTTTTCGCAACCGAAGATCACTCTATATATATATATATATATATATATATATATATATATATATATATATATATATATATATATATATATATATATATATAGTGAAACCTGACTTAATTATGGTATGGTGTGACTACATGTGTTGATGTGTTTGGTGTTGGATGAATACTAGGGATTATTAGAGGGTAGTATACCCTTGATGTTTGTGCATAGGTAGCTACATATAGGTAGAGCAATGATTGTATTTGCTAAGTGTAAGACTATCCTTATGTGAGTATCTGAACCATTGTTTTGTGAGTAGTAGTTATATAAGGGATGTATGTTTATATACATGATTGAAATACATGTATGAATTTGACTGACTACAATAGGTATAAGTATATGACATACGTGAATATATATAAATATATATACGTGTTGGTAGTATTAATGTTTGACTACTTAGTGCATATATATAAGCACTTGTAATGACTATACCTGGTTGAATTATTATATGACTTGATTGGGGTAGTTACTAGAGCGACTAGCTATATTAGAAAGTCCGAGGACGGACTTTATTCTAAGGTGGGGAGGATGTAAAATCCACTTTCCGTCGTACGTTGTTCGTGCACGTGCTTTTGGCAGTGCACGTGTTTGTTTTAGACTTTGTTTGTTGGTGAACACTTTCGTGTGATATGCCATTGTGAACGTCTCTGAGAATATTAAATAGTGACATTATTTTGGAACGACGTTTCTCGAGTCGTTTTCCCACAATTTAAACTTATTCGATGAGACGTGGCGATTTTCACTTTTGACGGGAGACGTTTCTATTTTTAGTTTCATCGTCCGACATCGAAATTAAGATCCGTCTGCTTAGTTAGCTCACTCTCGTCATCACGATCACCCCGATATTTATTTTATAATTTTTGGAGTTTATTTGACCACTTTTATATTTTTAGTAAGCTTTAAAATATTTTTAATAATTAATTTTTAAATTATTTTCGGCCAAATAAAATTTATTTGAGTTTTAAACGTATTAAAGAATTTTTGAGCCAATTTCCAGCTCATTTGGACCAAGTCAAAGCCTTGGGTGAGTTGGAGTTGGTTAGTTTTGAATTTTAAATTATTTTAAACTCCTAATCTCATTAGGATTAGCCCTAGACCTAGTCAACCCCTCTACACTATATAAACAACCTCTAGGAAGACCTATTTTCGCTAGAAAATAACCCTAGCCGCTCCCAAAACCCAAATTTGACGTTGCGACGATTCGTCGCAACGTTGCGACAAGCAGCTGCCGCACGACCGACGGAATCAGCTCCGTTCCCCCACCCGCACCGTTCGCCCGCATCGCTCCGTGCCCGACCGGCCCGCATCTCCGCACCGACCCACGTTGCAATGTTGCAACGTTGCAGCGCCCCAAGCCCCGCAGCCAAGGCGCCCGACCGACGCTCTCGCCCGCACCGACCGAGAAAACCCACCGCACCCGCCATCGCGACCGACCCCCCGCTGCTGCACAGCCCGTTCCTAGCGCCTGACCGAGAGAGCTCCCCGCATTGGCCGTGTACGACCGATGGCCATACGTCGCAACACCGCAACCGTCGCACCACTTGCCACCGTGGGCCCCCAAGTTCTCCAGAGGTATTGTGGGTCCCCCAAAGGTCCCTAGGACTACTGTGGGCCCCACCTAGGTGCTTTCTCTCCGACGATTCTCCGTGCACGACGTTGCGACACGTCGTAGCCCGTCGTCGCACGTGCTAGCTTTGGAATCTGGAACCGTTGCTCCGGTTGATGCTCTGAACTTTCCAGCGAGGAAACTATATTGGAATCAGGACTTGGAGCGCGTTCTCTTATTCCAACCCCCGGCGTCGCTACCCGACGCCGGTGTAGTTTTCGCGTCGTGTTGAGGTAACGCTTTGCACCCCTAGAACCCACAACCCATTGCCTGCTAATCAAGACTAAAATCAGTATTTTTAAAGTATTTTAAATGTTTTAAATTCACTAATCAAGATTAATAATATGGACCTTAGGCCGGTGGACTTGTGCACGTAGGATAATTGTGATTTTTGGACTCATTGGACGGTGTGCTCAGACGTCGTACTTGCAGGCAAGTGAAACTTGCCAACTCTTGTGTAGGGCCATGTTTTTAGGCCACTTCCTTGTTCCTAGCGTAAAAGAGACTAGTCAGTGAAATGATAGCTGGCTAGACGCCCACTTGATCTAGTTTGACAACGAAACTAGATCCGTCACCTAATTGATCTAGCTTGACAACGAAGCTAGATCCAACCCTTTAAACTTGTTGTTCATGCATACTAAACTGTCACGTTTACTTTCCTTAACTGTACGCACTTTTAACTGTCATGCATTGCATCTTACATGTCATCCAAATTGATTGTTGCATCGTAGCACACGCTACAAAATACTTGTACAATCCGTGTTTCCGTGTTTCCGGCTAGGTGCACCCCTAGGCCATACTTGTTAAAGACACTTCCTGGCTCGTGATCCAGAAGCGGGCCTCATGTGTTGGCTGAAAACCAATGCCCGATACACGTGGAGGGGTAGGGATAAACGGTCACTTGAGCTTAGGAGTGGCCTGATCCGCCCTCTAGCCAAAAGACGGAATCTCTGTGCACGAGGTGCTTACTTTCCTTGTCTTGTACTTGTCTTGTGAATGATTCATGTAATACTTGTCATCCATGCCATGTTTAAATGCCATGCTCGTACCTTACTTTACCTTACCTGTTGCACTAATACTTTAACTGCCATGTCATCGCATTCATGCTAGAACTGCTAGGTTGCTTTACTTTTGCCTACTTTCAGTTTCCTTGCACAAGTCTCTTGTAGACTTGCTGACATGTGCCCCTTGCTCTTTTGGGTGTCACATGTTAGACCCTGAGCCCGAAACCGTTGCTGTGTACGTGATTGTTGCTGACGCGGAGCCTGAGTCCATGTCTGCCTAGGAGGAGTTTTGTGGACACCGGTGATTTTTGCTGAGCTTCATGGTATTTTAGGTTTTCTGTTAGTTGTCGGTGCGTAGCATCTTTGTTTTGTACATTGTACTTTTGTTGGCCATGTTTGGGCCTTTAGACTCTCTTTTCTTTTAGCCTGGTGGCTTTTCTGTGATGTTGAAACTTATTTTATGGATATTCTGAGATATCTCTTTTGTCTCATTTCATTATTATTATCTTTGTTTCGTTCGCGTTGCAAGGACCTGCAGTTTTAAATTTGATTGACGCTTATCGGACTTGCAGCTTTGCAGCTTCAAGTCTGAGCGGACCTTCTCACGCTTCGCCTCCATATTTTTGGGAAACTGGGCGTGACACATAGGCATACCATAGCACATCCATATGGCTAGACATGCATCCAAATATGCACCCTTAGGCAACAAATTTAGCAGTTACTATACACACTACAATACTTCTATACACACCACAACATATCCAAGCATACATACACTATAGAGTAAACAAAAATACAAGATGTATCATGCAAATATATAGGCCCTTGTGTATATGTCACTATGAGTCATTACAAACTCATCATCTATCTAGCCGCAACCATGGAGGCCATGAGCTCCACACTCGTCAAACAAGACTCGGCGATACAACTACCCATCTATTACGTCAGTCAGGTTCTTCGATGCACGGAGATCAACTATTCAAAGATAGAAAAGATGGCTTTCATGCTGATCCAATCTGCGAGTAGATTGCGACCGTACTTCCAAGCACACACCATCCTGGTCCTCACCGACACTCCCTTGGAGCAGACCCTAAAAAGGCTTGATCGTTTAGGGAGAATGACCAAATGGGGGATCGAACTAAGCGGATTTGACATCTAGTTCAAGTCAAGGATCGCCATCAAAGGGCAGGCTCTCACCAACTTCATTGTCGAGCTCACTTACGATGACAGCCTGAAGGAAGAGGTATGTGTTGCTAACATACTACCCAAGGCTATCCCCTCACCCTCGACCGGTATCAATTCGCCAACTGATACAATTGAAGACGAGGGAACCTGGATCGTACAAGTTGACGGTTCGGCCAATCAAGCCGGGAGCGGGGCCAAAATAATTGTCCAAATGTCAGCGTGCAATATATTCGAGTATGCCCTCCGCTTCGATTTCCAGACCACAAACAATGGAGCTAACTATGAAGCGGCCATCAACAGACACCGATTGGCTCGAGCTTTAGGAGCGAAAGTGGTGCAACTACTTAGCAACTCCAGCTTCGTTGTCCACCAACTAAACGGGACCTTTGAGGCCCGCGAAGACTCAATGCAAAGGTACATGCAAGTCTCCAAGGCGGAGTTTGCCAAGTTCAGACGCGTGAAAATCCATCATATACCAAGGTCGAAGAATCATTGAGCTGACGCCCTGTCGAAGCTTGCATCATCCTCCCCCACGGGACTCGATCGGACAGTGTATGTACAAGTCTATCACACCCCAGCAGGTTGGAGTAAGAGCTGCTAAGCCTCGACCAAGGAATCACTTGGATGGATCCCATCATCTGTTACATGAACACGAGAGAGAGCCGACCGACCCGGTGGAGGCATGAAAGTTAGATCGGAAGGCCTACCAATTCTTCCTGTTAGATGGTTCATTGTACAGAAGGTGATGGACTAGGTTTGACGTTTTCCCATACCTCAAATGTTTAGCCTCGCAGGAAGCGCACTATATGATCCAAGATATCCACGAGGGCAGATTGTAAAAATCATTGTGGGGGAAAGCTATAGCTTTGAAGGTTGTGAGACAAGGGTATTTTTGGCCAACGATATTCAAGGATGCCATCAAATACGTTCGAAGGTGCTCGACTTGCCAAAAATTCTCAAGGATCAGCTCGGCCCCACCAACGGATCTGATCTCGAACATCAGTCCAGTTCAGTTTGCCAAGTGGGGATTAGACCTCCTTGGTCCATTCAAACAAGCGAGTGGGCAACGGAAGTACCTTATAGTGGCGATCGACTACTTCACAAAGTGGATCGAAGCGGAGCCCCTGTCCTGGATCACCTGGAAGGAAGCTTGGAGCTTCGTCTGGAATCCCATCGTCTGTCGTTTTGGCATTCTACAATCCATTGTGACGGACAATGGGACACAATTCGGCAGCGTCGGTTTCAAAGACTTCTGCTCCGAGCTGAAAATCAAGCTGCACTTCGCCTCTGTCACCCATCCCCAGTCGAATGGATTGGCGAAGACAGCCAACAAAAGCATCATCGGACCCCTTCGAAAGAGAATAACCGGGCTCGAAGGGACCGAGCCAGAAGAAATCCCCGGTGTACTGTGGTCGTATAGAACGACCCACAAAACCTCGACTGGAGAAATGCCATTCATGCTGGCATATGGATGCAAGGCTGTCATCCCAGTAGAAGTTAATGAGCGACCACTTCGTCTTCAATACTATGGCAAAGAAAGAAACTCGGAAGGACTCGAGCTCAACCTACAACTGGTGGACGAGATCCACGAACGAGCCCTGACGACCCTCATTGAACAAAAAGGACGCATGGCCTGCTATTTCAACTCAAGGATCCGTGAATGCAGCTTTTGTGTAGGGTGACTTGGTGCTGCGTATGTCCGTTTTCACTCCTGAGAGTCTCAAACAAGGGAAGCTCGTTGTGAAGTGGGAAGGACATTACACAGCGATCGATGTACTCGGTCCAGCCACCTATTGACTCGCTATATTAGATGATAGAGAACTTCCTCATCCTTGGAACGCTGAGCACTTGCAGAAGTATTATCAATAATTGTATCAGCAAGGGTAAATGATCGAAACAAGCTTCATCTTTTATCTTATGCATATTCATGATTAATACAGAGTCGATCGACCTTCAATATTTGTCCAACAATTTTTCTAACCATAGTCCTCAGCCGTAAGTCGAAGGGGGTCTCCTCCTTGCCACCGAATGACCCTAGTCGACAGACATAAGCCGAGGGATCGCCCCTCGCCAGTGAACAACCCTAGTCGTCAGCCGTAAGCCGAGGGATTATCCCTCGCCACTGAACGACCCACGACAATCGTCGACCATAAGTTGAAGGGGCCTCCCCCTCGCCACCAAACGACCCTGATCGGCAGCCGTAAGTTGAAGGGGCCTCTCCCTTGCCACCAAACGACCCTGGTCGTCAGCCGTAAGTCGAAGGGGCCTCCCCCTCGCCACCAAATGACCCTAGTCGTTAGCCGTAAGCCGAGGGATCACCCCTCACCACTGAACGACCCTAGTCATCAATCGTAAGCCGAGGGATCGCCCCTCGCCACTGAACAACCCACGACGGTCGTTGACCGTAATTCAAAGGGGCCTTTCCCCTCCCCACCAAACGACCCTAGTCATCGGACGTAAGTCGAAGGGGCCTCCCACCTCGCCACTGAATGACCCTAGTCGTCAGCCGTAAGCCGAGGGATTACCCCTCCCCCATTGAACGACCCACGACGGTTGTCGGTCGTAAGTTGAAGGGGCCTCGCCCCTCGCAACCGAACGACCCCCGACCTTCGTTGACTCTAAGGGGCATTGCCCCTTGCTACTAAATGAAGCGTAATTTATAGTTTAAAGGGATGTGTTCAATCTACTGAGTATACCTAACTTCCAACGACTAAACTTATCGTCAATCTCTAATCTATCGCAATTTAAGTTGTTGAGGGGCCATACGCACGCACATATTCAGATAGTAGATAAGAGCGCAAAAGTCACAATAATTTTTATTCATCTCTAAGAAAACAGAAGCAAAAAAGGATAACAAGAAACCTAAACTAAGGCCTGCCGGCCTAAGAGGGAGGAGGAGCGCCCCCAGATACAAAGACGCTGGTGAAAGCTTCCATTGCATTTGTAAGCCTGGCAGTGAGCTCCGCCTTCTCCTTCGCAGCGGCCTCCTCGAGCTCGGTGACTTTGGACCAAGATTCAGCGGCCTCTATGTTGGGGGATATGCCCTCAGATCATTTGTATTTGATGTAAATGAAAATTTAAGCTTAGATAGGACTATTTTGCATTTGATGCAAACCGGATAAATGTGTCGTAAATAGTTTACGACAATATTTAATGAAATAAACGCAAGGAAAAGTTCACGGGTAACACGGGAATGTCCCGGTCTATGCCCAGATTCGAACGGCGTCCAAATCAGACGCCAGATGCCCAAAATACGCCCAAAATAGCTCAAAGGGTTCTGACCCATGCCCAAACTGGGCATGGGTCAGACCAGGTTGACCCAGGCCAGACTAGGATCTGGCCTGGGCACCTGGCCAGCCAGGGCCAGGGGCCCTGGGCGCCAGGCGCCCTGGGCCTGGGCCCGGTGCCCAGGCCCAGGCGCCTGGGCACCTGCCCAAGCGCCCAGGGCAGGCACCCTGGGCCTGGGCGCAGGCCCAGGCCCAGGCGCCCTGGGCCGGGCGTCCTGGGCCGGGCGTCCTGGGCTCCTGGCCTAGGCCTGGGCCAGGCGCCCAGGCTGGGCGCACCAGGCTGGGTGCACCCAGACCAGGCGTCTTGCCTGGTCTAGGCTCGTCCAGCTGGTCAGGTGGGTCCCGCAGAGCTGGTCAGGTGGGTCAGTTTTTTTAGAAAACTAGCCATGGGTTGAACTTTGAGCGATCAATTGGAGGGTCAAACGGATTTCGATTGATGTACCGTTTTTTCCTATGCGTTCATCGTTAAACACCCTTCGAATTGATAGGTTGTATCAATCATGAAGTTCAACTATAAGGGTGTTAAAATTCACAGAAGTTTTCCCTTTGTAAAAGGCAAACTAACTTAATTTAATTAACTCAAATTTAATAGTCCCACATCGGTTGTGGAGAAAAGGGGAAAGCCAGTCGCCTATATAAATAGGGGCATCCCCTTCCTCCAAATTTGTCCCAAGCTCAAAATCTGAGCAGCTCCTGTAAATGTTGGAGCACGCTCGGATCGAAGCTTAAATTAAATATTCTATATCTCTCTATAATTTCTGCCTTACTCCTGAAAGGCTCTAGCAAAGCCACGCAGGAGTTCGGATTCGGATCCGAAATCTTGGCGAAGGCTTTCACTCGCGTGAAACTTTCTTCGGCGCGTGGTTGGCTTGGCGACACGAGAATTGCTCGCCTCAGGATGCAGAGCAATTCGAAGAGCGGTTCGAGGAGCGGTTCTAGGAGCGGCTCAGCGTGGGACGGGGAGCGGCTCGGAAGACGGTGCGAAACATCTCGCCCACCCCAGGGTTGAGATTCCGGGTATGTGTTTTTGAAAGCTTTCGTTTTAATTATTCGCAGTAGTTTAGATCTCTCTTGGGGTGGTCAGATCTATCCCGAGTTGGCAGAGATCTTGGCTAAGGGTCTTGTTCCTTAGGGCTGCATGTTAATTAGATTACCATATTATTTTCCGCTGCAATTTCTGTTTCTGTGGTCCGTCCGACTTAGGACGGGCACGGACTTGTGCCCTAAGGGTTCCATAAAACCCAACAGTGGTATCAGAGCTATGTCTGTATGCTGATCTAAGACAGCGATTAATTAATTGAACGCTTTTAAATACAGTAAAATGTTTTCTTTAAATTTATACGATAAGTTTAAAATGATTTTAGATGTTTAAAAATTTTATATGATAAATTTTTAAGCATGAAATTTTTTTAAAATTATGTTTTAAAATTATGTGATATTTTTAAAACTGATTTTAAAACTTTAAAAATTTATGCGATAACTTTAAAATGAATTTTGATGATTAAAAATTTTATGTGATAATTTTTTAAGCATGAAATTTTTAAATTGATGTTTTAAATTTATGTGATATTTTTAAAACTGATTTCAAAAGTTTAAAATTTTTATGAGATAAATATTTTAAGTAGCATGTAAATTTTGTGATCTTTTAAAACAAGTTTTTTATTTTTATGAGATAAAATAAAATTTTTTAAAAATCATATTTTTAAAGTTAAATGTTAAATTTAAGTATGCATGCTAAACTTGTTTATTTGATAAACATTATTCTATTTAATTGTTAAATAGTTGTACACTTTTCTTTTATGCGATAAAATTAGTGTAACTTTATGTTAATGGCTATGCAAATGTTGTCACTTATTTGATAACACAAGACAACCCTCTTAGGTTAGCCATTAAGAACTCGTTAAAATTTATGAGATAAATTCTAATGACATGCTATGTTTTTAATAAAACATTAACAACACTTTAAGACCTAATTCCTGATTAGGATAGTCCCTTTAATGAAAATTTTAATTCTAATTGTTATGAAATTAATTCTCATTAAAGGACTTCGCTTTTAGCGTTGTTAATAAATTTATTAAAATCCTAATATCGATTAGGATAGCAGGTGAACCTTATAGTTGATAAGGATTTAATAAAAGTTATTAAACAAATCCTAAAATTTTGAATTTAAGGATTCAACTAGTTGATAGGATTAATTAGTTGTTAATAAAAGCCTTTTAGTCTATAGCACGCATATAAAAATGACAAGCTTCATTCAATGGACCATGATCCAGTCAATGTGCTTGGCTAAGTTTGTTGGATCACCCTATCTAGTCTAATGGGTAAGTGATCCTGTCTTAGTCAATTCCATGGTTGTGTTCCGCTGGACCGCAATTACGCGAATCATGATTATATGACACCCTGGACTATATCTAAGTCAAATACGTTAATAATCTTCTTCAAGATTAGCCGTAGCCCTCCTTGTTTTAGGGGTTGGCAACTATAGGACCCGTGTTACAGTTGTTGAGCTACACTCAAGCTGTGACATGGCAATCTTATAGAAACCAAATTTCTTAAACACATATGATGTAGTCTAAGACCTGACCCAAACCGACGATTCGTGAATACACCGAGCGCCGGGGCAAGTCATGCTAGACGTGAAAACAAGGGTCCGCCTAGACTAGACATTGTGATTTGGATGAGCACACTCATGATCACAAATGGTTAGGGGTAAAAACCGATAAGAGGGTCATATCTGATATGATCGATGAAGAGTCATCTTCCGATTACAGAGTCAAGCAACTTGTTGAGCTACACTCAAGGTTGTTAGTCTAAGGGTGATTGGATCTCTTACCCATTAATTTAATTTGATTAAATCGTTCATTATTAAGGCTTAAGAATGATCGTAAAAATAGTGGGAGTGTATTGATAGATAAAAACCAATCTACCTATATTTAATATTGAACATATGCTAAACTAGGGCAAGACTATGTTTACCGAAGGAATCAAAATATAATATTTTAATGGAATAAGTTAACTGGTCAAATAGGTTGATTAATTGAATATCAAGTTAAATTCGAATTGATAGAATTAAACTATATTCTCGTTGACATTAAAATGACCTTCTAAAGAACAGACTTTAAGAAATATGATTTCATTAAGTTTTGGGTCCAACAAATAAATTCACGCTACATGTCACTCGCCTCTATATGGGGCAGCTTGAACATATATGATATTCGAAGTATGTTTCTCCCTACAACTTGTTGAGCTACACTTAAGGTTGTATGGAAAAACAATTTTGATCCGCAAAGTTCGAGAATTCGATCAAACCGTTTGAGTCGAATACGAGTGCATGAACGGTGCAAGGCTATGTATCCCAACCGGATCTTGAGACAAGCAACTTGTTGAGCTACACTCAAGGTTGCAAAGCTCAAGCGTTTGATACATAAGATGCTTGCATAGCTATTCATTTATGTTGGGCTATTTAATATCTAAATGTCATTTAGAAAAGGAAGAAAGCACTTCGGAAAGTCAATCGAGTTAAATAGTTTGATTTATCATTAGTAAAGGCATAAGTAGGAGGGAATGAAAATGTGACATATTTTGATGTCGTGATTATTGTTGTACAAAAGGTTAACACATTGTGACGAATGTCGTCACATTGCTTCTGAAGCAATGAGTATATGTATAACGATAATATATATATTAAATGTTAATATATAAATACACAAGATAGTAGCAAACTTATATGGAAAAAAATAGACTAGGCCGTATCGAGAGACTAAGCTTCACAAGTCACATAAAGAGGGGTCTGACCTCTCGTATTATGAAGTCTACGGACACTTGTGAATCTTATCCTCTTATATATTGTCACGCCCCGCTCACCCAAGTACGGGGAGCGTAGCTGAGGAGGTCGTCGTAGTATTCAGACTCAGACTTCGAGCCCTCTTATCTAAATACCACTAGGCATTTTTTGTGGTTTAATATAAAATATGAGCAGGCCACTGCAATAACACTGGAATAGTACACAGAGGAAAAAGAAAATTGCTCCAACAGAAAATAAAACGCAGTACTGAAAAGTAAATACAACAACACAGAAGTTACATTACATCACTTTCATAAGTTATATACATACAAGCATCAGCTGTACAACGGGGGTACAAAAAGTGGGTACAACAAAAAGTAGAAACTCCCAACCCAAAAGTACAAAAGTCCACCCGATACAACACTCCACCCGATACAACACACCCGCTAATCTAAACCCGGGAAATCTAACTGAATGATGTCGCCCGTAGGCTCTACCTCAACTGTACAAGTATCGGCCTCCGGCTCCGGGACACTCGCTAACTGCTCGAGACTCATACATGTAAACCATGGGATGGGACACGTCAACGCGTGACCCAGTAGGAACTCCTAACACCCTAGTAGAACCTAGTTTAGAACTGGTCTTCCTAACTAACTAACTAACTACAAGTGTCACATCATCACATGTTTACGCAGCAATTAAAAACAGAGTATAAGTGCTGAAAGTAAACAACAGTGAACAGAATGAAGTAATTAATGATTAAATTAAGTAAAATTAAATGTTGTTCTGTTTTGGAACCCGGATAAACCATAGGCTGCTAAGGGAGCAGACTTCACCCAGGGTGAGTGAAAAGTGGTACCACTCCAGCGACACGAGCACTGGAGGGGCCTCTCGTAACTCCGTACCCGACTGGACAAGGTACCAGAGCGAGACTCATCTCGGTTTTTCTGTCGGACAAACGGAGAAAACCATCATTTACCGTCCTGGTGCGTCACGGGCACACCGGTGGCCTCTCTAACTCTAGTCAACTCCCCCATCCGAGAGTGACGTAGCGAGTGAGAAATCATACTACGTTTGCCCCTTAACACCAACAATTCACCCGTGTTTCCCCCAAACCCACATCTGGATTCTCACTCATTTCAAGAATGGAACGAGAACACCGATGTCAAACTCTCAACCTCACTCTCAATTTTTAAACATAATACATCATTGTTTTAGCAATGATTCTTCAACGGTTTCGACTACCGTTTTCGTTTCAAACTTCACAAATTCTCATCATCGTAATTTTCTACATGAATCATAACATATGAAGCATCATCATAATGACGTGTCTCAAGAGCATATTAATGATATTTCACCAACATGATCAAATTCAACTCAAGATGAAATACAACATTAAAATTTTTAAGAAATTTAACACATGAATCTGCCTAAAACTGTCACACCAGAAAGATTGGCTCTGTTACCCTAATTGCAGTCAGAAATGGCTCTCGGCCAATCTTCAAAGTTGTGGGAAATTTTCTCTAGTTTTTCGTAGTGTCCTTAATTTTATTTTTCTGATTTTTCTACTATTTTATACGAATTTTACAAGTTACTGTTCTACTGCAACAAAAATTCCAGCAACTAATTTCCTTTCTAAATCTAGTTCTAACATGTTTAAATACCACAATTAACATGTCAATTCTAGCATGAGAATAAGATTATGACAATTGCAAATCCTCCACATGATTCCAACTTACAAAAAGGATAATATTTAATGTATAACACACAAATACAACTACATAGCTTGCAACTTCATATTAAAATGAAACTAGCATATGATCAATTCTTTACACATCACCACTACAAACTAGCATCATTTTTAGCAAGCTAACATATTGGGTGCCCTAATTAACATGACTATTCTAGCTTGACAAATAATGCTACAACATTACAAACTATTAACATGTTCCAACTTTACAAGGGAAATATTTAGCAACTAAAAATAAAACATGTCATACAAGTATGACTACTTAGCATACTACTAACTTTTTCAATGAGACATACTAACAAATCCTACTACATGGCATGTCATGCTATATGGCATCTCATGCTACAAATTAATCATGCTACCATTTTATTCAACAATGTTAAAAGTAAACACTTTACACATAATTCTCAAACTATAATAGAAACCAAATCCTAAAATGAATCCTACTAAGAATGTTAGGTAGTTTCTACCTCGTAAAAGTCCTCCAAATTAAGTCTTGGGCCCTTTTTCTCCTTGATGAAGAGTTCCCTAATCTTCTTCTCCAAGCTCCAATTTTTGTCTCCAAATGTTGGATTTTTGGGCTAATTTGGGCTAATTTTGGGGATATTTTAGGTGTTGGAATGATGAGGGGTCAGTGGTGGTGGAAGGGGAGGAGTAATTGGTGGGGATGGAGGAGGAAGGGGTGGTGCAAGAGGGGAGAAAGGGGAGGAGGAGTTTCGACCAGAATTTTGGGGGTGAGGGAGGGAAAAATGAGGGTTTTCTTTTCTTCATTTGGTTTTGTTTTTCATGCCTAGTTTTTAGGAATCCCTAAAATCCTCTCCTCCTCTCATTTAGTCAAAATTTTAGCCAAGTGTTTTAGCTTAAGCTAACCATATGACACATTGCCATACTAGGTGTCATGGCAAAAAAATTAAGAATTAAAATTTTTAGGAAAATAAGAATACATGGTGAAATACACCATTCTCCTTAAATACATAGTATTTCTTCCAAATGCCCTTATTTTCTAATATCCATAAGGGGTTTAAATCTATTTAAAAATAATTCCTCCACCAAAATAATTAAGAAAAATACGGGCATACTCCCAAAAATTATACGTACGCATCTACGCCAAAGTACGTACAAATACGCGTATATAGAAATTAGGGTCATTACACCATACCCCCTTAAAATAAATTCCGTCCTCGGAATTTCAAATTAAGAAAGAAAAACTTTCTATACAACATATCACATGCAAAACAAAAGTATATCAGGCGAACAAGTGAGGGTACTTCTCTCTCATCTCATCCTCGGTTCCCAGGTAGACTCCCCTGGTGACTCGCGGTGCCACATAACTCTCACTAGGTTGATCGACTTCTTCCTCAACATCTTCTGCCTCCGGTCTAGAATGGCTACATGTTGCTGATCATGGGTCAAGTCTGGTCGCACTTCGATCTCAGAGAAGTCAACGACATGATCAGGATTTCCACCACACTTCCTGAGTTGTGATATGTGAAACACATTATGCACTCCCTCAAGAGATGCTGGTAAGGCAATTATGTAGGCCACTTCTCCAACACGAGCCAGAACCTCAAAAGGTCCAATATATCTTGGACTCAGCTTCCCACGTCTTAGAAAACGAATCAGCCTTCGTGTTGGCGAGATCTTCAAAAATACTAACTCTCCTGGCTGAAATTCCAAGTGTCGCCTCATCGCATCTGCCCATTGTTTATAACGGTCTTGAGCTATGCGAAGATTGTCTCTGACGACTCTCACAACATCTATGGTTTCAGCGATCATATCCGGGCCCAACAATTCATGATCTCCAACATCATCCCAACTGAGAGGAGATCGGCACTTCCTTCCATACAAGGCTGCAAATGGCGCCATGCCTATACTGGCTTGATAACTGTTATTATAGTCGAATTCTACGAGATGTAGATGTTCGTCCAAAGCACCCTTGAAATCCAGCATGCACGCCCTCCGCATATCTTCTAGAATCTGAATTGTCCTCTCCGACTAACCGTCTGTCTGTGGATGGTATGCAGTGCTGAAACTCATCTGAGTTCCCAAGCTAGCCTGCAAACTCCTCCAAAAGTGAGACGTAAACCTTGTGTCACGGTCAGAGACTATGCTTATAGGTACTCCGTGAAGCCTCACGATTTCCTGTATACATGACTAATCAGAATCTAGACTAACAATAAACAAACAGAAACAAAACAATGAATCTCACCTCCATATATCTCTTAGCAAGATGGTCTGTCGACGGGCCTACTCGAAATGGTATGAAGTGAGCTGATTTGGTTAATCGGTCAACGATTACCCAAATAGCATCATGTCCTCGAGAAGTGCGAGGTAAGCCAGTTACAAAATCCATCGTCACATGCTGCCACTTCCACTCTGGAATTGGAAGAGGCTGCAGAAGTCCTACCGTTTTCTGATGCTCGGCCTTGACTTGCTGACATGTCATACATGAAGCTACACTTCTAGCCACACTATGCTTCATGCCGTGCCACCAAAAATGTTGTCGCAGATCACGATACATTTTGGTGCATCCAGGATGGATAGAATAAGATGAGCTATGAGCTTCTTTCAACAGTTCATCCCGAATATCACCTGATGGCACACAGATCCTGCTCCCAAAACGCAGTGATCCATCTTTATGAACACGGAAATCATTACGAGGTCTGGCTTTGGTCTGCTCGCGAATCTTCTTCAACTTCGCATCTCCAGACTGAGCTGCCTTAATCCTCTCAACTAAATCAGATTGAACCTACAAGTTCATCATCACCATTGATGAGCAAGGTACGACGACTTCAATCCCCAACTGTCGAATATCACCCCGAAGTTCTCTCTGCACAGTCAACATCATCACTGTCGGCATGCGACTAAGAGCATCAGGTACTACGTTGACTTTCCCAGGATGATATTGGAGGTCGACACCATAATCAGCCATCAACTCGAGCCATCTACAATGCCTCATATTCAGCTCTTTCTGAGTGAACACGTACTTCAAACTCTTGTTATCTGTGTATATCTTTACACGTTCACCCAGAAGAAAATGCCTCCACAACTTCAATGCAAACACCACTGCTGCTAACTCCAAGTCATGCGTAGGATAGTTCCTCTCATGGGTCTTCAACAATCTAGAAGCATAAGCTATTACCCTACCATGCTGATGGAGAACACATCCCAATCCTCTGCCTGACGCGTCACATTAAATCTCATATCCACCTGAACAGTCTGGAATCGTCAGCACAAGTGCAGTGATCAATCTATGCTTCAGTTCATCGAATGCTCGCTAACATTCCTCTGACCAATTGTAAGCAACGTTCTTCTTGGTTAGATGAGTCATCGGTGCAGTGATCTTAGAAAAATCCTTGATGAACTTCATGTAGTATCCAGCCAATCCCAAGAAACTGCTGATCTCCGTTACTGATTTAGGAACTGGCCACTTCTCTACTACAACAACCTTCCCCGGATCTACAGCTATCCCATCTCCAGATACAACATGTCCCAGAAAAGCAACCTTGGTCAGCCAAAACTGACACTTGCTATACTTAGCATATAACTCGTGCTGCCCCAAAGTCTCCAGGACTAGCCTCATATGCTCATCATGATCTTCCTCTGATCTCGAGTACACCTAGATATCATCTATGAAGACGACCACAAACTTATCCAAATACTCATAGAAGACTTGGTTCATCAACCTCATGAATGTGGCTGGTGCATTAGTAACACAGAAAGGCATCACTAAACTCATAATGACCATATCGGGTTCTAAATGCAGTCTTTGGAATATCTGATCCTCTGACCTTCACCTGATGATATCCGCTTCTCAAATCCAGCTTTGAATACACACGAGATCCACCCAACTGATCAAAGATGTCATCAATCCTGGGGAGAGGATACTTGTTCTTCACAGTAACTTTATTCAACTCCCGGTAGTCGATGCACATCCTTCGAGATCCATCCTTCTTGTTCACCAAAAGCACTGGTGCACCCCATGGCGAAACACTTGGCTGAATCAGACCACGCTCGGACAAATCCTTCAACTGACTTCGAAGCTCTGCTAACTCTGGAGGAGCCATATGGTATGGAGCCTTTGCAATCGGTTGAGTGCCTGGAATTAGATCGATGGTGAATTCCAATGATCTATCCGGAGGAAGTCCATAGATATCTTCTAGAAAGACGTCAGGAAAATCCTGGACTACCCTCGGCAATACAGGGTCAGCATCTATCTCCATCATCACTTCTATTGTGCTGGCCTTAAACTTCAATGGTCCAAGGGAACTACTACCACTAAGAAACTCAAACTCTGGATGATCAGGAATCTGAAACACTATCTTCCTGAGCCTACAATCTATAGTGGCATAGAACATCCCTAACCAGTCCATCCCAAACACTGCTTCAAAATGAGGCATCTCCATCACTAATAAATCTGCATACAGCCTACGTACACAAATCTCAACAGGACACTGTCGGTATCCTGAAGAACTGCGGATCACTCCATTCCCTGTATGGATATTCCAACTAGAAGCAAAGGAGTCTACTACTAATGAATTCCTAGTCATAAACTGCTGAGACAAGAAGAAATAGGATGCTCCCGAATCAAATAATGACAAGGCGGGGAAGGAAGCAACTCTAATAACACCTATGAGAATAAACATAAACTAACATAAGAATCTAATCATCCTAATCACAACCACAAACATAACATACTATAGAAAAAAAATAACAAAGCATTTAGCTCTAAAGAGAAATAGGTACCAGTGATGACGCGAGGTGTCCTCTGCCTCGACAGCCGACATAGTGAAAGCCTGACGCCTCAGCGCTTCTCTCCTAGGGGTCTGCTGCTACTGCTGCTGTGGAGGCCTAGGTGGTCCTCTCTGAGTCACTGCACCAGGCGCTGGTGGAGCTGGCAGTGGAAGCCTTTGTGGAGCCGGCGGAAGGGTCCTCTGTTGCTGCTGCACAGGCCGGACTGCCACTGGTGCCCCGGAACCTGAAGTCTGTCCTTGCTGAGGACACTGCCTACTGATGTGCCCAGACTGACCACAGGTAAAGCATCACCCATGCCTAAACTTGCAATCACGCTGCTCATGCCCAGTCTTGCCACAAAATCAACAAGACTGACGCCGCTGTGATGTTGGTGGAGCTCCAGGCCTCCTAAACTGAGTGGTCTGAGTGGGCCACGGGAAACTCCTCTGCTGACCCGCAGGGCGCCTCTCAGATGCTACTGGACCTCTACCCACACTCTTCAGGTGCGTCTTATGCATCCTGGCTGCCTCCAGTACGGCACTGTATGTAGACAACACCTGGGTCGACATCGCTGCTCTGAACTCAGGGTCCAGGCCCATCCTGAATCGCCTAGCTCTGGTGGCCTCTGACTGCACCAATTTTGGAGCAAACTTGCTCAATAATGAAAACTCTGCATCATAAGCATCTATGCTCCGTCTACCCTGAGTCAGGTGCTCAAACCTCAACTGCAGCTCATCCTTCTTCGTCTATGGCAGGTACTGAGCCTCAAACATCTCTCTAAACTTCTCACACGAGATCGGCTTAGTCAAATGCAACTCCTGAGCATCCCACCAATCTTGTGCCTGATGCGTCAGCTGTCTCTTCGCGGCATCCACCCACTTATCTCCCGGGTATCCAATAGCCTCCAAATCGTCCTTAGAATGCCTGATCCACTCGTCCACCTCCAGAGGACTCTCCTTGCCCGAAAAGGACCTCGGGTGTAAAGCTCTAAACTGCCTGATACCCACGGGCTTCGGTGGCACACCACTAGCCACCCTATCCTCCATCTGCTGCATATGCTCCAGAATCCCTATCAGAATCTTCCCCATCAGGGAAGCCTCAGATGAAGTAGCATCAGAAGCAGGGGTCCTATTCTCGGACGATCCATTCCCCGGATCCATTCTGCAAGAATGAACATGGAAACAACATTCAGTACCAAAATTGCGAATTATAATGTTGAAGCTTACTTGTACTATTCTTACGTGAATCGCAGTGTGAGCGGACCTGCATGGGCCACCACAAAAACCCTGTTACACCCCGCTCACCCAAGTACGAGGAGCGTAGCTGACGAGATCGCCGTAGTATTCAGACTCAGGCTTCGAGCCCTCTTATCTAAATACCACTAGGTATTTTTTTGTGGTTTAATATAAAATATGAGCATGCCACTACAATAACACTGGAATAGTACACAGAGGAAAAAGAAAAGTGCTCCAACAGAAAATAAAACGCAGTACTGAAAAGTAAATACAACAACATAGAAGTTACATTACATCACTTTCATAAGTTATATACATACAAGCATCAGCGGTACAACGGGGGTACAAAAAGGGGGTACAACAAAAAGTAGAAAACCCCAACCCAAAAGTCCAAAAGTCCACCCGATACAACACACCCGCTAATCTAAACCTGGGAAATCTAACTGAATGAGGTCGCCCGTAGGCTCTACCTCAATTGTACAAGTATCGGCCTCCAGCTCCAGGACACCCGCTGACTGCTCGAGACTCGTACCTGTAAACCACGGGATGGGACACGTCAACGCGTGACATAGTAGGAACTCCTAACACCCTAGTAGAACCCAGTTTAGAACTGGTCTTCCTAACTAACTAACTAACTAACTACAAGTGTCACATCATCACATGTTTACGCAGAAATTAAAAATAGAGTATAAGTGTTGAAAGTAAACAACAGTGAACAGAACTGAAGTAATAAATGATTAAATTAAGTAAAATTAAATGTTGTTCTGTTTTGGAACCCGGATAAACCATAGGCTGCTAAGGGAGCGGACTTCACACAGGGTGGGTGAAAAGTGGTACCACTCCAGCAACACGAGCACTGAAGGGACCTCTCGTAACTCCGTACCCGATTGGACAAGGTACTGGAGCGAAACTCATCTCGGTTTTTCTGTCGGACAAACAGAGAAAACCATCATTTATCGTCCTGGTGCGTCACGGGCGCACCGACGGCCTCTCTAACTCTAGTCAACTCCCCCTTTCGGGAGTGACGTAGCGAGTGAGAAATCAAACTACGTCCGCTCCTTAACACCTACAATTTACCTGTGTTTCCCCTAAACCCACATCTGGATTCTCACCCATTTCAAGAATGGAACGAGAACACCGATGTCAAACTCTCAACCTCACTCTCAATTTTTAAACATAATACATCATTGTTTTAGCAATGATTCTTCAACGGTTTCGACTACCGTTTTCGTTTCATACTTCACAAATTCTCATCATCGTAATTTTCTACATGAATCATAACATATGAAGCATCATCATAAGGACGTGTCTCAAGAGCATATTAATGATATTTCACCAACATGATCAAATTCAACTCAAGATGAAATACAACATTAAAATTTCTAAGAAATTTAACACATGAATCTGCCCAAAACTGTCACACCAGAAAGATTGGCTCTGTTACCCTAATTATAGTCAGAAATGGCTCTCGGCCAATCTTCAAAGTTGTGGGAAATTTTCTCTAGTTTTTCGTAGTGTCCTTAATTTTATTTTTCTGATTTTTCTACTATTTTATACGAATTTTACAAGTTACTGTTCTACTGCAACAAAAATTCCAGCAACTAATTTCCTTTCTAAATCTAGTTCTAACATGTTTAAATACCACAATTAACATGTCAATTCTAGCATGAGAATAAGATTATGACAATTGCAAATCCTCCACACAATTCCAACTTACAAAAAGGATAATATTTAATGTATAACACACACAAATACAACTACATAGCTTGCAACTTCATATTAAAATGAAACTAGCATATGATCAATTCTCTACACATCACCACTACAAACTAGCATCATTTTTAGCAAACTAGCATATTGGGTGCCCTAATTAACATGACTATTCTAGCTTGACAAATAATGCTACAACATTACAAACTATTAACATGTTCCAACTTTACAAGGGAAATATTTAGCAACTAAAAATAAAACATGTTATAGAAGTATGACTATTTAGCATACTACTAACTTTTCAATGAGACATACTAACAAATCCTACTACATGGCATGTCATGCTACATGGCATCTCATGCTACAAATTAATCATGCTACCATTTTGTTCTACAATGTTAAAAGTAAACATTTTACACATAATTCTCAAACTATAATAGAAACCAAATCCTAAAATGAATCCTACTAAGAATGTTAGGTAGTTTCTACCTTGTAAAAGTCCTCCAAATTAAGTCTTGGGCCCTTCTTCTCCTTGATGAAGAGTTCCCTAATCTTCTTCTCCAAGCTCCAATTTTTGTCTCCAAATGTTGGATTTTTGGGCTAATTTGGGCTAATTTTGGGGATATTTTAGGTGTTGGAAAGATGAGGGGTCATTGGTGGTGGAAGGGGAGGAGTAATTGGTGGGGATGGAGGAGGAAGGGGTAGTGCAAGAGGGGAGAAAGGGGAGGAGGAGTTTCGGCCAGAATTTTGGGGGTGAGGGAGGGAAAAATGAGGGTTTTCTTTTCTTCATTTGGTTTTGTTTTTCATGCCTAGTTTTTAGGAATCCCTAAAATCCTCTCCTCCTCTCGTTTAGTCAAAATTTTAGCCAAGTGTCTTAGCTTAAGCTAACCATATGACACATTGCCATACTAGGTGTCATGGCAAAAAAATTAAGAATTAAAATTTTTAGGAAAATAAGAATACATGGTGAAATACACCATTCTCCTTAAATACATAGTATTTCTTCCAAATACCCTTATTTTCTAATATCCATAATAGGTTTAAATCTATTTAAAAATAATTCCTCCACCAAAATAATTAAAGAAAAATACGGGCATACTCCCAAAAATTATACGTACGCATCTACGCCAAAGTACATACAAATACGCGTATATAGAAATTAGGGTCATTACAGATATAATGGCCGAAACCCATCTGTAAGACAGAGGGAGAATGAGTTGTCGAACTCAGTCTTGTACATACTGATGTACCCGAGTCTAGATTAACCAAAATAAGTTATTCTTATATTTTATTAAGACACGTGTTCTTGATGAAACACAAGTCTGATAAAATAAAGAACGAAATGACAAAAGTATTTAAACTGATTCGATTAGATCGAATGGTCAAATACTTAGCTATATAAAATCTTGCGTAATTAAAAGAAAATATGATTTTCTCTCAGGTCAAGTCTGTTAACACATCGATGTGTTAAAAGGTATGAATTACACTCAGTTAGACTTGGTATGATCCATAGCAAGTGACTCTGAGTTAAGTCCTCCTCTGGGTTAAGTCCCAGAAAGTAATGCCTAGGTTTTGATAATGTTCTATGAGAACATTATCAATAAGATATTCATTAAATCGATTATTAGGAAGTTGTATAATTACACGAATCTCGTGAGACGAAGAGTAGAGTTTGACATCATAATTGATGATGACTTAGTCAACTTCTAGGATGAAATTCAGAGTAGTAACTCCGATTTATAACTTGATGCAATTAGAATAGGTCCATGTGCGTAAATAAATTTTGGAATTTAGTTTACGTGCCCAAGGAAAATGTTTCCTCACTTTCTGTAAGAAAATCTTTAAGTCAAAACATTGGTGCAGAAAGAAAATAGTGAAGTACAATCATGTTGGTCGAGAACGGTTTTCATCTTATTTCCTATAAACGGATTATGATGAAACCGTTTTTGTCAGCAGATGTGTACAGATCTACTCGGACTAAACTCGATGTAAATGCTCATGATGACCATGAAAACTGGAACATTCGATTAGACGTTCGTTTTTCTAAATATGATTTAGACGAACGAACTTATATGAATCACAAAAGGAGTTTTCAATGTCAGTGAGAGCAAACAAATTACATGCGAGGCATCAAAGAGATGGAACATATATTTTGACAAAGTAATCAAAAAGTTTGATACTTTACCAGAAATAGATATGAGCCATTTGAAATGACCAGTAACTAATTTAAATTATTATCGTAAGGTACGATGAACTGAATAAAATCCAGGGAAATAAAATATTACACATTTCGACAGACCAAGAGAATTATTTGAATGAGATTCAAATGGTTGGTCTAACATGAACATAGAAACCCCTTAAGTCTATACTGTAGACGGTTTAGCAGATCCACTCACGAAGGCTCTACCACATGAAGTCTAGAAAAACTTATGTGTAAAAACGGTATAAGATACCGGGATAAATGGGCCTGAGTGCAAGTGAGAGATGTAGAGAGATGATGCCCTCGAGGCTATTTATCTCTGTGTGAATAGCACAACATCTTGTTCGAAATAACAGTAAGCTGTTTGGTAATAATTTATCTAAGTTATATTATAATGTAGTTAACATTAGATATTAACTTAGGTAAAGTCATGAGACTTTATGCAAGGTCAAACAGGTATCGAGATGAGTATCTCGATCATGGAGAAATGTTTGACCGTCTTTAGCATAAGTCTAAAAGGGTTCATGGTCGTTGATGTTTCGAGACAAGGATATCGAAACATCGGATAGACCATTGTGTCTTTGTCTTCACCGTTTAGCGGTGGCGATGATCGCATGATCGTTTGACTTGGCGAAGTCGAAGACGAGACACATGTGCTCATTAAAGAATGAGTTCACTGAACGATCCACAAGAGTTATCATATGGGTATATTGACCAATCTGTCAATGATAACTCTTAATGATGATAGGCAAGTTGGTCATTTGACTTGAGGTCGTTTTACGAATCTGTGCGTGAACGGTTCCACTTAGATCACTGACCTAGCTTCGAGGCTAGGCCTATCGAAAGATCTTTGATTGGGTGTCACTAGAAGCGTACGAGGAGAGTAATGACCAAAAGAGGATTCGTCTCTCTCGATCAATGGGAGTTAGTGTCGCAGAGTTAGTTCGGTCTTTAGTAAAATCTCCGATCAGAGTATGTTGGAAGAAGTCCAACCTTAGTTGACTAAAGATCGATGGAAACCAATCGGAGTCAAGTTATTGGGGTTGACAGTTTCACCGTACCCTAGACTTGATCTACACGACATAGTTTAGACGAAGAGACTAAAACTGCAGAACTCATCACAGACACAGTCAGGGTGGTCCTGAAAATACTCATGTCAATTAGTCAACCACATAATTATGATTTTGAAGCAGGGACGGCAACCACTGCTCGTGGTCACTACCGTATAGGGCTTCAAGCCCAACCTGTAGTAAGAGTCAGGCTGTAGGGTCTCACACAGAGTGCGACCTTCGTCTAGTAATAGGTAGAAATTAGTTAGGGAGAATATTTTGCATTATGATGCAAGGGATAAAATATTGCAAAAGATGTTTGCAATTATCTCTTACATTCAGGATAAATGATCCTGAGTGCAAGTGGGAGATGTTGGGGGATATGCCTACAGATCATTTTTATTTGATGCAAATGCAAATTTAACCTTAGATATGGACTATTTTGTATTTGATGCAAACCGGATTAAATGTGTCGTAAATAGTTTACGACAATATTTAATGAAATAAACGCAAGAAAAAGTTCACGAGTAAGACGAGAATGTCCCGGTCTACGCCCAGATTCGAACGGCGTCCAAATCGGACGCCAGATGCCCAAGATACGCCCAAAAACAGCTCAAAGGGTTCTGACCCATGCCTAAACTGGGCATGGGTCAGACCAGGTTGACCCAGGCCAGACTAGGATCTGGCCTGGGCACCTGGCCAGCCAGGGCCAAGCGCCCTGGGCCTGAGCTCGACGCCCAGGCCCAGGCGCCTGGGCGCCAGGCCCTGGCCTGGGCCAGGCGCCCAGGCTGGGCGCACCAGGCTGGGCGCACCAGGCTGGGTGCGCCCAGACCAGGCATCCTGCCTGGTCTGGGCTCGTCCAGCTAGTCAGGTGGGTCTCGCAGAGCAGGTTTTCTGAAACCTAGGGCAGTGCAGTTTTTTGACGGCTCAGTTTTTTTAAGAAAACTAGCCTTTGGTTGAAATTTGGGCGATCAATTGGAGGTTCAAACGGACTCCGATTGACGTACCTTTTTTTCCTATGCGTTCACCATTGAACACCCTTCGAATTGATAGGTTGTATCAATCATGAAGTTCAACAATGAGAGAGTTAAAATTCACAGAAGTTTGCCCTTTGTGAAAGGCAAACTAACTTGATTTAATTAACTCAAATATAATAGTCCCACATCGGTTGTGGAGAAAAGGGGAGAGCCAGCCACCTATATAAATAGCGGCCTCCCCCTTCCTCCAAATTTGTCCCACGCTCAAGATCTGAGTGGCTCCCGTAAATGTTGGAGCACGTTCAGATCGAAGCTTAAATTAAATATTCTATATCTCCCTATAATTTCTGCCTTACTTCTGAAAGGCTCTACCAAAGCCACAAAGGAGTTCGGATTCGGATTCGAAATCTTGGCGAAGGCATTCACTCGCGTGAAACTTTCTTCGGCACGTGGTTGGCTTGGCGACACGAGAATAGCTCGTCTTGGGATGCGGAGCGGTTCGAAGAGCGGTTCGAGGAGCGGTTCGAGGAGTGGTTCAACATGGGACAGGGAGCAGCTCAGAAGACTGTGCGGAACATCTCGCCCGCCCCAGGGTTGAGATTCCGGGTATGTGTTTTTGAAAGCTTTCGTTTTAATTATTCGCAGTAGTTTAGATCCCTCTTGGGGAGGTCAGATCCACCCAGAGTTGGCAGAGATCTTGGCTAAGGGTCTTGTTCCTTAGGGCTGCATGTTAATTAGATTACCATATTATTTTCCGCTGCAATTTCTGTTTCTGTGGTCCGTTCGACTTAGGACAGGCACGGACTTGTGCCCTAAGGGTTCCACAAAACCCAACACTCCGCCTTGCAAGCCTCTACCCACCTCTCAGAGTTGGAAGCTTTGGCTTGGAGCTCGAATGCTTCCTTTTTGAAAGCATCAAGCTCTATCTCAAGCTGAGCCTTCTCCGTCCTCCACTGGAGCTCGGCGGACTTGCAGAGGACCGACAGGGACGAGAGACTATTCTTAGCCTCCACAGCCGCCCACTCAGCTGCCACCTTAGCCTCGAGGTCTTTCTCCAGGCACTCCTCTGCCTTTTTTGTCCGAGCCTCGAGCTCAAACGCCTTGCGCTCTACGTCCGCCACCCGTCGGCCTCCTTCGATCAAGTCGACGGCTTGACGACGTAACACGGCATCGAGAACAGACATCTACAGAAAATATTAGTCAGGGATGGCTAACTCGGATGTCAATGGATAGAAGGTAGACGACGTACCTGGTATCTGCTCCCCACAAAAAAGTTGGCCACCCTTTCGAGGTCCAACCTCTGAAAAAACTACAGGTCCCTGGGGAGAATCGAGTTCTCCACCAACTGAGCAGTCGTCCCAAAGTCCAGTAAGGCCGATTCCTCCCTTCCAATGGCGAAGGGATGTAGGTAAAAGTCACCATGTACCGGCCCAGAGGAGCGAGACGAAAGCTGATTAAGCAGTAACGCTCGATCAAACTCCGCAGGGATTGGTCCGACCAAAGGAACAGGCGACACGATGCCGCCCCAGGGCCACTGATCCAGAGGGGCTTCACGGGAGCCTGGGACACTGAAGGAGTCTCGATCGCCCCTGAGACTCGAGATGGGCGACCCCCATGCCTTTCTCCAAGGGAGAAGGGAGAAGGTCATCCTCCTCTGCTTGCCTCCTTTGTTTTGGTTCCTCCTCCCCATGGGAGGGCATCTCCCGCTTCTTGCCGACAACCTCGGTCGGCTCCACAACGTCGGTAGCCTCGACGTCAACCACCATTAGTGGCTCCAAAACCACAAAGGAGGCCAGGGGCATAGCAGGCCGCACGGGAGCCTGGCTCTAGGCCTCTCTTAAGGAGGCTCGAGAAGAAGGCATCGAGGCCTGCCTACCTCACCCCTCTCAGAAGAAGAGCTTTGGCTGATTGGGAAGGGAGATCGAGAGCTCAACCCATCAACAGTGCACTTGACCTTTTGGCACTGGCGCTCATCCTTTCGACGCTTCTTTTTCTCTTCAGCTATTCCCTCCAAACTCGGTCCATTCCATAATCGCCACTCCGTCGGTTTCCATTAGTCATATCTGCAGACAACAGATATATATCGAGAGTGGCGAAGATAAAGACAAAGAGTCAAAACACATTACACGGGCTCCACAAAAGGGTCTTCAACGTATGACTATCCAACAGATACCGAGTCGACCTCTCTCGCCTCGGTCGACACAAAAGAAGCTTCACCGCCTCAGCCTCGCCCGGCAACAACCTGGCTCTGACCTCCTCCGATGATAACCGAGACTCTTCTGCAAGCTCAAGATTCGGAGAGCTCCAACTATTGAGCAATGGTCCCAGGTCGAAAAGGACGATAAACCCAAAGGTATCCTTCCACACAGGGTCAGAAAATCAGAAGGTCATATATGAGGTACCACACTCGGTGAGGGTCGGGTATTATCCAGAAGAAGTACCTGAATAGTCCAAGAATTGGCCGAACGCCACAGAGCTCACACAGCACGATGAAGCCAACTAAGGGGGGAAAAGCTTGAGGAGCGAGTCTAGAAATGGAAAGCTCTGAAGAGCACAGAACCTCGAAGATGAAGGGATGAAAGGGAAACCAGAGTCCTATGCGAAAAGCTTTATGATACACCCCAACCTCACTCTTCTATGGGAAACACTCTCTCTCTCATCTGAATTAGGCACTCTAACCTTAAAAGGATGACAAAAACAACCTCGCCAGACCTCAGCAGTCAGATCGATGGAAAACCTGGGGGCTATATCTAAGATGACTTCAGGAACCTTCAAGCTCTGATCCCTCCGACAAATGGGAAGGTCTGGTTCAATCCAAACTCATTTTCCCTTTCCAGGAACTTCCTCGCATCGAGGGGGCCGAAGGCGCGCCATACGCTCCTCGTAGGTCGGCTCCTTCATTATGATTGGAGCAAACATACCTGACGGATCTGAAGAGAATCAAAGTCGGTCAGGGGGAATACCTTAGGAAGAATAGGCGATCTCCGAGAAGGCAATGCTGGAAGCAAGCTTTCGAAAAAAGGAAGAAGACGAAGCAGAAAGATCTCTTCTTTTTTCTCCCTTTTCTTTTTTTATATGAAGGAATTCAATCAATTGACGTTCGATGGACGACACGTGTCCGAAGCCAGCCACCAAAAACCGTGGAGATCACTTCAAAGACGAAAGGGTTTTGACGGCACAAATCAAATTAAATGTTTCGAAAACCGTGCGCATTTAGGAGATTACTCATCATTCGGTCTTAATCAGCGCAGTTTCTGAGGCACGAATGATGGGGGTCATTGTTAGTGCACGGGTACAGATCCTGCTGGAGTATCTATATCCCTGACCCATTTGGCGCCCGCAACCTGATACATGTCGCTCATAAGGGGGTATTGCCGAGTCAGACGAACGGATCATTCGACCGTTAGGCTGACGCTAATATTCAGGGGGAGGTTAATAGGGCCGAGTAAATGGGCAGCCGTTATCTCGGATCCCAGAGGAGATCGTATCCGAATCAATGAGGGAACGGTTACACACAATCAAGGAGGAACAACCTATAAATGGACAAAAGGACAAAGGTAAAGGGGTTCCAATTCCAAGGTACGAGGTCTAAGACATAGAACTCTACTTTCTCAGCTGATACTTTCTTATACTATAGAGCTAGCGACAACAGATCTGAGGCGAACCTTCGTGGGTCGATCTCAGCTGCTCATAGCTCACTCTAATCCTTAAGTTTCCAAACTAACTTAAGTATCGGAGGGGATTTGGGTCGAAACACAGATCTGACCTCCTAACGTGTCCCTGTGGTGCAGATCGACTGTCATCATCCAGCGTCGAAGTCGTCGCCGAGCTTCCTAGCCTCGAACGATCGATGCATCAGCTGCCTGAAGGTCGATCAAGTACCGCACATATTCAACTACCATCACTCGACCCAAGTTCTTCCGACCTAGGGTCCCACTTCATCTGTTGATGAGACTCCGACTCAGTGCCAAGTGTCTACGTCAGCTTGACAACTGTCTCGGTCAATTTTGGCCTTAACAGATAGACATGCTAAAAGCAACAAAGACAGAACCTCATGGTAAGATGTCTAATATCCAAGATTAGGTAAAAGAAAGGGTGGAAGGTGGCTGCTGTCGAGGTCGGTAGCAGAAGGGCATCATGAGAATCTGACTCACAAACAACATCCCTGAATCCCCGCTGCAAGGCAAGCTCTAGCCCAAAACAAATAGCCTGTAGTTCTGAATTAAGTTTGGTAACACATCCAATGTAGGCAGAAAATCCAACTAGCCATGTACCACTTGTATCTCGAAAAAGTCCACATGCCCCCTGATAGTCCAGGATTACCTTTACTTGCTCCATCGACATTCAGCTTGATCACTCCACAAACAGGGGGAAGCTATCGAATGTCCAAGGCATCACGGGTAGCTGCTATAGGTCGAACATAATGTCGGGTAACCTCTGCTGCTAATAGAGAAATATATCGAATAATGATGAACACATCCACCCCCACAGACCCTTGCTAGAAAACCAGCTAACACCGAGCTCCCCAGATCTTCCACCTTCTTAGCTTCAGTGCAATCCCAGAGAACATGAAGAGTAGTTTCCGAGTCCAAACCACAAATCGAGCACAAGTCAGAGTCAGAGATTCCCCTACGAAACCGTAGTACATTAGTAACAATCCGCTCACGAATGACTAACCATAAGAAGAAAGGTCACCGAGCAGGTAACGTTAATTTCCATATCCAAGCAGGGTAACTCTCCAGACCCCTACCCTCCAACTCTAGCAAATGCAGATATGCAGATTTAGTAGAGAAAATCCCATTCGATGTGCGCTGCCATATATACTGATCCCCATGCACTGCACTGAGAGTTTGGGAAGTTGATAGGACATGATGAGTTGTGCCACCTGAAGTTGGCAGGATTTTTCTGCATAATAATGTCCATATTTTATACGATACTTGGATTTTTTTTTTGTATTTGTATCTACATTCTTGGACCATAAGAGACATAAAACGTTCGACACTGACCCATCAAACAAAGTCCACTGATTAGGTGGGTCAAGAGGCATCAATAAACCTTTGAGCTTGATAAGGAACTCTTGCAGAAGCAACCGTAAGCCTGAACGTAACAATGACGGTTGTGCCATACAAACTGCGCAACGTGACAATGTACATCTTTTTTAAGATCTCGTTTGGTAAGATGCACACCAAACTTTGCCAACGCTTGCTGGGTTCCACGCCAAAGAACATCGCAAGATTCAATTTAAGACCTAGTCTTTTGCCACGTGCAAATGCAGCGTAGGATTCAAACCGGATGCGGTGCATGCGCGCAATGGAAACGGACTAAGAACTGTGGGGGTATGTGTTGGTATCACCGAGGGTAACCCGTGCATACAGTGCACAGCACAAAAAAATCTCCACGAACAGGATGTGGTGCATGCGTGCAACCGAAAAGGAGTGAAAACTGTGGGTGTGTGTCGGTATCGTCGAGGATAAAAGGTGTTTGGGGGTGTTTTCTCACCGCAAGATCATTGACCGTGGGTTGAGTGGTCAACGAGGTCAAGGGGTCGATACTGACCCCTTGGGAATGCCGAGCGTACGTGCACTCGGCGCGGGTCGGAGTTGGCGTCGCGGCCGAGCGCCGGGTCCAAGCGGGACGTTGGCTCCTGGATGATGCTGAGCGGAGGGGAAGCCTCGGCTCAGCCAATAAGGGCTTGGCCTCGGTCGGACGAGCGTCGAGGGGTAGCCTCGGCGCCCCAATCTTCTTCTCCCTGAACAGACGAGAAAACTCGTCAGGGTGGCCGGACCTTGGTTCCGGCCATATCCCCTCCGATGCCTAAGTCAGATCAGGGTCTGAAGGATACTCGGCGGGGTATGCATGATTCAAGAGGTGATCGATGCTCTGACCCACGGCGCGAGCAGGGGGAGGGAGAATGATGGCGAAAGGCCAAGGTTGTTGATGGTATACCTTTGGTTGGATTACCTAGGGTTCCATCCCCTGCTCCATTGCTCCTCTGGTCCTTTTATAGGTGGATCCGTCGCGGTCGCCTCTTGCCTATGTCGCCACGCCATCCCCCATGATGGCGCCTGCCGGCATCATGGGGGAGCTGCTCGTCCTTAGTCACGCCGTCACGCCGTTCGCCCCTACGCCCATCATGGTGCCTGTCATTATCGCGGGCCAGCCCATTCCGTAGCTCACTGATGGGCATTTAATGCCACCTCTCTTCGGGGGAGTGGTTTCCCCCATAGATCGTGGGCCGGTCTGGGGTGGTTCGAGTTTGAGAGTCCTCGGGGGCTTCGTCGATTGGGTCACGTTTTCCCGCGGGCCTCATCCGGCGGGGCCCAATCTTGTTAGCAAGCTTTGTCAATAATAGTCGTATCAATTGCCCCCATCGTCCGAGCCGTTCGAATTTAGCCGGCCCGGTTTGGGCGATGTGACTGTTGGGGATTTGTCAGGCACGTCAGAAGAGGCCAGCCCATTAAATGGGGGTCATCATGACGCGCCCAGTTTGATCTTCTCTTGGCGCGGGTTTCGAAACGCCGTCGACCCTTGGATGCCGCCACGTGTCCCACTCCAGATGGTTCGTATTCCAGGATTGTCCCGTGTATAATGTGTCGGTCTGCTAGACTTCAATCCCTTCACGCTCTTCAGATTTCGTCTTCTCAGGCTTCCCCCTTTTGTCACTCTTCTCCCTGTGACTCCTTTTCAAGGTAACCCCCTTCTTTTCTTTCGGTCTCATGACCACACTTAGAATAGGCAGGTCGGCGTCAGGGCCTAGGGGCCCTCCGGTGCCCGAGTCTGGTGATGTCCGGCCCTCGGGGCCCAGAGCCCCTTCGGGGGCTAATTCGGTTCGGGATAAGGGGAAAAGAAAACTCTACACGGACCCTGTCGGCGACGACGTGGCCCGTGCCGTTGAGAGATATGATGTTCCCCCAATAGTCCTAAGTTCACCGTCCAAAGTGACTTTCCCGGTGGTTGCGGAAATTCGGGAAAGGTACTTGTGTCATCCGTATGACGTCCGGGCGCCCTTTTTTGACGAGCGGATTTGCTTTCCTCTGGGTAACGAAGTCGGTGTCTATGTCGAAAGCTTTCGCCTGGGCCTTCGTTTCCCCCTTCATCCCTTCATCATCCAGGTCATGGAGCACCTGACAGTATCCTTATGCCAGCTGACCCCGTACTCCGTGGCGGTGCTGACTGGATTTATCATGCTCTGCCGTGCCCATGGCATTGAGCCGTCCCTTCCACTTCTCTTCCATTACTATCGGGTCCAGACAGTCGGCTAAAGGTCGTGGCAGCACCTCCGGGCTCGTGCAGGGAGGGAATGCCTGCTCGGTCTGCCCCGTTGGGTGGGGGACTGGAGTTCGAATTACGTCTTTGTCGTCTTTCCCGAGGACGCCGAGATACTGACGGGCTGGGGAGGGCTATGTCAGCATGACTTGTCGTTGGCCCTCTCCGAGGCCGACCAGGCAGCGGCTCAGCTGCTGTCGTCTCTTACTTTAGAGGAGAAGTCGGTCTGGCCCCTGCTGGACGACCTGCTCCTCAAGACCGTTTTATGGTCCCCCGGTAGGCCTACTCCTCCTTTCTGTTTCTCCTTTTGCTTACCCTGTTTTTTTCCTCTTCTGCAGATATGGCCGGGCACGAATTCACCCGCAACGTCGATGAACTCATCCAGAGGGGTTCGAGCCGGAATCGAGGGAATCCTTCGGGCCATGCGCCTCGCCACACCGTTGACGAAGAGGTGCGTCAGGCCGAGCCGACCGTGGGTAGGGTGGAGCACGCGGCAGTGGCGATCACCCTCCCCCCAGTTGTGGAGAATTTTCCCGAAGGCGAGGCTCCGAGGGCCGAGCTTCCTCGTCCTGCCCAAACGGAGGGGAGAGGGACAGGTGCCGATCCCCTCCCCCGGGTGCCCTCGGGGGGTCGTGATTCGGGGCGTAAGCGCTCCCCTCCTACCTCCGTCGGCCCCAGCGAGAGGAAGAGGCGGAAGGAGGGTGGGGAGGCCCGTGCCCCGGTGGTCCCCGGAGCGCCATCGACCTCCGGTGAGGCCCTACCGCTGACCTTGGCGACCACTGCCCCAGTCTCGGCCAAACCTTCCCTGGTGGGGGCCGGCGGTATGCTGGCGAATGCCCTGGCAGTCCCCAAGTTCGCCCCCGGGGACTCGGTGTTCGTCGATCGGACCGTAGCTAACCAGCTGGCGCACGGCTCGGTCCTCCCGAGGGATCGAGCTCTGCTGGAAAGAGCCCCCGCCGACAAGCTGTCGGACACCCTGGTCTGGCAGCTACAACAGGTTCGGCTGCCCTATTGTTTTTGACTCGGCCTCTCGATTGTTCCTTGCATAACTTTTTTTCTTTTGTGCAGGCCACCACGATGGCCGTTGAGGTGCAGTGCCGCGCGGCCCGGGCGAGGGAGTTGGAAGAGACCTTGGTCCGAGAGCGAGCAAGGGCCAGGGACGCCGAGGTGGCCCTCCAAGAGGCGTGCATGGAAGCTCACCACTTGAGATGCTGGGTGGACGAGCTCGCCGGTCAGGTGATGGATCTCCGGGGCGAGCTGGACGATGCTCAGAGATCAGCTCAAGAGGCGGAGGAAGCGTTCCGCCAGGAGAGGAGCGATCTCCGGAGCGAGCTGGCGGACCTGCGCCAGATGACCTGATTCGTCGATGAGGTGGAGCGGGGCGCCGGCGGGGTCCTGGGGGAAAGGATCACGGCGGTTCTTAGGGAGGCCTTCAGCTCCTACGAGGACCTCCTCGCCCCTTGGATCGTTGACGTCATCCGGGATTCCTTCCACCGGTTCGCGGAGCATGCCCGGCAGCCGCTCCCGCCCGCGGATCCCCCGCGCTCCGAGCAGGGCAAGGTGCCCGAGGATGCTTCCTCCCGTGCCCCAGGGCCTTAGGCCCTTGTATCCCGAACCCCCGTCTTTCTTCCCTCTTTTTTTTCTTGGGCCTGTAATTATGAACAACTTGATTTATATAGTTCTGCCGCTGGTGGTCTTCCGCCCCGCGGGGACCCTTAGCCTTTTTGGCTTCTTTACTGTATTTTTTACCATAATCTTTTTTGCCGTAATGCTCGGTTTGCTTAAGTAGTCGCCCCACAGGAGGCTGGGCTGTTCCCCGTCTCGCGGCCAGTATGGTCGGCTATTTTCAGTGAAGGGGGCTGTCCCTTGGCTTAAGATCCTCCGAGTTCCTCGTCCGGGGGGAGTCGCCTCTAGCCTTCCAAGCGTGTGGGTTCTTAAGTTGGCGATGGGTTTGCCCCCCGGTTTGTAACCACCGTCGCCATCTCCTGCCAGGGGAGTTGCCCCCGGCCTTACGAGCGGACGAGTCGTTTGGTCGGCGAGGGAAGCTATCCCTCGTCTTATGACCAACCGACGTCCCCGTCCGCTGGGGGAGTTGCCCCCAGCCTCATGAGCGGGCGGGTCGTTCGGTCGGCGAGGGAAGCTATCCCTCGGCTTACGACCGACCGACGTTCCCGTCTGCTGGGGGAGTTGCCCCAGCCTTACGAGCGGGCGGGTCGTTCGGCTGGCGAGGGAAGCTATCCCTCGGCTTACGACCGACCGATGTTCCCGTCTGCTGGGGGAGTTGCCGCCAGCCTTACGAGCGGGCGGGTCGTTCGGTCGGCGAGGGAAGCTATCCCTCGGCTTAAGACCGACCGATGTCCCCGTCTGCTGGGGGAGTTGCCCCCAGCCTTACGAGCGGGCGGGTCGTTCGGCCGGCGAGGGAAGCTATCCCTCGGCTTACGATCGACCGACGTCCCCGTCTGCTGGGGGAGTTGCCTCTAGCCTTACGAGTGGGTGGGTCGTTCGATCGGCGATGGAAGCTATCCCCCGGCTTACGACCGACCGACGTCCCCGTCTGCTGGGGGAGTTTCCCCCAGCCTTACGAGAGGGCGGGTCGTTTGGTCGGCGAGGGAAGCTATCCCTCGGCTTACGACCGACTGATGTCCCCATCTGCTGGGGGAGTTGCGCCCAGCCTTACGAGTGGGCGGGTCATTCGGTCGGCGAGGGAAGCTATCCCTCGGCTTACGACCGACCGACGTCCCCGTCTGCTGGGGGAGTTGCCCCCAGCCTTACGAACGGGCGGGTCGTTCGGCCGGCGAGGGAAGCTATCCCTCGGCTTACGACCGACCGACGTCCCCGTCTGCTGGGGGAGTTGCCCCCAGCCTTACGAGCGGGCGGGTAGTTCGGCCGGCGAGGGAAGTTATCCCTCGGCTTACGACCGACCGATGTCCCCGTCTGCTGGGGGAGTTGCTCCCAGCCTTACGAGCGAGCGGGTCGTTCGGTCAGCGAGGGAAGCTATCACTCGGCTTACGACCGACCGATGTCCCCGTCTGCTAGGGGAGTTGCCCCAAGCCTTACGAGCGGTAGTTTAGATCGGCCCGCTGGGGGAGTTGCCCCCAGCCTTACGGCCGATTGTCTCGGTCTGGGGCCTCTGGTCTGCCGAGTTGAAGCTGTCTCTCTGGGAGAGGAGATCGAGTTCCCGATCGTGTCGTTTATCAAAAAGTGGAAAAGGAGACCGCGTTTGTATCAACAAGGCACCTTCTTCTTCTTCATCCTACAGCGCGGTACATTTGGGGGAAAACAAACAAAAGACACTAGGAGTCCTGGGCGAGACCGCCCCCCGTCCGGCGATGTCGTGGCCGTTGGTCCCGTCCGCTCACTCGATGATGCGCAGGGGCGCATGGACCACATTCACCTTCTTCCCTTTGTCCAGCTGCCTGGACATCCCCTCGCCTGGGGCGGGGTCATCGGTGAAGTTCTTTAAGTGGCCCCGACTCACTAGCTTCTTTATATCTTTCTTCAGATGCCAGCAGTCGTCGGTGTCGTGGCCGTTGTCCTTGTGATATTTGCAGTATTTTTCTTCGTCTCTCCCGCCCTTTTTCATCCTCGGAGGAGGTCGGTTCATGCACCCCTCCTTCTGTGCCTGTACGAGGACCACGTCCGGGGCAGCGTTCAGCTGGGCGTACCGCGGGTCCTCTCTCCGCTGCTTGCCACGGGCCCTTTTCTCCTGTCATCGCTCTTCCGAGCCGCGGCGCTCACCCTCGTCGCGTCGGAATCCTCGCTTGTCCCTCCCTTCGTCGACGGCCAGGGCCTCTTCTGTCAGCATGAAGCGCTCAGCTCGCGCCATGACCCCGGCAAGGCCCTTCGGGGGGTCGTTGTGCAGAGATTTCTTCAGGCCCCGGTGTCGTAACCCCTTCTTCAGGGCCATCTTCACTACCAGCTCAGGGCAGCTCTCTACGTTGAGTCACTCTGTGTTGAAGCGGCGCATGAAGTGCCTCAGGGATTCCCCGGAACCCTGCACCACGTTAAACAAAAGTTCTGAATCCGGCCTTACCCGCCGTCCGGCCACGAACTGTCTGTAGAACAACTGGGCGAGCTCCTCGAAGCTATCAATGGATCGATTGGGCAAGCTGTGGTACCAGGTCCTTGCCGCCTTCCGGAGGGTGGAATAAAAACCTTGACATAGCAGGTTGTCGTCCGCCCCCTGAAAGGCCATGACCCCCTCATAGTCCATTACGTGGTCGGCGGGATCGCCTGTGCCGTCGTACTTCTCCAGCATCGGCACCTTGAAACTCGAGGGTACTCGTGCCTCGGTTATCCTTCGGGTCAGGGGGCATCGCTCACCATTGACGCCCCCCGGCCGTCCTCCCTCGTTTATTTCGCGCTCGTCAGGCGACGGCGGGCAGACGGGTTCAGGCTTGGCCGCCTCTAGTGACCCCCGAAAGCCGGGGGCGGGGCTCCGTCTGGGCACGTCCCTTTTCCTGCCCCGGCGTTCCCGCCTATCCTGCTTCGTCCGGGGGGGACTTCTGCTCCGATGGGACCAGCCCCCAAGGTCTCGGCGATAGTCCCGCCAGTACCTGGACGAATATGACCGCTTAGTCGAGGCGGTCATTGACCTCCCCTCAGATTGCTCGAAGCCCCCTGCCCTCCTCGCGGTTCGAGGCGGGGGTGGGAGACCGTGCTGGGTCGAAGCCCGGCATAGTGAATCGCCGCTCCAGGTTGGGCCTTCCGTTCCCGTGGTCAGTGACCACGGCGGACCGGACGGATTGATGGCCTCCTTCCCATCGGTGGGCCTCGCTCAGCTCGTCTCCCTGGACGGGAACGTCACCGACGAGTTGCTGAATCGTGGCGGCCGACGTCCGGATGTTAGCGTTAGTCTCCTGGGCGAAGGTGCGGAGCTGCTCTTGGGTGACCGATCGGGACTCACATGTCTCCTCGGTAGTGTGGCTGAGCTGATTTTCGGTGGGAATGTAATTTCCCTCCACCTGGATGGGGGCAGGCGCCCCGCTCCGTTGTAAATGGTCTCCATTCCGGTGGTTTGACGTGTGCTTGCTTCGGTTCCCACAGACGGCGCCAGATGTTGGGGGGTGTTTTCTCACCGCAAGATCGTTGACCGTGGGTTGAGTGGTCAACGAGGTCAAGGGGTCGATGCTGACCCCTTGGAAATGCCGAGCGCACGTGCACTCGGCGCGGGTCGGAGTTGGCGTCGCGGCCGAGCGCCGGGTCCAAGCGGGACGTCGGCTCCTGGATGATGCTGAGCGGAGGGGGAGCCTCGGCTCAGCCAATAAGGGCTCGGCCTCGGTCGGACGAGCGTCGAGGGGTAGCCACGGCGCCCCAATCTTCTTCTCCCTGAACAAACGAGAAAACTCGTCAGGGTGGCCGGACCTTGGTTCCGGCCATATCCCCTCCGATGCCTAAGTCAGATCAGGGTCTGAAGGATACTCGGCGGTGTAGGCATGATTCGAGAGGTGATCGATGCTCTGACCCACGACGCGAGCAGGGGGAGGGAGAATGATGGCGAAAGGCCAAGGTTGTTGATGGTATACCTTTGGTTGGATTACCTGGGGTTTCATCCCCTGCTCCATTGCTCCTCTGGTCCTTTTAAAGGTGGATACGTCGCGGTCGCCTCTTGCCTATGTCGCCACGCCATCCCCCATGATGGCGTCTGCCGGCGTCATGGGGGAGCTGCTCGTCCTTAGTCACGTCGTCACGTCGTTCGCCGTTCGCCCCTTCGCCCGTCATGGTGCCTGTCATTGTCGCGGGCCAGCCCATTCCGGAGCTCACTGACGGGCATTTAATGCCACCTCTCTTCGGGGGAGTGGTTTCCCCCATAGATCGTGTGCCGGTCCGGGGTGGTTCGAGTTTGAGAGTCCCCGGGGGCTTCGTCGATTGGGCCGCGTTTTCCCGTGGGCCTCATCCGGCGGGGCCCAATCTTGTTAGCAGGCTTTGTCAACAATAGTCATATCAAAAGGGAAAAGTTATTTGAATTAGGGGGTTTTGAATACTTGTGCACTTTTGGGTTTTTTGTGGATAACTTTAAAGACCCCACTGAGATGAGGTAGGGGTACACATGGCCAATCTTTTGCCCCAATCAACAACTTGTGACCGGGACACATAGATATTATTCTAATTGAAAATATTCCTAGTTAGTGTGTTTGAGGAGGACATCTCTCCTCATCATGCTATTGTAATCGATGCACTAACTCTTGCTGACTTCGGAAATAATGTCAACGAATGAACAGCCCTATTTTTTAATTCACAAAATAAGGCAATTGATTCCTAGGTTTGTTATGATTGCTTCCATGCACATGGCTTAGCTTCCAACAAACGCATCAATCATATAACAATTACAAAAATAGCATTTGACTTGAACATTGCATTTCATTCGCATAATAGAACTTTATTTATACATCATACTGTTTGATTCACTACATCTATATATTTAACATCAGATGTTCGGATTTGGAGATCCAAACGGCTCTAATACAATACATATGACAATACATATTTTATTATACTATTCGGTTTTGCAATTTTTTGATTGACTACTTTTTTTTGCATTAATTCCAGTAACCTTTTCTTAATTTTGATAGCTTTTAAGTGAAAAAAGAGCATCGTCTGCACAATGAGGAAAATTTTTGTAAAATTAATCATTTTACAAAATTAATCTTTTTAAAGGTTTTAGAATCTTAGGCTACCTAATACGACCGAACTTGGTCATGTTTGATAAATATATTAATTTTAGTTTTGAAAAATTTCTTTAGGTGACCTATCAACATTATTAACAATTAAGTTAGTCAAACATAAGTTTTATACTGCATGTATTCATAAGAGCAAAGCTCGTCAAACACAAACTTGAAAACAGGACTAAAAAGATTTCTTGTCCTATCATAAAGATGCTACAAAGGTGTCCACTTCAAAAAGGATTCTAGGTTGAATACATTTCGACATATCAAATCCTAACCTAATTAGTATCCTACCGAGGTGGAGGCTGATGTTAATATACCAACCAATTATGATCCCTTAGGCTCATAGCAAAGGCTCTTGAAATATTGCAATCTAGAAGATGAATGGCTCATCTACAAAGTTGAATTACAAAAATGCACCTCCAAAATCATATACATAGCCCCCGCTTTTAGGAGGAGTGGAGCTCATTCTCGTTCTCAAACTCTATTTCTTTACTTGCATATTTCATATATCCTCTCTAAGGCTCGCATGTGAGTGTCGGAGTGTCGAAATCGGTCTCTCTGTCCAGTTTCAACCCGCTAACGCTCTTGGCTGTTGTGGTGCACAGATCATATGACTATCCAATAAAAGGTATCGATGTGACTACATGTCTTGTTTCCGGAGCTTCGGCTGTGGTTATGGTTATGCAACCACATCCTAAGCCATAGATGAACAGGGAGGATGTAAAGTCTATAACTAATGGTTTGCCCAAAAGTTGTGAATACACCAAATGTGATTTTGTTTAGAATTTTTCGCATATCCGTCCCTTAAATCATGCGTATTTGGATGTTAGTCCCTCAAATATGAGTGTTTTCTCTCAAGTCCATCAAATCTTAAAGTTTGACCTAAATAGCCCATCCATCCTATAATCTGTTAATGAGTTAACCGAACTTAAATTAATTAACGATTAACTACTCTTCACAGTTAATTAATTAAGAATTAAACACTAGTTAACAATTAACCAACCCCCAAAACACAACCTTCATTTAGTTTTGGACGGGTGGACCTCTTCCTCCCTCTCCTTCTCGTTAATTTTTTGCTTGTGGTGGAGGCGGCACCGCCTCCTTACTGTCAATTTTTGGGGCGGATGAGGCACCAACAGCGATTCCTCCCCCTCCCCCTCCTCCTCGGTTTTTTGCAGGCGGAGGCAATGGCGCCACCGCCTCCGAGTCATTTGTTGGGGCAGATGAGGCGGCCACCTTTCCTCCACCCGCAAAAAACCGACGAGGAGGAGGGGGATGAGGCGGTGTTGTCGCCTCCTCCCCATGAACCGCCCGGACACCCACCCACCCCCCAAACTTCTGTTAGATTTAAACAGAAAATTAGAGAGAGTGGCTGTTAGTAAAGTTTAAGATTTCAGCGACCCGAGAGAAAATACTCATATTTAATAGACTAATATTCAAATATGCATGATTTTAGGGACGGACATGCTAAAAACCCCCATTTATATACAGTCAGATATCCAAAATCAGTAATTTATTTATTTATTCATTGTCAACTGGGAGGAGGAGGAAAGAAGCAAGCGGCACCAACCGCCAGAAACCTTAGCCCCCAAGTCTTAACTTCTTTTATTATTATTATTATAATTATTCTCTTAAATCTAACTAGCACCCACGACCGTGTCCCATTTTGAAGGCAACATGAGAAGCAGGAAAAGAAACAACGCACACCAACTTCCGCACCCACACTCTCACCCACTGGCCCACCAACATTCATGACATGGTCAGCTTGTTTTTAGTTTAAATTTCGGTTTAAATTTACATTCTGGAAACAAGCTCATACTTTGAGGAGGTTTATATAATTTATAAAACAACTACCGTCCAATCAAGATTGCTGTTAGATGCACCGTACGACAATAGAAATATCGTCGATCAAAGTTTTTTTAAAATTTTATCATGTATACCGATATACACCTCACGGTGTACAACACACCTCTTTTTGTTTGCAGCGTTGTACACAGCAAAAAGGCATTGTCTTTTTTTTGGGCAAACAAAAGTGAAATCAAATCAAATCAAATCACTCGATATTTTCCCTTCTCTGTCCTATTTTAGGATAAATTGGACCAAACTCCTATATACACCTCTTTCTCGTTCGGTGTATTTAGTCCCCATCATAAAAAAAGTCAAGTTACTCTATTGTAGGGTTAGATTGTTTAAAGACCGTTCCACAAACATTTCAGCTGTTGACTCAGCAGGCTAATTATTATTTTTTACCAATATCCTAGGATCAGACGTCTGATTCACAAGAAGCACGTCTGATCATCTTCATTCAACCCCTATTTAGCGCCTGATTCAGACTTCCATTGTAAGAACAGATGGGCTGAATCTGACCTGACGCAGATTTTGTCCATGTTGAGTGCTCTTATGTTCACAATAAGAAAAGAGGAGTGATGCATCGCAGTACTATGCGGTGCAGCTTTCCTCTTTGCCGAACAAGGCCAGAAATGCCTGGTTGAAGTGATTTAAAGCATGATTGAAGTGATATTTAATAACTTTATTTGGAAAAAAATCAACTGCTGTGCAGATAACACAGCTCTAAGAAAAATATCTTCAATTGATTGGCAATAAAATGGTACTTGCACTTTGTATCATGTGACCCTGCATGATTGTAAGCTGGAAAACATAAAGAGTAATGCTTTATACACCCCTATGACATAGGGGTGCATGTATTTTGATTTCCAAAATGAGTAAAATCTAATAATGTATTTGTCATATCATGTTTGTATATTTCTATTTTAAGATAAATTTATCACTAACTCCTTTGTACACCTCTATGAGTAGTAGGGGTGTATATAGCACATATCAACATAAAAGTTTCGAAGAGCAGGGTGCTGTCTTCGACCAAGAAAACATTATTTATTGTCAACTCATTGAACTCCACTTCTTGAACTTTAAAAACCCCCAGATTCTGCAACCAGTGGGTCCCATTACAAACCCTCCAGTTTGATGGGGTCCTAAACTGGTGTCATATCCTGCAGTCTCAATCACACCACTACTTTCCTCTCAACTTTTTAAATAAAAAAAACATAAACATTTGAAATTTAGTAGGGGGAGGCCCAAAGCACCCTATAGAATGCAGCACTGACTATAATATTAATAATAATAATAACTAAAATAAATACAGCCAATAAATGAGCTATGTTCTCTTCTCCCCACTCCACAACAATTCTCCTCTCTCCGAAGTCTCTCGACATCACAAGCCAGCTCCTTTCCCTCAACCGCCTCAAAAATCCGCCCTAGGGTTTCATGGGTCTCCTTCAAATTTCGGGCTTGATGCAGTTTTGATCGAACAACTGCCAAAGTTTCTACGAAATTTCGACCTTTAATGGAGTTCTGATCGACCTGTCTCCATAATTTTGAACAAAGCCCATGATGGGTCTCGCCCCAAATCTCTCCTGCAACTGCTACAGAGTCCCAAACCTCGCGGATCCGATCCTGGAGACGCAAAAGATCTCATATTTGCAAGACAGGTACGTTCTCGGCGACGAGCTTGGCTTGGGCCAGTTCGGGGTGATCCGTTCCTGCTTGGATTTGGTCACCGGCGAGGCCTTGGCCTGCAAATCGATCGCCAAGGACCGACTGGTCTCGTCCGACGACCTGAAGAGCGTGAAGCTTGAGATTGAAGTGATGGCCAAGCTCTCGGGGCATCCGAACGTGGTCGATCTGAAGGCGGTTTATGAGGAGGAGGGGTTTGTGCATTTGGTGATGGAGCTGTGCGCAGGTGGGGAGCTTTTTCACAGGATTGAGAAGCGCGGAAGGTTTTCGGAGTGCGAGGCCAGGTGGCTGTTTGGGCAGTTGATGGAGGTGGTGGTTTACTGCCATGAGAATGGGATAGTTCATCGAGATCTCAAGCCGGAGAACGTATTGCTGGCTACAAGGGAGAGCTCGTCGCCGATTAAGCTCGCCGATTTCGGGCTGGCTACTTATATCAAGCCAGGTAGATTGCAATTGGCTGAATTTTGGGCATTTATCAGTTCAAATGTAGGTTCGATGGGATGAAACTTGATTTTAGATGGTTTCTTAGTCTAAGATATGCCTGAGCGTAAAGCATAGACTTTAGCACCAATTTAACACTAAGAGCGTTTTTTGAAATGTATAAACACACAATCAACTGGTTATGAAGTTGACGGTGATAGACCTACCCTGAATGGTGAATTTATAATCTGTATCGCAACATCCAAAATGCCAGTGATTTAGAATTGGGGGTTTCGCTTCCCTACAACGAGGTCTAATGAACTGAGAGAAGTCCAGGGAAGCTTGATATGAAACTGTTATCTACGTTGCAGCCTCTAAGATGTGATACAACTATCAAATTCTTAGCAGATTGCATGTATGTTCATCATGGGTTAATGAACTATGAGTAGTTCTAGATAAATCCTTGATTTGAATTTTGATGATTTGGAAACATCCAAATTCATCAACGTATATAGTTTGCGCACTTTAAGACATGCTTATCTTGATCGCGCACTTTAAGACATGCTTATCTTGATCAGTGGCTTATCTTTAAAATCTCTGATCCTACTTCATAGCCATGCATATCATTATCAAAATTCAAAATTCAAAATTCAAAACTCAAAATTTCTATACCCCATCATTATTTGCTTTTGCTCAAAGGCCCATTTTGGAATGTATAATACAAAGGGCATAAGAGAGTATAAGCATTTTCATTCCCCTTATACTTGCCAAACACCTTAAAATTCAGTTTGGGAAAACTTATAACTCTTATACCCAAAAGTTATCTTATATCCGAAATTTGGGTATAAGCATTTCCTAGTGGACCCAAGATTAAGCTTGTACCTATGTTTGTTGTCTCTTATTATTCACATTGTTCCTCTGATGCTCAAAATAACTTAACCAAATGCTATTGGGTATAAATGCATCATGACATTTTATACCCAGTTAAAATCACACTTGAGAGGCATAAGGCGTTTTTAATAGACCGGGCATAATCTTATTGACTTATTTATGATTCAAGATGGGGCCAAACTGTAGAATATGTTTCCAACTTTCTATGTGACATCATTAATTCACTGAAATATATTTGATGGGGCCTGAATCAACCATTAGGAGTTTCCTTTCCGATACATTTAGGGCATTCTATATGCATTCCTTTGTGAGTTCTGAACAATGATAACTGTTTCACTGAGAGAGTCTGAGATTGCATTGTGAGTACATCCAAGTCCATCGAGTATAGCTTATGTGTGTATTGTAATGAATATCCTGTATTTGCAATTTTTATGGGACTACTCAGTAATTGGTGTCTTAGGAGGGTCATACTGATAGCACTCAGTATATGTTTTTTCATTTGGAATAATTGGGTTTATCGGATTGGAACACAGGGCAAAATTTATATGGCACTGTTGGGAGTCCTTTCTACATAGCACCAGAGGTATTGGCCGGTGGGTATAATGAAGCAGCAGATGTGTGGAGTGCTGGCGTTATTCTATACATTCTTCTAAGTTGAATGCCTCCATTTTGGGGAAAAACCAAGTCCAGAATCTTTGAATCTGTGAGGGCTGCAGAGCTCCAATTCCCTCCTGATCTATGGGATAATGTGTCAGACTCTGCGAAGCAATTGATTACTGGGATGCTATGCAGAGATCCTGCACAGAGATTAACAGCCAAGCATGTTTTAGGTAAAGTTCTGACTTTCCCTATTTACATCTTTAGTAAATAACTTAGTGGATTATTGCTTCTGTTCGTAACATTAATATACATCTTGAACTGGGTTTTTGTATGATTGAATTGCATATGGGTGTTCTAACGTTTTGGTCACGTGTCACGATGGATTCAAAATTTATATGGACTTTCCCCATTATGTGACCATGCCCACGTCATAGCCAACATTTCTGGGATTTGGGCATGGTAACCTGATAATAATGCACATCTGCTATCTCCTGGCAACAAAGAGAACTGCTTGTTACTATTACTCATTATATCTTAGGATTAGCTTGTCATGAAACAATTTAATATATTGTAATTGAAACTAATCCCAGGCATAACTGACTATTCAAGATCAACAATCTTAATTTATTAATTTAAATTTCTTGGTTCGATATAAATTATATTTCGATGCAGGTTTCCTTAAGTCTGAAAAATGTCTATTTTCTAATAGGTCAAGTTTAGCCTGTGCGGGTTGCGCTCCTTATATTAAATACATCTGTTTATTCTTCAGGACGTGCATTCCTGCAGTGGTAAGAAGACTAGTAGCTAACTGTTCAATATAAATATAGATCATCATTTTAGAGGAGGGCAACCAGATAAATGACCAAGGACCTTCCATTGACCCAAATAAAATTATGATCATGATATTTTGTCTATGTAATACATTTTCCTAGCTGTTTGATTATTTTCAAGCTTTGTAAGCTATTGTTTATAACCTTAAACATCTCAAGTAAACATTATTTTCAGACAGAAATAAAACATGTGATTCATTACGAAAATAACAAAGAAACAAAATAAACTATTTCTTCTTTAAAAACAAACACAAGATAATGAACTGAATTTTTTATCACTGAAACATGAGCTCGCCATAGCAGAATGCTTTATTTTCTCTTGGAGCTTTTGGCTTCAGTATCGTGCATCCTTTCATGTATGTTGTTCATTTCATTGTTTATTTACATATAATGGCCATCTCCTAAATTTGAATGTGATTTTATTGTTACATGGATTAAGAACATTTTTTTCCTTAACTGATTGTATTTGCAATTCATTGCGCTGTTTTCCCTCCTCTGTTACAGAACATTCCTGGATAAAGGATTTTGTTAGTCAACCTCAAAGCTCTAATGCGCCTCACAGTGTATTAAATTTTGGATGTCAACAAAATTCGGGATCAAGTTCCTTCTCAGCCCTTCACATATCCACAAGCCGCGATGTTAGCTTTGGTTTTGCTTCACCCATTTCTTGTCATAACCAACCCCAACCTTCTCCACTTACCTTCACTTGCCGATCATCATTTTCCACCTTTTATAATGACACCACTCCTGGTCCTACAATTGGCTTCTCCTTCCAAAATGGGTGTGAGTCCTGTGACATTGAACTCTCGCCTCCAATCCCATTGATGCCGGGCTTTTCATTTTTCAGCCCCCCTTCTTCAGAAGGGCAAGAAATCACAGTGGCTTTTAGAGCAGACAGTTCAAAAGCAAACACCACCCACAAGGGTAAAAATTATCCTCCTATTTGCTGTTTCGAAGTTTGTTTCTATCTCATGCATATAGAAGCCTGATTTGCTTTGCTACCGGTTGCAGAGTATGGTATGGTTGAGCTGCGCTTGGCCCTGGATACCGGCCATGGCATCAGGGAATCAGACCACAAGGAGGGTGATTTCAGGAGGGGAGTGGTCGCTGCAGCTTCTACAGCCACCGCCAGCATACGAAGCAGGAGAAACCACACGATTGGTCTTGGCGAGCAGGTTGATCTGATGGTATCAGAGACGGTGATACGGTGGGCATCATGCAATCATCTCCCGAGTGCGCCATCTCTTAGGTCCTCTCTTGTTTGCTGACATCTCGGGCGCTATCTTGTATGAACCTGATTGAATTGTATCTTCTTCTTGCTGCCATTGAGGGCTGGCAAAACTACGCTTAAGTTATTCTAATTGAAAGCTTGTGATCTAATGTTTGAGTAGCAAAAACTGATGTTTGCTGTGTGATTTCGTAAGAATTGAAACTATCTGACATGGTGATTATTTGTCGACTAATCCAAGTTCATATGTAGAAGCTGGCAGGCAGGCAAAGTTTTCTTGGAAATTTAAATCAGTTATGGGATTGAGTCAAGATTTGAGAACTCTTAGCTCTTTTTTAACCTACAGATACCATGGTAAAATCTCAACATGAAGGAACATCTTGTAAATGCTATTATGGGATTGAATTGTACATGAAGTTTGGCTACAGGCTACCGATCCAAATTGTAAATGCTTCAAAGCTAAAAATATGTTACATTGACTATGTAAATTTATGTGTACAATAGTGATAATGTAAATTTGCATGGAATTATGTAAATTTTGCGTACAGGTTAAAGTGAAGAATAATATTACTGTTGTATGACTTATAATTTTTCATGTTTTTAGCATTGTTATAATAATAATAATTTGACATCTATCGAAATTAACTAGAGCAAATTTAAGATTAAGTAAATCTCATAAATTTTGCGGTTAGATAATAAATTTTCCAGTTAAACAAGAAACTTAAATTTTATAAAAATTTAATTTTGGAAATAGACAACTCGCAATTTCTTTGATCAACTCACATTTTCTTTCATCACATACACAACTCACAATCTCATAATGTGTATGTGATGTTAGTGTTGGAAAATTTCCAGAGGCACACATACATCATTATTTTTATTTTTTAAAATTTTTTTGGATATGTTTTACACCTCATTGATGGTTATCACATCAAAAATCAAATGAATCCAATGCTATTTAACTCTCGATCTAGCCGTTGCAAATTCAACGGTTTTAGAACAACAAAACTTTTTACATTGAATGGATCGAGGGTCAAATCACCCCTATGGTTCACCCATATTTGAAGTTTTGGGATTCTAGAATGTGTAAAACAATCTATAAAAAGAATTTCATTTTTTTGGATATTTAGGGGTGACCGCGCATGAAGTTGTGTTGTCCGCACATCCCATTATCCGCATATATATAAGGACGATTTTTTGCATTTAGGCTAATTTGTAAAACATATTAAAAAAATCGACCAAGTTCAAAACAATTTACCAAAACCGACCAAGTCTGAGTCAAAGCAGCTCTTGCGCGTGTGTGGGGTTTTTTGAGCATTGGAAACCGCGTCCAAAACTCAATTTGCCGCGTCCAAATTAAAACCCCCTTTTCGCCAGCGCCGATTCATTCTTTCTTCCTTCCTTCCTTCCTTCCTTCCTTCCTCGCCAAAAACCCTAAAACCGTCGTATTTTCCTTCTCCGATCTGGGATTTAAATCTAGATCTCTAAAGTAATAATTTCATCAAGGAGTGAAAACCTGCATTAGGTATGTTTCTTGTAATTTATTTTCATGATGCTCTTGTTTTCTACCAAATGTCAATGGGTTTAAGTGTTGATGAAATTTTTTCTTGGCTATGATCTAAAATTTAGTGAGCCTTAGGAGTATTGGTATGTACATGAAATGCTAAAATTTTATCTTGTATGCTAAAATTCTAAGCTAAAATTTTAGATGAAACACCATTATAGGAGTATTAGTGTTTCATAATCAAAATTTTAGCATACAAAGTTTTATGGAATGCCATGTATTTAGTGATGAAACACCAATACAAAATTTTAGATGAAACACCAATCCATTATATGCTAAAATTTTTTCTACCAAATGCCATGTATAAATTGAAATAAATTTTAGATGAAACACCAATTCATGTTAGTTGATTGTAACATTCATCATTAGCATCAACATTAGGGGATCTAGCAGATATGGACCCGGGACCCGTTTCGGATTCGGTCTTGAATGACCAGGCACGACATCGTTCAGCACATATACAGCCTGGGCAGGTATGAACAAAACTAGTGAATTAATATTTTACGCAATGTATCTTTCTTCGTAATCTTGCATGAAGTAATTTATAACATTTCGTGTGGTCCACTACCAATATAATATCCGCCTGCAACCAAAAAATACGAAATGTTACTATACTTCATGCAAGATTACGAAGAAAGATACATTGCGTAAAATATTAATTCACTAGTTTTGTTCATACCTACCCAGGCCGTATATGTGCTGAACGATGTCGTGCCTGGTCATTCAAGACTGAATCTGAAACGAGTCCCGGGTTCATATCTGCTAGATCCCCTAATGTTGATGTTAATGATGAATGTTACAATCAACTAACATGAATTGGTGTTTCATCTAAAATTTATTTCAATTTATAGATGGCATTTGGTAGAAATTTTTTTAGCATATAATGGATTGGTGTTTCATCTAAAATTTTGTATTGGTGTTTCATCACTAAATACATGGCATTCCATAAAATTTTGTATGCTAAAATTTTGATTATGAAACACCAATACTCTTATAATGATGTTTCATCTAAAATTTTAGCATACAAAATAAAATTTTAGCATTTCATGTACACACCAATACTCCTAAGGCTCACTAAATTTTAGATCATAGCCAAGAAAAAATTTCATCAACACTTAAACCCATTGACATTTGGTAGAAAACAAGAGCATCATGAAAAAAATTACAAGAAACATACCTAATGAAGGTTTTCACTCCTTGATGAAATTATTACTTTAGAGAGCTAGATTTAAATCCCAGATCGGAGAAGGAAAATACGGTGGTTTTAGGGTTTTTGACGAGGAAGGAAGGAAGGAAGGAAGGAAGAATAATGAATCGGCGCTGGCGAAAAGGGGGTTTTAATTTGGACGCGGTTTGAAACCGCGTCCAAATTGAGTTTACCGCGTCTAATGCTCAAAAAACCCACCACACGCGCGAGAGCTGATTTGACCCAGACTTGATCGGTTTTGGTAAATTATATTGAACTTGATCGATTTTTTAATATGTTTTAAAAATTAGCCTAAATGCAAAAACCTTTTCCATGTGAATTTTCTTTATAACAAAACCGTTTAATCTAACGCTGAAATTGAAATTTGGTACCGCGGCCCAAATATCGACTTACATTGTCCGCACAAACTACTTGCATCATGAAAAAGAAATAAATATAAAAGATTTGCTTCACGTGGAAGAAAATCAAAGTATTATTTGTTTATTATTATTAGAATAGTAAAAGCACCTCGAAGCACATGACAATTCTTCTCTTCGCTCTCTTTTTTTCCTTAAATTCCCTACCAAGGGTTAGGGTTAGCGTCAGTGGATCGTTCGATCGAAAAGGGCGACCGGAGGGATACCCGCCTGGATCTGCTGCGTGATTTTTTTCAAGAATTTTTGTTTTTTTTCTTGTTTTAAAGGAAATTGGTGTGAGATGACGACATGCCGCTGGGTCTGTTGTTTTCTGTTGGCGTTTGGATTCCTTTTCGCTGCGAGCGACGCCAGCGCCGGCGACGCCGATCCCCTTTACAGGTACCCCCTACTGCTTGATCTGTTGGGCTGCTGCGAAAAAAAATTTAGGTCCTAAACTGAGTTATTGGCGTCTGAGATCCTGCGGTTAGCAAATAATAGCACTAGATAGATAAATGTTAAATTTAAAAAAATGAATAAATTAGCAAATGGGGAAATTGTAACTTGGTTGGATGAAAAATATTGCGCCTTTTGTTGGTTTCTTTGCCTTTGTGGTAAACGTATAATAGAAATACTATGGTTTGAATTTAATTCAGGCAAATTTTTACATGGTATGTACGGAATTTTTGGGTTGAACTGCTATGTGATGATGGACAGCTAATGCCATGTTTTAGTTGGTGAGATTTTTGAAAGTAGGGGTTGATATGTGAGAGAATGAAGAATCGATTTTTATGTTCTTTTTGGGCCCCGGTGAATAGATTGATTTCTTGATGATAGAAGAGAAGAAATACTATATATATAGGTTTCCTTTGCTTCGTCCGTCCCCCAAATAACCGCCCAGTTTCTTTTCAGCAGAACCCACGATACATGAAAAGAAGTCACATCCCATACTTATGTTAGTTTAGAAAATCTCCCACATATCTTAACTAATGGATCCGGAATCGAGTCAGGTTCGGTTTAATTGGATCATTAAAGGACAATGCATTTATGTCTTCCACTTGGCCGAAATGGCCAAATACATTCTGAGCACACTCTCACTGTTTGTGGGATGTGACTCAAAATGTAAATTATATACTCGTAATATTCATGAGATATATGCATTTTTCATCCATTGTTAATAAATCAGTTATCATGATTATCTATGATTGCATTCTTTCATTATTCATCAAATTTTTTTTGACTTAAACATTTCTAAATCTTATCATACCAACATGTTTGATGAATATTTCTGCTAGGATATCATTCGTCAAAGGATCAGTAACCATGTCACTAGTCGTAATATAAGTCATCTTACCTTCTTCATTTTCCATAACGTCATGAATATAGTGATATTGTATTTCAATGTGCATTCCTTTTGAAATATTTGCATCACTGTTGACCAAGCTGATGCTGCTTGATTATCACAGTATATCTCGATTGGTCTATCCATCAAATTAAGATCCAAATCCTTTAATAAATATTTTATTCAGTCCGCATGTATAGTAGTCATATATAGGATATATACTTGTGTATTTTGCTATACATCATTGTTTCTTACTACCACCCAAACAGCTGTATCTTTAAAGATGACCATATGTCCTAAAATAGACTTACTGTCATCTTTGTCTCTTTCGAAATTAGCATTGGAGTAACCAAGAACCTTAAACGAGTCTAATTAACGATTCACAGTACCCTTAAGATACTTTAAAATTCTTTTACTAGCATCCCAATATACTAGATCAGGGCTATTTTGGTATCTACTTGCTATATTTACGGATTACTCCAAGTCTAATCTAGTACACAATATTATATATATCATACTTCTAATAGCTTGAGCATATGAAACACCTTGTTGTTTCTGTCTTTTTTCAGGACATTGCTCTTTGCATAATCGTTGTATCAGATCGTAATTCTACATCTCAAATCTTTTAAGTATCGTGTGTAAATATTTTTTTGATTTAAATTTAACGTTATAGACTTTGGATCTCTAAAGATCTGTATACCAAGAACGTAGGATATATCTCCCATATCATTAATCTCAAATTCACTACACAACACTGATTTGATCTTGTTTAACACTCATGTTATTTTCAGCAAGTAAAATTCATTAACATACAATGATAATATTATAAAATTACTCACTTTTCAAGATATATATAATTATTCAATTTAATTGCAACAAAACCAAGTTGGATAATAGTTTTATGAAATTTGAGATATCTATTAAATCCTTTGGGTTGATTCTTATATTTTATTTCATTTAACTCTCTATTAAAGGAATACAGCTTTGACATCTATTTGAAAAAGATTCAAGTCTTTGTAACAATTGCTAATGTTATTCTAATAGATATAAATTTAGATACTGAAGAATAACTCTCTTGATAACTTGTACATGCCTTTTGAATAAAGTCATTTGCAACTAATTAGGCCTTAAATGTATCGATAGTCTTATCGACCTGCTATTTTTTCCTTAACACCCGTTTGCATCCTATGGATTTTCTCTCTTTTGGTAAGTCGCATAGCTTCCACATATTGTTTCTCTTTATTGAGTAAACTCCCTTTTCATGACCTTCAACCATTGACCCAATTCATGTGAATTTCTTACATCCACATAGATCGAGGGATCGGCTTTTTCATCGACATTAATATCTACTAAGAAACACGATGGTTCACATGAATACATATAATAATCATCTGTCCATTTAAGTGTGGTTTTGTGCTTTTGTTGTCGCTAACTTTTACAGGCTGGACAAGTTCAATTGGTTGATCTTACATATGCATATGTTCATTTACCGGTTCATCTTTCATAATTGAATGATTTACCTCATCTATTATGTCCAAATCATTCTTGGAAATATCAAATGTAGTACATTTACAACTTGTTCATTTTCTTTTAGATTTTCTTGGAAGAGTAGTATTGTTATTTTAATGATCTATTTTTCTCATGGTAGAATCTGTCCTTTAGATTTTTCAGAATAACCTATAAATCTACATGTTAAGATTTTGAGATCCAGCTTATCTCTAACCTTATATGGAATGAGAACATGTGACACAAACTTATTTCTTAAGGTGACTCAATATGGGTTAGTATCTATTCTAAATCTTATACGGTATTGACTCGATTGATTTTGTGGAAATTTATTCAAAACGTAACAGTCAATATTGCTTTTTTCCCAAAAAAAAAATCTTTGGAGAGACCTGAATGAGGCATCATACATCACACTGTATTTATTAATGTTTTATTCTTCCTTTTTGCCACATCAATTGTTGTGATGCATAAGGCATACTTATATGTTTTTAAGACTGTAATGAATATAATAATGTTAAAATTCTTTTGAATTGAATTTTCCACCTCTATTAGTTTCAACACCTTAATGTATCGTCCAAGTTTTCTTTCCACTTCTATCATGTATCTTTTAAAACATTCAAAGGCTTCATATTTTTTATTTAAAAGATACACGAAAGTATATTTGGAATGGTCATCTAAAAAGGTTATAAAATATTCCTTATTACCACGCGTCTATATGCTTAATGGCATATAAATGTCAGACTAAACTAATTTCAATAGTTCATTAGACCTTCGACCTTCAAAGAATGACCTCGTGATCATTTTAAGCAAAGTTTATATGGTAATGTTCTTACTCTTGTTAATTCAGGTAACACGTTCATCTTAATTATCTATTCCATTTTCCTATTATCAGGATGTCAAACTCTCATGTATGGTTTTAGGTATCGACGGAAACCCTAGTGTAGGGTTTCGGTCGTTTCGGTTTCGGAGGCAACCGATACCAAAACGATTATATTGTCTCGGTTTTGGCCGTTTTGGCCGGTTTCGGTCTTTTCGGCCTCGGTTTCGGCCGCTTCGGTCTAGGGTATCGGTCGAAACCGAGGAAGAATAAGATGAAAAAAGGAGAGAAGAAAAAACATAAAAAATTAAGAAAATTAAGAATCAACTAGAAAAATCAAAAAAAGAAAAAAAATGAAGAAGAAGAAGAAGAAGAGGATGCTTATCTTGTTGTCGGAGAAGATCACCACAGGAGAAGATCATCCGCTCGTCGCTTGAAGCGGAGAAGATCACGGCCTCCCCCTCCGCTCGCCCCTCGAAGAAGTGGGCTCGAGCCCTAATTTTGCCATCAATGTAATACACATATGCCCTATATGTACATATCTCAGTAATATTATATATGTAATATAAGTTATTTACAAATTTGCCATCAATTTAATATGCACAATCCTAATTATTTTTAAATAAGTGTAGTATGAAATATAAGTTATTTATAAGTTTGTCATCAATTTCTATTTAAAACGCATAGAACTAAATATTTTTAACCAATATTAACTTATATTACATATATAATATTAATTTATTTTACTTAAATTAATTAAAAATCCAAAACAGACGAAACAGAACTTAAATCCGAAACCACCGAAATGAGCGAAATCGAAACCGAACCCTAAATTTTTGGAATAATGAAACCGAGACTGAAATCATGACATCAAACATTGATATCATATGTCAAAGATCATAGTCAGATAAAAGATACGAGGAATAATGCAAATCAAAACTCTTATAATAGTATTAGGTTTTATAAAAGTAAGACATAGTAGGAACAAAATTGCCTAGCAAAAATTCTCTTATCGTTTCCAATAATATCTGATTATTGTAAAGCGTAGCTTCAAGATCTTTCTTCAGCGAGGTAGCAGAGTAGAGACATAGATTAGATTACATCTTATATTAGATGCATAAAACACATTATTGAGGATCATTATGCTATCATGAAGGCCTAATCTATATGAACCAATGCCTTCCACATTTAGATAAGTATTGTTTACCATGTATATTCTCTGATATCTTTTCTTCAGTTGTTGAAAGTCGGTAATACCTTTCTTTATCTTTGTTATATGTCGGGTTGCTTCCGTGTCAATACGCCATCCATTAAGATCATTTTTTCAGCATTACATTCAATAATGTTGATAAATTCTTGCTTTTCATATCCTCCTTGATCTGGACGTTTAGATTAGGCCTTATTCTTTGTCTGAGAACAGTTGACTTTAAAGTGATCAAATTTTCTACAGATGTAGCATGATTCAAGAGGTTCTTTTTTACTGCCAGTATGTTAATAGCTAGGTCCTTTGAAGGAGAGTTTTGCATGTCTAAATCATTGACTTCTTTGTGCCTTTTGATATTGTACAACATTAGCTTTTTCTTGTTACACAAAATTTACATTTGAACCCTTTGTCCTAGATAGTATGTTTTGTTTCATTGCTAACTGAGCTGGCAAATTAGTAACATGTTTATGGTTCCATTTAACCTAAGGATTGTGACATCCATATCTAGTAAGGGTGATAGACTATTCAAAATAATGACCAACTGCAGCCTTTAATGAATTTCAGATCCTGCAGAAGCTAGATCTTTTTAAATAATAATCTTATTCACATGTTCGGTGATACTATCACCTTCTTGCATACGGTATGAATTATACATATCCATGAGTAGTTATATGGTCATCTTTGACGTGATGTCATACTTTTTCTTAATAGCGTGTAATATTTCTTTGGCAATACTATAATTTTCAAAGACTTTTATTAAGCTATATTCCATGAACATGAGCATCAAGCTTTTAACCTTTTTGTCATTGAGATGCCTTTGATCAAATTCTCTTTTCTAAGTATCAGTAGGATCGTCAGCGAGAGTTGGGGCAAAAATCTCAATGACACTATCTAGATTATTATGAATAAGTTTGTATTTAATTTTCCTATGCCACATATCATGTTTAGATCCATTAAGGTTATTTATTTTGGCCATTTCAAATGTAATGAGTTTACTAGCCATGTAAATTAGTATTGAAATCTAAAATTTGATGGGAAGATGGGAATCGGCTTCCTACAGTTAGCAGATGGTGAAATTCTCTATCGATTTCAGGGACTCGATCTTGGTGAGGTTGATGCCTGAACAATGGAGGGCGAAGGGTAGTGGCTGTCACTAGTGGAGACGCAGATGGCACATGTGGATGTAGAATGGATGTGGTTTGTGGTGGAAAGGGACTAGATTTCATTGGATAAAGATCGAGGTTGATGGTAATAGCTGGGAACGAAAATAAAGATCTGAGGTGCCTTCGTAGTCTGGATAGTGGGGACCGAGGGGATCGATGAGCTCTTTTTATCGGATTGGAATTGGGATGGGATCGACGAGGGTTAAGTATGATTTGGACGTTGTTCGCCAGATTTGGTAGAGGAGGACGAGGGAGCAGGTTTCATGTAGACATGTGTGCAGCGACAACAATTCTACTCGCGGGTACAGATACCAACGGTTATCCGCCCGTTCGGGTACGGGTACAGATAGACTTTTATACCCGCATGTATGAAAATGACTACCCGTTTTTTACTCGCGGATAAAACTAGACGGATATGGATATTATATATCCATACCTGCGAGTACTCGTACCTAGTCATTTCAATAATAATATATTATTTTTATTGAGTAAATTACATATAAAACCATATTACATATTTTATAATAATAATATCTAAACCTATATTTGTAATTACAATCATTAAAAATATAAAATTAAAAAAATTAAACACTTACTAATTCGATTTTGTATTAGGAATTAAGGATTCTATCAATACCCAATGGGTACACGGGTATCCACGTGTATCTATATACTCGACGGGTAGCAGGGGTACAAAATTTTACCCGTCAACGGGTACATGTCTAGGAATGGGTATGGATAAAATGAGCTATGGGCATCCACCCACCCGTTTGCCATCCCTAGATATGGACACGTTAAGTTGAAAAAAATCATCGGAGTTTCAATATGGTTGGAGAACAAGAGAGGGCGATCTTGGGCTCGAGCGACGATTGAAGAAGGATTGGCTCTGATACCAATGAGATTTTTGAGACGAGGGTTTGATCTGAGAGAGAGAGAATGAAGAATCATTTTATATTCTTTTTGGGTTCCGGTGAACAGCTTGATTTAGGAGAAGAATTTCTCTTTATATATAGGCTACCTTTGCTGCCTCAGCTTCCCAAATAGCCACTCAGATTTTCCGCAACAAAATCCACGATACGTGAGAAAAAATTACTTAACAAATGCACGTTAGTTGAAAAAATTTCACATAACCCAACTAAAGGGTCATGTATTATGGAGTCGGTTCAGATTAATTGGGCCATTGAAAGCCAATACACTTACAATTATCTATAATATTCTTGTGCATCTTCTTCTTAACCTATTTAGACATCAAGATACCAATTTACTTAATTGATCTAATTCTCCTTGATGAAAGAATGAAATTGATGTTGTATAACTTATGTTAACTGAGGGGCCTTGACAAAAGCAGAAAGGAGGCTGTGAAGAAAGAGTTAGAATGAGAATCTAATTGTATGTTTTCTAAGAGTAATCCAATTGAAATAGAGACCTTTTTAATTTTTAATTTATTTTATTTTGACTTTGAGTCGTTTGAGTCGTTAGTTATTTTTGAGTGTTTTAGATATGTTAGAGTTTTAGTTCCACATCGGTTGGGAGAAAAGAGGGTGTTAGCTGTAAAACAAACAAAAGGCTTCAAAACTGGGTTATTTGAAAACAACGAATCAATGAAATCTTGAGAAATTAAATTCCAAAGCTTGAGAAATATCAAACGTCTTGGTGAGAAGCCTCGGAATTCTTGGTGAGAAGCATCGAAACCATAAATTACACGTTCTTTCTCAAAATCTTCCGTAAATTTTCCAAATCTTTTGGGTTCCACATCATTTTCTTAAATGATAACAAGAGACTGCTTGCTTATATTATGCAAGTTCTCTGTTAGTAAGAGTTTTACTATTAGGAATGTTTATGTGACATGAGGTTTTCTTATTGAGGTATTATGGTTAATACCTGGGGTTTTTGACAATGATCTAGGCACGCCTTGAATATCTAAAAAATAGTTTATAATTTAAATAATTAGGCTAATACACTTGCAATTTTATTCCAGGTTACAAGAATGTTGCTAGATTAAAATTAACCCATTTTCTAAGTAAAGGTAAAATGGATTCTAATACAGTGCTGAATGACAGTTTTCTCTGCAAACAGATATATACCTAGTTTTATCTCATTGAAAGCCCAAAAGTATGTTAAGTATCTACGTTAGCTCGTCCATATGATCATTTTGGCATTTCATAAAATGCAATATATTATTGAAAATGCCTGAGCATATTCTGTCACTGAATGTGCAAAATGTTTCGAAGTATTTATAAGTTATCACCAGTCTATATTGTGCATAGTTTCCTTTGTTAATAACCAGGCACCAATTCTTGGAATGTTTATATTAGGTTAATAGTTAGTTGGGGCTTTCACTTTTAGTTTTGCTCCATACCTACCCAATTTGATGTGATCTCCTGCCTCTCTTGAAATGGTGGTGGATTATTTGTGAGTACTACTCTTATATTTGGCTGAATTGCAAAAACCTATTCATATCTTCTACTTTTATATTGTTACAAAGCTACCAAAGGCTGTTGCCACAAGCTTCCACCTTTATTCTTTAGTACATTATGCCATTGACAGAAAAGTATGATTCAATTGCTTCTAAATCTGCAAAAGATCATATCTCATAACCCATTTTCATTAAAAGAGTATTTGGCTATGAAACAATCTATGCTTCATCTTTGATGTTTTTAAGTGAAAAATGAAGTGCAGGTTCATCATTTTAGTTTGTTAAAAATTTTGGATAGCGCAATTATCTGCAAGTGGAAAGACTTTTATGCAGCTAAGCCTCTGTTGGTCTGTGGACATGTGTAGGTTAAGAAAGTTTTAGAAAGAAGTTCTGTATCTTTGAGTTCTTAGTAGCATTTTTGTATTTGTAAAGGATGTTTGGAGTTAAGTTGATGGTAGCTTCCGACTAAGTTTTTTGTATGTTTATTACTCCTGACTGGAGTAGTCGTGTCTTGCAAAGAAGGTTCTGTAAAAAAAGTCCACTGAATTTTGCAGTGAGTAAATAATTTATTTTTTCATTTCTAAGTCATAGCATGTCTTGGTTTACAAGCGGTAAGTGCATGTGACAGGTTAGATATAACCATAGCCAGTTATTTCTGATCTGATCCACATTTGAACTTATATCATATTCACAAAATCTGGAATTTTTTTCAATGTGTGAGGGGTGTACAGTACTTTGGATCATACCGTATTAGTAGTGTTTCTTTTTCATGGTGATAAGGATGTGGTTAAAATTAGATAGTTATAATGTTGCTATCTGTGGTTATCTAGTTGATCATGTTTGATCTTATATTGTTTATTACATAGTTAGAACCACGATCAAGTAGAATATCATTGTTTTGTCTTTCTTTTCATAAAAGAAATAAATATTTAAATTACTAAAGGTTAGAACAACATAACACATTTAGAACTATTTAGTTGTATGTGTACTTGTTATTAAGTTCATTCTGCCAAGTTATTATGTTAGGATTGGGATGTGACGACAACCCATGGCAGATCTGTAATTCTGGGCACCGGGGGCAAAATTGTAAGTTTGGGGGTCCAAGGGCAGATATGTAATTACTAGGAAATCAGTCTTATAAAGTTGTAGGGGGTATTGCGGGATATGTTGAATTTTGAGAAGAGAACTGGGGATTAGGATAGATTAAGAGGAAGAACTTAGATCTAGTGGGGGAGTGGTATTTCTCTCGAATACGAGGCTTAGGAGAATGGTCATTCTCTAGAAAAATACCAACTATCATTGTATCCCTTTCTATTATCAATGAAAGGACAGTTCCCCCCTCAAATCCACTATTTTAGACCAAAAAAATCGCACCCTAAAATCCAATCTTTCCTCCAAAATCCATAATGATTCGTAATAAATTGGTATAAGAGTGAAGATCTTGATGATATCTAGAAAGATGGAAGCTTTGAAAGAGAGATTTAAAAGCGAGATTAGAGAGCTCAAGAGAATGGAGGAGCATGATCGATCAATGGAGGAAAGATTGTCATCAATGGAATCTGGGATAACATTGTCGATGGAAACCCTCGTGCAAACCCGCATGCAACAAATATCAAAGTTGAAGGACCGCCTTTCGCCCGAGGAGGTAATAAAGCCAGGTCTGAACAAAGATAAGTCAATGGCTCAAATCCGAGACAAAAGGCAACGTCTTTAAACAATGGTAATGGAAAAATCCTCTCTATGGAGGGATAGATCTATTTGAAGGGAGGTCTGTCATCGGATCTGATCGACGACTACAACTTTGACGTGGATCTAGGGCAAAAGAGGCCACCTTTGAAAATGAGAAGGTGAAAAGGCATCAACTCTGAGGAGGATCTGAATCCGAACGGTGGATCGCTCCCATGGGGCTCAAATCCTCTCCCAAAATCATGGGGGAAGGCAGACGAGGCTGTAGGACAAGGGAAAAGCCTTGGCGACCCTACTAAGAGAGTAGGCCTCCTGGCGGGCTGGCCAGGCCAAGGGAGTTAGCGGGCGGGACTCCCATGTTTAACAGGGCGGGCCGTTTTGGGCCGGCGACCCCGGACAACCTTCAACGGGGCCAACATGCCCAGTGACAGATCAAGGGCCACACGGCCCCTGGGGTGCATTTGGGGGCCCATCGGGGCCCAGTGACAAACTTCGGGACCTGATAGATTCATGTGGGTTTCGGTGATCGTAGAGACGATTACTGAGGCTTTGAAGATGGCGAGGGTGACCCAAGTTTGTGGGACGATGGAGGGTGTGACGACGTTGCAGTTGTAGGAGTCCAGAGTGGATGTTTTGGAGGCCAAACAGCTCAGGCGAACGTTTTTCAGCAGTTTCGCTACGGACAACCCGATCAGAGAGCAGAGCAAGTGTATTTCGGCATTGACAACAAGATCCGAAAGCTGGAAATGCTTATTTTTAATGGAGAGGAGTCTTATATGTGAGTTTATGGAGCAGATAGATACTTTGCTGTGAACCGTCTAATGGAGGAGAAGTAGATGGTGGCTGGTTTCTGTTTGGACATGAAAGGCTCTGGTCTGGTTTCAGTGACGGGAGCAGAGACATCCTGTCAGCTCGTGAGAGGAATTCAAGGATTGCTTGTTGGATTGGTTTTGAGACCCGCATGCGAGATCTATATGAGCAGTTCTGTTCCCTCACAGAGGAGAGCACCGTTAGAGACTACAGAGAGGTTCGAGATGCTCTAGGGCCACATGAGGGGATCTCTGAAGAGGTGCTTGAGTGAAATTTCATGAAGGGCCTGAAGACAAGTATCAGAGCCGAGTTACGTGTAATGAAGCCAAGAGGCCGCAATTGGTGACAAATAGGATCACAGCGGAGTGAGCTGCCAGCATTGAACGTGGTCATCTCCCACACTCATGTCACGATAGAGGCTCTGAAGTCCCATCCAGGGACGATTCAAACGAACCAGGAGAAGAACAATGAGCCTCAAACGGACGGTAGGTTCAAGCGACTTATGGAAGCGGAGCTACATAATAAACGCAAACAAAGACTACTTTTGATGTGACGTGCCAGAACATCATTGTTGTGATCGCGCTTTTCACGTGATGATGGTCGAAGATGAAGAGGACAAGGACATATCAACTGTGGAGGAATAGACAGGAGGTGACTTGCACCTTCATTTAGAGTAATATGTCCATGGAATTCATGATACCTGCTTGAGAACAAAGTGGTTCTTTGGTGGTGGAGTAATGTTATGATTGGGATGCGGCTGCAACCAGTGTCAGACATGTAATTTTGGGCATCAGGGGGGCAAAACTGTAATTTTGGGGTTTAGAGGACAGTTTTGTAATTATTAGAAAATCAATCTTATAAATGTATGTGGGGGCTGAGTATTAAGGGATATGCTAAATTTTGAGAAGAGAACAGGATTAGGAGAGGGCTGAGGAGTATGGGGGGCTGGGTATTAAGGGATATTCAAAATTTTGACATATGCAAAAAGTAAGAGTAGGAACTTAGATCTAGTGGAATAGTGCGGCATTCCTCTCGAATTGGAGGCTTGGGAGAGCGGTCCTCTGGAAAGAGGTCAACTATCATTGAATCCCTTTTTATTATCAATAAAAAGATCACCTTTCCCCAAAATCCCCACCTTTCACCATAAAAATCCAATCTTCTTCCCAAAATCCCTAACAGATCGTAACATATTACAATGAACACATGCATAATGTTTTTTTAAAAAGCAAACACTTGGAGTACCATGGGTTGCATATATCCTCAGATTGGTTTCATAAAGTGGTTTCTTAGATCTACATCGATGACCTCAGCTGACTACAATTGATGCTTTAATGGTTCACTAGCGACTGTATCTTGAGCTATTTGGTTTTATTAATAGTTTATGGATGAAATTAGGATTAGGGTTAATTTACAATATTGAGAGTATAAAAATATTACTCGCAGCACTTACCACAACTTTGAAGTTCTATAGTGGCAAGAGGTTTAAGATGCTATTAGAGCAACCCATGTTCAAACCCCACTCGGTTGGATTTTTGAAAAAAAAAATACAATGACACAAAAGTCCAGGTTCTGATCCATAAATTGGGTTCTTGATTAGCTGGGGCATGTCATTAGAGTATACGATTACTTCCTCACCACTCATCACATCTTCAAAGTTATGGTATTGTGCTGTAGACTTTAAGATAGACATTTCTGGAGGATGAGCTAGGGTATCTGATGTAGATAAATTAGGAGTTTTTAAGATTGCGTATTGTATTTGGTTGAATTGGGTAGGCAATTCATTCAAGAAGATTGGTGTCACTGACGTAATAAGAAAGAAATCTCACTCTTTATTTGACTAGGAGATTCTCCCACAATTAACTGAATTCTGAATTATTGTTTAGCAATTTATAAAACATAGATACAATGAAATTGTGCATTCTATGCAAAATCACATTTGAGAATTTAAGTATTGTTTTTATTATACTCTAAATTCTTTCATTTTTTCCATCTTTGGAAGTTTCATGGAAACCATTAATCTCTTTTTTCTTTGACATATGCAATTCAAATTTACCAAATTCCCTTAACTCTTATAAGTTTATATTAATATCCTAGAGAATTTGGTTTTCTCAATTTGAGGTTAGAGCTTCTTTTAGCCTGATTACATTGACACTTAACATCATGTATGTTAAAGTCAAAATTGGCTAAAACAGTATTTGGGATGACGTGCACTCCTCTTGACGAAGCGGATCCTCGTCAGCTGGTTGGGTGTGACCCAAGGTTGGTTGAACATGGGTCATTGATAGTTGAGACGAGTGTATGATGGTCGTTCGACCATCTGAATGGGTCGTGCCTCGAATGATCAGCGATGAGAATGGTTGTTCGACCTCCCTGTTGGGTTGAGCCTATATCACATGCACCACGAAGGAACGTCAGGAAGGTCGGATCTGGGTTTCCACTCAATTCCCCTCCGATGCTTAAGTTAGATTAGGAACTTAAGAAAGGCTTGGTGCTGTCGAGATCGACCCACGGAGGTTCGTCTCGAGTCAGTCACCGCAAGCTATTTGGAGGAAGAATTAAGTATGTGAAAAACAGAATATAAGAGTTGTAGATTTCTCGTACCTCCGAGGTCCCACCCAACCAGCTGACGAGGATCTGCTTCGTCAAGAGGAGTCCATGTCAGCCTAAATACTGTTTTAGCCAATTTGGCCTTAACAGTTGGCGCCGTCTATGGAAAATGTTCAGAATTAACATCCCCGTCATCTTCTAGTGCTGACAATGTCGACTTACCCCATCAACCGAATGCCCAAGCGGCTGATCCCTGGAGGAGCGATATACGACATTTGCCTCCAAGGGATCCAAATTTTTCCAACACTAGAGATATGATCAACACCAAATTCTTATATTTGGTGATAACCGAGAAGATAATCCTCACTTCATTGGCCAAAATTCAACTGTGGAATTATACAACTATATGTTAATCTTTCAACCCGACCCCCTAACGATCTTCTTATGATGTAGGATAATGGAGATACATTAAAGATAGGCCAACATCCATCCGCGGAGTCCAATTCTAGCTCACCTCGACTCGGAGACATGGGTCCCACTTTAACTGCTGACAAGGCTCCATCCCGAAAAATGAGTTATTTTCAGACCAAATCACTGTTGAGCCAAAAATGGATTTAACAATGTATCTTCTACTTGTATTTCTACATGCATGCAAAAATTGCACATACTAGCTGACCCTATATGTATCAGTAATCCCATATTGAATTTTGAGGGTTTGAAATGATATTGGCTTAAACGAAAACGATGCCATCCAGTATCATCATACAGAGCATCCTACCTCCATATATTTCCTCATGCTTAGCATCCGTGCCAAGAGTTGTTTCTTCTATTTTATCGTTTACGTTTCGATTGGTATCGTATTGTCTATGATACTTCTTGTCACATTGAATCGTCATCTATGTTGGCTGGACTTCTCAAAATCAACCGGATCTCTACATCGAGATTAAGACGATGTACGGGTTCACTCTCATTCAGAGAGATAGTCAGGCTATATGATCAAACCGTAACTGAAGGTAAAGTTGGGAGGCCAAAGAGGATGGAAGGGAGTACAACCGAGAGGAAAATTGATCTGTAGGTCAAATTGGCGAGGTGACTTCAAAGAAGGTAGCGGTTAGAAAGATAACAATTCGACACCTTAAGAAGCTTGAAATCGTCTTGACTATGGTAGCAAGCAAAACCATTGTTGGAGCACTAAAAAATCGATTAGGATATGTTATATATTTCTTCAAGGGATGAAATGTTACAATTTCAGAGTTCAATGATGTCCTACAACCACATAATCTTTTTAAGGTAAACGAAGAGTAGAACTGAATTTTCAAAACCGGGGTCTTAATCCAAGGATATCGAAGCATTAAATTCCCACAACACTAAAAAATCTGTCACTTTTTGCCGACTATTGTGAGTGGTTTCGAGAGGATCTGTAAGACCAGCGGCATCCAAAGTTTGTTTATTAGATTCGAAACAAATTTAAATCTACGCAAACTGGACTGGATATAAGAGATTTACGGGTCAAACAAGTCCGTGGCATCAATCCGTCTAGATTCAGTCAGAATTCAAATAGAGCAAAAGTCTATCTTTTTTAGGATTATAAAACTAGAATGCTTCCACCCTCTCCTAATGCAACACCCAAAAACACAAAAGAAAAGAAAAATTCTAGAGTAGGAAAAGTCTCACACTCCAAGCAAAGTCCTAATCAACTAGGGGAAGCCCTAGGAGACTAACAATAGCACATACCTTTGAATTGTTTTTTCTACTTTCTAGAGAGATGTGAGCATGCCATGATGAAGAATAAATCTTTCACCCCTGTAATATCTGAAACAAAATAAAATCGAGAGAAGGGATTTGTTTCGCTTTCGCACATTTATCGTGTTTCACCCCCTTTGATATAAGGGTCACTGAGCTCTCCCTTTGGACTATCACCTTTTGTGAAAATTGCATGTAATCTACATAGGCATGTACAATTTCATAACCTGCCTAACTCAGTAACCTGTAATGCAAAGTGCTTAATAATATGATAAACAATTAGAGCACAAGAATGTTGAGAGCACCCTGCCATCACAGATCTTTAATTTCAAGTCCCTTGCAAATGTTAGTACAAGTTTTAAAAAAATAGAAATGATGTAGTATTTCTGGATTGGGTTTTATTTTGTCTCTCATTAACAATAAAGTAATAGTTTGATCATAGGATTAATTGACAATGTGTATGCCACATGCCTTGCATTTACCCTTTACTAGCCTCATTAGTGTTGTTTGTAGGTTATGAAAATAGTGGAATGCAGTCTTTGATGCAAAACTGGGAGGTGAATCTGTGGAAAATTATGTAGGGATAATAAGAACGTGTCAAACATTCTTTCCGATGGATCATGAGTTTTCCCTTTTAAAATTGTGAAAATGTTACTTTGAAGTGTAACAAGCATGGATACCTAGTTGACTACGTGCTATATATTCAAAAAAGTAACCTATAAACGGCAGGGACATGGTAAAAAGTGTTGCGTGTGAAACAGACAAGGCTTTATGCCAGAATCATACAAGTGTCTATGCTACTTGCATAAAAAGTAAGAACCCTTGCTAAAGTCTAAATCAATGCACATTTCTAGCTATAAACACTCACATTTGGATCAAAATATGACAATTGTTGTCCTGGTATTCTTTTCCTTTTCTCCCTACTTTCTTTTTGTAGGGTGTGGTTGTTCTATATGTTATTTACAATTATATCCAGAGGTTTGTTTTCAGTATCATGAACTTCTAGTATTCTATTTTATTTTATTTTCTTATTCATTCTCACTTTCTGTTCCAAATAATTTTTTCTCTAGCATGAGATCATAATCACATTGCCTTGTTAAAACTGATGCTAAAATTTAATGCATCATACTGTGGAGGAGTCTCCATAATGATTTCAACTCCTTGGTTATGACCTCATTGCAGCTTATTGACATGGTTGTTAAGGATTTGGGAGTAACTCCAAGTTTTAGAAAGTGACTTGCTTATTAGTTTGATTAGCTTCATGCCTTAAATAGGAAAAACTTTCATGGTACCAACTGAAGGATATGTGAATTAGTAGTAGTTCTAAAACCTCAACCCTGATTTCTTCTCGGGGCTTAGTTGAGCGGAAGTCAAGACGTGTGCGTGTAATGTTGTACATGTTATGATTGTTAACATATATGATTGTTAACAATCTGTGCCATTGTGACGAAATATATTATTTTAACTGTGATCAATTACCCACGCATCAGTTACGTATTGTCATACTTATCATTTGTTTCTTTGCTTGCTACAATTTGTTAAGTGCTTAATATTTGCTATTAAGAATGATGCGCACATCTTTATCTCTTTATAGGCTAGAACTCTCTTTTCGTGAACCTTGAGCTACTGGTGACTAGTGAGCTCTAATGTTGTTCGCTATTCAGCCATGGATTCGTTACGCATCATCTAAAACCCGAGTGGTTGGATGCATGTTTTTTCTGTGCTTCATGGTCATGTGGTGACTACTCGTAACATGCACCCTAGCGCAAAAAAAGGAAACAATACATAGTGGTTGGATGCATGTTTTTTATGTGCTTCATGGTCATGTGGTGACTACTCGTAACATGCACCCTAGCGCAAAAAAAAAGGAAACAATACATAGTAGCACATGAAACTCCTTTTGAAACTTTAATCAGTTTATGCTTTTTGATTTTCTTCCGTGAAAGACTAGATGTGCGGATTTACATGGGCAATTTTATTGACCATGACCATGCTTTGTCTGGGGAAATTCCAGGTTCAATATTTGGCAAATGTGTTTGATGTTTTCTGCTTAAATTACAATTGAGATGATATTTCAAGTTTGCTTTTGGTGTTTTTGACTAAGATGTTTTGTGATACAGAACTTGTGTCACACAATGTGAGGAGACTGGATCCATTGGAAACATCTCCATCCAGCATTGCCGATCATTAGGTGAGGCTGACCACAGTTCATGGTACATGCAAGAGCCACTGTACATACAGTGGCAAGAATTAAACTGCAGGAGCGACTGCCGTTATCATTGTATGATACAAAGAGAAATTGAGAGGGAAAAATTAGGTCTGAAACCTGTTAAGTACCATGGGAAATGGCCATTCAAGCGAGTCCACGTCTTTCAGGTTTGGCACTCCTCTAAATTCTGATAGATCTAATTAAACAAGTATATATTTCCCATAGTTTTCCTTTTCTTCTGTCTAACATTGGCAGCCCATGTACCTTCTACCTGCCCGTTCATTGCTATTCCTATCCAGGAGCCTGTTTCTGCTGCTCTTTCTGCACTCAATCTGATGATGCATTTTATTGGTTGGCTTTCTTTCTTCATGTTGGTAAATTACAAGTTGCCTCTTAGACCTCAAAGTAAGAGGACATACTATGAGTATACTGGATTGTGGCACATCTACGGGCTGTTGTCCATGAACGCGTGGTTTTGGAGTGCTATATTCCACACTAGGTAAGCAATGTTGCTTCTTTTATATGATCTGGAAGTAGACAGTTTCCAAAACATAAGGTCTCATCCCTTCATTGATGGTCATGTTTCATGTTTTTCAGGGACTTTGATCTGACAGAGAAGTTGGATTATTCATCTGCTGTGGCTTTACTTGGATACTCCTTCATTCTGGCTTTATTGCGAACTTTTAACGTTAAGGATGAGGCTTCACGAGTTATGTTTGCGGCACCCATTTTAGCCTTTGTGACGACACACATATTATACCTCAACTTCTATGAACTTGACTACGGTGGGTTGACTTTCTTGTCCTTGTGTTCGCATATGTTTTTAAATACACTTCACTCTTTGATTTCAGTGCAATTGGAAGGTCTTCTCGTCCTGTGAAAATTGTTGTTTATTATGTCAAGTGGCCGTTTATCCGTTTTATCATTGATTTAACGCCATGTTGTCTTTTGGATATTATTCTTGCTTTTAGTAAGTTGATATAATTTATAAATTGTAGAAGTCTCTGTTCTTGTCTTCTGCCCTACACCCCTTCAGGATCTTCAGACCGCCGGAAGGGAATATGCCCATTTGAACTCTGAATATATTAAACAGATTTTGTTCTGATTAACTTAAATCATATTAAGCGGTGTAGTCCACATGTCATTAGGAATCCCGATATTCTTCTTTCATGATATCAGCTCGCATTGTGTCACATTTACTGCTAAGCTTTTCCTTCGTCAAGAGCTCTAGCTTCACATAAAGCTGCTACTTGGTATCTAACCCTGGGTTTCCCTAAATATGCAGGATGGAACATGAAGGTCTGTGTTACAATGGGTGTTGGTCAGCTCCTTGCGTGGGCGGTTTGGGCTGGTGTGTCTCGCCACCCTTCGCGATTTAAGCTGTGGACAGTTGTGATTGGAGGGGCCCTATCCATGCTTCTAGAGATTTATGATTTCCCTCCTTACAAAGGATACATTGATGCCCATGCACTCTGGCACGCGGCCACCATCCCTCTCACCCATCTTTGGTGGAGCTTCATCAAGTCGGATGCTGAGTATCGGACTGCAACCCTTGTGAAGAAGGTGAAGTGAGACAAATAGGATCAGACAGAGAGTGATCGCCAATCATCCACAACACTAACTGAGACAATAAGATCACCGTCGTGATATTTGGTGCCTTTTTGGGCCTGGCTGTTCACGTCGGGGAGTTGAGTTCCAAACTGCTGGATTCTAGACATTCATTTGGTTCTGTACCTTGAGAATTTTGTCTCACAAGGTGTTTTCAGGGCACCAGCTTCATGTAGGGAACTTGTACAATTTGACTGCATTTCGAACTGTTTGATTTTGTTTGGCCAGGAATGTACTTGTAAACATGGTGTAATGTTTTCTAGAAAGTTAATTGATATATTCATTACTTGGCTGAATGAGCTTTCATGTGCAATCATTCATGAACTTGCTGTCTATAATTTGCGAGGTTACTGAAAATTCTAGATTAATTCATAGGCTGTGTATCCCTCTTTGTTATCCGCCTATGTTATTGATTGAAACTTTAAATTCACAAAGTTATAAATGTTTTGCCTTGGTGCTCCCTGGGTTGATGCTATTTTATTTTGTGAATTTTCTCCAGGGTTCAGTTCATCTTTCTACTGCTGTGGATGCTTACAAGTTTCATGACGCAGTTTTTTTGTGAATTATTATATCTTTATACTGACAGTACATGATTTTTTAAAATAAAACCGTGCCGACAGTGTGGGAAAATTCATGTGTTGTCAGCACATATTCTTTTTTCTATACACACATGCGCACACGTGTGCACATGCGATTAACGGGATTAATGGGAAATATTTGACATATATTATATGGCCCAACCACATATATTACCCTTAAAAAGTCCATATCATCCTCAATATTATTTGACGATCGGAACCTTTAATTTTGTTCTTCATATTCTAAATCCTCAAAACATCAAATATTGGGTGAGCCCAAGAGGTTTTGCCCGTTCATCCACATATTGTAAAAAGTTCTATTCATGTAAAACCGTTAAATTTGTGATGTGTAGATGACCATGTAAAACCTCTTGAATGCAACGAATATTTGGTGTTTAGGGATTTTAGAATATGAAAATCTAGTTCCAATCGCCTGAAAAAGGTACGGGAAGGTGGACTTTTCAAAATGAATATGTGATTTATCCGCATGTCACCCTTTACAACTCCATTCTCTTATATTTTATCGGAGGATCAGAACCGTTCATTTTGTTCTTCACATTCTAAAATCTTAAAACACTAAATATCGGGTAAACCTAAGGGTTTTTGCTTGTTCATTCAACCGTAGCAAAAAGTTCTATTCATATAAAACCATTAAATTTGTGACTTTTTTCTTGCCCAGAATTTCATATATGTACTTCAAAGAACACATTTATATAAAAAAATTCAACTAAATCTCATAATAATTTTTCTTATTAAGAGGGATGAAAAAAAACTTATAATGACGGAAAATGATCAAAATCGGGCTAGATCCAGTTGGCTCGTGACTTCTACGTTGTCCGATCGTGTCGGATTCGGTGATTTTTGACTGAAAGAGGCTGATTCAAACTTTTTTCTGATTGAAAAGAGTCGACGGCTGTGAGGGTTTTAGACAAAAGAGAAATTATCGAAAGAAAGAGAAAAGGGTTGCTGCTGGCCGCCATATATGTGTAAATTGGCTGTACTTGTCAAGTGCGACCAATTAATAGCAACAGTGACACAACAATGAGTCATGTGCGTTTGACAGCTCGTGACCAATGGCCGTACTTGGCAAGTGCGGCCAAGTTGGAGCAAGCCCCGTCAGCGCCCATGGGCACCCAGTCATGGGACGTGGTCAAATTTGGTTGATTGTGCTAAATATTTTTTTTGGTCGATTTTACTAATTTTTTTTAACTTCTGGGTTTTTCACAAAAATTATTGTTTGTAGTTCGTGGTTTGCGGTGTATATAATGATAAGCTTCTATTTTTGATAAAAAATGACAGAGAGAGTGTACAAAGAGACGATTTGATTTGATATTTATTTCTAAAAATAGAAACTAATACTTGCATCCACCACGGTTCCAGGGTGTATGTAGTCTTCCTCTAAAAATAAAGTAGAGAGTGGAGTTTTACAGCCATGGACGACGCTAAATCTAAGGGGAAACCGACGCTTGTTTTCAGAGGAACGAATACGCTTCTCTGTCTGTTCACCTTGAAACATGATAAAAGTACGTCACAAAAATAGTGAAGGATATCTGAGAGCTGCATGATCCGACACGTGGCGGTTTTCTCAGAATCCCAGTTGAAGTCTCTCCAATCTTCACATTCATAATAATGGCCATGCCGCTCATATGTCATATGATACACATTATTGTCCCTTCTGCTACCACACATACACGCATTCTAGCTGCAACTAGGCGAAAGCGAGAGATTGATATTCTTTTCTCTTGGTTGGTTGACGAAGATAGCGAAATGAGGAAAGGTTTGATTTTGCAGCCATCTTTGCAAACTAGTAAAACAAGACGAAAGAAGGGAGAGCATTTGGTTTTGCCTCATTCTCTTGTTGCGATTCCACTGACCACATGCCCCATCTTTGTTGTTTCCATGTCTTGGTGATGAGAGAATTAAATCCATCGTTTGAAAAGTCGATGTGCCATCGTTCTCCCTTGCATCGTTTTCTTTGATATCAAACTCACCCTTTGATGGTCCACATTGGTCCCTTTTTTAGCTTTATGATTTTGTCATGTATCTAATAGCTTGAGTGATCCAAAAAAAAGAATTAAGTAATTTATTTTTGGCAATATCAAGTATGCATACATGATGAATGAAGATAGTGTAGAACAGGACTGAAGGCCTTTCGGCGAATTTCCGGTGCTGCCGGTGATGGTGATAGAGGCATTCATTTCTGGCCTTCGCCGGAAAAAACGCCATGTATATGCGTCATTAAATTACGATATTAATTAACTTACAACTAACAACTTATTAACCAACTAATATTACAACTTATTTAACAAACTAAAATATTTATACGTACTTACTTACGTATATTAACAACTAATGTATAAATATTAACATACTTATTACTAACATCATATTAATACTAACATCTATTAATATATGTATAGTAACTAATAACTTCCTAAAATATATTAATTACTAACTATCATGTATTTATACATAACTTACTAATAATTAATTAACACCAACTTACTAACAACTAACTACATATAAACAAACTAATTATATACACTAACATATGAACTAACCTATTATAATAATACACACCTCTAACTTAATATAGTACTCTTACCTATTAATAATAGCTGATCTCTCTTCTTCCTTTCTTATTTTTTCCTTTTTTTCTCTCCTTTCTTCTTTGCAGGCAGAGAGCTCAAGGGGTAGCTCAGCAGGGCTCGAAGGGGGAGAGCACGACAAGGGGGAGTATGGCGACGTGCGACTGAGGCCAGGGGAGCGGGGCGGCACGCGGCTAGGCGGCGCGCAGCTGGGTGCGGCCGAGAGGGGAGGCGGCAGGGCGATTTGGGGTGGGAGGCGGCCTGGGCTTCGACAGGGCGGAGTAGGCGGCGCTGCTGCTGCAGGGCAGCACTCGCGGGGAGTTCTGTAGGAGGGCGGCAGCCGGGCGGGCTGACGGCGGCGCGGCCGAGAGGGGTTGGAGGAGTACAGGACGGGGAGGGGATGGTTCTTTTTGTTGGGTTTGATTTGGATTTCAATTTCTTTTGATCTCAGATGTCCACTCTTCCTAATTTCTGATCTAATTTCTGTTTGATTTGGGAATCGATTTGAATTGGATTTGGGCTGAATTTGGCTTTTGGATTTGAGTTCGATTTGGGACTGATTTGGTTCGGATTTTGTGAAATGGGTTCTGGATTTGTGTTTGAATGATTTGAGATGAAGGAATTTGTTTGTTGTTTTGGTTTGAAGAAGGGGAAGAAGAAATTACAGGTTGCTGAGAGATGGGAGGAGGAAATTGGTTGGTTTTCTGGTGAAGCTTGCAGATTGACGAGGATGCTGAAATGCTGCTGCTATTGCTGTTCCCTTAATAGAATAGGAGGGAAACACACATTGATTTTTTGATATCCGAACATTTCGGATCTCAGCTGCCAAAGGAGGCGTTGAAAGGTGTGGGGTTGAGTTAATTAGGTTGGGTTAAGGTAACTAGTTAGGAATAAAAGTAACTAACTACGATATGGTAAAAATCTAAAAAAACAGAGATGTGCTCGTGTCGATGCGTAAGAGAGAACGTACAGACGAAAAAATCACTCGGATGACTGAAATAAAATGTCGGTACGCACGAATTCAAACACGCCTAAAATACGGTTCGTTACATCAATTGACCCTTGGAGGTAGCGCAGAAGCTGCTTAACTCCGTTCCAGTGGTGCTTTGTGGGCGTTGCACTATACCTGGTTAGAAGATTCACTGAGAACGCTATATCAGGAAGCGTACAGTTAGCAAGATATAGAAGTGCTCCAAAGGTACTAAGGTAAGGTACATCAGGACCTAACATTTCCTCCCCTCTTCCAGCGGACGGAAGGGGTCCTTATTTACATCCAAGGATCTAACGACCATTGGTGTACTTAGAGGAAGACATTTATCCATTAGGAATTTTTTCAGTAATTTCCTTGTATATGTGGATTGGTGTAACAGGATACCACCACTAGTGTTGGATCTGGATCTAAGCCTGGGGGAGGGGGTGAATAGGCTTATAAAAAATTTTCGCGCAACCCACGAGAAATCACACGCAGTTAATAATCACAAGCAGGGTAAATATGAAGCAATCATAGAATACGCACAGATATACCCTGGTTCAGTCGTCCCACGACCTACTCCAGCCCCCAAGCAAATACTTGCATTAATATGTTCCTTTTGTACAACTACAGTGGGTCCTGAGCTCTCTGTCCCCCACCTAGAACGTACTACACTCCCCGAGTGGAGAACACTTCAACCTAGTAAATGCTCTATCTTGACAAGACCCACTTGTCAAGACTCACTTGTCTAGTCCCAGACTAAACAAGTCCCAAAAGATCACAAAAGTGGTAAAGTTTTCCCTACATAGATCGTTACTACTACACACAAATAATAGTAAAAGAGTTTAGAGAATCTCAGTGTGTAGGCGTAGTCGTCTCGTCAATCAGCACATGCCAGCTCTCGTCTGGCAAGATGTAGATGTCTCGTCTCGTCTGCAACTCAAGTTGCCGCTCTTGCTTGACTCCTTTTTGAATCTTGCGGCCTTATCTTGATGGTGCAGCAACAGTGCGTGGACTGAACCCAACAGTGTGTAGACTGAACCCAGCAGTGCGTGTACAGAACCCTGCAGTTCATGTACAAAACCCTGCAGTGCGTGAACAGCTGCTTGCAGTGTGTGGACATCGGTATGCAGTGCGTGGACAGCGAACGGCCTGCAGTGTGTGGACAGCGGCCTGCAGTGCGGGGTATTTGATTTCTCCTTGGTGCTTTGTGTTCTTCAATTGATAATTGCAAACAAAGACAAGAGAGAGAGAGAGATAGCTTAATCTTTGACAAACACAAAGTTGTGAAGGCAATAATAGAGTAAAAAATTTCGGCCTTCCCTTGATGATAGCTTGCTTGAAGATGCTACTTGGCTCTTGGAGAGGAGGAGTTTTGGCCTTGTGAGAACTCGCGGCAATGGCTCAAACCCTTGAAGATAATTCGGCAATGGTGAGGAGGTTTGAGCATGGGAGATCTATGTGATGGCCGTAACTTCTCCTTGTTGTGTGCCTCTCTTTGTTGTCCTATGTTGGTCGCAACTTCTAGGGTTTTGTAGTTTTGATGTGGGGCGTGTATGTTGCGGCAATAGAGGTGCTAGGAGATTAGGGTTTTAACATAGGATGCTTGGATTTTTGGGTTGGCCGAAAAATTCCTCTCCCTTGGTGCGGCCGTGAGTTTTTTGGACTAGGGTTTTATGTTTGGCCGCACACCCTTGTCTCTCTTCGTTGCTTGGTTTATATAGGAAAGTGCATGGAGATTTGTAGCTATGGAGAAATCCTAATGGAGATAGGATTTGGAGATTTGGAGGGATTTTATTTGATCTCATTGAAATACAAATTGAATTAGGATTTGGGTTCAAATAGGATAGGAGATTTTATAGGATCTTTAATTGATTTGAATAAATCAAGAGAGATTTGAAAAAGATACTCCATATCTCTCCATATTGGAATAGGATTTGAATGGCAACGAGGATTTGGATCAATCTTAAATTGATTTGATTAAGAACCTCTCCAATTTGACGTGGTCCAATATTTGTAGCTATAGTCACCATCTCTTTGCCAAGTCCAAGTTGCTATATGAATATCAATTTTTCCATCTTCCAATTTGCTATATGAATAGCAATTTCTCCGTCGCATTGACTAAGTCATCAAATGTAGATTTACTACTTTGCCATTCTTGAAACACACTTAGCACACACGTTAAATAGTTCGTACACGTTTGTTATCATCAAATTAGAGATCCTAGATCGTTGCTTCCAACACGTAGGTGTTCGATTTGTAAACCAAGACAATACTTTGTTTTACCTAGATCTTTCATTTTAAAATTATTATTTAGGCTTGCAGATATCTCAACGATCTCTGCAGGAGATCCAATGAGATTTAAATTGTTCACATAAACGACGACTATAACAAATCTTGTTCCTGATCTTTTAATAAAGATACATAGGCAGACTTCATTATTGGCGAAACCTTGCTGCACAAGGAAATCACTCAGTCGGTTATACCACATTTTCTCCGATTGCCTAAGACCCTATAATGATCTTTGAATCCTTACAGAGTAGATGTCCCGAGGTCTCTCTGCTATCTCTGGAGGTAATTTATATCCGTCAGGGAGTTTCATATAGATATCTTTATCTATATTGCCATATAGATATGCAGTCACAACGTCCATGAGCTGCATTTCTCGGCTTTCCAGAGATGATAGGCTTAATAAAAATCGGAACGTGATCACATCCATAACAGGGGAATATGTTTGTTCATAATCTATCCCCGGTCGTTGGGAAAATCCCTGTGCTATAAGCCGTGCATTGTAGCGTACAATCTCGTTATTTTCATTTCTTTTTCTGATGAAACCCACTTATAACCCACAGGTTTTACACCTTCAGTTGCTTGGACTACTGGTCCAGAAACTTCGCGTTTCAAGTCCAGCTTTACTCCTATTGTCTCGTTCCACTTTGGCCAATCATCTCTGCGTTTACATTCCGCAAGAGATCGTGGTTCAATGTCATCGTCATATTCAGCTACGTGCACGACAATATTGAACGCAAAGTCGTCGTTAATGACAGCGCTTTTTCTGTCCAGTACCTCTCCAGTACGTAATTTAATGAAGTTTCTCATATAGTTTCCTCTTCAGGGGAATGTAGGAGGGGAGAGGTAGTTGGTCTAAGCTCAGCATCCTGTGTAGGGTTCATCTTTATTTCTCCAGGATTTTTTCTTTTTCGAGGAGCTTTGTCCTTCGAACCTGGTGGGCGTCCTCCATTCAATTGAGATACAACCAATTCTGATGTCGGTGGATTGCATCCATCTGTGGGGATGTCAATCCTAGCTGGCATATAGGCAGCAGAGACGTGTGATCTGACAATCTTCTGGTTGTAAGTAAAATTATCTGGTAGTAAATGTAATGTATTCTGAAGATGAAGGATCTTCATGATCTCATCTTCACATTGACTAATACGCGGATCATAATGAGACAAAGTCTTTGTGTCCCAAGAAATGGTCTCAGAAGCTTCTAGCTTCTTAGACTGTGTGCCTAGTTTTGGAAAAACATTTTCATTAAACTCACAGTAATCAAGATGTGTCTTAAATGCGTCACCCGTCAGGGGTTCAAGATATCTAATTATAAAGGGTGAATCAAACCCTATATAGTTACCTAAACGACGTTGTGGACCCATTTTGGTCCTTTGAGGTGGTGCAATGGGAACAAAGGCTGTACAACCAAACACTCTCAAATGAGAGATATTCGGAGGTGCATCCTACGCTAGCTGCATCGGCGATAAAATATGGCCACCAGAGGGCCGTATTCTGATAAGCAATGCGACATGCAATATGGCATATCCCCAAGCATTAACATGCAACTGTAATTGTATCAGCAATGGACATGCAATCCACTGCAGTCTCTTTATCATAGATTCTGCTAACCCATTCTGGGTGTGAACATGTGCTACTGGATGTTCAATTTCAATATCAGTTGCTCGGCAATAGTCTTGGAAGACTTGAGAAGTGAATTCTCCTGCATTATCAAGCCGTAGTTTCTTGATATGATTATCAGGAAAATGAGCCAGCAATTTAATTATTTGTGCCAATAGCTTTGAAAAATCTAGGTTGCGGGTGGACAAGAGGCACACATAAGACCATTTTGATGATGCATCTATCAGTACCATAAAGTACCGAAATGGGCCACTTGCGGGATGCATATGCCCACAAATATCCTCATGTATTCTCTCCAAGAAGCTAGGAGACTCTAATCCCACTTTCAGTAAGGATGGTCGCGTTATTAGTTTACCCTTGAAACAGGGTAGACATGGAAAATCACCCTTCTGAAGAATCTTCAAGTTCTTCCTATTATGTCCAAAAGATTGGGTGATGATGCGGTGCATCATTACCGATCTATGGTGACCAAGTCTGTTATGCCAGAGTTTGAATCATGGCGATGAAAGGCACTTCTGGTGCACAATCAAATTAGCTTCTATAGGTTGAATATGAGTATGATAGAGACCCGGCGGGAGTCCCTTAAATCGTTCTAAGACAGTTTTTAAACCGTCTTTTTGACGAGTAACATACAGATATTAATCCTCATTTATATTTTTAGTTTCTAAGTGATATCTGTTTAAACGAATATCCTTGAAACTTAACAGATTCCTATTTGATTTAGGAGAGAAAATTGCATCTTTTATTATTAGTCTCGTGTTATTTGGGAGAAAAATCATTGCTTCACCAGATCCTTCAATTATGTTTGACAGTCCCAAAATAGTAATGACAGAACCATCATAATCATTTAAGCTAATAAAATAGCTTTTTTCGCGAAGGATTGTGTGCGTCGAGGCACTGTCCACTAGGCACTCACACTTCATCTATAGAACATGAATTCGATAAAAAGAAAGACAGTCATTACTGAAAATGACAGATATAACATGATTAAGCAAACTACAAATGAAGAACTGATAACAGATAAAGTAAATGCATAGTAGATAAATATGACATTAGTCTAGGAGGTCGTCATTCTCGAAGTCGTCCATTGTGAACTTGGTTGATGGTTGGTTTTCCAACAGATTTGTTTCAACGAGAAACTTCAGCCTCGCCTGATACAGATCTTGGAGGTGTCGTGAAATACGACAATTTCTGGACCAAAGTCCAGTCATGCCACATCTATGGCATTTGTCATCCCAACTTTTAGTGGGAATAGACGTCTGTCTAGTGTTCTTTTTCTTCCACTAGAGTTTCTTCTTTCCCTCATTGTTGTCGCTCTTGGGAGGGTTGCTGTTCTGTGGAGGACATCTGGCCTGCCTCTTAGGGGCTTTCCATTTTATTTTTTTTATTTTTTTTAAAATAAAACTGTACTGACAGCACATGATTTTTTTATAAATAAAACCATGGCGAGAGTATAAGAAAATTCATGTGTTGTCAGCACATATTCTTTTTCTATAAACACAAGCGCGCGCGCAAATGTTATTAATAGAAAATATATGACATATATATGGCTAAACCACATATATTACCCTTAAAAAGTCCATCATCCTCAATATTATTTGATGATCGGAACTTTTAAGTGTGTTCTTCATATTCTAAATCCCCAAAACACCAAAAATTGGATGAGCCCAAGTGGTTTTGCTCGTTCATCTACCCATCGTAACAAGTTCTATTCATGTGAAACCGTTAATTGTAAGATGTGTGGATGAATAGGTAAAACCTCTTGAGTGCATCCAATATTTGGTGTTTTGGGATTTTAGAATATGAAAATCAAAATGAATAATTCCAATCGCACGAAAAAATACGAGAAGGTGGACTTTTCAAAATGAATATGTGATTTAGCCACATGTCACCCTTTAAAACTCCATTCGATCATACTTTATCAGAGGATCAGAATTGTTCATTTTGTTCTTCACATTTTAAAACCTCAAATCAACAAATATCGGGTGACCCTACGGGGTTTTGCATGTTCATCCAACCGTAGCAAAAAGTTCTATTCATGTGAAACTGTTAAATTTGTTACTTTTTTCTTGCCCGCAATTTCATATATGCACTTTAAAGAACACTTTCAACTAAATCTCATAATAATTTTTCTTATTAAGAGGGATGAAAAAAACCTTATATTGATATAAAATGATCAAAATCGGGCTAGACCTGGTTGGCTCGTGACTTCTCCGTCGCCCGATCGTGTCAGATTCGGTGATTTTTGATTGAAAGAGATTGATTCAAGCTTTTTTCCCGATTGAAAAGGGATGGCGGCTGTGGGGGGTTTCAGACAAGAGAACTTTCCATAAGAAGGAGAAGAGGGATACTGCTGGCAGCCATATATGTGTAAATTGGCTGCACTTACTAAGTGTGGCCAATTAAAAGTGACCATGACTTCACAATGAGTCACGGGCGCTTGACAGCTCATGACCAATTGGCCGTACTTGGCAAGTGCGGCCAAGTTGGAGCAAGCATTGTCAGTGTCTAGGGGTGTCTAGTTAGCGCCTGATGCGGCCAAACTTGGTCGATTTTGCTATAAAAACATTTGTCGGTTATGCTAATTTTTTTTAAAATTTTGGTTTTTTCTCAAAAATTGAAGTTTGTGATTTGTGGTTTTATATATGAACAACAAAACTAAGAACATGCCATTAAAGAGAGTGGAATTTTAGACAAGATATGTCCAATTTCGAATCCAACTACCCACTGTCCCTTTTAAATTTTCTTTATTTTCCAGCTTTTTAAGCCTCCGATGGATACATGACTTCTTCGTATTCGGAGTTAAGCGATCAGATGTGTGTACACGTGTTCCATGACTCATGTTTCATGCATTCCGATGGTAAAAAAACAAAGAGTGGAATTTTACAGTCCTACTCGTGGCTAACGCTTAGGGGAAACCGCCGCTTGTTTTTAGAGTAACGAATGTCTGTCACCTTGAATATGATAACAGTACATCACAAAAATAATAGGGTCGGACTATCTGCACCTCAAGAATGAGGTGCAGGATGTGACAAATGCCAAAAATAGCAAAGAATAGAGGAGAGAGAAACAGAATGTATTAATAAATTAATTTAATTTTCTATTTTTTGATATAAGTCCTATCCCTACACCTCAAAATGAGGAGCAGATCTCTGAAACGCTGCATGATCCGACACTTGGCGATTTTTTCAGAATCTCAGCTGGAGTCCTCCTCACCTCCCCATGCATCCGATATTTTCAACTTATCGCGATTATTTCGTCAAACCACCGGTAAAATCGCCCGCCAGCCGCCGCTTTAACGTCCCTTTCACGAACAAAACGACGCCTCAACGAAATCCTCGAATAATTGTTTAATTAGTTTGTTAACTGGATGGCTTAATTTTGACATAACATAAGCTTTGTTATCTTGTGATTTTGCTTTTGCTGCTAATCAGGAAAAAAAAAGTGTAGCAAATGTAATATGTAAAATAAATACTTTGTAAGATGCAGACTCTTGACAGCGTAGTCTACGAGGAATGCTGAGGTGGCAACACGCACATTTATGATGACGTCAGCTACAAGGGAAAATCAAAAGATATTGCCGCGTACAAAACATATGCGCGTGAATTAATATCATTGACGTTCAACCCCCCCAAAATGCCAAATCCACAGAGAGAAAAATCAGGAATCAAAATGGAAGGAAAAGTAAATGGAAACAACAGAAACAGCCAAATTAAGCACTTCCGCAAATTGAGAGAGAGAAAAAAAGGGTGGAAATTTGGGATTCTTTTCTTCTCTCTTTTGCCTTCGCCCATCCTCTTTCTTTTTATTTTTCATACAGATATAAACAACTCAAAACTCTCTTCCTACTTTCATTACTCCTGTTTTTTCTGTTGGGTTGAGAGAGAGAGAGAGATGAAGAAGGGAGAAGAGCAAGCAAGGTCTCTGCTGGGGATTTCACTGAGCGAGAGGCCAAGGTGGCAGCAATTCCTCATTTGCTCCTCTGGGTTTTTCTTTGGCTATCTTGTCAATGGTGTTTGTGAGGTATGAACTCACTCAAGTTTCGCTTCTTGCATGCAATGAACTAGTAATCTCAGTGGCATCATTAGCCCATGATTGTCTCTCTCGTGCTTTTCAGGAATATGTCTATAATCGGTTGCAGTTCAGGTAAAGATCCAACTTCGATCGTTATCTTGTTTGTTTTTGGATATAGTTCTGATTCGAACTTGTATGGTTGTAGCTATGGTTGGTACTTCACCTTTGTGCAAGGGTTTGTGTACTTGGGGCTGATATATCTCCAGGGGTTCACAACCAAGCAGATGGTGAATCCATGGAGGACGTATGTGAAGCTCTCCGCCGTGCTCATGGGATCCCATGGCCTCACAAAGGGCTCCCTGGCCTTCCTCAACTACCCTGCCCAGCTCATGTTCAAATCCACCAAGGTCTCTCCCATCCTCACATTCATAACAATGGCTATGCTGCGTCAAGAGTGATCGCTTATATGTCATATGATACACATTATTGTCCCCTCTGTTTCGCAACTAGGCGAAAGGGAGATTGATATACTTTTCTCTTGGTTGGTTAACGACGATAGCGAAACGAGGAAAGGTGAAAGAAGAGAGACGGCATTTGGTGTTTGCCTCTTTCCCTTGTTGCGATTCCACTGACCACATGCTCAATCTTTGTTGTTTCCATGTCTTGGCGATGAGAGAATTAAATCCATCGTTGAAAAGTCGAAGTGCCATCGTTCTCCCTTGCATCGTTTTCTTTGATATCAAACTCACCCTTTGATGGTCCATATTGGTCCCTTTTTTAGCTTTATGATTTTGTCATGTATCCAAAAAAAAAATTAAGTAATTTCTTTTGGGCAATGTCAAGTATGCATACATGATGATTGAGGATAGTGTAGAGCAGGACTAAAGGCCTTACGGCGAATTTCAGGTGCTGCCGGTGATGGTGATAGGGGCATTCATTCCTGGCCTTCGCCGGAAATATCCTGCCCACGAGTACATCTCTGCGGTCCTGCTCGTCGTTGGCTTGATACTCTTCACCCTGGCGGATGCCCACACGTCGCCCAACTTCAGCGTTGCTGGCGTGGTGATGGTGAGCGGCGCTCTGGTCATGGACTCGTTTCTTGGTAACCTTCAGGAGGTCATCTTTACCATGAATCCCGACACAACGCAGGTGATTCCAGGCTTCATACAACTTTAGACAAATGCTGGTCGTTGAGCATGCTGAAAATGTGTGCTTCTTCTGCCTCAGATGGAGATGCTCTTCTGCTCGACTGTCCTCGGGCTGCCCTTGTTGATCCCGCCCATGGTTTTGACTGGAGAATTGTCCAGGGCTTGGAACTCCTGCTCTCAGGTGATTGTTCTTTGTTATGCTCATGATCAACTAAGATTCTCAGTATACTGATGCAATTCTATGCGAATGCAGCATCCGTATGTCTATGGCGTGCTGGTGTTTGAAGCGATGGCCACGTTTGTCGGTCAGGTGTCCGTGCTGTCCCTGATTGCGATCTTTGGGGCAGCGACTACGGCCATGGTATGCTTTCTCACTTGCAGAGTTTGTATCAACTGCAAGATGTTCTCCTAACCGTGGTATGATTGTTTATCTTGCTTTGAAGATAACCACGGCGAGGAAAGCAGTGACGCTTCTGTTATCGTATTTGATATTTACAAAGCCTATGACTGAACAGCATGTCACCGGCCTCCTGCTGATCGCCATGGGAATCGTTCTGAAGCTTCTTCCAGATAACAGTGGCCCAAATCCTCGCAAGGCCAAAGATGACCATCATCATCACCAGCAGCAGAGGCAGAAGCAGCTTGAGATATCTCAGGAGCTAGAAGAGAGAAGGCCTTTGGTATAAAGCCTAGAGGAAGAAGGGAGAATACGCTCGTGTAAATTTAGTCACTGGGGTCAAGAAATGAATGTAGGAACCCAGTCTCCAGGGAGTAAAGTACAAAAAAAAAAAACAATGTTGAAATAGAATAAAAGTTACATGGAGTAAAGACCTGTAGTTTTCATTATGAATGTTCGAACTGTAAACATGAGACGATATTATATATTTCCAACGGTTCTTCGATATGTAGCACATACAAATGCGCGTTAAATGAGAATCCTGGCAGCAAAATAGGCCTCTAAAAAAATTCACTAACCATTTCCGTTGCAACGCACGGGCAAATTCACATCATACTTGGCATCAATACAGTTTGCTTGATTCCTACGCAAAGAAGCAGCAGATGAGCTCCAACAGTAGTACAGGTGACTGCATTTGCAACCAGAAAGAGATGCAAATGGCTGTACGAAACTAAATCGGTGGAGCTTCTAAGACAAATGCACTCTTCTCGCAGAGCTGACTGAAAACACAAAACACTTCCTAAGCTGTAAAGAATGCAGCTCTGCTGTGTTGTCCTGAACTTGGATGTTGCAAGTTCTTCGAAAGTGCTCACATATGTCACTGAAGGCTTCAAGTGTTTGTGTGCCGCAACCCCTTCAAGTGATCCCTTCAGGCGGAACAAATATCCCATCTAGCCTGAAGATGAATCATGCCATGAGGAAACAAACAGCCGACCAGGAGGAGACATCCACATACCTGACTACATAGAGCAGGATAAAGATCTCCATATTTTCCAATGGCATAGAATACATAGAAGAACGACAACAGGTGGACCACTTCTGCTTAGCCTTGTATTCTGGAAAACAAGCTGAGTCAGATGAGATAGTTTCGGCTGTCAAATGGTTCAAATTAAACATCAAGGAAATAGGCATCCAATCCAATAGCTGACCGAACTAGGATCACCTTGCCAGGCAAAAAACGTGGTACAAATACAATGGTTTAAAATATTTCAGGTTAGTAAATGGTTCAATCAGAATAAACATGAAGACGATGAGATCCCCCAATCCCTTTCGCTAATCTCTGTTGTACGTCCATCATCCACTTTTTGTAGCATTCACAACATGCAGACTGACGACTGTTCCTCCCAGAAATTAACCAAATATGACGAGACATCAAAAACCACTTTGACGGGCATAAAAATGAGCTAACATGGATGACATCTAAACAGCAACATTAACAGAAAAGGCATGCACAAGCTTCGCAACTATTTGATTAGCCTAGCTACGCTTTTATATACATCCATTCACACATCAAATAACAGTAAGGCACATGTTAGACTCGGCGCCCCCCCTCTCCCGCACCCAGCCGCGCGCAAGTCCAGCCGCACCCTAGGGGTGTTTTCGACCTTTTTTTCCCTTTATTAATATTTTAATGGTAAACTTGTAATTGTGGGAGGATGGAGTTTATTCTTAAACTAAGGCTAGCCATCATTTTAGTTTTTATGCTTATTTTGATAAATTGATAGAGTTCTTCGAGAGTTCTTCGAGGGATCTTAGGAGAGTGCGGATGTCCTCGCTTATTGGCATCTTGGGAGAGTGGTTGCCCCTTTATTGTAGCCAAAAACTATCTTTATTCGTTGTTTTTATTCAAGTTAAGTTCAGATGTGGGCGATTTCTATCAATTTGGTATCAGAGCACGTGACGATCCATGGCGGCTTCGACAAGATCACAAGACAAAATTGAGTTTTTGGAGGCGAAATTTACGAGCAATATCGACGGAATCAAGAAATCGTTGGCGGAAAACGATGAATCAATGGCAAAGTTGACGGCTTCCATCAACCAATTAACGGCGAATCAAGCAAAGCACGAATATCAATTTGTGCAATTGATCTTCCAATTGGCGGGGAACAACAAAAGAGATGGGAACCATAAATCAGCGGGAAAGACGCCACCTTTAAGTAAGGGGAAGGAAAAAGTTGAAATTTTTGATGCGGAAAACGCCCATGTGGAGGAGGAATGCGTCGAGGATGAGGAAGGGGAGCCGTGGAAGGTCGATTACAGGGAGGAAGTGCGACGGAAGGCGGTGGAAGCGCGGAAGGGAGGCGGCGGCCCTAGCCAGCCCTCCCCATGGGGCACGAACAAGGGCGGGGGAACCCTTTTTGGGCCCCGCCGCCTCCCAGGATCGCCGCAGGGTGGGGGCGGTGGCCTCCACTGGGTTCGCCCAGGGGCGGCGAAGGACCCAAGGGGCCGGTGAACCCCCCGACCCACAGGGGGGGCGCTGGGGCCCCCGGGAGCATCAGGCGGGGCCGGCTGCACTGCCCCAGGCAGGCCGCGGCCCCATAGGCCACAGAGGGCCTAGGAAAGGTTATTTCGAGGCGCGGTAGGTTTCAGTAGCTACACGACGACCAGCCCCATCGGGAGGTGCCGACACGTAATTTGAGGAGGAATTGGATCCAGATGAATTCCAGGAGTATAGAGACTACGACGAAGAGTATCGGGACCCTCCCGACCCTTGATTTGACGATGGTAGGTGGCAGCCTCCACCACACCACCAGGAGAGACGCACAGTAGGCGGGGGAGGAGGTTACAAAGACTTCTAGGAAAGGCCAGAGGGCAGGTTTGGAGGCGACGAATGGGGAGGAGGAAGGGACCGAGGAGGAGGCTCCCATGGGGTTACGAGCGACACCATGAGAGATGTCAGCACTACCACCAGCATAGACACGGTGGAGGACGCGGACATCAGGGAGGATTCAATATGGACCGACTGAGGAAGGTGAAGATGCCTATATTCGATGGAGCGGACCCGGTCTCGTGGATCTACAGAGCGGAGAGATTTTTTAGAGTCTCTCGCATGACTGAGAAGCAGAAGCTGGAGGTAGCGGGCATCTGCCTAGATGGAAAGCCCCTTTCAGTGGAAGGACGCGAGGCACCCCTTTCGCTTAGAGGAGATCAGGGTTCAGATGTTGGAGAGGTTTAGGGATCCCCATCTGGGGAACGTATGGGATCAGCTGCTATCACTCAGGCAGAAGGGCACCGTGAGGGATTATCTAGAAAGGTTTGAGGCCCTATCAGGACAGGTGCACGGGGTGTCAGATGAGACGATGGAGAGCACATTCATGAAGGGGCTGAAGGCCACGGTTCGAACAGCGGTTCGCATACAGAAGCCTCGGAGCCTGATGGACGCCATGGAGTATGCTCAGATGGCGGAGGACTGGCAGATGGAGGAGAGAAAGGCAAGAAGTGGTTGAAGTGTGCCGGTTTCGCGGAGTGTCCCGACCGCGACAGGAGAACAGAAGGCAGCTACATGGGCAGCTCAGGCAAGTACGGAGAAGACTGGGGAGCAAAGCAGCGCACCACCAGTTGGGGGCCAATTCCGGAGGATGACTGACGTAGAGATGAGGGAGAAGAGGCAGAAAGGGCTCTGTTTCAGATGCGACGAGCGTTTCACCCCCGGACACCACTGTGGGGTCGCAAACTGCAAGTGTTGATAGCCGAGACAGAAGAGGATGATGACGTGGAGGATGAAGGGGTCGGAGTGGAAGATGACTCCCACTCGGAGTGGCACCACCGATAATTTTATGCACCACCTTGAGAACAAGGTGGATTTTCAGGGGCGGAGTAATGTTAGACTCGGCGGCCCCCCCTCCCGCACCCAGCCGCGCGCAAGTCTAGCCGCACCCTAGGGGTGTTTTCGACCTTTTTTCTCCTTTATTAATATTCTAATGGCAAACTTGTAATTGTGTGAGGAGGGAGTTTATTCTTAAACTAGGGCTAGCCGTCATTTTAGTTTTTATGCTTATTTTGATAAATTGAGAAAGTTCTTCGAGAGTTCTTCGAGGGATCTTAGGAGAGTGCGAATGTCCTCGCTTACCGGCGTCTTGGGAGGGTGTTTGCCTCTTTATTGTAGCAAAAAATTATCTTTATTCGATGTTTTTATTCAAGTTAAGTTCAGATTTGGATGATTTCTATCAGCACACCTGCCATAAGCTTGCAAATTTATAGCCAAGCCAGCTCCGCAAGTACTGAATTTGTCCGGCAGTGAAGGTCTGCTCTGCAAACAAAAACATTTCCTTAATGTATCCACTCACCGTACCTGACTGATATTTTAAAAAGAAATAACATCAAACATGAAACAGAAAATATCTGTTAAGAAAACAATATTCGCGTAGGTTTCCCCAACAAGGGAATAACATATAAATAAAATAAAATATACATAGTAATGTAAATAACATCATGAATAATAAAAGACATGATGATCATGTAGGATGTTACATGGCAGAGTATAAATAACTCCTTAATGAAAAAAAAAGTGACAATTAATAATGAACATGCATGTACTACTGATTAAGCAATATAACCACTCACGAGACAGTGCCATTACATTATAACATTAATAGTGCAGTGTTCTTATTCTAACATTGTGCACATATCTGATGGTATGATATGTAACTTGGATACAATAAGGGCGGACCCTCTGGTTACACACCCATAGGTACCAATAATAAATAATCATGCCTCCATTCCTCCATTACTAAAGGTAAAAACATGGATACAGTAAGCACCCGTGTTGCTCATGCACTCTGGGATCATAAGTTTAACATCTCTAGGTGTCATGTAATAGTGCATTGTCTAGTACAGACCACATACAATATCATAATCATGAATGTATAACCAGGTATGGTAATTAGGTATAATGACAGATACAGTATCAAGATCAGTGACATGACGAGCAATGAGTGCCAGTATGGTGATAGATATGGTGTCGGATTCAATAATTATATGTCAGTAGAATGCCCGATACAGTGATGTAAATCGTGAGGAATATGGTATAAGATGCAATAAACATATAACGGGTACAGTGTCAATTACGATGAGCATGCATGGTAAATCAGACATAACAGGTATGTATAATTTCCATTTCTCACATATGCAACGAGTAGTAAGTTACCTTTAGCTATTCCCCGGTGCTTTAGTGTCGCTGCGTAGAGTAGCTTTCATTGGTTAAGGTTAAGCATGTGAGTTATGGAGCACGAGCAAAACTATCTCCTTAACAAAGCACATGTAGAAATTATAAAACTATCCAACTTTTCACAATTTTAATTTGAGTTTTCATGAAACTTACCAGTTATCATTATCATTTTTATCCATCAGGTCAAGCCATCAGCTCAATAAAGAGACGGTTAAAATATGAAATATGATCAAGACACAAAACCTGGAACACATTTAACATATCATAGCAAAAGGAGACATAGGCTCAATGCAATAATCAAATGTGGATCAGTAACATATTTATTATTAGTATGTTTATGACTAGGCCAATGCTGACAAGTGATATCACCACTTTTAGCAATCAGAAGCTGGCCTAACATGTATAGCAGATGCATGCAACAAAAATAGGCAACAAGGACACAATCATATCATTAATACACTCCAATTAAAATATGAACTAACCCAAAAAAATCAATAACAGCATGACCTAAGTCATATATCAGATCATAGCCCCGGTTCAAGAAATCAAGTAAAGGTATAATCATCTATGCATGCATGTCCAAAATTACCTACATGATAACAATGTAAAGGGTCGAAGATCAATTTAATAGCAATAAAGCCTTAAAAAGTAATGGCTGAAGCTTATAAAGGGTCATTCTCATCTATCAGTCACTGAAGCCTTGTGATAACACATCAACAGGGAGCAAACAACCCCAACAAAGACAATTGAAACCAACAGGAATTAACAGAATCAAAATAGGGAGCAACAACCATAATAAAGATATAACTAGGCACAACAGAAGATAACAAGAAGATAAAACAATAAACAACAAGCCAAACATCCCCAGAAAAGCATAACCAAATCCAACAGGGACAAATAACACCAAAGGAAGCATACACGAACCCAACAGGGACAAACAACACCAAACGAGGCATAGCCGAACCCAACAGGAAGCAAACAATCTAACAACACAACTGAACCCTGCCAGAAGCCAACCAGAGAGCATCAACCCAGTAAAGGCATGACCAAGCACATCAGATGATAGCAAGAAATAAAAACAGTAAGCAACAATAAAAATACTCCATATTCCTATGCTGAGCATCAAAGAAACCCAATATCAAAATAAAGCATGACAAATCATCTACATACCCCAAGCAATAACAATAACACGTACCGAAGCATCAACAGTAACCCAAGCAATACTCAACCCATCCAAAGAACCACCTTATCCTGAAGGTGATGCACAGGTGATGCACGAAGTCCATGGGCCCCGCTTCTCCGAATGTGGGTGCTCGTCTCCTCCTAGGTCAAAACTCGGAATGCCTCAACCACCCTCGTCGTTGCTCTTGAACAGGTTGTCGTCTTCATGTGGGTCTCTTGCGTCTCTCCCGATGTCATAGGACCATCCAAAGTCTCTACCGTCCTCCGCAAAGTTCAGATGGGATCACGGCGATCACCAAAGCCGTCTGAAGATTCGTCGTGCTTAAAGCCCCGTCTCTGAGGTCTAGAAGGGTCGTCGTCTGCAAATCAGGGCCTGCGGGCCCCTTGGGTCGTTGAGCCCGCCGCCAAGGGATTATGGGCCCCTGAGCAGCCCGCTCTGTGCTGGCACAGACGGCACGCCAGGAGGCCGGGGTCTCCTGGCAATCTGTCCTTGGGTCGACAATCTCCTTAAGGGAGAAAGATGACATCTATGACGTCTTGGCTTCCCCCTTATCCGTCTGTCTAGATTGCCTTCTTGATTTTAGTGGAGGATTTGAGCCCCACGCGTAGGATTCGTCGTCGATTTGAAGCGATCCACTGTTGATTCGTTGAGGTTCTTTGTCATAGATGTCATCTTTCTCTTTTTCCTTGGCCAAAGGTGTCGCCTTTGGCCCTAAATCTATGCAATTGGTTTCGTCTGTCTTTAGATCTAGATTCAGATGGGCTTGACGAAAGATCTTCGAAATTTCCTCTGAGAATTGGATGTTGGTCTCCTCAAAATGTTACTTCATCGTGCATTTCATCTCCTCTAATATCGCTTGCAATCGTTCCTCCCAATCATCTACCTTTCTCCCATCAGGATGTATACTCTGATACAAATTTGATGCGATCTGATTCGGATTTTAGAGATAAAATATGTTTTTTGGTGAAAAGATTGGATTTTTATGGCAAAGGTGAGATTTTTAGAGCAAAAAGAGTGGATTTGAAAAAAAAAGAGATATTTTTATTGAAAATAAAAGTGGATACATGATACGATTAGGGCTTTTTGTGGACTAAAGAGGGATTTTTTGGTGGAAGAACAATAAAAATAGGATTTTTATTGGGAATTTCAGAAAATATCAAATCTCTACTACAAATTAACTAATTGCTAAATTTCTACTACGAATAGATAACACAATTAGCTAGGAATTAATCTAAGAAAAATAGGAAAAATATTCACAACTCAATTCATGCGTAACTAGGGCCGCCCAGATCCTTCAAGCTTAAGAGGGCTAATTGTTGATTAGCCTTTTACAAAACAACCCCATGAAGACACAGAACTACAAGTTTGCCATCGGCCCGGTGCACCCGTGCCTCTGTCTCGAATAGACCCGCACCGTATCATTACTTCCCCCAAAAGTGACACCTTGTCCTCAAGGTGGAAGTCTGTAAATTGGTCTCGTACACTTCGCAGGTCTTACAGTTTCGTATCACTTCGCGGGCCTCCCAAGTAGCATTATAATCAGGTAGTCCACGCCATCTGATTAGCACCTCCTGATTCCCAACTGCGTTCTGGCGAACCTCCTTGAGTTCATGTGGCTCCAGTAACACATCCATGTCGTCTATCAATGTGGGATGGAGGGTAGGTGAGGGTATGGTCCCCAATAGCCCGTCGTAGCTGCGACATGTGAAACACTGGGTGGATGATGGATGTAGCAGGTAACTTCAGGCGATATGCTACCTTCCCAATCTGAGCGATAACCTTAAATTGCACATAGTAACGAGCTGTCAGTTTTTCATTGCTCCTGTGCGCCAGTGTCTTCTGTCTGTAGGGGCGCATCTTGAGTTACAATATATCCTCACCACAAACTGCACATCTCTATGGTGCACATCGGTCTTAGCCTTCATAATCTGTTGGGCCCGCAGTAAGTGCCTCTTCAACTCGTACATGTGTCTATCACGCTCCTCCAAGTACTCATCCACCTGGGACACTGGAGTCATGCCACAGCTGTAATGCATCAGATGGGGGGTCATGTCCATATAGAATGCGAAAGTGAGTGCACTGTGCTGCTGAATAGTACGGGGTGTTGTACCAGTACTCTGCCATGCCAACCACCTAGCCCACTGCTTCGGTGAATCTGAAGCAAAACAGCGCAAATATGTCTCCACGCTCCTATTCACCACCTCCGTCTGGCCATCTATCTGTGGGTGATAGGCTGTGCTCCTCTTCAGCATAGTCCCTTGCACCTTAAATAACTCATTCCAGAAGCTGCTCATGAAGACCTTATCGCGATCAGACACTATCGAAGCAGGAAAACCATGTAAGCAGACGACCTCCTTCATGAATGATGTAGCTACCGTCACTGTTGTGTAAGGATGCCGCAAGGGAATGACGTGCGCATATTTGTTGAGGCGGTCTACCACGACAAGTATAACGGTGAAGCCCTTTGAACGCGGTAGTCCCTCAATAAAGTCCATATTGATGTTGTCCCAAACCCTCTCAGGCAGGGCTAATGGCTTAAGCCTGTGGTGGCCATCACTAAATATTTATGATGCTGACAGACGTCACACTCCGCTATCATCCTGGCTATATCCCGCTTCATCCCTTGCCAGTATAACTCCTTGGCCATTCTCCAATATGTCTGATGTACTCCTGAGTGTCCTCCTACTGGGCTGCCATGGAACTCCTGAAATAGTAGAGGGATGTGTGTAGAAGTCCTGAGTATCACTAATCTCTCCTGATATAGCAGCATCTGTCCACTCAGTGTGTACTTGGGATGATCCGCTGATCCCTGCTGCAGTGCCTCATGTATCCGTGTCAGCCCCTCATCAGCCTCAGTCTCTCTCCCCATGGGCTCCCAGTCTAGGAGGACTGGTACTGATATCGCTGCCACATTTGCGATCTCCTCCCTGCGGGATAGAGCATCCACTGCATTGTTCTCCAACCCTGGTCTGTACTATATCTCAAAGGAGTAGTGAACCAGCTTGGAGACCATGCTCCTCGGTGACCATGCGCTGTTCCAATAAGTACTTTAAGCTCATCTGATCGGCCCGAACGATAAATCTCCTCCCAAGTAGATAGGACCGCCACTTCTAAATGGAGATTCACAATCGCCATCAGCTCCCTCTCGTACACTGACTTCTGCCTAGCCTGTGCTGTCAGAGTCTGGCTGAAATAGGCTACTGGTTGCTGGTTCTGCATCAGCACTGTCCCCAATCCATATCCTGAAGCATCTCTGTCCACCACGAAAGGCCTGCTGAAGTCTGGCAGTGCTAGCACAGGCACTGTCGTCATTACATGCTTTTGGGCCTCGAATGCACTAGTCGCCTCCTTACCCCACTGGAAGCTGTCCTTGAGCTGCTCCGTCAATGGCCATGCAATCATGTTGTATCCCTGAACAAACTTCTTGTAATATCATGTAAGGCCCAAGAACCCTCGTATGCCTCGTAGTGTCGTGGGGCGTGGCCAGTCCAACATCGCCGCAATCTTCTCCCGATTTGTTGCCACTCCCTCGGCTGATACCATGTGTCCCAAGTACTCCACATGCGGCTGTCTAAAGAGGCACTTCTTTCTGTTGACAAATAACTGATGCTCCTACAGCTCGTGCAACACCGCCTGCAAGTGCCCTACATGCTCCTCCAAGTTGCGATTGTAAACAAGTATGTTACCAAAAAATACGAGGACAAACCTCTGCAGGTAGGATCGAAATACATTGTTCGTCAAGGCTTGGAATGTCGCTGGAGCATTTGTCAGGCCAAATGGCATGACGGGGAACTCATAGTGCCCTTCATGAGTCCAGAATGCTGTCTTTGGCACGTCTGCCGCCCTCATCCAGATCTGGTGGTACCCAGACTTCAGATCAATCTTTGTGAACACTGATGCCCCATAGAGCTTGTCAAGTAGCTCGTCAATCACATGAATATGAAACTTATCAGGCACAGTTTTCTCATTCAGGGCCCGGTAGTCCATGCAGAATCTCCAACTATCATCCTTCTTCACGAGCAAGACTAGGCTAGAAAATGGGCTCACGCTCGGCTGAATCACTCCTGCCTGCAACATCTCTCCGACCATACTCTCAATATCATCCTTCTGCACATAAGGATATCTATAGGGCCGAACGCTGATGGGTGACTGATACGATCCGCTTGGATCGATCAAGCAAATCAATTTAAAGGCGGAAAAATTAAAAGAGAGGAATATTTTTAGTGTTTTAGATTGAGAGAACAATGGAATTCAATTGATAAAATCCTCTTTCGAGAGGAGACTTGTTCCTCCTGCGCACGTAAGTGATCATGGGTGGTCCCTCCCCGTCCACCGCACGTGGTGCGGCCTCCTCGGGGCGTGTGCCGGCTGGAGATGCGGCATGGTCTGCATCAATATCCCCGTAGAAGAGCCACCTTGTCCTCAAGGTGGAAGTCCGAAAACTGCTCCCGAACAACGTCGAACGCCTCCCACGTGGCATCGCAGTCCGATAATACCGCCCAATGTATCAATGCCTCCTGCCGACGCCCCGGACCCTGACGCACCGCCCTGACGTCCAACGGCTCCATCATCACCTACATGTCCTCTGTCAGTATCGGTGGAAGTGTGGATGACACCGTCTGCTCTCCAATAGTGCGGCGAAGCTGGGAAACATGAAAAACCGGATGGATCGTAGCCGTCGTGGGTAACCTCAGCCTGTAAGCCCCTTGGACATTCTTGGCCTCAATCTCAAAGGGGCTAAAGAATCTGGCAGATAGCTTCTCATTCCTCCTCCTCGCCACTGATCTCTGTCTGTATGGCCGCAGCTTGAGATATACCATATCTCCCTCCTGAAAGCTCACATCCCGTCGATGTCCATCTGCCTTCGCCTTCATCACCTGCTGAGCCCGTAGCAGGTGCTTCTGCAGCTCTTCTAGCATCCTATCCCTCTCCTCCATGTAACCCTCCACCAACGAGACCAGTGTCTGTCTGCTCCCGAATCGAATCAGCTCTGGTGGGTCTCTTCCATACAACACCCGGAAAGGGGTCGTCCCTACTGCTGAATGGTACGAAGTATTGTACCAATACTCCGCCCAGGCTAACCAGCAGTACCACTGTCGCGGTGTATCCGATGCAAAACATCGCAGATACGTCTCTATACTGCGATTAACCACCTCTGTCTGCCTGTCTGTCTGGGGGTGATAGGCGGTACTCCTCTTCAACACCGTTCCATGTACCCGGAACAACTCCCGCCAAAACCCGCTCAAGAACACCTGGTCCCGATCAGACACTATAGAACCAGGGATCCCATGCAGCCGTATCACCTCTCGAGTAAACGTTGTGGCCACCGAAACTGCCGTGTACGGGTGTTTCAGCGGTATGAAGTGTGCGTACTTACTCAACCTGTCCACCACTACGAAAATCACCGAGTACCCCTCCGACCTGGGTAATCCATCGATGAAGTCCATCGTCACCTCCTCCCACACCCGCTCCGGTAGAGCTAAAGGCTGCAGCAACCCTGCATGTGCCATGGCCATGTACTTGTGACGCTGGCAGACATCACAAGCCGCCACTAAGAGGGCGATCGCCTTCTTCATCCTTAGCCAGTAAACCTCTCGGGCCATCCACATGTAAGTCTGCTGCACCCCGGAGTGTCCCCCAATCCCTGAACTGTGGAACTCCTGAAACAGCACTAGTATGAAGGCCGACCTCCGCGGTAAGACCAACCGTCCCTGGTACAACAGCCTGCGCCCCTCCAAAGAGTACACCTTCGGCGCCTCCCCGCCGCCATGTAGTCGCTCCCTGATCTGTTTCAGCTCTGGGTCGGTCTCTGCCTCCTGTAACATGGGCTCCCGTCTAGCCACATCGGTAACGAGAGCACCCTCGGTGCACTCCTTCCTCTCGTCGAGACAAGGCGTCAGCCACCTTATTCTCCAACCCGGGTCTGTACTCAATGACAAACCGGTACCCTACCAGCTTCGAAAGCTAACGCTGGTGCTCCTCAGTCACCAACCTCTGCTCAAGTAGGTACTTGAGGCTTCTCTGGTCCGTCCTGACCACGAACTCTCTCCCAAGTAGATACGGCCGCCACTTCTGCACCGCTAACACGATCGCCATCAACTCTCTCTCGTACACCGACTTCAGCCGGGCTCTAGCAGAAAGCACGTGGCTGTAGTATGCTACGGGTCGCCCCAACTGCATCAACACCACCCCCAAACCTACGCCTAATGCATCCGTCTCCACTACAAACGCGATGCTGAAGTCAGGTAGTGCCAGCACCAGTGCCGTAGTCATGGCCACCTTCAAGGCCTCAAAGGCCTTGGTCGCTTCCTCCCCCAAGCGAACCATCCTTCTTCAAAAGGTCAGTGAGCGGTCGTGCAAACGTACTGTACCCCCTCACGAACTTCCAGTACTAGCCCGTCAGCCCAAGGAAACCCCGTAATGGCCTCAAAGAAGTAGGCACTGTTCAGTCCAACATGGCCTCTATCTTCGCCCTATCCGTCGCTACTCCTTCTGCCGACACCACGTGCCCAATGTATTCTATCTGCAGCTGGCCGAAGCTACACTTCTTCCGGTTCGCATACAACTGTTGCGCCCCCAACTCCTGGAAGACTGACTCCAAATGCCCCACATGATCCTCCATAGTCTTGCTGTAAACCAAGATGTCGTCGAAGAAAACCGGCCGAAATACCTCGTTCATCAATGCCTGGAAGGTGGAGGGAGCATTCGTCAAGCCAAAAGGTATGACGAGGAACTCGTAGTGCCCCTCATGTGTGCAGAACGCCGTCTTCTGCACGTCCTCGGGCCTCATCAGGATCTGGTGATAACCCGCTTTCAAGTCGATCTTCGAGAACACAACTGCGCCATGCAGCTCATCTAGCAGATCGTCGATCACGGGAATGGGGAATCTGTCAGCCACAGTCTCCTTATTTAGCGCCCTGTAGTCGACGCAGAACCACCAGCTCCCGTCTTTCTTCTTCACCAACAACACTGGTGAAGAGAAAGGACTCACACTAGGCTGGATCACTCCCGCTTGCAGCATCTCCCCGACCATCCTCTCAATCTCGCCCTTCTGCACATGAGGATATCGGTACGGTCGCACGCTCACTGGTGCTGCTCCTTCTCTCAAGACTATCGCATGTTCATGTCCCCTCTCCGGTGGTAGCCCTTGCGGGTCCTGAAAGACCTCCTGAAACCGTTCCAGCATCTGCTCAACCACCTCGGGAACCCCTGCCGGCTGCTCCTGCTCAACTCCAACTGCACTGCACTCTACTAAGTACCCCTCTCCCTCCCTCTGTAAAGCCCGAATAATGGCCTTGAAGGCCATCAACGAAAAGCATAGGGTGGGGTCCCCTGTGAGTACCACAGTGCGGTCACCCTCCTCAAACTCCATCCTGAGACGTTTCCAGTTCACCCGCACGTCCTCCAACTTCTTCAGCCACTGCACGCCCAGAATGATATCGACATTCCCCAACTCCAGTGGTAAGAAATCCTCCATAATCTGCACTCCCTGCAAGGTCAGACACAATCTCTTGCAGAGCCCCTTGCTCTCCTCCATCTTCACAGTTCCCAGCAAAACAGTGAACTTCTCCATGGTGCTCAACTGCAGCCCATGACGCTCCACCACTCGGATAGAGATGAAATTGTAGGTGGCCACACTGTCTATCAGCACTGTTACCGCCATATCGTCCAACCACCCTGACAACTTCATGGTGTGCTTCGGTGTGAACCCCACCACGGAGTTCAGGGAGACCTCCGCGAAGTCTAGGTGAGACTTCTCCTCCTCGAGTGGCTCCACCCTGGGCTCCTCGTCATCCCGACACTCCTCCTCATCTGGCACCATGGTAATCTGTAGCAGGCGGCTCGCATATCTGTGGCCATGGGTGAACTTCTCATCGCAACGGAAACACAACCAATTGGCACGCCTGTCCCTCACCTCCGCCTCCGTCATCTGTCGCCCAAGAGTAGCGGGGCGAGTCTCTCCCCTAGCCTCTGGTGCCCCGGCAGGTGCCCTCGGTGATGCCGCTGCTGGCGTGGGCCGGGGATTTTGGGTCCCCCAAGTCCCACGTATCCTCCTCTCCTCCGTATGTTTCTCCTCCGCCTTCTGTGCGAGGCGAATCAGGTCCTCCAAGCCCCCCGGGCTCTGCATCCTCAGCTCAGCTCGAATGGAGGGCTTGAGCCCCCCATGAAGTTTCCCATGAGCGCCTCCTCTGTGACCCCAGGCACTCGGCTCGACAGTAGCTCGAACCTCCTGACAAAGTCTTGCACCATCCCCTCCTGCCTGAGTATCCTGAGCTGCTCGTAAAAATCCCCCCTGGTATCTCCTGGAAGCGATCCATCAAGTAGGCTGTCAGATCCGCCCACGAGGAAAAGGAACTGCGTGCGACCTTCCACCGGTACCACGCTAAGGCCTCTCCCTCAAAATAGATGCCCACCGCCTTCAGGACCTCCTCCTCGGTAAAACCCATCGTCTGGAAGTACCTCTCCGTCCTATAGATCCACCCATCTGGATCGCTCCCCTCAAACACGGGCATCTTCAGCTTCTTCGGCTGCCTATCAGCGTGAAACTCTGCTTCTCCCCGCCTCTCCTGGTCCCAACGCCTATCTCCATGGTTCCGGAGGGGATCGTAGTCCTCATCTGCATATTCGTCCTCAGGCCAAAAGGTCTACCGTCTGGTGCCAGCCCATGGGGTCCTCCAAAAGCTGTCGCAGCTGGCGGCTGTCCTCCTCGACCACCGAAATGCCCCCCGTCCCCGTCCTCGCCTCGGAAAAACCCACGCGCCCTCCTGAAGGTCTCCCGCTGCTGGCCGCCCCCTGTCGGCAGCCCAAGGGGCCTGATCCGTCGCCGCCGGGACCCCCAGGGGCCAAACGGGGGCCCTGGGGTCCCGCCCGCCCCGCCTGCCTGGGCGTGGCCCCCCAGCGACCAATCGGGGGCCGCGCAGGGCCTCTGCCACTGCGGCAGAGCCCTGCCGCCCCCAGGCTGGGCTCGCGGCCCCCTGGGGGTTCGCCAGGCCTGGCCGACCCCCTGGGGGGTTCGCTGGATCTGGCCGACCCTCCGGGAGGGTTCCCATGCCCAGACGCCCGCGCGTGTGCTCTCGTCGCTTGCCCGCTCGTCGCCGTCGCCCGGTTTCGTCGATACGACGACTTCCGATGTCCCCGTTGTTGCAAACTGCGCCGCAACCCTTGCATCTCGCGCCTTTAACTCCTTGACTTCGGGATCCGAGTCATCTTCAACATCTGCCCATGATATCTTCCCCTTTCCCCTAACTAGGGTTTGCAAAATCTCCATGATTTTTTGTTGATTTGCTTCGCTTTTTGCATGCTTCTCTTCTTGGGCTCGGTTGTTTTCCTCGATCTTCTTCTCAAGCCGATCGCTCATCGTCTCCATCGTGGTTCCGATCTCCTTGGTAATTTCTTCATGTAAGGCTTGTAGCTTCTCCTCAATGGTGGCTCTCGTGCCTTGTGCCATTAGATCATATGTGCTCTGATACCAATTGATACGATCCGCTTGGATCGATCAAGCAAATCAATTTAAAGGTGGAAAAATTAAAAGAGATGAATATTTTTAGGGTTTTAGATTGAGAGAACAATGGAATTCAATTGATAAAAGCCTCTTTCGAGAGGAGACTTGCTCTCCGAGCTTTTGATTGAACGGAACAAAAGCCTAAATATCCTTCACTACGGATGCCCAAGAGTTTCTCAACAATCTAAGCATAAACAAATACAATAGCGGCTAGCCCTAATAAGGAGAATGATGGGATTTACTAATTTGGCCTAGAACGACCAAAATACCCCTAATGATAATAATAACTAATTAACGCCTCCACGTCTCCTCTGCACATAAGTGATCATGGGTGTCCCTCCCCGTCCACCGCACGTGGTGCGGCCTCCTCGGGGCGTGTGCTAACTGGAGATACGGCATGGTCCGCATCAGTGACACCCCCTCCCATAGAACTATGGCGTGCTCATGATCCCGTGGTGGTGGAAGCACATGCGGAGTCTGAAAAACATCCTCGTACTGGCTCAGCAACTGCTCCAACTCAGGCGCCAACACCTGGTCCTGGTCTACATCCCTTCCCTCAAGTGACACCCCCTAGAGCTCTACCAAGTACCCACCTCCTGACATATGAAGAGTGTGTGCCATGGTTTTATAGGATAATATGGAACGACATAAGTTGGGGTCCCCTGCAACACTATTGTTTCCCTTCCTCTTGATACTCCAATCTGAGCAACTTCCAATTGGTCTTTGTATCCCCCAAGGTCTGCAACCACTTCATCCCCAGGATGATATCTGTGCTTTCCAACTCCAGAGGAAGTTCGGGATGATTTATATCCTTGAATAGTCACAATCACACCCTGACAGACACCGCTACTTTGCGCCACCTGTCCCGTCCCTAGCACCACTCCATAGCTCATCGTGTCACTGAGCTGTAGCCTCTGATCCTATACTAGTCTGCGGGAGATGAAATTGTGGGTCGCCCAACTATCCACTAACACAATCACGTCCAGATCGGCCACATTTCCCACTAATTTCATGGTGTGGTTCGGTGTGAACTTCACCACGGAATTGAGGGAAACCTTCGCTACGTCCAAGTGCAGGTGCTCCTGCTCCTCATCCCCGCCAGCCTCGAGCTCCAACACGGCATCCTCTTCTTCATCTTCATTCATTATCAGGGTCTGAAGAGTTCGGTCCCCGCACCGGTGTCTTGGAGTAAACTTCTTGTCACATTTGAAGCACAGTCCCTTGTCACGCTTGTCACGAATCTCCGCATCCGTCATCATCCGTGTCTGTCCTGCAGGTCGTGGCTCCACCCTCTTCTCCTTACTGGTTGTTGTGGTCCATATGGTGGTAAGCCTTCTGCCCTCCTGCAGGCGCCTACCCTTGAAGAGAGGAACCTCTCCATGCCCCACGGGCCCTTATCTCCGCGTCCTGATGGTCCTCCACCATCTTGGCCGGATTCACACTCTCGTAAATTCGCAGGCCTCTGTGTCCTCAGCTCAGATCTAATGGTGGGTTTCAGCCCCTTCATGAAACATTCCTCAAGGGACTCTCCTGAAACCCCCAAGTACTCTGCTAGATAGCCCCTCAAACTTCTTGATGTAGTCTAGCACTGTCTCATCCTGTCTCAATGCATACAGTCTCTCATAAGTGTCACCAGCCTACGCCTCCCTAAAGCGATCTAGGGTGGTGAACTCCTCACACGTACGAAAAGACCCCTGCTGCTGTGTCCATCTGAACCACCCCAGTGCCTCTCCCTCCAAGCAGACCCCCTACTGCCTTGAGCAAGTCCTCCACCTGTACCATCAACGCCTCAAAATATCTTTCCACACTGTATATCCAGGCATCATGATCCTCGCCCTTAAAATGGTCATCTTCAGCTTCCTCACTTGATTCTCCGCATAAAACCATCCTGGTACTCCACTCCCCTGTGGATTGTCCTGGCACCAATGTTGAAATGGGAGAAGTCTGTCATACCCATATCCTCCACAATCATCGCCCTGGTAGCGCCTGTAATGCTCATGGGGCGCTTTTGGGGGGCCCTGATACCCCTCCAATTTATAGGAATCCCCCCTGTGGGTGGTAGATGCATCGTCGGGCCTCCATAAAATTGTTGTGGCGCTCCTTGGGGCTGAAAAAATCCGATGGGGCCATACTGGGGCTGAAGCTGGGCCGGGCGACCTTCAACGTAGCACGATGGGGATTGTCGGCCCCCATCTGGGCCGGCGCCCCCCCACCGAATAGCACGGCATGGGCTGTTGGCCCCCCAACTAAGTCGACAAGAGCTTTGGAGGCTGCAGCAGGGCCTGCTGACCCTCCATCTGGGCCTGCGGACCTTCCCAATTCCATGGGGCCTGTTGGTCCCCCCCAAATCTCCGGCGGGGCTCCTGGGTCTGCGGCGGGGCCTATCGGGTCTCCATCTGGGCCGACGAGGATTCCGGGATGCGACGGAAACCCGTCGACCCCCATCTGCGCCGGCAGGGGTTCAGAGTGGGCCAGCGGGCCTCATCGGCCCCAAATTCGACCGGCAGGGCCTCGATTTGGCCGGCAGGGCTTGTCGGCCCCCGATCTGGGCCGTTGACTCATTCTCGGGCCTCTGCGGCCTTGGTTGCTGCTGTCGGGGCCTCGGGGCAGTCGATCGACCTTGTCGGCAAGTCCAAGGGGTCGACCGGACTGGTTGATGGCTCCCGGGGCTCCAAAATTATTGCTCCTCCATCGCGATCTCCTTCTCTTCCTTCACAAAGTAGTCGACGTCGAAGAGGAGCCCTTCTTCAAAAACATTGTCTTTTTCCTTCACATTCGCCAAAGGTCGCTTCTTTTTACCCGGATCTACCTTTTCGTCGAGCGCCTCCATCAAGCTTTGCTTCGTCGCCGCTAAACTTTGATTCGTCACCGCCGTGTTTTGGCGGATAGCCTCCATAAGTTGTGCAAACCGCTGTTCCGCAAGGTTTGTTTGATCATCCGTGCCCTTCTTGATCCCTTGGATCTCCTCTTCAATTTTTCTCTCAAACCTTTCCCACCTCTCTTCCAACAAGTCGATTCTCTCCTTGGATCTCGTCGTCGCCATGGATCAACGTGCTCTTATACCAAATTGATACGATTGAGGCTTTTTGTGGACTAAAAGAGAAATTTTTTGGTGGAAGAACAATAGAAATAGGATTTTTATTGGGAATTTCAGATCTGAAAATATCAAATCTCAACTATAAATTAACTAATTGCTAAATCTCTACTACGAATAGATAACACAATTGGCTAGGAATTAATAAAAGGAAAATAGGAAAAATACTCAACTCAATTCATGTGTAACCAGGGCCGGCCAGATCCTTCAAGCTTAAGAGGGTTAATTGCTAATTAGCCTTTTACAAAGCGGCCCCCATGAAGACACGGAATTGCAAGTTTGCCATCGACCCGGTGGATCCACGCCTCCGTCTCAAATAAACCCGCACTGTATCAATACATTGATACTTGACCTCTTTCAAGAGGATGACTGCTCCCAGACTTCAATTTAAAAGGAAGCCGAACTCACCCATTAGATCTAAGTGATTTATCCATATTCTTAATCAATTCTTCATAAAACTCCGCATAACCCCACATAACTCTACCCTTTTATTTATAATAAAACTCCTAATGAGTCGTTGCCCCTAAATTACCAAAATACCTCTTGACCACGAATTTTCAGCCTAAATTACATATCTGTCCTAAATCCTCAAAATTACAGAAATGCCATTATGCTCAAAAATTATAGATTTGCCACCCTAAGTTTATCAGTATGCAACCTCTATTGTTGTGACCATCACTATCATAGCCGCACAACTGCCATTTTAGTCATCTCCATAGTTGCTACATCAATCCCTAATCCCTCCAAACCACTTCTATTATCACCGTTCGCAGCCATTATCATTGGCTTGCATTGTCACTGCCAGCATAAACAATTGGCCATGACGCTCACCCTGCAGCAAGTTGATTTTGAAAAAATATGATAAGAGATGTAACATCCTAGGAGTTCTTTTAAACATAGCAAACATGAAATTACTGCATTTGGTGAAATGCTCAAATTATACCAATCACTTTGAATGTGATAATTGGACGTCAAATTTCTAGGAGATGAGAATGTTGCATTACACATAACAAACACAACCTGGTACCTTTAGGGCAATTGTTTCTACCAATTGAGCAATTCTTCATAGGGAAGAGATGAGTGATGGAGTAAACCACACATTGCATGATCCTTATGTATGCGTATATACTAATCTGAAGGTATTTGGTGGTCCAGTGAATTTCACAATCTGGCATATATAATTCAAATGACTACAATTTGGAAAATTCAGTTTCATTCAGATGGCATTGGCTTGACTTTTATCAGTTGAGAAATTGGTGATCAATCAACAACATTAGAATCTTTATAATTCAAGTCAGAAAGCTGCTAAAGTGGTGCCAATCCTAATGACAATAAAGATGATTAACGCCAATGAGAGTGTTCCTTATCAATGATGAAAATCATCCCTAGCAACAAGTATAAAGAGATGTCTGATGCATCCTAATGTACTTTATATTTGGACAAATTTAGTCACGTTAGGATATAAAAATGAACATACCATATATACTTTGGATATAAAAGAAAATTTAAGTAAAAATTTGCTAGAGCAATTAAAGAAATTAAAACTACACATGGGTCAAATTTTAAGTAACCTTGCTATTGTATCAATTACCTGGACTTCAACTATCATAAGATGCATTGTCTGAATTACCAGTGGAAGTGCTTCACCAATCTTTACTAAACGAACATCTGCAAGATCGAATATTACCATTAATAGATGAGAGAGACGTTATCAATTGACATAAAAAAGGGACATCATCAAGTGGAGATAGTCACTTAACCGTTAATAAGTATAGGCACACTCCTATCTCCAACTTGATTTCAGTATGTGGCGGGCGTTGTCTAGCTGCAACAATGAAAACTAGTCTGATAAGGAAAATTAAGTCACTATCTTCTTGAATTTATACACAAAATTTCTATGGTCTACTGTGCTTCAAGAGATACAATGATCACGGCTACTAAAGATTAAAACTACATGCAAGGTCAGTCAAATACAATGAGGTCAAGTTGAAAATTGACCAGAGAGTACTCTCCATCCATGGACTATTTTAGCTGAAGAGAGCTACTTATATGGGTTTTCCTGCATAGAAGTTATAATTACAAGATTTTTGAGCACGTGCAATGCACATTCTACAAATAAGGAATCATGTATGCAACTACCATTTTATAAGCTGGCCACCCATGCACAGCTGTCCAGCTGCAGCCTCCCTTTGACAGTAAATATGACAAATACTTATGCAACTTTAACATATAAGAGCAAGTTACTATTCGAAATACAAATTTAAATTGGTTAATACTATCAAATTTTTAACACTTTTGAAATCAATAAATTTACTATTTTTGTGGGTTTAAGTGTGTAGATTATTGTTTTGTATGAAAAGTATTTATCTACTTATATCGCAAAATAGTTATTTAACATTTTTTTGAGAATTTTATAATTTATTTTTTATGATGTATCAATTAACTTTTTTTCAAGGGGCTATGTGAAAAACCAATCATTTCCCAAACAGTTAATGCACTTATTAATACTTACATATCCAAAACAGTACAATAAAGCTTCAAATATACGGCTAACTTTTGATTATATAAGTTCATCCTAATATATTACATAACTTTAAATGTAGAATAAACTTATTTTCTGCCATCTTAAAGCTTGGTTTGAGTTTTCTCTGTAAATGATCCTTTTGAATTTATGCAAAATATATCTTCGTGTGAATGTTTAGGGGAGGTGGGCTTCAGTATTGCGGGGTGCCGAGATCATATGAGACCATGAATTTCTGGTTCAAATTTAACTTGACTATAAAAAAGATAAAAAAGCAACATGTAGGCATAACTCTTGTCGAGAGACTGACCACTTCAAATTTGCATGGCATGGGTCGTGAGGCAGCTGAACTCTCTCAAACTGTCATGGGGGTCACATGAAAGGATCCTAGGCCGGCAACAACTTTCTTCTCCCTTTATAATAGTAGAGATGTTTAAAGCTTTGAGAGAAATTGTGGGAGAGAGGATTGGATACAGCATGCAGTATTCTCTGGATTCTGATGAGAAACGTTACTTAGGTTATATAGGAATAAATGCATAGACCTTAGATTTCAATATTCAATGGGCAAACATATCAAGACGAAATTACTTCATTGTATGTAAGATAGAAAACTGAATGTGATTGATGATGTGAATAGCAATATACTAACTAATTGATGTTTAAAAGAAACAAAACGTAGCAGGAAATAAAGATATGTCTTCCAAATGATTACAGGGACCAGCAGTCATGATATTTTTCATCCAGACTGAAGTAGCTGAAGGCATGTAAAAGCTAAATTAAGTGACATTAATATATTATCAAAAATATAGAAGAACATCAAGCTCTCGCCTTTTGAGATCCATGCCACATATCATTCTTCAACTTATGGGCATCCAACAAACCAAAGCTGCCAAACAGTTCTCCACAATTCCAGATCAAGTATAGAAATCGTTGCTCGTATGTTTCAGCGCCAGTTAAAATAAATGAAAGTGAAGCAAGATGGACATGCAAGCTATGAACCACACAAAGTTCTGATATGAAGTGGTTTTGTGTTGGACACATGTGCCCGAGGTGACACTTTTGCTTGTGCCATTGCCATTTCCTGTGTGCCCTTTCTGGAATATGGTGTGTGTCCATGTGTCATGCCACGGCTTGCTCTTTTCCGCATGCCCATGTCCATGTCCGAGCTAAGAAGTATGTGAGGTACAGTTTTCATACGATTCATTTGTTTAGAGACAAACTCTGCTTCTCTTAATCTCCCAGTTGTCTCAAGAGCATTCCTTAGATCATTCAAGTGCAGAGAGGGACATTCACTTCCCGTCTCAGTCATTCCATACAAAAGCTCAAATGCTTCTGATGCTTTTCCGTTTGCACAAAGGCCACTAATAACCCTGCCACAAACTATGGCATCCAAATTCTCGTGCATCTTCACACTGAAAAGCAGAAGATCTCGTGCCTCCAAGTACTTCTTATCCTTGCAAAGAGATTCGACTAGCTTCTCAATCTTTACGCAATACCCATTATCATAAAGCAACCCAACAATCTCAAAAGCTCTATCATTCAAGCCCCTCCCAAGAAGACAGGCAACAGCATCAGTTGAACAATCAATACTGTGACGGACTTTTCTCTCCACCATCATAGCAACTAAATTGCCAGCTTCTTCAGCCAACCCATCTTTCTTCAATAGTCCAGTGAGCACAGAATGAAACATACTTGTGCTAGGCCGATGCCCACAACTTAACATCCTTTCTAAAGCCTTCCAAGCAAATCTCATGTCCTCCTTTGCCAAGAACCCATTGATTAAAGCCTCAAATACTTTGGAATCTGGCTTGAGGTTCCATTTTACCATTGAGACCAGTAACTTATATCCTTCTCTCAGCTTGCCCTCAGTACAGTATCCCAAGATCACTGTCTTAAATGCAGCAACATCCATTGTCGCCCTCCTCTCCAGAAGCTCACTCAACAGGGTTCCAGCCTTCTCAACCTTCCCATTCCAACACAAATATTCAAATATTGGATTATAGGCAGCGACTAAAGGAATGCACACTCCTCTCCTTCGCAACACTCCCTTCCCCAATAACTCATCCACAAGCTTCTCTGCCCTCTCAAACTCACCCCTTCCACAAAGCCCCCGTATCAGCGTACTATAGCTGACTGAGTCGGTCTTCACCCGCAACTCCAGCATTCTATCGAAAACCTTCACTGCATCCTCCACATTCCCTGAACTACAGTGTGCCACCATCAGGGTATTAAAAGTGCACGTGTCCGGCCTAAACGCCACACCATTCCCACGCTCCAACACCTCCATCACCAAGTCCATTCTCCGCGCCTCGCACATCCCCTTGATGAGAGTGTTATAGGTAACCTTATTTGGCTTCAACCCCATATCGACCATCTCATCCAGCACCTCCACAGCCTTATCCACATCCCCACCTCCACAAAACCCCCGAATCAACGTCGTGTACGAAACCACATTAGGCATCACATCTCCTCCTCCTCCCCTCTTCATTCCATTCAAGAAATTACGTGCTGTCTGAACCTTCCCGGCCCGACAGAGCCCGTCGAGCAACGTGTTGTACGTCACGACATCTGGCCGACACCCGTGCTGCTGCATCAGGGGAAAAAACTCAAATGCCTCATCAAGCAAGCCATTCAAGCAGAATCCACGGACAAGGGTGTTGAAGGTGCAGGTGTCAGGCGATGCATGGCGTGATTGAAGCATTTCGTCGAACAGCTGGCGGGCATTTTGAGTCTGTCCGTGACGGAGAAGCACAGATAACAAGGAATTGAACGTGAATGTCGAAGGGGATATGTTGAACGAAGGGCTCTGCATGAGGCGGAAGAGGGTGAGAGCGTGGCGGGGGGAGAGGGAGCGGAGGATGGGATTAAAGAGCTTGTCATGGAGAATGGACGGATGGGAGTATTGGAGGGAGAGGAGGAACTTAAGAGCGGGGGTGGGCCCGGAGCGGAGGAGGAGGTGGTGGAGTAGGAAGGAAGAGTGGCGGTGGTCGAGGGAGGGGAGGCGGAGACGGAGGGCGAGGCTAAAGAGGGATAGAGCAGAGGAGGAGGGGGGAGGAGAGCAGCGGCGGAGATGGGAGAGGACGAGGAGGAGAGAGGAGGGGGAGAGGGAGGCGAGAAGCGGAGGGAGGTCAGATGAGGAGAAGGCGGTGGACGGCCGATCGATGATTATGTCGGCGATGGCGCGGGCGGCGGCGAAGTCGGCGTCGCCGCCAACGTGTTGTTGTCTAAGTTGGGAGGAGTGGAAAGAGATGAAAGATAGGCGGAGTGAGCGGTGGCGGATCATATCATGAACAAAAATGGTGAATTTGTTTGCTGGTGCATCAAACAGCGGCAGGAATTTGTTCACATCCGTTGATGATGAACTTTATGTTTTCTGGGAAGGAAACTTTTGGACGAGGGGTTGGGGAAGTTTTGGGTGAGGCGAAGTACCGTTTGCTTGATATTGCGGAGCTAGAATCTCAGAAGACAAAGCTAAGGGGATGAGCGTAAGTTGAATTTTGGAAAGTCGTTTATTGCGGATCCGTTGGTTTATTCTGATAAGTTGTGGTTGTGTTTAGATGATAAGGAGTTGGATATGCAGGTTTGTCATTCGTCTCCACATCTGATCCATGCTTTGGTACAACGGCGTGGGTGCCCATCTTTCATGTTGATTGTTGTATATGTCCCGCCGGCTCGACCATCTCGATGGCTTTTGTGGGAGCATTTGGAGAATTTAGCTGATGGGCTGGATATGCACTGCCTAGTTCTAGGAGATTTCAATGATATACTTGTGTCTACGGAGAAGTCTGGAGGTGGCATTCCCTCTCTTACTCGATGCTTAAGATTTCAGAGCTTGTTGTCTACCTGCGACCTTCTGTACCTCCATTTTGTTAATAGTCCTTACACCTGGTGTAACCTGAGGAAAGCGTTGGCCAGGGTCTATGAGTGCCTAGATCGAGTTGTGGCGAATCCTTCAAGGTGTGCTTTGTTTCCACATGCAAGAGTGTGTCATATGCCACGAATATTTTCAGACCATTGTCCCATCTTATTACAGACTGAGCCACAACTTCAGGTGAATCCTCTTAATAGACCATTTCGATTTCAAGCTATGTGGTTTCTTGCTGAGGACTTCAAGGACTCCCTTTCAGATATGTGCCATCAGGCTCATGGGGATTGTGTTGGGAAGGTGAAGCAGGTTACAGGGGACCTTCAGCTTTGGAATCGTCACTGTTTTGGTGACTTATTTCGGTGGAAAAGATGGCTAAAATGTCGTATTGATGGTGTGCAGAGGGCCATATCGTCTCATTATTCCCATCAATTGTGTTGCTTGGAGGAGAGTTTGGTTACGGAGTATGATGCTATATTATCACGGGAGGAGTATTTTGGGCCCAAAAATCTAGAAATGATCGGTTGATTAATGGAGATCGGAATACGGGATTTTTTCACGCGTCTACTTTGCATAGACGACGTAGAAATCGTATATCCATGTTGAAGGATGAGACTGGGTCTTGTATTATGGATGAGGGGGAGCTTTGAAGCCACATTCATGTCTTCTACAAAGATCTGTTCAGTACGGATGGGAGAAATAGGCGTATATTCACACACACTTTCTTCCATCTCTATCCCCTGACCAAGGAGGGTTGCTTGTTGAAAAGGTTGGGGAGCAGGAGGTTCGTGATGCCTTATTCTAGATGAAAGCTTGGAAGGCTCCAGGTATCGATGGATTTCAGGCTGGGGTGTTTCAAAATATTTGGAACACAGTTAAGTATTCCTTGACAGAATTGGTTGCGGATGCTTTGGATATAGGGAAGTTTAATGCTGAGCTTACTAGAACTTTGCTTGTTCTTATTCAAAAAATCCAGAGGCACGAGAAGATTCAGCAGTTTCGACCTATTAGTTTATGATGTGTTACCTACAAGCTGATTACCAAGGTTCCGGTTAACCGTCGTCGGCCTTTTCTTAATGGCCTTATTTGCCCCTTGCAAGCAAGCTTTATTCCAGGGAGACATGCCTCAGATAATATTTTGGTGGCACATGAGCTAATCCATACTGTCGGGAAATCCAAAAGCAAACATGGCTTCTACGCACTTAAGATTGATCTGGAGAAAGCCTATGACATGGTTAGATGGGATTTTCTGGAGGAGACTTTGAGCCTTTTTGGGTTTCCCCGGGAGTGGGTTTCCCTAATCATGTTTTGTGTCTCGTCAGCTCAGATTTCGGTGATGTGGAATGGGGAGATTTTTGAAAGTTTTGTTCCTTCAAGAGGTTTACTCCAAGGGGATCCTCTCTCCCCATACTTGTGTGTTCTTTGTATGGAGCAGCTTGGAATGCTTATTACTGAAGCTGTTGCTGATAAATCTTGGTCCCCAGTTGTGATTGGTAGAAGGGGTTTTGCGATCACACATTTGTTGTTTGCTGATGATCTGTTTCTATTTGGCAGAGCAACAGTTCAGCAAACACAACGGGTTCGGGAGATCCTGGATATTTTATGTGCTTCCTCGGGAGCTAAAGTTAATCTGGATAATCTCGATGCTTTGTGTCACCAGCTATGGGTCATCGACATGCCTCTCTTGTTTATGACTCCCTTGGCGTTCTTTCTTCTTCTGATTTGGGAAAGTATTTGGGCGTGCCTCTGATTCATGGACGTATTACTAAGAATACTTATCGGGAGGTGGTTGAAAGGATTAGTTTGAAATTATCTGGTTGGAAGTCCAAACTTTTGAGTTTGGCCGGGAGAGCCATTTTGATAAGTTCAGTTACATCAACCATTCCAACTTATTCTATGCTCACCACTTGGCTCCTACGCTATACTCTGAAGGAGATGGATAAGCTTAATCGCTCCTTTCTTTGGGGTGGCTTTGGGGGAGGAAAAAGCTTCATCTAGTGAAATGGACGGAGGTTTGCAAGCCTAAGAGTTCTGGAAGGTTGGGCATTCGTAGCATGTAGATTCATAATGAGGTACTTATGCAGAGATTGGCCTGGAAGTTCTTGATGGAACCAAAGTCTCTTGGGTGCAGATCTTAATGTCGAAATATTCCTTCCCTTATAATATCTTCCCATACATTTTTGGGTATGGATAAGTTACCCTCATTCTGGTTGTACTCTATGAAAAGCTTGGTGCATGGCTTGCTCAGTCTTAAGGATGGTCTCAGGACACGTGTGGGTGATGGTGCTACCACTAACTTCTGGAGTGACAATTGGTTAGGGGAACCACTTTGGACCATTGCCACTCCATCTCCTGAGGTTGATGTTTCTCAGGTTTTGGTGCAGGATTTTGTTCAACATGGTTCGTGGGATGTGGGAAAACTATTACTTCATGTTCCTGATACTGTAGCACAGCAGATTATGTCATATCCCCTCCCTCAAGTTTCCTCTCCGAGGGATAGTTACATTGGCGCCTTACATCTGATGGACGGTTTTCCTCGAAGTCTTCTTACAGTTTTTTGTTGGGGAATCAATCTCTGTTAGGGGTTGACCATTATGCTTAGCTATGGAAGTTGCCTATTCCTTCGCGTTGGCAGTATTTTCTATGGTTGGTATTCAAGGATATGATTGTTACTAATTCTCTGCGTCATCATTGGGGCCTGTCTGATTCAGATACTTGCTTTGTCTGTGTGATAGATGCGGAGACTGTTATTCATGTGTTGAGGGATTGTTATAAAGCAAGGAAGGTATGTGCTATCTTTTTCCCTATCTTTGAGTTTGGCACTTTCTATCAACTTCCTATGGCGGATTGGGTGAAGGAGTTTTTGGACCTTGGGACTAACTCACGGTCTCGGGTTATTCTCTTCGCTACTTGTTTATGGAAACTCTGGTGTGCCCGTGTCGACGGGTCCTTGATTACTCGGCTATTATTGATGATGAGGCATATCAGGTGCGGAGTATTTCTTACCTTGCTGCAGAAGTTTCTCGGGTCTATGGTATTCCAGGTGTTGCCCCCCACGTTCCTTTGGTTATTAGGTGGTGCCTACCTGAGTGCAGAATGGTTAAGCTTAATGTTGATGGCGCTTGTAGAGGGAATCCAGGTACTTCGGGTGCAGGAGGTATTTTTCGGAATGAGATGGGGTGGCTGGTGTTTGGGGGTTCTGCATATATTGGCTGGGGACTAATCTGAATGCGGAGCTTCTTGCCATTCATCTGGGGCTTGACATCGCCTGAGAAGAGGGTTTCGTACTCTTGTTTGTGAGACGGACTCATGTGTTGCTTGTTCGCTTTTGGAATCTCCTGATGTCCACTGCCATCCACTTCTGAACTTGGTCATGGACATTAGGGCTTTCAAATTGCAGTTTACTATTTGCACCATAAGTCATTTTCTTCGGGAGGCTAATTTTTGTGTGGATGCGTTGGCCAATTTGGGTTGGGATCTTGATGATGACCTGCGAGTCTGGGAGAGGGCACCCCCTCATTATTGTAGCTGCTTTTCTTCGATACCTCTGGGGTTGGTTGTAATAAAGGTTTTACCCTCTGATGGTAGTTCTGCCTTTATTTTCCGATGAATCAAAAAATAATAATAATGAAGGTAATTGCCATTAGGACAAACCTTTTTGCATACCGCCTAAATTTTTACTGAAGTGTACAGCCTGAAATAGCATTTTTGTTGAGTTCATCGACCGGGTTTGACAAAAATACCCATTACTGAGGTCCAAACTGAACAAACCAAAATTTTACCCAATAGACAACAGGTTCTTGAATGAGATTGGGGCGATGCGATCTGAAAGAGGGATTCTTCATCTCTTCGACGAGATCATGGAGCTGCAAATGTTTTTTTTGGGGGGGATTCTGGATCTGAGAGGAAGGAAATACTAATGATAAAATTCACAGATACTTAATACAAATGATAAAATTCAAGCAGTGGCGTTTGATTGCCAGTGACTGTAATCCTTAATAAAGCCTCCATTTAGGGCTTAAAACACAGGTTGATCTTTGATAACTCTGCACATATTAGTAATAAAAATTTTGGATTATACAATTAACACTAGTGTCTCAGTGTCTCTTATTGAATGACAAGATTTCAGTAAACTACAGTTATTATCTATCCTGTAATCAAAAAGAAAAACAAAACAACCAAAAAAAGAGGATGGAAACTAGTTATAACCGGTGTTTGTCTTATGTGAGACATGATACATATGAATCACATAGCTTAAGGTATTCAGTTTAAAGCAGTTCATCAAAAGGTGATGTATTGAACATTTGATTCGTCTGCTATGTTACAGTCTACCATGTATCATATACACACTGGCTATTTAACTGAAGATCTGAGGTAAGACCACTACATGCTATAAAATCTAGATGGAAAGTTGAAAAAATCTTTAAAAATAGTGTTAACAGTAAATTTCAGTAACACTGGCATTGACAAAACAGTCATGGAAATGAAGTCGGAGCAAAGATGCACCCGGCCCTCCTTCGCCACGGCTTCTCTAACAGCAGCTTGAATGACGTGTAAAGCTCCAGGACATGATGTTCCGTTGAAAGTCGGAGAGAGCTGATCAGAATGCTTGTAGTCCTGTTGATGGGGGGCACAGGCGGAGCAGGGGATTGCTGAGCCCGCTAGGTGTGTGGGGCATCAAAATCTGAAGCATGTGGGGGCATCAAAATCTGATGCAAATGTGTTTTGGGGGGCTGCAGACTTTACCCGATCTGATGTCTGATGTTAGGGAGAGTGCCACTGCTCATACTGTTGGTTTTGGTCCCTTCACGCCAGCCCCGGGCGTGTGGACTGATTTGGGTTCAATATTGCGTATTTGACCCCCCCATTTAGCCCTATTTTGTGCTCACATGATGCTATATTGGTCTCTAGTACATACGTATTTTCTACACATTTATTTATTAGAGAAAACACACTATTTGAGCACAAAACAGAATTTAACGATGCAATTCTGCACATTTTATATTTTTCCTAGCTTGGTCTCGATCTCACGATTCCAACGACTATTTATTTGTATTTTTCTGAGATCTGTGCTAATTACTGTGTATTTTTGAATGCAGAATACCAATTAAGTGGAGAAATACGCTCGAAATACGAGAAATACGGCCGCTGCCCAATCAGATGATGACACGTGGCGACATCGGGACCGTTCACGCTTGATCCAACGGTTCCCAGCGACCCCAGCGTTATCAAATACGCAAGCCACGTGGAACAATAGGAGCCGAACATTTTCGAGCGAACGGATCACAGTCGCGCAGCAAACGAAGAAGCGGAGGCATCTCGGGGTTCCACGTGGCGGCCATCGGATCCAACCCCGCATCATCGAACGGCTCGCGACAACCCCGCATTTTCGAAGCAGCACTCGTTACCCATGGCGACGTGGCGGCATTGCTATCGTCAGATCCTAATCGAACGGCGGAGCGCTTCTCATCACGAAACGAAGCGGATCGCGATTCATTGGGACACGCGACACAAATCCAAACACCATCCGAAGCGATCGAACGGCTGTACTTCAACCCGCATCGAACGAAAGCAATCGGGCGACGTGGCCAAGCACCGGCCACGCGATCTTCATCCGACGGCCTAGGACGATTCCGAAGCGGATTCGGATCCGAGTTCGCTTGCGCACGATTTTTGGCACACACGTGGCGCCCGTACGTTGAATCCCGCATTTTTGATAGCTGATCGGACGTCCACAATTTGCCCCGCTCGAGAAGAGCGGCCCAGATGCGTACGGGTACGGTTTTTGTGCGGGTTTGAACCCGTTAAGCCCAATAAACCCGCAATCTTATTATTTAAGCGTATTCTAGGGTTTTTGGGCGTATAATTGGCGTATTGGAGCACTTAGGAGCCGTATTTTCTTCTGCAAAAATTCTGTAAAATTCCAGAGCCTAGTTTCTAATTTCCAGAGAGTTTTGAAGACTTTTCAGAGAGAATTGGTGATATTCTCTTCAACTTTAGCTTGTATTTGGGTGTTTTAGCTTGTATTTTGCCTCTAAACTTCCGTATTTTGCTATTAAACCTATGAATTCTGATCTGAAAATTGTTTATTTCTGCACCATGAGTAGCTAAATATTTTATGTGCATGGTATGGAGTAATTAGGTGATGTGAATCGTATTCGTTGGTTGTATTATTGTGCTTAATCGCTATATTTGCTAAAGTTTTAATCGTCGCTCTTAAATCTACTTTTTTCGTATTCCAAAAGAATAGTTCTAGTAGATGATCACCCCACAAGGGTGAGATTTGATCTCTCCAAAAGAGAGCTTCATACTTCATATATACGTTTACAACTTTAGCGATATATTATTAGAATTGATGCGTTAACTCCCAAAAGGACATCTTCCGACGATTCGCTCCCAAAAGGAGGTTTCGTTGTGTTATATTTGATCAACCAAAGCTTACGATTCGCTGATCCTAATGAACCCATGCCATGTACATGCTTTTTATATCTATTTTTCACGAATTAGAGTTCGTTGTTTGCATTGATCGCACGTAACAATTCCATCACCACACACTTCTCATACCACCTTCACCATCAATATTAAAGTGTTTAGATTTTATTCATAGTTACTCTATTTGATTTAGACTTGTGGTTTCAACAGATTCTCCTGAGGATTCGACATCTGGACTCCCAGATTTTACTACTTGAACGGACTCTTGCGCTTGAGAGAAGCACCTTTCGGAGCCCACCAAGTTTTTGGCGCCGTTGCCGGGGAGAACGGTTTGTTACTACGGTTTATTTCATTCAGAGGACCTTCGGTGAGATCCTTCCACTTTATTGTATATAAACTTTTGTTTGCTTTCATATAAAAAATAATAATATTTGTGCTAGTTTATGTGGCATAGGACTCCTAGGACACAAAGGTTGACTCGACGTTTTGATATGGCTAATAATAATATGGATGAAAATTTCAGCAACAATAACGAGAATAATGTGCAACCTGGAGTGCCTAGGACTTTAAAAGATTTACTTCGACCCACTAGGACTAGCACTGCTTCATGCTTTGTTTTACCTGCCGATGCAAATTCTTTCAATTTTAAACCTGGGGTGATCCAACTCTTACCCACCTTTCATGGGTTAGACAAGGAAAATCCATATCTTCATATTAAAGGATTTGAGGAGGTTTGCTTGACTTGCTTTGATGGGAAAACTAGCGAGGATACGATATATCTTAAACTGTTCTCATTTTCATTGAAAGACAAAGCTAAGAATTGGTTGAATGCATTGCCATCACGTTCTATTACTACATGGATTGATTTGCAGGCTGAATTTCTAAAGAAGTTTTTTCCTATTCACAGGACACAGGGACTGAAGCGGCAGATTATGAACTTTGCCCAGAAAAGCGAAGAAACATTCTACCAGGCATTTGAAAGGTTCAATGAGTTGCTGCTCGCATGTCCACACAATGGCTTCGACAAAAGCAGGATTATTGGCTTCTTCTACGATGTACTGCAGCCGCAAATGAAGCAATTTGTAGAGATGATGTGCAATGGAGGATTCTTTGATAAAGAGCCAGACGAAGCTTGGACGTACCTGGAGGAGATAGCAGAAAATGCGCAGACATGGGACACCACTTCAGATTACGAGAGAGGAGGCCATTCTGCACCATCCCAGCCTACGCGAGGACTAGTTTATAATTTGAAGCAAGAGGATGCGTTGGAGGCAAAGATGGAGGCCATGATCTCAAACAAGCTTCATGCAATGAATTTGAAAGAGGCCAAGGCAGTCGAGATAGAGCAGATTTGCGCACTTTGCGACGTTGGTGGACACGACACTAGTGCTTGTCCTACACTTCCAGCCTTGAAGAGCATGTTAGGAAATCCTACTGGGGTGAATCAAGTTTCTTCGAACTACCAGAACTTCAATTCCAACAAGGGGTGGCGCAACAATCCAAACTTGAACTGGGGCCCCAATCAGCAGACTCAGCAGCAGCAGGCTCCTCCTCCGTTCCGACAACCTCAATACAACAACAACAACTATCAAGGTGGGAACCAGAGGAGGGACCCTGAGCCAGTGCAACAACAGCAGATGCAACCATTTGGCGATGCGCTTCAGCAGCTTATCCAATTGCAACAAGCCCAGATGCAGCAGCAGTAGGCTCAATTTCAGGCTCAGCAGACTCAGAATCAGCAGATGAGCGAGAGCTTGGCGAGGCTTACAGCGACATTAGAAAAAGGTAAGCTTCCATCTCAGTCAATTCCAAATCCTAATATGGGCTCATCTTCTTCTGCAGGAAATAATATGAAGCCTTGCCAAGCGGTGTCCACTTTGAGGAGTGGAAAAGAGATTCAGAAGCCTGATCCACCGAGCAGACAAGCTGAGCAGGAAGAGGGAATTCAGATCCAAGAAGAGGGAATTAAAGAACAAGAGGAGGTGCAGGAAGAGAGCACGGATGTGGGTGTGAGCAAAAGCGTCATTAAAGAGAAGGAACCCGCAGCATATGTACCTGCAGCACCTTACCCTCATCGGCTACTTCAGAAAAGCAAAGATAAGTATCAAACTGAAATTCGTGAAATTTTTCAGAAGTGCCAGATCAATATTCCATTGCTTGATGCTATTAATCAAATACCTGCCTATGCTAAATTTCTGAAAGATTTGTGCACTGTTAAAAGAAAGTTAAACGTGAAAAAGAAAGCATTCTTGACTGAACAGGTTAGCTCTATTGTGCAACAAAATACACCACCTAAATTTAGAGACCCTGGATCACCCACCATCACTTGCACCATTGGCACTAAGAAAATTGGAAATGCTTTATTGGATTTAGGATCTAGTGTCAATATATTGCCATATCCTATTTTTGTGCAGCTTGGGTTAGGACAGCTAAAGCCTACATCTGTTATATTACAACTAGCTGATAGATCTATTAAAGTTTCTAAGGGATGCATTGAGGATGTCCTCGTTCAGGTGGACAAATTTTACTACCCCGCGGACTTTATAGTTCTAGACATCCAGGGACCCCAAACTGCCAATGCTACTCCTATCATCCTAGGTAGACCATTCCTAGCTACATGCAATGCTTTAATAAATTGTAGAGATGGTCAACTGAAACTAACTTTTGGCAACATGACTTTGGACTTGAATATTTTTAATACTTGCAAGTTGCCACATGTAGATGATGAGATTGAGAGGGTGCATATGATTGATTCGTTGGTGGATGATTATATTTGTTCTGAATTTTGTGATGATGCTTCTATTGTTGAGACTTTTATCGGTGATTCTGATGACATGTCTTTTGTGCAGGAGAACGTGAAGGAGCTCAATGCGGTATGGGAGCCTAGGTTCGAGGCTTTGCCACCTAATGCATCAATTCAAATTTCATCTGAGGTGGAGGATCCAAAGCCAGAGTTGAAGCCACTTCCTGACTATCTTAAGTATGCTTTTCTTGGCGATGAAAACAGCTTCCCTGTGGTAATATCTTCTAAACTTTCTTTAGAGCAGGAAAGCTCATTACTTGATGTGCTGAGGAAACATAGAGGTGCTATTGGTTGGTTCATTGCTGACATAAAAGGTATAAGCCCTATTGTATGCATGCATCACATTTATTTAGAGGATGACGCCAAACCCACTAGAGAAATGCAACGTAGGTTAAATCCAACATTAAAAGAAGTGGTGAAAGGCGAGGTACTAAAATTGTTAGATGCAGGCATTATTTATCCTATTTCTGACAGCAAGTGGGTTAGCCCTACACAGGTTGTTCCTAAAAAGTCTGGCCTCACCGTGGTTAAAAACGAGAATAATGAGCTTATCCCAGTTAGAGCCACCACAGGTTGGAGGATGTGTATAGACTATAGGAAGTTGAACTCCTAAACTAGAAAAGATCATTTCCCTCTTCCATTTCTTGACCAAATTTTAGAGAGGGTGGCTGGACATGAATATTATTGCTTTCTAGACGGTTATTCAGGTTATTACCAGATTGAGATTGCACCTGAGGACCAAAAAAAGACCACTTTTACCTGTCCCTTTGGTACTTTTGCATTTAAACGAATGCCGTTTGGTTTATGTAATGCTCCAGCTACTTTTCAGCGATGCATGCTCAGTATTTTTGATGATATGGTTGAGAAAATCGTTGAGGTATTTATGGATGATTTTTCAGTATATGGTAGCTCTTTTCATGATTGTTTGGCTAACTTGGCTCTTGTTCTTGACAGGTGCATTGAAAAGAACCTCCTATTGAATTGGGAGAAGTGTCATTTTATGACCACAGAGGGACTTGTCCTAGGTCACCTGGTTTCTAAAGATGGTATACAGGTAGACAGAGCCAAGGTAGCGGTAATTGAGAAGCTACCAAGTCCTAAATGCGTGAAGGACATCAGATCATTTTTGGGACATGCAGGATTTTATAGGCGGTTCATCAAAGATTTTAGCGCAATATCACGCCCTCTTTGCAACTTACTTACTTTAAATGTGGACTTTATTTGGACACCTGAGTGTCAACTTTCTTTTGAAACTTTAAAGAAGTTGCTGATTTCTGCTCCTATTTTGCAGGTGCCAGACTGGTCCCTACCATTTGAAATAATGTGTGATGCAAGCAATTACGCAGTTGGTGCAGTCCTAGGCCAAAGAAAAGACAAAGTTCCAGTAGTGATTTACTACGCCAGCAAGACATTAAATGACGCTCAAAGGAATTATACAACAACAGAGAAGGAGTTGCTGGCAGTAGTCTTTGCGTTGGAAAAATTCAGGAGCTATATTTTAGGATCACCAATTTTGATATATACTGATCACTCTGCTTTAAAATATTTATTATCTAAAAAAGATGCTAAGCCTCGATTGATACGATGGATTTTATTGTTGCAGGAGTTCAATGTCACAATCAAGGACAAGAAAGGCGTGGAGAATCTAGTAGCTGACCATTTATCACGTTTGACAGTAGGCCTTGATTCAGCAGATGTGCCTTTGAAGGACTCCTTTCCCAACGAGCATCTTTTTAGCGTTTCCACCTCTCCATGGTATGCTGATATCGTTAATTATCTAGTAACTGGTAAGACCCCTGACACTTGGTCTCTTCAAGACTTTAAACGGTTCAAGTACGAGGTAAAATATTTCTTCTTTGATGATCCGTACTTATATAAATATTGTAGTGACCAAATTGTTAGGAGATGCATTCCTGATCATGAAATAACCAGTGTGATACAATTTTGCCATGATGGAGTATGTGGTGGACACTTTTCAGCGAACAAAACTGTGGCAAAAATCTCGCAATGTGGCTTTTATTGGCCATCTATGTTTAAAGACACATTTCATTATTGCAAGACTTGTGCTGCATGCCAACAATTAGGGGGTATTACTAAACGTAACATGATGCCTCTGAACCCCATTTTAGAGATTGAAATATTTGATTGTTGGGGCATAGACTTCATGGGACCTTTCCCACCTTCATTTGGATATGCTTATATTTTGGTTTGTATTGATTATGTTTCTAAATGGGTGGAAGCTATTCCTTGCAGGTCGAACGACACTTCCGTTGTGCTTAAGTTCCTCAAAGAGAACATTTTCTCTAGGTTTGGAGTGCCCAAGGCCTTGATCAGTGATGGAGGGTCTCATTTTTGCAACCGCATGTTCGCTACTTTAATGAAGAGGTTTGGGGTCACACATAAAGTTTCCACTCCGTATCACCCCCAAACCAATGGTCAAGCAGAGTTGGCAAATAGAGAGATCAAAGGAATTCTACAAAAAACGGTGAATCCATCAAGAAAAGATTGGAGTTTGCGCTTACCTGAAGCGTTGTGGGCCTACAGGACGGCCTACAAAACAATGTTGGGGATGTCACCTTACCGCCTTGTATTTGGGAAGTCTTGTCACTTACCTGTTGAGATAGAGCATATATCTTATTGGGCTATAAAGAAAATGAATTTTGATACTGATGTCTCTTTTTCTTCTCGCAGGTTGCAATTGTTGGAGCTGGAGGAGTTGAGGAGAAATGCGTACGACAATGCTAAAATTTCAAAAGAGAGGATGAAGTCCGTCCACGACATGATGATCTTGAGGAGGGAGTTCACCCCAGGCCAAAAAGTACTCCTATACAATTCCAGGCTGCACATCTTTCCTGGGAAGCTTCGCTCTAGGTGGTATGGCCCTTTCGTCGTCAAAGAAGTTTTCCCACATGGCGCTGTGCTCTTACTAAATGAAAAAGATGGAAGCGAGTTCAAGGTGAATGGCCAGAGATTGAAACATTTTCACGAGCCTTGGACCAAGGAAGCGAGCACCATGGATCTCACAAACCCACCTTCGGGTGGGAACTAATCAGGTGTGTTCTTTCCATGATTCCCTCTTCCTAACATTGAGGACAATGTCTATTTTAAGTTGGGGGGAGGGAAATAACTTTTAGGATTTTTTTTATTTTATTTGCTTTTTCTTTTTCTTTTAGGACTTTTATTTTCTAGTTCCCTTTTTGCATTGAAAAATTTTTGAGTTAAGAAATATCACCAAAGTCTATCTTTACCTAGAAATGACCCCTATGTGATGAAATTTCTCGATATTTATTCACCACCGTACACTCGTGATTTATTTTCCCCACCACTATTATTCAACATTTCAATCTCATTTTACATGAATTTGAGTGCTTGTGGTGAATTTCTTTTTACACATCTCAATGGCAAGCTTAATCGATGACTTAAAGAATCTAGAAATTATGGATTAGCAAGTGGTATGCTCTTATTGGAACACACCAAAGTTCATGTACCAATAATTCATACATTAACTGGAGCATTGTTCTTTATCTCGTATCCATTGCCATTTGCATGCTTGGTGTGATTTTGGGTAGAAAAACGTACCACGTCATTTGAAATGATTAGGATACCCATTCTTGTGAAAACTTAAAGAAGAGGAAGTTATCGCGCCACGTTGTTTATGCACACACACACAAGAAGAAAAAATGAGATGAATGAGGAAGAGAAACATGAATAAATGTGCTATTAAAGAAATAACTTGGTTGGCTCGAGTAGTACAGTCCGAGGGGCCCCTCTTGGCCTAATGCCCTATTATCGTCTGATTTGGGAGCCATTGACCGGAACCTCAATTATTTGATGGAGCGATCCAAGTTATATACTTTTCCGCGAATGTTGCTTGATGCGCGTTACGCGAAACTATGGAGAAAAGTGAAAGAAAATAGAGAATAAGTGTGCATGATTAGCGAGGCAAGAAAACTTCCAAAGCTTAAAGAAAACGCAAGATGTGGTGTGAGTTCCTATGAATAGAGATTGACGTGTGTATGTCTTGATACCATCCTACTTTTGATGCTTGCTTTGCATGAACCATCTACGCTCCACGATAAAATATTTGATTGAACGGTGTGTGCCATTGATTTTGTGTACTATGAGCTATGAAGTAATTGATAGTGAACTTGAGTCCATTTTATAACCATTTGAGATACTTGACATGCATTTTTGAAAACCCACAAGTACCATTACTAGATGAGCTTGAAATTTTAACATTAGTGTGTGGTTATCTCTTTTGTCGTAGTAGTATGATGGTGAGTAATTTGAGATCTGATAAGGTGATCTAGGCGTATTTTTAATCGCTCTTTTTGCTAGAGACTAGCAAAACGCTAGTTGGGGGGTGTGATTTGGGTTCAATATTGCGTATTTGACCCCCCCATTTAGCCCTATTTTGTGCTCACATGATGCTATATTGGTCTCTAGTACATACGTATTTTCTACACATTTATTTATTAGAGAAAACACACTATTTGAGCACAAAACAGAATTTAACGATGCAATTCTGCACATTTTATATTTTTCCTAGCTTGGTCTCGATCTCACGATTCCAACGACTATTTATTTGTATTTTTCTGAGATCTGTGCTAATTACTGTGTATTTTTGAATGCAGAATACCAATTAAGTGGAGAAATACGCTCGAAATACGAGAAATACGGCCGCTGCCCAATCAGATGATGACACGTGGCGACATCGGGACCGTTCACGCTTGATCCAACGGTTCCCAGCGACCCCAGCGTTATCAAATACGCAAGCCACGTGGAACAATAGGAGCCGAACATTTTCGATCGAACGGATCACAGTCGCGCAGCAAACGAAGAAGCGGAGGCATCTCGGGGTTCCACGTGGCGGCCATCGGATCCAACCCCGCATCATCGAACGGCTCGCGACAACCCCGCATTTTCGAAGCAGCACTCGTTACCCATGGCGACGTGGTGGCATTGCTATCGTCAGATCCTAATCGAACGGCGGAGCGCTTCTCATCACGAAACGAAGCGGATCGCGATTCATTGGGACACGCGGCACAAATCCAAACACCATCCGAAGCGATCGAACGGCTGTACTTCAACCCGCATCGAACGAAAGCAATCGGGCGACGTGGCCAAGCACCGGCCACGCGATCTTCATCCGACGGCCTAGGACGATTCTGAAGCGGATTCGGATCCGAGTTCGCTTGCGCACGATTTTTGGCACACACGTGGCGCCCGTACGTTGAATCCCGCATTTTTGATAGCTGATCGGACGGCCACAATTTGCCCCGCTCGAGATGAGCGGCCCAGATGCGTACGGGTACAGTTTTTGTGCGGGTTTGAACCCGTTAAACCCAATAAACCCGCAATCTTATTATTTAAGCGTATTCTAAGGTTTTTGGGCATATAATTGGCGTATTGGAGCACTTAGGAGCCGTATTTTCTTCTGCAAAAATTCTGTAAAATTCCAGAGCCTAGTTTCTAATTTCCAGAGAGTTTTGAAGACTTTTCAGAGAGAATTGGTGATATTCTCTTCAACTTTAGCTTGTATTTGGGTGTTTTAGCTTGTATTTTGCCTCTAAACTTCCGTATTTTGCTATTAAACCTATGAATTCTGATCTGAAAATTGTTTATTTCTGCACCATGAGTAGCTAAATATTTTATGTACATGGTATGGAGTAATTAGGTGATGTGAATCGTATTCGTTGGTTGTATTATTGTGCTTAATCGCTATATTTGCTAAAGTTTTAATCGTCGCTCTTAAATCTACTTTTTTCGTATTCCAAAAGAATAGTTCTAGTAGATGATCACCCCACAAGGGTGAGATTTGATCTCTCCAAAAGAGAGCTTCATACTTCATATATACGTTTACAACTTTAGCGATATATTATTAGAATTGATGCGTTAACTCCCAAAAGGACATCTTCCGACGATTCGCTCCCAAAAGGAGGTTTCGTTGTGTTATATTTGATCAACCAAAGCTTACGATTCGCTGATCCTAATGAACCCATGCCATGTACATGCTTTTTATATCTATTTTTCACGAATTAGAGTTCGTTGTTTGCATTGATCGCACGTAACAATTCCATCACCACACACTTCTCATACCACCTTCACCATCAATATTAAAGTGTTTAGATTTTATTCGTAGTTACTCTATTTGATTTAGACTTGTGGTTTCAACAGATTATCCCGAGGATTCGACATCTGGACTCCCAGATTTTACTACTTGAACGGACTCTTGCGCTTGAGAGAAGCACCTTTCGGAGCCCACCACGGACAAAGCTTGAAGTCGAAGAGGGGGCAGGTGTCACGGATGCCACGTCATCGACACGGCATCGCCTACGTGGCTACTATTTGGCATGTGAAGTGGCATTCTCTAGAATATTCACATGGCATGCTTGTAAATAATTGTATCTAGAATGTTCCTAGATATTCTTTTGTATTTTTTAAAAGTGAGACTAGTGGAGAAGGATCTAGAAACTCATCCTAGCCATTGGATCTAGGAAGTATCTAGAACCTTAATCTCCACTATTGGTTGTAAGGAAGAATCACCTATAAATAGATGCAATGGGAGGCATTTGTAACCATCCAAGAGTTGAAGCAGTACAAGCAAGGTATTCTCCAAGTTCTCTAGTGTTCTTTTGTGCTCTTAAGTTCTTTTTTGAGAGTGAGTGTGAGAGTTAGGCTGACTTAGCCATTCTAAAGAGGGGTGAGTGAGCTAAGTGCCGCACGGGAATGGGAGAGTCAAGTTGCGAAGCAATCCACCCGTGATAGTTTGCAGTTCGGGGACGGATGTCAACTAGCGACGTCACAGATAACGTTGGCGATGCTGAAATGGAAAAGAGGCCACCTCGCAGAGAGAAGTACATGGACATCATGTCGGCGTTCGAGGCACAATTGGACAAAGAGGAGCTCACTGTGGCTGAGGCAAAGGAACAGTTCGAGACCATGGAGGAAAGCATCGAGGAGCTACGGTCCGGGAGGGACGAGCTTCGGGAGGAGATGCTGACGGTCTTGAACTCGATAGTCGACACGCTCTAGAAAAGAGATGATCTTTTGGAGGAAACTCTGAAGGCTCAAGTGGCGGATCTTATGAAGGAGTTGGAAGAGCTCAGGGGCGAGCTTAACAAACAGAAGATGGCATGGGCGAATGGAGCGGTCGTCAGCCATCCCTTCTTGCCGAAGGTAGACATCCCCAAGCCAAAGCTATAAGGAGGTACGCGGAATGCTCGAGAACTTGATAATTTCCTATGGAATTTGGAGAAATACTTCGATGCCATGAGGATCAAGGACGATGAATCCAAGCTCCTCACGGCTCCACTCTACCTCCAAGATGTTGCTACATTGTGGTGGCATAGACGGTCCGACGACATGAAGAAGGGAATGTGCACCATCAACACTTGGGAGGAGTTCAAGGCAGAGCTCAAGAAGCAATTCTATCCCGAGAATGTGGAGAATGAAGCACGAGGTAAACTGTGCCACCTTACTCAGAAGGGTTCTATTTGGGATTATGTGAAGGAATTTTCAGAGTTGCTCCTTGAGATTCCCGACATGAGTGAGAAGGATTCGATCTTTGCCTTCATGGATGGCCTCGCGGGATGGGCCAAGATGGAGCTCCAGAGGCAGAGAGTCCAGAACCTCGCACAAGCTATGACCGTGGCAGATTCGTCGATCGAGTTAAGAAGATGGACTCCGATTCCGGCAAGCCAAAGGAGAAGAAGGTGAACCATGGAAAAGGTGGGGGAGAAAAGGAGAAGCAGTCCATAGACACCCACCCCAAGCCAAGTCAGTGGAAGGGCAAGTCCACTAAAAGGTCCAAGGCAGATCGTCCGAATCTCCAATGCTACTTTTGTGATGGTCCTCACAAGGCTCGAGAATGTCCGAAGAAGTCCAATATTGCGGCCTTAATCCAAAAGGAAGAAGAGAAGCAACAAGAGGAAATGCAGGTGAACTTGTTGCAGCTACTCAATGCCATTCATGCCAAGGTGGATGAAGGGCCAAGAGGGCCAATGTTCGTGGAGACGGAGATCACGGGTAAGGTGTTCAAAGCTTTTCTCGATACTGGTGCTTCCCACTTCTTGATTTCTGGTAGGGTGGCCGGGGATTTGGGGCTTGCGGTGGATAAAGAGAGATGGGTCATCAAGGCTGTCAAATCAGAACCTACTCCTATCGTTGGCATGGCACGACAAATCTCAGTGAAGATGGGAGAATGGTCGGGGCCGGTGGACATGACGATGATCGGGATGGATGAATTTGATGCGGTCATCGGATTGTAGTTCTTGGATCGGATGAAGGCGGTGTTGGTCCCGTACGCCAACACGATGTGCTTACTCGAAGGCAAGGAATGTACGATTCCGATACAAAGAGAGAAGGCCTTCTCAAGCAAGATCCTCTCGGCTATCCAACTCTCGAAGGGGGTTCGGAGAACATACCTTCATTGCTGCGATGAAGATGGAGGAAGGCCCAACCAAAGATGAAGAGGTCCCTACGGAGATCCAATCGGTCTTGGAGGAGTACCAAGACATTATGCCTGAGAAGCTGCCTAGCAAGCTACCACCTAAGAGGGAGGTGGACCACATGATCAAGCTGATGCCAGGAGCGCAACCACCAGCAATGGGACCATACCGGATGGCTCCACCGGAGTTGGAGGAACTTTGGAAGCATTTGAAGGACTTGTTGGATGTAGGGTACATTTGACCATTGAAGGATCCATATGGTGCACCTGTGCTATTCCAGAAGAAGCATGATGGATCTCTCCGATTGTGCATCGACTATCGGGCGCTCAACAAAGTCACGGTGAAGAACAAGTATCGAATACATTTGGTACAGACTTATTCGACCGACTGGGACAAGCGAGGTACTTCACCAAGCTAGACCACAGATCGGGTGTGAATCGCCAAAGGAGACGAGCCCAAGACGGCATGTGAGTCCTATGAATTTTTAGTCATGCCTTTTGGACTCACAAATGCACCTCCTACTTTTTGCACAATGATGAACAAAGTATTGTAGCCTTTCCTAGATCTCTTTGTCGTAGTCTACCTTGAGGACATAGTGATCTATAGTCGAGACATGGTGAAGCTTCAGGAGCACTTGAGGCAAGTGTTCGATGCCCTTTGTCAGAACAAGCTCTACGTCAAGAGGGAGAAGTGCTCGTTCGCACAGAAGGAAGTTGTGTTCTTGGGACACATCATCGGACGGGCCAGATACGGATGGACCAAGGGAAGATTCGGGCCATCCAAGAGTGGAAACCTCCCACCAAGGTGACGGAGCTGTGATCATTCCTCGGGTTGGCGAACTACTACCGGAGATTCATTCGAGGATACTCAGCTATCGCAGCTCCACTGACTGACTTACTGAAGAAGAATCGGGCTTGGGACTGGAGCCCAGCGTGCCAGGAAGCGTTCAAGGGACTGAAGAGAGCCGTGATGGAGGAGTCGATTCTCTCCCTTCCAGACTTCAACAAGCCTTATGAAGTCTACACCGATGCAAGCGACTTCACCATCGGAGGGGTATTGATGCAAGATGGGCACCCCACCGCATATGAGAGTCGGAAGCTGAACGACACCGAACGGTGGTACACTATGCAAGAGAAGGAGATGACGTCGGTGGTCCACTGCTTACGATTGTGGAGGTACTACTTACTTGGCTCCAAGTTCATAGTGAAGACGTACAACATGGCCACTAGCTACTTCCAGACGTAGAAGAAGTTGTCCCCCAAGCAAACAAGATGGCAAGACTTCTTGGCGGAGTTCGACTACACGTTGGAATACAAACCGGGCCGGGCAAACTTGGTGGCAGATGCACTAAATCGGAAGGCGGAACTTGCAGCAATGGTAAGCCGACCACAAAGTTCCTTGCTCGATCGCATAAGAGAAGGCATAACACAAGATCCAACGGAAAAGTCCTTAGTGGAGTATGCCAAGGAAGGAAAAACTCAGAGGTTCTGGCTGGAGGACGGCTTGCTCTATGCCAAAGGATTGCAGGTGTATGTACCATCGTTTGTGAACCTAAGGCATGAAGTTATGAAGGAAAGTCATGACTCTCCATGGGCGGGGCATCCAGGAGTGCATCAGACATTGGCACTACTGGAGGACGCGTACTATTGGCCTCGGATGCGGTACGATATTGAGGCCTATGTGATGACTTGTCTTGTGTGCCAACAAGACAAGGTGGAGCAAAGAGCATCGGTGGGACTTCTCAACCCATCAATTCCAGATAGACCACGGGAGAGCATTTCCATGGACTTCATCATGGGGTTACCTAGGTCCAAAGGGTGAAACATCATCATGGTGGTGGTCGACAGATTCTCGAAGTACGGGATCTTTATTCCAGCACCATCAAAGTATCCAGCGGATGTAGATGCCCCATTGTTCTTAAAGCATGTGGTGAAGTATTGGGGGCAACCAAAGAACATCGTGAGCGACATGGATGCTCGCTTCACAGGGAGATGTTGGTTGGAGCTCTTCAGATTGCTGGGATCTGACTTGAGCTTCTCCACCAGCTTCCACCCTCAAACGGATGGCCAGACAGAGATGGTGAACAGGCTACTGGAGATGTACCTGATGCATTATGTGAGTGCCAACCAGCAGGACTGGGCGAAATTGTTGGATGTGGCACAGTTCTCGTACAACCTACAGAGGAGTGAGTCGACCAGGAAGAGTCCGTTCGAGATCGTGATGGGTCAACAACCACTCACTCCAAATGCCATAGCTACATGCTACAAGGGGAGTAGTCTAGCGACCTACAAATTTTCTAAGGAATGGCAAGAGCAGAACGGGATGGCTAAATCGTGCCTTAATAAAGTCACGAAGAGGATGGTGAAATGGGCAGACAAGAAGCGGAGACACTGTCACGCCCCGCTTCCCATTAAACTTGAGAGCGAGGACGTGAACGAGCCCGCTTGTGCAAGTCAGGAGGAGGTACTTTTGCTTTTCTTTCCCCTTGACTTATCACAATAAGCGTCTGTGTAAAAACTGCAGGTTCTTGCTTGCATTACTTAAAAACAACGCAGATAAAAAACATTATTACAATCTCAAATTTCTCAACGGAATTACAACAATGTAGAAAAGAGGAGTGGGTCTTATGACCGTACAACAATTGAAAAGAAGTGCAATGAAAGTGTGCTAGTTCAACAAGTCTTGGTTCACTGGTTCAGCTATCTCAGCTGGTCCTCCTGGTAACCTGTCTCGTAACCTGACATACATTCAAACAAAATGAATGTATGTCAGCAAGGGTCTGCAAGTAGATGTCAGATGACCCAAGGCAAGATATATATAACAAGTTATATATATAGCAGTTTTACAGCAATTAAAAGTATTTACACTAGCATGTATTTCAATGAACTGAAGCAGTTAAAACAAATATGAAAAGTTACACTAGCATGGTAGTTAAAGCAACAAGTTACATTAGCATGGTAGTTCAGTAATAAAAATTGACATGGCAGTTGAGTAATGTAATATCAGTCTGTAATTAACTTTCTTTTTCAATTATTTGACTGTGTGTGCAAGTCCGTGAATAAGATTCCCGCCGTTAGACGAATAGTAAATAAATACACCTTCAAGTGCCCCCGAAGGCGACTCGTTTACTACCGGCTAGTGCCCGGGAACCAACCCCACCCAAGTGTATTTTCCTGAATCACGTGCCAGGATGCTAATCCGCCATATACTGAAACACGAGTCCAGACTAGTCGCATGCGACGTAATCACATGTGACCGACGAGATTAACTAATAGCCAACGGCAGTAACATCTGGTAGCCAACGGCAACTGGTAGCCAACGGCATTTAACTACGGGAGCCAACGGCATTTAACTACGGGAGCCAACGGCATTTAACTACGGGAGCCAACGGCATTTAACTACGGGAGCCAACGGCATTTAACTACGGGAGCCAACGGCATTTAACTACGGGAGCCAACGACATTTAACTACGGGAGCCAACGGCATTTAACATTCTATAAGTATCAACAGTTCTAAAATTAACCGTACATGTCCAGAAACATTACCATTCACAAAGTGTGTACATTTCGATTATTCAGGGGTCCACACACACGCACACGAGTTTAAGTCTAGCAGTTCTAAAAAGTGTGTGTTTGTGTCAGCAATTAATTGTGCAACATCAAATCTCACAAAAACATAAAATAACTGCACGCTTGCCTGACTGGGACAGTTTGGGTTGTCCGAGTAATGGTAGGAAAGTTCGCGACGTATCTGCGTCATTAAATAATAACATTTATTATAATGAATAAAAGTGCTGAAATCGAGAATTAATGATTTTGATCAGAAAGTTAATTATTCTTGTTATTGTTCTAAATTAAGAGATGTCAAATTCTATGTCGTTGGGTTCGTTTTGATGGGTACTACGTAATGGTGATACCTGTTCTCTATTTTGGCTACACAAATTAAGGAATTAAATCTATTGTGAGTTAACAACAAAATTAAGTTGAGCCCTAAATTGTGTTCGTCTAATTATATGGGGTTCACTGGCTAGGGTGGCGGTTATATTGGGTTATATAAACATGGTACACCTTATTAATTTAATATTCTAATACTCTTACTTTATTTACAGTCAACAACATGCTGAAATGACCATAGCACTTAAATAACACTAATTACAACTAACTAATATTAACAAAGTTAATCACAAGGTTTAACATCTCAATTTAATTGTGCACCTACCACACCTACTAGGTTTGACTAGGAAAAAAAAACTAACATGATAAAACTTACTTTATCTACTAACATATAATAAAATATCTTATCCCCTAAAAATAATTCTTGTCCTATCCCCCTTGCTTTATCTCTCTTACCCTATTTTTTTTATACAAGGCTGCCTCCTCCTCTTCTGTCTTTCATTCTTCTTCATTTCATTTTGTTTTTTTATTTCCTTTTCATGGCAGCAAGGCAACCAACGCACACACGCACGAGGAGGAGATAGAAACTCACGCACGCACTCAAGGGGAGAGCTGCCGACGGCGACGGCGGCTTCCGGCCAGGCGGCGGCGGCGGGCAGGGGTCCAGGCGGCCGGCGCGGGCTGAGCTGCGGCGTGGCTGGTGGCGCGCGCAAGGTGAGGGGTAGGGGTTCGGCCTAGGGAGGAAGAGGAGGAAGGAGGAAGAAGAAGAAGTTGAAGGGTTTGATGTTTTGAAATCTAAAGTTTGTGTTTTTGAATTCAGATTTGAAGTTTGCCTGGATCTGAAATTGTTTGATACTAGTTTTAGAACTGAGTTTGAATTGAAAATGGGTTTGGCTGATTTGCTTGGGTTGAAATTGTTTTGATTTGGAGAAGGAATAATTTGGCTAAATTTGTTTGAGGTTTGTTTTTGGTGGTGGATTGTAGGAATTGATAAATCTGAAATTTTGATTTGGGTTTTCAGCTCTTAGAATCTGAATTTTGATTCTGGATCTGGAATTTGGGTTTCTCTGATTTGGGTGTTTGAACAGGGCTTGATTTGGGTTGTGGATGGTTTCTGATTTGGGGAGGAATTGATTCGGGCTGATTGAGGTTGGGATGCTTTGCAGAGAAGATGGGTTTTGCAGATGATACTGCCTTAAGAAGAAGTTTGACAGGGAGCAATTTTAATGTGATTAGGTGTTGGATTAGGATGTGTATTAAATGGTGTTTGTTGACAAACGAGGGAAGAATGCATCTGGCCAAGCACGTTTCCCTTATCATTCAAATAAAGATTGCCGGTTTGGGATTAGGGCAATTTAATGAGATTTGTTGACTCTGTGCAAGCGAAAATGAATCTGCCTACGAATTGGCTTACTCCCTACACAAGATTTAAAAGTGAAAGTTTAAGCTTAATAAAGTGTTTAAGGTAATTATTAAACTTAACATAAGTGATTAGGAAAAACAACAATAGTAATTAGTAAATATGACAAAAATAATTAGCAAAATAATCAAATTAGAGTTTTTAATTAAACGTGATGGTTAATTAATGACAATCCGGTAAAAACGGAAATACCGACTCGCACACGCATAACAAGAAACGCACGGACGAAAAAAAATCCAGATGTTCGAAAGGAAATTACCGATACACATGACTAAAGCACGACTAAAAATACCGGCCGTTACAGACACGCAGAATACCAAGTAGGGGACTTGGTACTTGTCAGGCTTTCGACACTAGACCGGCATAAAGGACTGCATAAGAACCTGATAAGGAAGTATGAAGGCCCATTTTCGATCATTAAAAGAGTGGGCAACGTCGCATATAAGGTGGAACTTCCTCCAAATATCAAGTACCATCCAGTTTTTCATGTGAGTATGTTAAAGCCATGAAGACCCGGAGGACTGAGCCGATGGAAATATTCTTATGCGCCAGTGACGTGCGTTTATATTTTATATATTTACGCATGTCTTCTTTGTGTTTTTTCGTTGTTTTCCATCGTCCCGTATACATTTTCTTGTGATTTCTAGTTTTCTTTCACTTCTTTGTATTTTTGTGTATTTGCAGGAGATTGCCAGCGTTGGGAACATATAATGAAGATATCATGAGCCCCAGAGCAACGGGAGGAGTCGCGCACGATCTAGAGGGTCAAGTGATGAAGATTTCCATTTCTCAGCCCTCAACCAATCGGGTGGACACAGCCACCCGATCGGTTGATGCACGCGTATCCGACTTAGACGAAGGCTGAAGTGAGGAGCAGCTCAACTGACCGGTTCGTCGACCGGTTGAACACAGCAGAGCTCTCGGCCATTTGGAGCTGAATTCCAATCGACCGGGTGGCATCTCACCCGATCGGTTCATCTGTACTGAATTTTCCAAACAATGACCCGGAAAGCTCAACCGATTGGTTCGCTGACCGTGTGAAGTCGACAGAACTCTCTGTCTTTTTTGGGGATAATTCCAACCGATCGATTGAATGCTCAACCGATCGGTTCACCTGATGCCGCATCGGCCCAAATATCGAACCGATGGCTCCACCCGCTCTCCTTAGCGCCCAGTTGAAGCTCCCGAAGCCGACGGCCGAAGCATCTAGCAGCTCACCTGATCCGTTGATGCTTCAACTCATCGGGTGACGTCGATTTGTATAAATAGTTGGGTTTTAGAAAAGGGGGCTGTTATTTTTTCTGTCTTTTTCTTGTACGGTGACGGCTGGAATTTTATTGCATTTTGTAAGTCTTCTGATTGCTTTAAAAACTTTAATATTATCTTAATACCTTTGCTACTATCTCGTTTCAATTGCTTGATCATGATTTCTACCGTTGATTTTCATTTAGATTGCTTTTTAGCTATGATTTGTGAGTAGTTCCCAAATCAGGGATTTTAGTGGAAACCCCTTCGTGGGTTCTCCCTAATGCGTCCATAGGACTAGGATTTCGATATGGGTTAGGAATTTGGATGGTTACGCGGGGTGTTTTATTGTCATTGGCGGGAAAAAGACCGCCTTTGACCGTCGGGCCAAGGGGGAATAAACTTGGCGGTTGACTCCTGATTCAGGTTCAATATTACATATTTAACCCACCATTTAGCCCTATTTTGTGCTCACATGATCCTACATTGTTCTCTAATTCATACGTATTTTCTACACATTTATTTATTAGAGAAAACACACTATTTGAGCACAAAACTGCATTTAACGATGCAATTCTGCACATTTCATATTTTTCATAGCTTGGTCTCGATCTCACGATCCCAACGACTATTTATTTGTATTTTTCTGAGATCTGTGCTAATTACTATGAATTTTTGAATGCAGAATACCATTTAAATGGAGAAATACGCAAAGAAATACGAAAATACGGTCGGCAGCGAATCAGAAGCCGCCACGTGGCAGCATCCTAACCGCTCCCGCTCAATCCGACGAACGTGATAAAGGGGTGACGTGGAAAAAGATCGACCGTTGGATGATGATCCAACGGCCTAACTCGCAGCGGAGATTCACACAGCCGCGGGGTGACGTGGCTCGATCCACGCCGTCCTTTATTCATCCGACGGCAGCTGTGAGAGAGAGAGAGACGGAGGGCTGATGAGCGTTGGATGTGAATCCAACGGTGAGATTCGAAGCAGCGAAGCGGTCAGCTCTCGAGCGCAGGATCAAGATCTAACGGCTGTAATCCATCCCGCCTCGCGAATTCGATTCGATCCGACGGCAGCTCCGCGATCCTACGGCCCGTGTTTACCCCGCTCGAATCAACCCTCATCCGACGGTCCATCAAATGCAGCGGCAGCGGAAAATTCAACGAAAATCTTGGGGCGACGTGGCTCATTTCCAAGCATCCGATCCCGATCGGACGGAGGCGATCACGCCTGAAGCGAACGAAGCGGCAGCGAACATTAGGGGGCGACGTGGCGTGCTTGGCGCCGTTCGATTCTGATCGAACGGCCGAAATCAAACCCGAGTTTAAATCGAGCGGATGCGGATTGATGCGGGTTTTGCACGAAAAATAAAGCACACGCGGCGCCACCAAGGCAGATCCCGCTTGGATCAACGGACGTTGTTTGCTCCGACTTAGATGTGCGGCCTGGATGATGCGGGCGCGAATTCATTGCGGTTTTAGACCCGTTAGCACTCCCCAAACCCGCAATCTCTTTATAAAAGGTATTTTAGGGTTTTTTGAGCGTATTCAAGCAGATTGGGGCGTATTTTGGGCGTATTGGAGGCTCTAGAAGCCGTATTTTCCCCCTGAAAAATTCTGTAAAATTCCAGAGGCTTGTTTCTAATTTCCAGAGAGTTTTGAAGACTTTTCAGAGAGATTTGGTGATATTCTCTTCAACTTTAGCTTGTATTTGGGTGTTTTAGCTTGTATTTTGCCTCTAAACTTACGTATTTTGCTATTAAACCTATGAATTCTGATCTGAAAATTGTTTATTTCTACGCCATGAGTAGCTAAATTGTTATTGTGCATGATATGGAGTAGTTAGGGGCTATGATTTGTGTTAGTTTGGTTGAAATTCCATGTGCTTAATCGTTAAACGTCGCTAAAATTGTAATCGTTGTTCGTAAATCGACTTTTTAGATTCCAAAAGAATTAATTTAGTTGATGATCGCCCCAAAAGGGTGAGTTTTGATCTCCCCAAAAGGGAGTTTCATACCGTAGTTTTGATCTCTCCAAAAGAGAGTTTCATATCGTATTATAGTTTTAGCGACGATCGTTTTGAATATTTTGTTTGAACCCCCAAAAGGGCATCTTCCGATGAATTGCTCCCAAAAGGAGAATTCATTGAGTTATATTGGATATTTTTCCCGGTGAATTGCTCCCAAAAGGAGAATTCATTGCGTTATACCTATCAACCAAATTAATACGAATCGTTGACCCTAACGAACCCATACCATGTGCAAACTTTATATATATATTTTCTTACACGTATTTCCTCGTTCAACACCATTCACATCATCACCTAAAGTGGTTAGTTTCTTTCCGTAGGATTTCTATTTGATTTGAGCTGTGGTTGCAACAGATTTCTTCCCGTGGATTCGACACCTGGACTCCCAGGTTTTACTACTTGTACAGACTCTTACACTTGAGAGAGAGCACCTTTTCGGTCCCACCAAGTTTTTGGCGCCGTTGCCGGGGAGGAATGGTTTGTGACTACGGTTTATTTCATTTAGAGGACCTTCGGTGAGATCTTTCCACTTTATTGTACATAAACTTTTTTTTATTTTATTTCAAAATGGAATATATGAACTTCTATTGCACGAACAATCTTTATGATGCACGATATGCTAATGCACACAAGCATAGAATGGAGAAGCTCAAAATTGTTAATTTTAATCAAACTGACTGTGAAACTTTCTTTCAGGCCTGGAGGAGGTTCACAAACATTATATCGAGCTATCCGCAGCATGGGTACACAAATGAAGAGCTTATGGCGTTCTTCCTAGATGGACTACATCCACAGCTGCAGGAATTATTGGGAAGCATGACGCCGACAGTGGCGTGGGAATACATGGAGTCTCTGCAAGAAAACGAAGAAACCGTGGAAGAGACTTCAGAGAGCGATTCAACGGAGCCTTCGTGCCTCGATCAAGAAGAGCAAAGCGTAGACGTACCTTTGCAATCCTTGAAAGAGGAAGCTTACCAGACTATTCAGACACAGGAGGCCACATCCCATCAATTCCAAGAAAATTTACTCGCTCGGAGTCGGCAGATTCAAAAATCTATTGAAGATCTTAATTGGATTGCCACTTGCTTAGAAGAAAGTAAGGCTTTTGAAACTCAATTTCAAGATTCTAATACGAGTTTATCTTCTATTGCAGGAATATCGAGCGAGCCATGTCACGTTGATGACACGAATAAAAATATATACATGGCAGAAAGTGTGTGCGAAAGAGAGGATGAGCTAGCAATTTTGGATGAACGAGAGGAGGAAACAGCTAGGGAAAAGGGTTTTGAGATTATCGCCATGGAGTCAGAACCATGCCCTCCTCCAGTTTTGTCCCAAAATCATTTATCCCTCTCTCCATTGATCGAGCATCGTACAGAGAGTAGTGCATATCTTTCAGGGAGTAGTCGTCAACTTATTTTAATTTCTTTCACTTATTTTGATGACTACATTTGGAATAATTTTATTTCGAAGAATTTTAAACTAAAATGGATTGACGTGACTCATCTCTTGCAGGATATAGGTGGACATCTTATAGAGATGCTGGGAGTTACGTTGCTGGGATCCAGTTTAGTCGTTGGAGGAAGAATAATCGCCGAGGAGCGCAAGGAGCAAATTGAACAACTTCCTCCACCATCAAAGATTCGGGATCCGCCATTTGATCACGGTGTGTTCTTTCCAGTAGTGTAGTTTTTATATGCTTTCTAGGTTGCTTGCTTGAATAAACTCGTACCTCTTCTGACATTGAGGACAATGTCCATCTTTAGTTGGGGGGTGTGTATGAGACCTTAGGATTTTTTTTTGAGAAGAATAAATCACCAAATCTCATCTTTTAAAACTCATTAATATGCCTCTAATGCGGATGATTATACATTACTTGTGTTCTAAAAATTGTTTATGGCTTGATTAATTATTTTTCCTACATGGAATTGCCGTTAATATGCTATTCATGAAAATTTTCAATTTCCATGATTAATATCTCGAAATAGTTTGAATTGATTTCATGCATGCTAATGTGATGGAAAAAGCTTAAGTATACACGATTTTTAAGAATAGTTTTCAAGTTGAAGAGGAATTTGGCCTTTGTTATTAATGTTTATATTCATGTTGATGGGTTTTGAGTTGCTTACAAAAAGATGGAGAAAAGAAAGAAAAGAAAGAAAAGAAAAATAAATGAAAAGAATGAAAAATGAACGATGAAAAATGAATGAATGAGTATGTCACTAATAGATAACTTGGTTGGCTCGAGTAGTACAGTCCGAGGGGTCCTTCTTGGCCTAATGCCCTATTATCGTCTGATTTGGGAGCCATTGACCGGAACCTCACTTATTTGATGGAGCGATCCAAGTTATACTTTTTTCTGCGAATGTTGCTTGATGCGCGTTACGCGGAACGAATAAAAGAAAAGAATGGTGAATACACTAAGCAACTTCAATACCCATGTCTTGAATGATTATTTTGATAGGCCAATTCCTTGGAAACAAGAAAACTAGTTTATAACGACGTGTTATACTTTCGCTTGCGCAAAGCCATGCTTGTATGATTTTTATTCAAATTAAATTAGAGAAAATATCATGTGATTGATTTTGTTCATGGATGTGTATATTGATGGCCAAGACCATGTTGGAATGCGTATTATTGAGCCACGCCATGAGCAATTTGAAAGAACTTATTGTGTTATTACTCATCCGTATTTATCGCTATTTTTGCTAGAGACTAGCAAATCGCTAGTTGGGGGGTGTGATTCGGGTTCAATATTACATATTTAACCCACAATTTAGCCCTATTTTGTGCTCACATGATCCTACATTGTTCTCTAATTCATACGTATTTTCTACACATTTATTTATTAGAGAAAACACACTATTTGAGCACAAAACTGCATTTAACGATGCAATTCTGCACATTTCATATTTTTCATAGCTTGGTCTCGATCTCACGATCCCAACGACTATTTATTTGTATTTTTCTGAGATCTGTGCTAATTACTATGAATTTTTGAATGCAGAATACCATTTAAATGGAGAAATACGCAAAGAAATACGAAAATACGGTCGGCAGCGAATCAGAAGCCGCCACGTGGCAGCATCCTAACCGCTCCCGCTCAATCCGACGAACGTGATAAAGGGGTGACGTGGAAAAAGATCGACCGTTGGATGATGATCCAACGGCCTAACTCGCAGCGGAGATTCACACAGCCGCGGGGTGACGTGGCTCGATCCACGCCGTCCTTTATTCATCCGACGGCAGCTGTGAGAGAGAGAGACGGAGGGCTGATGAGCGTTGGATGTGAATCCAACGGTGAGATTCGAAGCAGCGAAGCGGTCAGCTCTCGAGCGCAGGATCAAGATCTAACGGCTGTAATCCATCCCGCCTCGCGAATTCGATTCGATCCGACGGCAGCTCCGCGATCCTACGGCCCGTGTTTACCCCGCTCGAATCAACCCTCATCCGACGGTCCATCAAATGCAGCGGCAGCGGAAAATTCAACGAAAATCTTGGGGCGACGTGGCTCATTTCCAAGCATCCGATCCCGATCGGACGGAGGCGATCACGCCCGAAGCGAACGAAGCGACAGCGAACATTAGGGGGCGACGTGGCGTGCTTGGCGCCGTTCGATTCTGATCGAACGGCCGAAATCAAACCCGAGTTTAAATCGAGCGGATGCGGATTGATGCGGGTTTTGCACGAAAAATAAAGCACACGCGGCGCCACCAAGGCAGATCCCGCTTGGATCAACGGACGTTGTTTGCTCCGACTTAGATGTGCGGCCTGGATGATGCGGGCGCGAATTCATTGCGGTTTTAGACCCGTTAGCACTCCCCAAACCCGCAATCTCTTTATAAAAGGTATTTTAGGGTTTTTTGAGCGTATTCAAGCAGATTGGGGCGTATTTTGGGCGTATTGGAGGCTCTAGAAGCCGTATTTTCCCCCTGAAAAATTCTGTAAAATTCCAGAGGCTTGTTTCTAATTTCCAGAGAGTTTTGAAGACTTTTCAGAGAGATTTGGTGATATTCTCTTCAACTTTAGCTTGTATTTGGGTGTTTTAGCTTGTATTTTGCCTCTAAACTTACGTATTTTGCTATTAAACCTATGAATTCTGATCTGAAAATTGTTTATTTCTACGCCATGAGTAGCTAAATTGTTATTGTGCATGATATGGAGTAGTTAGGGGCTATGATTTGTGTTAGTTTGGTTGAAATTCCATGTGCTTAATCGTTAAACGTCGCTAAAATTGTAATCGTTGTTCGTAAATCGACTTTTTAGATTCCAAAAGAATTAATTTAGTTGATGATCGCCCTAAAAGGGTGAGTTTTGATCTCCCCAAAAGGGAGTTTCATACCGTAGTTTTGATCTCTCCAAAAGAGAGTTTCATATCGTATTATAGTTTTAGCGACGATCGTTTTGAATATTTTGTTTGAACCCCCAAAAGGGCATCTTCCGATGAATTGCTCCCAAAAGGAGAATTCATTGAGTTATATTGGATATTTTTCCCGGTGAATTGCTCCCAAAAGGAGAATTCATTGCGTTATACCTATCAACCAAATTAATACGAATCGTTGACCCTAACGAACCCATACCATGTGCAAACTTTATATATATATTTTCTTACACGTATTTCCTCGTTCAACACCATTCACATCATCACCTAAAGTGGTTAGTTTCTTTCCGTAGGATTTCTATTTGATTTGAGCTGTGGTTGCAACAGATTTCTTCCCGTGGATTCGACACCTGGACTCCCAGGTTTTACTACTTGTACGGACTCTTGCACTTGAGAGAGAGCACCTTTTCGGTCCCACCAACTCCCTAGCCACAGCTCACGCCCTTAGCGTAGACATTGAATCCTTGCGCGTGGGAACGTCAGGATGAGATGTCGGGAGTAATCGTTGCGAGCTTAGTGCTCCCGGAGTCGGTCGGTGTTAATGGACATGGGAATGCCCACCGACCGAACCTGGGTAGTCCAGCATATTATCCTGGTCATCGACCAAAATATCGGGCCCATGGGACGCTGGTATCACTCTTAGAGGCAACGTCTCACCACTAAACCCTAAATCCTATCGTATTCCTATCCGTAGGTCGTAATAGCGAGAACACATGATAGAGTGGAAACCGAAGTCCTAGGTTTCCTTTTATATCGTTTATCCTCCGTATTTACATTCTGTGACAAACCATCGATCGTACAGGCTAGCTCACCCATCGGGTGAACCGTTTCCTACTTGACACAAGCACAACACATGCCTCCCTGTGTTCGACCCCCAAGCCACACTACCATACAATGCGCTTGCAGTATAAATATTTAAATCTGGTATCCCCAATCATATTGCACTTGTATGCTCTAAACTAGGGGACGTCAAGCTTTATGGCGCCGTTGCCGGGGAGGCAACGTGCTTGTTAATTTTATGACCATTTGAACCCTTGAGTCTAGCTCACATCTTCACCTCGCGATAATTTTCGCATTCTTCATTTTTATTTTTATTTTCTACTCTTTAATTTCCATTTTTATCTGTTTCTATCCCATACTTTCTTCACGGGCGTTTGTTGTTTTTACATGCGCAGGAATACAAGGAGTCTCGACGACTTGATTCCTTTAGATCCGAAGATCAATGCCACCGTGAGGCATTTGAACACAGAGAAGAGAAGAAGAGAAGAATTTGCAGCCATGGGAGAGAATACCCCTCCGCAGAAGTCCCTGCTGGAGTACTCGATGCCATCCATCGGGTCCACCTCCTCCATCCAACCTCCGGCTATTACGGCACAGAGTTTCGAGCTTAAGCTATCGTTAGTGACGTGGATCCAACAGGATCAATTTTCTGGGGCACCCATGGAGAGCCCTATTGAACATCTGGATTCCTTCCTTGAGAAGTGTGACACATTGAGGATTAATGGTGTCACGACTGAAGCTATCCGACTGAAACTATTCCCCTTCTCTCTGCGGGATAAAGCCAAGTAATGGCTTAGGGGAAAGGACCCGAACACTTTCAATACTTGGGAGAAGCTCTCGAACGCTTTCTTGACTAAGTTCTTTCCCCCGGGGAAGACGATGAAGCTGAGGAGTGAGATCTCCTCTTTCTCCCAAGCCAGCTATGAGTCCCTGCACGAAGCTTGGACGAGATACAAAGAGATGCAGCGGAGATGCCCTCATCACGAGCTTCCAAAGTGGCAGATTATAAATCTGTTCTATAATGGGTTGAGGGATGACCTAAAATCTTCGATGGACGCCGCGGCTGGAGGGTCCTTTGTGTCGAGAAACGAGAAAAATGCCGGCAACATCTTAGAAAAAATGGCATCAAACAATGAGCGGTGGTGCGATGAGCATACCACGCCTAGAACTGGAGGCATTCATAGAGTCGAGAACGTCGACAAGTTGTCTAGCAAATTCGATTTACTATTGACCCAGATCTCAGCGCTTATGGTAGGAGCTGGTGGTGCCAGCACCCAACAAGTAGCAGTGGTGGAAGCGGAAGTCCTGGGAGACTTCAAGGGTGGTGATATTTCACCACCGGTGGATCAAGCTAGCGAACTTTTCTTCAACCCGATGAGTAATGCGCCGTATCCACCAAGGACTAGCTCAAATCCGGCTTATTCTCCCAATAACTGGAACCACCCCAATTTGAACTATAATGCACCGTATCAGCAGTCGCAGCAACAAGTATATCAGCCGCCTCGATAATAGCAGCAGCAGTATCAGTAACAGCAGCAACCACAACAAATGTACCAACAATATCCCCCCAAGAACCAGTAGCCCATGCTGCAGCAGCAGTAGCCATATGGCCAGCAGCGAGTTATCTCTCCGGTCGAGACCCTCTTGACCCAGTATATTACGAAACAGGAGAAGATCAACTTGAAGCTGGAGATGGGGCAGAGGGCTCTAACCGACCAAGTAACCCAGCTGGGGTTACAGGTGGTGAATCTTCAGAGGGCGCAAAACCAATTACCGGGTCAACCGGAAGTAAATCCAAGGGGGGCGAATCAGACATTGTCACTAACGCATGATCATGCGAATGTGTCTGCTATTGTCTTGAGAAGCAGGACACAAATTCCTACAAGAGTGCCTGCTAAGGAACCTGAAGCTTCGTTGGTCGGTGGGCGACCAATTGAAAAATCAAATGATGACAGAGCTTCGTCATCAAAGGCTATGACTCCAGAGGGAGTGTCTGAGGAAGAGAAGAAGAAGAACGAAGAGGGGGACCTAAGAGTCTTTAAGCCCATTGTGCCTTTTCCACAACGACTTGCCAAGGCAAAGCTTGATGAAAAATATGGCAAGTTCTTTGCCATGGTCAAGGATTTGAACTTGCAGATCCCTTTCCTCGAAGCCATAGAGACCATTCCTTCCTATGTGAAATTCTTGAAGGACTTGGTGACGAGGGGTTCCAGAAAGGAAAAGGTCGTTCTCACGGCTGAATGCAGCGCTCTAATTCAGCGAGCGAACCCGCCGATACTCAAGGACCCGGGAAGCTTCTCTATTCCTTGTTCAATTGGAGAAGTAAAGATTAACCAGGCACTCGTCGATTTGGGAGCGAGCGTCAGCCTTATGCCTCTGTCACTATACAGGAGGATATGAATGGGAGACCTTGAGCCCACAGATATGACCCTTCAACTAGCTGATATATCGGTCAAATATCCAGTGGGAATTATAGACGACCTGCCTGTTAACATCAACAGAGTGCATGTGTCGGTAGACTTCGTGGTGATGGACATGCCCGAAGACACTCATACACCCATCATCCTCGGGAGGCCCTTTATGGCCACCGCTGGCGTGCTGATAGATGTGAAGAAAGGGAAGCTGTCCCTTAATGTTAGCGATCAGAAGGTCGAATTTGACTTGGGGTTATCTATGAAGCACCCTCCGGATGAACCGGGTTGCAATATGCTGGACGTTGAGGAGGAAAGAGCCTTAGAAGCTGGGGCCTGGAAAATTCTCTCAAGGAACCCCCCGACAGCTTAGGGGACCTTGAAGAGCATGTCGGGTTGAAGAAGGAAGAAGTTGCTCGGAAAGTAGGTGTCTCACATACGACCCCTCCCGGATTCCAAAAAGCTACTCCGACGATGAGAAAAGGAAAAGAGCCCATGGGGCTTACCGCTGATGAGATCCGGATCTTACGAAAAGTGGCGGTCGACGCCAATGTGAGGGAGAAGTCCCCGGACATCAACGGAGGGAGGATCGTCGAGAAATTCTACTTATCACCACTGTCAACACCAAAGACCATCACTCCAACATCTGAAGGGATGCCAAACATAGGGCATCACCCTCGTCCTCCTTGAAAATCATCTACCGGGCGTCGAGCAAATGACGTTAAACAACAGCGCTTCATGAGAGGCAACCCATGTTCTAAACCCTTGTCTTTATTTTTAGGATTATTTTAAGGATTATTTTTCTTATTTTGTTGAATAAATTCAGCAACGGGAGATTTCGTCAAGAGACTTAGGCTATTTTTAATGTTTTGCAGGAAACAAGCCCCCAACCGATCGGTTAAACCCTCAACTGATCGGGTGGGACGTATCTGAAAATGGCCTATATCTGTTCATCAGCAAACCGCTCGGGTGGAACAAGCTGAGACCGGGTGGCAGATTGTGTGAGAAGAGCAGAGCTCTCGGAAAATTTGGGGATTAATTCAACCGATAGGTTGATCTGGAGCTGTGACCGGGTGGCTGTCCGGGTGAAGTCAGGATGCTCTCGAGAAAATTGTGAAGCGGCCAACCGATCGGTTCGCCTGTAGTTGCCATCCAACAACATTTTTCGAAAAATTACCCAACCGACCGGGTGAGATCTCATCCGATCGATTGGCCTAAAACCTATAAATAACCCCCATCTTCACCCGATTCATTTCTCTCACCCGATTTCGATTTTTCCCGTCGTTTCGAATTCTCCCCCTCTCAACCGGCCACCTTTCTGCTCCAATCGAACTCCACTCCCTCTCAAACGATCTCCCCACTTCTCTCCATCTCGAGATCTCACCCGATCGGTTGGCCTAAACCCTATAAATAACCCCCCTCTTCACCCGATTCATTTCTCTCAGATTTTTCCCGTCGTTTCAAATTCTCCCCCTCTCAACCGGCCGCCTTTCTCCTCCAATCGAACTCCACTCCCTCTCAAACGATCTCCCCACTTCTCTCTCTCTCTCTCTCTCTCTCTCTCTCTCTCTCTCTCTCTCTCTCTCTCTCTCCTCCCTCCCTCCCTCCCCATCAATCCCACTCTCTTCCTCCACATCCAACCCTATCTTCGACCTAACCCTAGCCGTTCTCCCCCATTTCGAAAATTTGTTGGAAAGGCGTGCTGCGGCTTCACACATCTCCCAAGTGTGCTGCGTTGGGTGATTTGCGAGCAAGGATTAACTTCGCTTCCGGGTAACTTCGCTCCTTAGCTCCATTTTTAATATTGCCATAGTAATATATTTTGCTCGATTGTCTTTTGGTCGTGTGCACCCATATAGAACTGCATTCACTTGCATCACACACTATCATGGCCATGGAAAAAGATAAGGGTAAGGCCATCATGCATGAGGAGGAGCCGTCTCGCAAGAGACGGAAGTCCACACGTCCACCTAGTTCACGTCCTCCTCCTACACCGCCTACACAACCCCCACCCCAACCAATTATCCCTCATGTGGACCCACTGATGGGACCGCGGGAATACCGTTTCTTGCGTTGTGAGCAAAAAGATCTTTACAATCGACTCAGTGCACGTGGACACCTAGCCACTAAATTTGCACATGCACAAACCCTTATCGATCTCGGAGTTTTCTTCGGGGTCGAGGCTTTATTTGCAAATTTAGGTTGGATATGGTTCCTAAATGCCTATGCACCATCTTACCCCACCCTCACACTAGAATTCCTATCTTCTCTAAATTGCGTGGCGGGGTCCATCGTCGATTTTCGCGTCCGAAACCGAATTATCCGCACCAACCTGAACACAATCAATAACATCTTCGGTTTCCCAATACTCGACGGCGATGCTATACGCCCCTACGATTATCACCACGACTTTGACGTCGATATATTTTGGTTTCGCCTCACCCTCCACGACCATTATCCTCGAGGTAAGGCCAATGCCTCCTCCATCATTCACCCCATATTCCGTCTGGCCCACCGCATCATTTCTAGCACATTCTTCCCTAGGGACGAGTCTGGGACCGTGACTATCCCTGACCTTTTAATTTTGTGGGCCATGACATTTGATTTTATTCGCGGTGATGACGGGATCGCCTTCGGGGCCCCTTGCATACCCATTCATGGCGGCGCTTGGCTTATTCAAAAGTTAGTTGATATTAGCCGAGCCGGCAAAGGGAAATACTGTTGCGGGGGCCTCATCACCATCATTGCTTCGCATCGTGCATTCAATATCATCATCCCCAGAGATTTGCCTCGTGTCGCAGGATCTACACACCTAGATCTTGATGTCCTGTGGCACATACACATGATCAAGCCCCTCCCCGACGGTCGTTTTACCTTCTACTACGGTCACCCCCTGCTCCTTACACCATTCTGCCCAACCCAAGTCATATGTCTATCATTCTTGTGGCAGATTGGACGTTCCCCCATGACCCAGAGTTTCTAGGGGGTTACATCTTCAGTTCCGTATCCCAGACGCACCCAGATCACCTTCCCCTGCCGCCCACTTAGGCGAGCAGGACATATCTGCATCCCGAGGAGATCCCGGGGCTGGCCCTACTAGTGCCACCCTGGCTTCTGGTCCTATCACTTCTGAGGCTTTCACTGAGGCCCTCTTAGGCCTAGCCTCCGGTGCCGACATGAGCAATGCCGCTGGCACCACTTCCACTTCCCGTCCAGCCACTACCTCTTCCGTTCGTCGAGCCACCTCTGCTCGCCTCGCTCTCGAGGCTGAGCTAGCTTCATTGCGCGCTGGCGCGTCGTCCTCTGCCCCCTCAGACCCATCCTCTTCTATCTTCTCGCAACCACGTTTCCTCGCGCTAGAGAGGAACGTGTCCACCATGCTCCCCCATCTCACTCACATTTACGGTCCCCCTCTACCCACTCCTCCCACCTCGCCACCCTCTTCACTTCCTTAACGATCTTCACCTCCACCATCACATTCATCACCACATCCATCACCCCCTAGGCGATCATCCCCTCCCGCCACCACTGTTTCCCTTGCTACCACTACACCTCCACTCACGACCACTGCCATCGATGCCACCGATCCACCACCCTCCACTTCCTTCACCGCATACATGCGCCGCAAGAAATTACCGGTGCGTTCGAGGTCACTTCCCCCACCATCCTCTCACATCCCTGTATCTACCCCATCTACCACCGCATTAGTCGCCATATCCCTACCACTCACCATCATCACCACCACACCACCCATTGTTCACACCTCCGCACCCATCCACACACCTCCTCCACCCCTCTCCCCACTTCTCTGCACGCCCATCACCTCTCCCATCCACACCCCTCCATCTTCTGCCGAGGAGGACGAGGACAATTCCTCTCCTGCATTTTGATTTTTTTTTCTTCTTCGATCTTCCTCTAGCATATTTTTGCATCTTCATGATCATATCATATTGCTAGCATTGTCATGTCCAGCTTTGGGGAATTCGAATTTTGTGAGTTTTGTCGTGTTCTTTTGTCGTGGTGTGCTTGTTTATATATGTCGTGTGGTGTGATTTTCTATCTTTTATTTTCTATATTTCTTTTTACTTTTTTTTTATTTTTCAGTTTCTATGTGTGTTTTTCTTGTTTTTCATTCTCTTTGTGTCGGTGCATATTCCCCCCAATTTCATTGCCCTCCCGTATTTACTTTTATTGCATTGGGGGCAATGCAAGTTTCAGCTTGGGGGGGGAGTCGCACTTCGTGCGTCATTTGTGTCTTTTTCTTCGTTTCTGAGTCGTTTTCATCGTGTTTTTCTTTTTCTTCTCATCTTTTGTTCTCTCTCTCCTAGAGATGACCCCTTATGATGAATTTCCACAGAATCACACACACACCTAGCATGGCTTCGATAATCACATTCACTAACCCTAGGAAGCCAAGTCCTATTGCATTTCATGCATCGTGGGTCCACTTTGCTTTTATGTAAGTCGTGTGTCGTGACTAGCTTACAGTGTGCTTCTACTTTGTGATTTTGATTTATATACCTGTCCTTGGTTGACCCCTAGATTATCAAGCTTCGATTTGAATATGCGGTATTTGCTTCTCCTGTCTGCTTCTATATGCATGAATATATTTATATCATATACTTCAATTCGCATGTGTCGGGATTCCACAATTAGGACTAGGATAACCCATTTAGCCTATGCTCTGATTAGCGAGAAAATTCTCCTTTGCCCAAGTGTGTAGAATTCGATTTCTTTTTTATTTTATTTGGTGCAAATCCCCTCGTCGTGTACCGTTCTCCCACTTGGGAGAGTACACACATGTATATATCCCCAAATCCAAAAATCCAAAAAAAGAGAGAAAAGAAAAACCCAAAAAGAAAAGAAAAGAGAAAAGAAAGAAAAAATGTGTATATCCAAAAATTCAAAAAAATAATACATATATCCAAAACCCAAAAAAATTCCAGTGTGAATATTTTCCCATCTACCGAGAATAAAGTGAAGGCGAGAATTTGCACCGAGTGTTCTACTCCACATCTTCTCAACCTCCATCATTTTCGAAAACACTTGGAATATGGACTTTCTAGCTATTATCTAGGCGATAGTGTGGTGATTTCCTAGTCCCTAGCTGTGGAGTCCCAGACGCATGATACGCTTTGATTCTTACTCTGTTCTCATGCACGCTTGAGCTATTTATTCACCGCTTATTTCAAATCAAATCGATATTTGGGTCTTTCCTTGGATATGTGTATATGGAGCTTTATTGCACAATATAGATAGTGACACCGTCTGCTAGCACACGACCACGCTCACTCGCATTTCACCGCGTGGGCCCGCGACACTTGTTTGGACTCATATTTCCTTGGTTTAGTGATGCGTTTTATCGTATGCTTGTTTAGTGTGGCGTGTCTGATTTTGTTGGCTCTGACGGGCGATTTAGGATTTTGATTTCTCTTTTTCCCTCTCTCTATTTTCTCCCTCCAAGCTCCTACTCTCACTCGTCTTCCTCAAGGACGAGGAAGGGTTCAGCTTGGGGGATTTTGACGTGCGTTTATATTTTATATATTCACGCACGTCTTCTTTGTGTTTTTCCGTCATCCCATATCCATTTTCTTGTGATTTCTAGTTTTCTTTCACTTCTTTGTATTGTTGTGTATTTGCAGGAGATTGCCAGCGCTGGGGACATATAATGAAGATATCATGAGCCCCCGAAGAAATGGGAGGAGTCACGCACGATCCCGAGGGTCAAGCGATGAATATTGCCATTTCTCAGCCCTCAACCAATCGGGTGGACACAGCCACCTGATCGATTGATGCACACGTATCCGACTCGGACAAAGGCTGAAGTGAGGAGCAGCTCAACCGACCGGTTCGCCAACCGGTTGAACACAGCAGAGCTCTCGGCCATTTGGAGCTGAATTCCAACCGATCGGGTGACATCTCACCCGATCGGTTCATCTGTACTGAATTTTCCAAACAATGACCCGGAGAGCTCAACCGACCGGTTCGCTGGCCATGTGAAGTCGACAGAACTCTCTGTCTTTTTGGGGATAATTCCAACCGATCGGTTGAATGCTCAACCGATCGGTTCACCTGATGCCGCATCGCCCCAAATATCGAACCGACGGCTCCACCCGCTCTCCTCAGCGCCCGGTTGAAGCTCCCGAAGCCGACGGTCGAAGCATCAAGCAGCTCACCCGATCGGTTGATGCTTCAACCCATCGGGTGACTTCGATTTGTTTAAATAGTTGCCCTAGGTTTCAGAAAAGGGGGCTGTTATTTTTTCTGTCTTTTTCTTATACGGCGACGGCTGGAATTTTATTGCATTTTGTAAGTCTTCTGATTGCTTTCAAACTTTAATATTATCTTAATAGCATTGCTACTATCTCGTTTCAATTGCTTGATCATGATTTCTACCGTTGATTTTAATTTAGATTGCTTTTTAGCTATGATTTGTGAGTAGTTCCCAAATCTGGGATTTTGATGGAAACCCCTTCGTGGGTTCAACCTAATGCGTCCATAGGACTAGGATTTCGATAGGGGTTAGGAATTTGGATGGTTACGCGGGGTGTTTTATTGTCATTGGCAGGAAAAAGACCGCCTTTGACCGTCAGGCCAAGGGGAATAAACTTGGCGGTTGACTCCCTAGCCACTGCTCACGCCCTTAGCGTAGACATTGAATCCTAGCGCATGGGAACATCAAGATGAGATGTTGGGAGTAATCGTTGCGAGCTTAGTGCTCCCAGAGTCGGTCGGTGTTAATGGACATGGGAATGCCCACTGACCGAACCCGGGTAGTCCATCGTATCATCCTGGGCATCGACCGGAATATCGGACCCATGGGACGCTGGTATCACTCTTAGAGGCAACATATCACCACTAAACCCTAAATCCTATCGTATTCCTATCCGTAGGTCGTAATAGCGAGAACACATGATAGAGTGGAAACCGAAGTCCTAGGTTTCCTTTTATATCTTTTATCCTCCGTATTTATATTCTGTGACAAACCATCGATCGTACAGGCTAGCTCACCCATCGGGTGAACCGATTCCTATTTGACACAAGCACAACACACGCCTCCCTGTGTTCGACCCCCAAGCCACACTACAACATCGTGCGCTTGCGGTATAAATATTTAAATTTGGTATCCCCAATCATATTGCACTTGTATGCTCAAAACTAGGGGACGTCAGCCAGCAGGAGTGCGGACGAAGTTCACTAAGGAGGCCGAGGAGATCATCGTAGATAGGGTGGTTCGGGAGGCTAACAACCATCCACGACTGGAGTACTTCGTCAAGTGGAAGGGATTGCCAGAGAGCGAGAGTAGCTGGGAGCCTGCAAAAGCACTTTGGCAATTTAGAGACTTGATAGAGAGATTCCGCAAGGAGAAGGCCAAGCAATGAGGGCATCGTTGGAATAGGTGGAGGAGACTGTCACGGATGCCATGTCATCGACACATCATCGCCTACATGGCTCCTATTTGGCAAGTGAAGTGGCATTCTCTAGAATATTCACATGGCATGCTTGTAAATAATTGTATCTAGAATGTTCCTAGATATTCTTTTGTATTCTTTAAAAGGGAGAATAGTGGAGAAGGATCTAGAAACTCATCCTAACCATTGGATCTAGGAAGTCTCTAGAACCTTAATCTCTACCATTGGTTGTAAGAGAGCCTCACCTATAAATAGAGGCAATGGGAGGCATTTGTAACCATCCAAGAGTTGAAGCAATACAAGCAAGGTATTCTCTAAGTTCTCTAGTGTTCTCTTGTGCTCTTAAGTTCTTTCTTGAGAGTGAGTGTGAGAGTTAGGCTGACTTAGCCATTCTAAAGAGGGGTGAGTGAGCTAAGTACCGCACGGGTTTGGGAGAGTCAAGTTGCGAAACAATCTGCCCGTGACACAGGCCTCAGGAACTGTCCAACAGATCATTCTGCCAATGTTGCTGGGGGGACATGCTGGTAGGCTCTGTTGCTGGTCCTTGCCAAGGGGGACATGTTGAAAGCAATGTGGGAGAGTGCAAGCTGGGAGGCTCTGCTAGTTGCTCCGCGGGATCAAGTGTAGCCATCTCGACCGAACTGCAGAAGGATTGCCTGGGGGTGGAACATGAAATCTGTGCACCCATTGAAAATGTCTGTAAACTCAGCAATTCTAAGGTTTTAGGGGGGGTTTTAAAAGCTTTATTAAAGGATAGTTTTGGCATTTTTCGAAAAATTAAGTGGTATGTAAACTCAGCAATAAAGTCTGTCCCAATAGCAATTCCCAATAATAAAACCTTTTGATTAATAACTCCGTCTGCATCTAATGTCATATATGTCGTTTTTAATACAATGGAGACATGCATAGTTCCCATTGAGGGTTATAAATTATAAGAGAAGAACAAAAATCTGGACAAATATCAAACACATGATAAGAATCTCTACTATAACTAAGTCCATACTTCGACAGGGCATCCACCACCATATTCACTTCGTGTGGTATAGCCGTAAGTGAGACTTGAAATTGATCGTCTAAAAGCCTTTTGATGGCCGGGAGGGAGTCGGAATAAACTATTGAGTTCATGAGACTCAACCAATTGAAGTACAACTTGGGCATCTGTCTCTAGGATAACTCTTCAGTATCCTAGGTTCCAAGTAAGTTGTGGGCCATGCTGAACTGCACTCAGCTCCACAGCCACTGGTGCACAAGGGTGATATTTGCATAGAAACCAATTAACCATCGACCCTCCGAGTCTCTGATAAATCCTCCTAAACTAGCTTTATTAAGGTCGTTCGTCATCTCCTCGTCAGTATTGAGTTTGACCCACCTCAAGCTGAGGTGGGCACCAATGCTAAGACTGAGAGTGACTATGGCCCAAGTAAACTCGTGCTAATTAGATACTCGATGCTCTAGTATATGAGGCTGCCAATTGAACAATCTGAAGCTGGGAGACACTCCACTGGTGACCCGACTCAAACATTACAACATTCCTTTCCTTCCAAATAAGCCAGCACATAATGCCAAAGATCGGAGCCCATGTAGACTAGCCTCTACTCCTAGAGAAATCAGACAGGTTCCAGTCAAACCAAGACCCTGCATCCACAGAAAAGAAATCAGAGTTAGACATAGACCTTCTCAAACCAAGCCAGAGTAATCTTACCCCGAGACAGTCCTTGAGACCATGAATTACTATTTAAGGTTCAGACAAACATAAATGACACAATGCACTAGGGGACAAACTTTTTTGGGCCATCTCTTCATTCGTTAGGAGCCTCCCATGTCTTGCCAATTAGATGAAGGCACGTCATCTTTGGGGACCGTCCCCCGTCCAAATGACTCTCCAGTGGTGCTGGGAAGGGGAGCTGGTGCCCACAATCCAGTGGAAAGCGTTTTTAACCATGCACCCCAAGGGTCACCACGAACCCAAGAGGCATCATCTAGACCCCAGGAGTCTGCGGGAGGATTAATATTGGTGATAAGCTGACAAATCTCTAGAGTAAGAAAAGTCTACAAATGATTCCAATCTCAGTAGCTAGTTCTAGTCATAATATCCGACACCATGTCTTGGGGAAATCTAGATCCTAGAGGGGGAGAGACCAAGCTAGAAAGGGGGAACATGAGGGATCCAAGGGTCAAACCAGAAGTGGTTGAGCAACCATCCCTAATGGATCAGTGCATGCCACTAGTGACCACCTCCCACCATTTCTTGATAGCGGAACAAACCGAAGTACCCACCATATTCGGGTTTAAGCAAATGATATGTGATGAGCCAAGGTGACACTTGGCCCTGATCATTCTACTCCACAAGCACTCCAGAGACCACATCAACCGCCATGACAGTCTAGCAAGGAAAGCCAGGTATTGAGACCTATTTTTGAAGGCCCGCACCCCCATGGCTCTTTGGTTTACAAAGCTGGTCTCAAGAGACCAACTGGACCTTCTGTGTCATAGGGGAGGATCTCCAAATAAAGGAGCGAACGAGCCAGTCAACACGGTTACAAATATATTGATGAAAGTAGGCTGATTGCATAATGTAGGCATGGATAGACTAAAGCACAGTTTAGGCGAGTGTGATTCTGCCAGAAAGGGACATGGAATTAGCCACCCAGCGATTAAGGCTAGCCTCAATGCCAGAAGTAAGGTCAATGTAAGTGTTGGAGGATATCATCCCGTGAATAATTGGCACGCCTAGATACCTGCCCATATCAGGAAAAATCAGGAAACACAAGGCCTCATCGATACTGGAACTTATAGATGGTAAAACACTGAGAGACATGTAAATATTGGGCTTCGCCATATTGGCTTTCAGGCCTGAGCTGATGTGGAACTTGGGGAGGATATCTCAGAGGAGAAAGGCTTGATCCAGGGAAGCCTTGTTGAAAGGGAAGCTATCGTTAGAAAAAAAGAGGTGATAGCAAGGATGGCTGTGTCTGAAGACCCTAATCTGCCTCTATTTGCCTAGTGAGTACTTTTTCACAATGGTTTAGTATATGCACGCGAGACATAGAATAAACAGATAATCAGAAATGGAGTCACCTTGTCTAAGTCCCTGCCGGGGAGAGAAAGGATGGGAGGTCATCCCAATTCAACACACACTCATAGAGGGGGATAAGATGTAATAACTTATAAGGTTAATGAGATCAGCATGAAGACCCGCATCAGTTAGAGTATCCCAAAAAACGCCCACTTCAAATGGTCATAGACCTTCTCCAAATCAATCTTAATAACAAAAGACCTTTACCACTAGTCTTGACTCTCATCAATTGTGTAATCTCTTGGATCATAACAATATTATCGGTAATTAGACGGCCAGGGAGGAAGCTTGACTGATAAGAAGAGATCAACAGTCCCATTAAGGGCTTCATGCGAACAATGAGAACTTTCGTGAGCAGCGTATATGCCACGTTGCAAAGGCTAATCGGCCAGAAATGGGATATAGAGGAAGGATCCGGGACCTTCATTATAATGTTGAGTAAGGTCTCATTGATTCTATGATCGAAGGACCATGTGGCGTTAGCTTCCTTAATGAACCAGGAGAGGGTTGTCCCATACCAATTCCAGTATTATTTATTGAACCCCATATGGATGTTAGTTCTTGGGTTCAAGACTAACGTTATTTTTATGATGATCAATACATTATGTATCATAGAAACCATCCCAATAGGTTCACCATGTCTTAAACTCTTACTGGATTTTTTGGCTATCCAACATGCTACTGATGATGGAAGGACAGATGACTGGGTGATTCCAGACGCCTGGTCAGCCTTCTACAGTCGGCTTTTGTGCACTTGCTTAAGTCAAATTTTATTTACTCTATCTTGAGCTATTGGAGACAGACGACTGGCATTTATTTTTCAGTCGCCTGTGTTTCATCAGGTGCATGGGAATGGTTCTCTAGTCGTCTGTGTGCCAAAGTGTGTAACTTGCAGTTTTTAGGTTTCATCCCACTTTGCAAGTCAGCCGACTAATGGTAAGATTCCAGTCATCTGTCAAATTATAGGCGCCTGTGTTTTGGTCATCTATCGACTAAAGGCGCTAGTGCAAAAGTTGTATTTACCATCTCCGTTTCCATCCCAAGTGATAGTCGCCTGCTTAAGGATATATAAACGCATGCTCATTTTACAGGCACCTGTGTAGTCTTCTACAGGCTCATGTCCTAGCTCAGATTATAGACGTTGTGATTTTTATAACTATTGACCAGTCGACTGTCAGTTGTTCATCAGTCGACTCTTTGTGCCGTAAACTGCCAAAATCTAGCCGTTGCAGATTTCTCCCCTTTGGGTTTTTGATTGGTTTTATGGGCTCTTCTTGGCTTCCTTTATATACGAGATGTCTTAGTTCATTTAGAACTCTTGGAAATCATTAGGAATACATTGAAGATCAATTCATCTCTTTCCTAAGCCACTCCTCCCCCATTCCATCATTAGAGCTTCAATCTTATTCTATAGCATCTAAGCTCTAGGAAATTTCTTCAAGGGATTTCAATCTCATTCCTTTTCTTGGAGAACATCTTTCTTCTCTTCCTTCATACACTCAAGTGAGAAGTGTTAGGATTCATTCGTAGAAGAGAGATCATCAAGTGCAATCAAAGCATCATCTCAAGCACTTGAGTTTCACTTGCATGCCTTCTTCTTCTCATTGGTAAGACCATATCAAGGCATAGGTAAGTGTTATTTTGTTTCATCTTTTGTGAAACTCCTAATTCTCTTTATGGGAATTATTTACTCTCTTTGTGAGCGTTACGGTCTGTGTGGGAGTTTGTGTCTCTGTGTGGGACAAAGTCTCTCTGTGTGAGAGCAAGGATTTCTCTGTGTGAGAATCCAAAATCACATGTGTGAGGTATCTCTGTGTGAGATTGTATTCACTTCTCTTTGTGGGAATTATAGTGAATATTGGTGTGGCTAGACATACCCAAGTTTGGAGAACCAGGGTAAAATCTTTGTGTTTGCGATTGTTGTTGTTGAGCATACTCTTTAATTTTCACTGCTTATTGTATTGTAATTTTAGTAACTTTTAATTAAGCACTTTGCTTACCATTACACTATTCAACCCCCTCTAGAGTGTGTGTAGCCCCGCATGGTCCTACCAAGTGCTATCAAAGCCTTGGCTTTGGTGGCTTTTGCAAGCATGACTTCTAAGTCTCAACAACCCCTCTCTCTTCCTTCCGTCATCAAAGGCAAACACTTCTCAAAATGGAGGAAGAATATGTTCCACTGGATTGATGTGCATGAGGAGTCAGAGTTTATTACCTCGGATGCTCAAGTTTGGAATGCATTACTTAATGACATCTCTCCGAAAATTGCAAAGACAGTAAGTGATTTAGAGACGGTAGATGAGATATGGAATCATCTTGTTGAAGAATATGGTGGAGAGGAATCTTGTGATGATAAGAGTATCGTTGCTAATGAGGTATCTCGTAACTCTCTCCTTCAACGTAGTGATTTTATTGAAAATTGTAATGTGTTGTTTATGGACTCTCCAAAAGCTAAAAAGTTTATGCGTAAAGAGAGATGCTCACTCACACACACATCTCAATCATCCAAACCTTGTGACGATACATGTTTTATTGCTTTGTATCAAGAAAAAGTTGCTCTTGATTCTCATGTGTGCATATTGAGCAAAGAGAATGACTCTCTTAAAACTCGTATTGAGTTTGATCGTGATTTTCACAAATCTGTGAAAGAGAGTCTGTATGCATCATATAATGTTGAACTTAATTCTTTGCATACCGAGAAAGATACTCTTCTTTCTTAATTGAGTGCCTTGATAGATGAGAATGCTTCTCTCAAACTTCAAATAGAAAAGGTGCACTCTGAGTGTGATTACAACATTCTGCAAAATGTTGTGAGCTTAGCTCATGTCTATCCAAGAGGGATGACAATATTTCTTCTCTTTTGAAGAAATGTGAGCTATCGTCTACTCAAATTGAAAAATTCAAATTGATTAACATCAAGGTTTTGGAATCCTCTTCAGTGAAGGTGAACAAACCAAGCTCTTCTCTTAGAAGCACCTAAATAAATTTTATGGGGGAGCATTCTAATGAGAAAGTCACATCCAAGTCTTCTCTTGGCCAAAAATCAACTTTGAATATTAAACCAAAGAAGAATCATGCATATATGTACAACTCATTGCATAAGAAGTCTATCCAAAAACCTATTGGTGTGAACGCTTCTTCATATATTGATATGCATGAAAAATCTACCCATAGGAATAACTTACTTTGCTTACATTCTAGAAATGATGATAATTGCTTGTGTAAATGCTTCTAATACTAAATGGCATGTTTCACACATGGGACACACAAATGTTTATGTTCCACCTCATAAGCGTGTATCCTCACCTCCTACTCATGCCTTAACCAAACCTCTTCTTAAGAATCCCAAATCACTTTTTTTGTGGATTCCTAAGAATGTTTCTAGGCTTGATAGGAACTCGTATATAGAATCATATGTTCGTCATGTTATATTTTCATATGAATAAATACGGAAATCAAACTCCACTTTTGTTTGGTTTCCACCATGCTACTCACTCATATTGTTATTCTTTGTTTGGGTGCCATGCTTGTATGTTCACATTTTGTACCCATATTTGTGTGAGTGTGTCCATTACTCTCATGTTTGCATGTTTTGTATGATTATGGGGGAGTATGGAACTTTTATTTGCTAGCATTAGTTTTTCCATTCATATGTCACATTGAATGTCATTCACATTATATTTGTGCATATGAGATGATTATTTCTCTTGCCATTGGTTTTCCTATTTGGCTATTACACATCTTTTTGATATGCAAATGTGAGAGAGAAATAGGTTAAATGGGTTGTGTAAAAATATACATTATGCCTTTTTATGCATTATTATCAATTGGTATGTTTTTGCATAACATCCATCAATATGATTTGTGCTTTGCATGTTTATATTTTGTGCACATTTGCATATTAATTTGGGGAGTTTGTTAGCACTCATTGTTTATTTCAATGTTTATTATATTTTGACACAATGGATTGTCATCATCAAAGGGGGGAGATTGTTAGTTCTTGGGTTCAAGACTAACGTTGTTTTGATGATGATCAATATATTATGTTAGTGTCTAATTAATCTTATGTTTTAGTCTCAGTTTATCTTAATGATTATATATTGATGAGACAAAGCATAATGTTTGGAGGATAATGCAATGGATATATTAAAGACCTTCAAGAGTGATGGAGTGCTCAAGCTTGGATGAAGTCATGAAGATCATCTAATGAAGCCAATGCCTGGAGCATGATGATGGATGGACATCTAAAGGAGCAATGCCAAAGCTTGGAGCTTGATGAAGGAAAGCTCATCAAGAGGTGCCAAATCTTGGGAGATGATGGAGAGCATCAAGGTTGAAGCCATAGACTCTAAGGGAAGCAATATAATCCATGTAATTTCAATTACTTGCATTTATCTTTTTGAGTCTAGGATTATTGTAATGCCTTGATAGATGGTCTACTCATTCGTGCATATCATTTTCCATCATTAGTGAGCCTTAGGAGTATCATAGAAACCATCCAATAGGTTCACCATGCCTTAAACTCTTACTGGAGTTTTTGGCTCTCCAATAGGCGACTGATGAAGGAAGGACATGCGACTGGGTGATTCCAGGCGCCTGGCCAGCCTTCTACAGTCGATGTGCACTTGCTCAAGTCAAATTTTATTGACTCTATCTTGAGCTATTGGATACAGACGACTGATGTTCATTTTACAGTCGTCTGTGTTCCATCAAGCGCCTGGGAATTATTCTCCAGTCGTCTGTGTACCAAAGTGCATAATTTGCAGTTTCTGGGTTTCACACCACTTTGCAAATTAGTCGACTGATGATAAGATTCCATTCACATGTCAAATTATAGGCGCCTGTGTTTTGGTCATCTATCGACTGAAGGCACTAGTGAGAAAGTTACATTTTTCAGCTCCGTTTCCTTCCCAAGTGACAGTTGCCTGCTGAAGGATATATAGACGCATGCTCATTTTACAGGCACCTGTGTAGTCTTCTACAGTCGTTGTCCTAGCTCAGATTATAGACGTTGTGATTTTTATAGCCGTTAACCAGTCGACTGTCAGTTGTTCATCAGCCGACTGTCTGTGCCGTAAACTGCCAAATCTAGCCGTTGCAGATTTCTTCGCTTTGGGTTTTGGTTGGTTTTTCGGGCTCTTCTTGGCTTCATTTATATAGGAGATGGCTTAGTTCATTTAGAACTCTTGGAAATCATTAGGAATACATTGAAGATCAAATCATCTCTTTCCTAAGACACTCCTCCCCCATTCCCTCATTAGAGCTTCAATCTTATGCTGTAGCATTTAAGCTCTAGGGAATTTCTCCAATGGATTTCAATCTCATTCCTTTTCTTGGCGGACATCTTTCTTCTCTTCATTCATACACTTAAGTGAGAAGTGTTAGGATTCATTCCTAGAAGAGAGAAAGATCATCAAGTGCAATCAAAGCATCGTCTCAAGCACTTGAGTTTCACTTGCATGCCTTCTTCTTCTCATTGGTAAGATCATATCAAGGCATAGGTATGTGTTATTTAGTTTCATCTTTTGTGAAACCCCTAATTCTCTTTGTGGGTATTAGTTACTCTCTCTGTGAGAGTTACTCTCTGTATAGGAGTTTGTGTCTCTGTGTGGGACAAAGTCTCTCTGAGTGAGAGCACGAGTCTCTCTATGTGAGTGCAAGGATTTCTCTGCATGAGAATCCAAAATCCTTTGTGGGTATCTCTGTGTGAGATTGTATTCACTTCTCTTTGTGGGAATTATAGTGAATATTGGTATGGCTGGACGTACCCAAGTTTGGGGTGCCAGGGAAAAATCCTTGTGTTTGTGATTGTTATTGTTGAGCAGACTCTTTAATTTCTACTGCTTATTATGATGTAATTTTAGTAACGTTTAATTAAGCACTTTGCTTGCTATTACACTATTCACCACCCTCTAATGTGTGTGTAGCCCCATAGGGTCCTAACATTGGATACTATTAGGACCAGGTGCACCATTACTCTTCATAGAGTGAAGAGCCTGGAGAACTTCAAGGTCCAAAATTGGGCCTCTGAGAAGCTCCGAGTCACCCTCGTTAAGAGGGGGAAAATGGCACTGAGTACAATATGTAATGCAAGAGAGGTCATCGTTGCGATAAAGGTTAGTGAAGAAGTTACAAGCCATTCTATTCATCTCGATCGGGTCAGAGCAACATGGACCAACATCCCTGGTAATCCCAGTACAACAGCTCCTAAGTCTCTGGTCCATAATTGAAGCATGGTAAAACTTAGTGTTACGGTCGCCGTCAACAATCCACTTATTACGGGACTTTTGGAACCTAAAGATTTCCTCCTGGAAACAGGTGAGGTCATACTTTTCCTAAAGTGATCTATCCTGCTTCGTAAGAAAGGGATTAAATCTATGAGCAATCGAATATTGGACGCCCATGATCCTTGCCATAAGATGTCTTTTACAATGAAAGGTGTCCCTAAAACATCCTTCTTACATGCCATCATCGCCTTAGACACTTCTTAGATGAAATCAATGAGGCTATTACTGGCTAACCATGACTCGGCTACAACACGTGAGAAGTTAGGGTGGGGAAACCAAGCATAGAATATTCTAATTGGCTTAGGGCTCTGCGTAGAACTACTGGAGGTATTAATGTGGATCAGAAGTGGGCAATGGTCTGACTTGGTATATGGGAGGTGAACAATAAAGTAGGAAGGGAAGAGAGAGGTCCATGCTAGGTTACTCAGAACATGATCAAGCCTCTCATGAACGACACCACGACGTCAATTGAAGGTGGGTCCCTGGAAACCCAGGTCCATAACACCACAAGCCAACATCCATTCCTTAAAGTGAGAGCACTAGATATAACTGACTGTTGCACTGTATAACTTTTCAGAGGGATCAACGATCGTGTTAAAGTCTCCAGCATGGATGCATGGTAAATATGTAGAGCTTACCACCAGCTCAATGTAAGACCAAAAATAAGTACAGATGGTAGGGTTATGACTCGCATGCACAGCCGTTAGGACCCATTAGGTCCCAGAAGCCTTCGTGATGTAAACATGAAGGAACTGATAGTGGGTGAGAAGGACATTAATATGCTCACTTCCCTTACCCCAAAGGATTCAGATACCCCTCGAATACCTCGTGGCCTCCACTCTATCCTATGTAGGAAACCCTAGGTCCTGAATGATATGGAGGGCTTTGGCACCCGAATTATGTGTTTCCACCAGGACAACAATATCAGGCCTATGGATGGAAATAAGATCTTTGCAGACCAACCGAAACCATCTAAACCCCACACATTGATAATTCCACACTAATATATGCTTCATAATTAAATTATAATGAAAAAAAGGAAAGATAAAAAGCCATAAAAATAATCAACAAGATAAAGACAAAATGCAAGAAATCGATAAATGACATGAGGTAAGGAAAGGAGAATCAAGTATGTAAATGGGAAATAATCCCATCTTTGTTGCCTTCCTTCTCTGCAAAGGTCACCACTACATGAACCATATTCAAATCAAAGGACCGAGACATCTGGTTTGAATCTTTCGCCTCTTGGAGTGAACCCTCCATCATATTAGGGTTGGAAACTATCGCCTCCACTTGAATGTTACTTTTGCCAGGATCTGGGGGATAGTGGAGGGAGCAAACTTGCATGCAAGGTTGTCAGAGTGGAGGGAGGGGTGGTGGGTGATGGACTTGGTGAGAGGTCTGGCGGCTAGGGGCCTTGCCCACCTGGGAGCGGTACTAGAGGTCTTCCCAGCAGAGGTTTTATTTGTTGCTCCCTCAAGACATGCAACGATGTTCCACTCTCAAACGATGGGTATGCCTGATTCCTCCCAGCAGGTTCCACATTGAATTTTCCTATCTCTATAGAAAGAAAGGGAAAGTAAGCGACAAGCTGAGAGGCTCAAGTTACTGACCTCTGGGATGGTACTCTCCAACAACAAGAGGAGCCTTGTCAAGCTCTCTGTCCTTCTCTACAGGCATGATCTATAGTTCATGGATTGCCCGTTCTGACAACATCACGTTATATGACCTGGCGGCAGTAGATCATGCAGCCATCCATGCCCACCAGCTCAGCTTATTCATCTGAGCCAGCCTCAAGATGCCGTTGGGCTCCCACTTGTAGGGCCATCCAAATCGATGTTGCACCCCTCCTCAGCAACAATGGTCCCCTCCTCATACCTTTCCCTGCTCTAGTAACCCAGAACCACTTCTCCTTCTAGTGCTTGTATGCTGAGGGCTTCTCTTTAAAATCCTTAGAGCCCTAGCTCGGCTGCTGAGGTAGTACTGGTATCTAAATTCTTCTTCAGATCAGATACCACATGCACCAGCTCGGTTGATAGGCACCCCTTACCCTTGATAACAACATTGTAGCCTAGGAGACCATGCTCATAAATCTGTTGGGGGCCAGCTGGCATAACGCCAGATTGGATAGGTAAAGGAAGCACCTGATCAGACGGTTGAATAGGAGGCAAAGCCCTGCCTCTAAATGCACAGAGCTAAGTGCAATAGCCCCCTGAGGAGGTCAATCAGGGATTCTCTCCATCTCATTGGGGAGCCACAACTATCCCAAATGGGGCATCACATACTTCCCCAAGAGCTATCGCAGACCTGTTGCGTGCATCTTGGGTATGGACTTTTATGCCCCAAGGTGCGGCAACCCCCGACCGAACAATCTTTCCTCCCTTGATTTAAAGGTCAGTCATCCTAGCCGCATCTTGAGCATCTAGGTCTTAGGGGAGGAAGACTTGACCAAAACATAAGGATCAGAAGAAGATGGGCTCGCAGTAGGTTGAGGAGGAGCCCCACGAACCTGGGCAAAGCAATAGCGAGATGGCGGTGCAGACACATGCTTGAGAGACTTTTAGGCCTTTTAGTGCCAGAGTCAGCGACATTCTCTCCTCTCCCCTTGAGGAGATGGTCATCCTATTTCTAATGGAAATCACCTGGGGATAACATCCGATGGTGCTCCAAAGGGTACCTTGGGAGTCAGTGGCATCTGACACGATCATGTTTTGGGGAAAACGAATAGAGAATGAAAGAAGCCGGAAAAAGAAAGAGGTCAGAAGCAAAATTACCTTTTTCGATGAGAATGGAAAACACGACAAAGATCAGAAATCTCGAAAGCACAGTAGTAAAGGAGGACAAATGTTTTTTTAAATGCAAGATGTAACGACCACTTTTCGTGGTACGTTTTTCGTGCACGTGCTTTTGGCCGTGCACGTGTTTGTTTTAGACTTTGTTCGTTGCGAACACTTTCGTGTGATATGCCGTTGTGAACGTCTCTGAGAGTATTAAATAGTGGCACTATCTTGGAACGACACTTCTCGAGTCGTTTGTCCACAATTTAAACTTACTCGATGAGACGTGACGATTCTCACTCTTGACGGGAGACGTTTCTATTTTTAGTCTCGTCGTCCGACGTCGAAATCGAGATCCGTCTTCTTAGTTAGCTCACATTCGTCTTCACGATCACCACGATATTTATTTTATAATTTTTGGAGTTTATTTGACCACTTTTATATTTTTAACAAGTTTTATATTATTTTTAATAATTAATTTTTAAATTATTTTCGGCCAAATAAAATTTATTTGAGTTTTAAACGTTTTAAAGAATTTTTGAGCCAATTTCCAGCTCATTTGGACCAGGTCAAACCCTTGGATGAGTTGGAGTAATTGAATTTCAAATTTTAAATCTTTTTAATATTCTAATCATATTAGATTTAGCCCTAGACCAAGTCAACCCATCTACACTATATAAGCAACCCCTAGGAAGACCTATTTTCGCAAGAAATTAGCCCTAGCCTCTTCCAAACTTGAAATTGGACGTTGCGACGATTCGTCGCAACGTTGCGACGAACAGCAGCCGCACGACCGAAGGAATCGCCCCCGTTCCCCCGCTCCGACCGAAGGCCATCCCCGCACCACAGCCGCTCCGCACCCCGCTGCTGTCGCCACCCCGCTCCCCGCTCCGACCGAGGATTCCTCTCGGTCAGACCGAGAGGCTTCCCCGCTCCGCTCGCATCCCCGCACCGCTGCAAGCCCCCGCTCAGCGCCCGCCTTGTCGCCCGCGTCCGCTAGCGCTTGACCGAGCGGATCGCCCGCCTCCGCAACGTTGCAACGCTTGCAACGTTGCAGCGCCCGCTCCCCCGCATCCGCAGCGCACGACCGGTGCTGTCCCCCGCACCGACCGACCGACCTCTCCGCACCAAGGCTCGCGACCGACCCCCGCTGCTGCACAGCCCGTTCCCTAGTGCCCGACCGATGGAATCTCCCGCATCGGCTGTGTACGACCGAGAGCCACTTGTCGCAACCCCGCATCCGTCGCATCGCTTGCCACCGTGGGCCCCCCAAGTTCTCCAAAGTTATTGTGGGACCCCCAAAGGCCCCTAGGAGTACTGTGGGCCCCACCTAGGTGCTTGCTCTTTGAGGATTCGTCGCGTACGACGTCGTCGCACGTCGTAGCCCGTCGTCGCACGTGCGAGCTTTGGAATCTGGAATCGTCGCCCCGGTCGATTGCTCTGAAATTTCCAGCGAGGAATCTAATTGGAATCTGGACTTGGAGCGCGATCTTATTATTCCAACCCCCGGCGTCGCTACCCGACGCCGGTGTAGCTTTCGCGTCGTGTTGAGGCCGGTGGACTTGTGCACGTAGGAATCGTGACTTTGGACTCGTTGGACGATGTTTTCTTGACGTGATAAGTACAGGCAAGTGAAACTTGCCAACTCTTGTGTAGGGCCATGTTTTTAGGCCACTTCCTTGTTTTCAGCGTAAAAGAGACTAGTCAGTGAAATGATAGCTGGCTAGACGCCTACTTGATCTAGTTTGACAACGAAACTAGATCCGTCACCTAATTGATCTAGCTTGACAAAGAAGCTAGATCCAACCCTTTAAACTTGTTGTTCATGCATACTAAACTGTCACGTTTACTTTCCTTAAACTGTACGTACTTTTAACTGCCATGCATTGCATCTTACATGTCATCCAAATTGATTGTTGCATCGTAGCACACGCTACAAAATACTTGTACAAATCCGTGTTTCCGTGTCCCTGGCTAGGTGCACCCCTAGGCCATACTTGTTAAAAACACTTCCTGGCTCGTGATCCAGAAGCGAGCATTACCGTTCGGGGGTAAGGCCCTGGCTCGACACACGTGGAGGGGTAGGGATAAACGTTCGCTTGAGCTTAGGAGTGGCCTGATCAGCCCTCTAGCCAAAAGACGGAATCTCTGTGCACGAGGTGCTTACTTTTCTTGTCTTGTACTTGTCTTGTGAATGTCATGCCATGCTCGTACTTTACTTCGTTTTACTTTACCTGTTGCACTCATTACTTTAACTGCCATGTCATTGCATCATGCTAGAACTTTTAGGTTGCTATCACTTGTACTTTCAGTTTCACTTGCACAAGTCTTCCAGACTTGCTGACATGTGCCCCTTTCTCTTTGGGTGTCACATGTTAGACCCTGAGCCAGAGATAGTTGTAGCGGACGAGGTAGTTGCTGACGCTGAGACTGAGTCCATGATTGCACAGGAGGATTTTGTGGACACCGGTGACCATTCTTTGAGTCTTTGTTGAGCTTTATTTTGTTTTAGGCCTTTTGTTAGCTATTGGTGTGTAGCACCGTCGTTTGAACTTTGTACTTTTGTTGGCCATGTTTGGGCCTTTAGTCTCTTTTTCTTTTAGCCTGGTGGCTTTTCTGCGATGTTGGAATTTATATTTATGGATATTCTGAGATTATTCTTTTGTCTCATTTCAATATTATTATCTTGTTTCGCTCGCGTTGCAAGGACCTGCAGTTTTAAATTTGATTGACGCTTATCGGACTTGCAGCTTTGTAGCTTCAAGTCTGAGCGGACCTTCTCACGCTTCGCCTCCACGTTTTTGGGAAGCGGGGCGTGACAGGTTTTGTTGGTGGCCCATGCAGGTCCAGTCTTGCAATTGCGAATTAACGGAACAACGATAATAACGGAATGTCCATTAAATAAATTGCAACATCCGAGTCAGAAGCCCTGAGTTTAGTCGCTTCTTATGACACTAGGTGGTAAGAAGACTTAGTTAGACGTATGTGCTTGCTATTTAGAGGCCCCTGATTGATAGTTAGACCCCTTCTAGCAATTGATTTAATCGTCGTAGGAGTTACTTTAGTGGTTATTGTCTACCCCTGACCATATTAAACTTCTAGAATTTCCTTTAGTCGTCGCTTGGGCTCATCGATTTCGGACCAAGCTGAACGCATTTCTTTACCGTCTAACCTTTAGAAGTCTTAGCGCTTAGTTTTTAATCTTTAGTTGGTCGACCGTAGGAGTTTCCGTAGACTTTCCTGATTCATATCCTAGGCGTATGAATGTTTTGATCATCCGACCAATTTCCTTGCCTCGATTCACGAGATCGCCCCGTGACGATCGTCGTCAAATTTTCAAACATCGCCATTGCAAAACTCGAACCTTCTGAAAGTATTTTTTGTTAATCTTTTCTTCCACTAATTTAAATTTTGTTCAAAATTTTAATATACCTATATTTCATCCTCCTTCATTGATTTAAACTTTTAAAACGTTTGACGGAATTTTTGAATACTAGCTTATGGTATTTTCCCAGCCTATATTTTTCATACTTATGTAAATGTGTCGTTCTTTCATATATTAGTTTTACTTTTGCCCTGCCCAATTCGATTCTCATGATACGTCGTGTTTACTTTAATATACTTTCAAGACACACAGAATTTCAGCTTTCAGCAAGTTGGTTTTTGCTCGTCGCTCTCGCTATTTCAGATTTTTGCAAAATTACTATTTTCATAACCACTTCCTGCTTTAGACCCTCCCTGATTTGATTTTAAGGGTTTGCGATTCGATCTTGAAAATTCTTACACTAAGTCATTAATATTATTCCCGTGCACCATACATACTTTCAATTATTTTTATAACCGTACCAGACTTGTTGTGCTCGTATATTAAGAACTTTATGTAAATCAGCTTCTCATTTTTGGCAAACCATGGTTTTCTAAAAGAAGTTTCAAAATTGATTATTTTAAATCCTCCGAAGCCTAAAAGTTTTGAAAGCATTTAACATGAGTTTAAATTCTCCCGTTACTTGATTTCATTCTTTGACTTTCAAAAACTTTTGACAACCTTATATTAAATTACTAACGTATAAGATTTCTAAAACCTCGTCCTTGATATTCGTGTAAATGATTTTACTTCCTTCTACATTGATTTTATATAAACCAATAAAACATTTTCTCTTATTATGAATATTCGACTCAAACTTATTTCAACTCGTTTTATCGATCCCCAAATATTTCTTTCCAGACGAGGATTCTAATTTTGAAGAACGACAGTTTTCAGATTTCGCGTATTTTAGCTTGTGCTACTTACCCCAGTTTCTTTTCTAAATCCTATACATGTATCACTACACCCCCTTTTTCTCTCAACCTAAACATCACCATTGAGTTAATGTTTCGTCTAACCAAGCTGTCTCCTTGTATTCGTCCTATCTGAATTCGTGCTTATCAATCCTTCTCTCGTCACGCTCTCGACCTCTCTTTATTGCTTAGGCCTTAGTGTCCGTCAATGTCTGTGTCAACCCTTAATTGTTAGTAGGCCCTTGGACCTTGTGAGGTAGTCGTAGTGCACGTACCTAAGTTGTGTACGTGGGCTTGAATGAGAATTCCCATAAGTATATTGATGTTGCCTATTGAGTGATATATATATATACTCGGAGTTATTCGTGATGGTATGAAGTTGTTGTGTGTTAGTAGTTATAGATTTTTGTGTGGATAGCTATACTATACTAGGGATGCCTGTGTATGTAAGAGTTAGCGTTGGAATGTCTAATGGAGTGTATGTAATTAGAGGTACTTAGTAATGGTTGAAATAAAATGATTGGTAAAGCGATGTATATGCTAGGTGTGATGATAATAGGTGTACATATAGATAAGTAAGTAGGCCTATTGTGTGACCTATATGTTAGCACGTATGAGTGTGTGCTCGTATGTGGGTATGTAATGTGTTTAGACGTAAGTAGTTATGTTTTGTTGCCTGAGTATATAGGTGATATACATATAGAAGTAGGAGTATAATTTGATTGGTATTGCTTGCTCTTACGGGATGTTGCATGCGTGCATACCGTGAGGTATACACGACTATTGCACATCTTAATTATGTATGCGTGAATGTGTTAGTATACTAATTATAGGTAGTAGGCTATGGTGTGAATATATATACATTACTTATGTGTGACTATACGGTGAATGTTTGTACTAGAGAGGGTATTATAAATATGTGGGTGCTGATGTCGGTAATGTTATTATTATGGTATATAAATTGATTTAACTATGTGGGTGTTATCTGACTAAATATTAAGTGTGATTGACCTATGGAATGTATATGGTAGATGCATATATATATATATATAATGGAGTGGTATTGGTATATGTATGAATGCTGTGTTACGTGTATAGAATATTCTAATATATGTATTGAGTCTCACTCAAGCTTGAGTGGGTATACTCTAAGTATATCGAATGTATGTTTGTAGTTTGAATATAGCAATGCTTGATGTATGTATAGTGATAGAAGTGTTTGTGCCTGGTTGAGTTACGCACATGATTGTGGGTCGCTACGCCAGTATATAGTTATAGGTGCTGGTCTTGTGGTATAGTTACTTACTAAGAGCTTGTTGTGTGAACATATGTGTACTAGCTAAACTAGGTGTGTTGGTGTGCTAGTTATATATAATGGTATGAATGGTATGCGTAAATGAAATGTTAGCGTGTATGGGTGTGCACCATGCACGGGTAAGTATGTGCTTAGCTATAGGTATTGATGGCTATGATATATGTGGCGTGTCGTAAATACAGTTATAGGACCGTACGTAATGTGAATGTATGGTGAAATATTGGAATGCATTTGAATGACTAAACTATAGTAGTGGTGAATTATTTACATGCACTGTATGGCTATATATCGTGAAATTATAGTAGTGGTGAATGTATATTAGATATAGTGAATTTGATTTAATAATGGTATGGTGTGACTATATGTGTTGAGATGTTTGGTATTGGATGAATATTAGAGGGTAGTATACCCTTGATGTTTGTGCATAGGTAGCTATCTATACGTAGAGCAATGATTGTATTTGCTAGTATGAGATCATGCCTATATAAGTATCTGAACTATTGTTTTGTGAGTAGCAGTTATATAAGGGATGTATGTTTATATACCTGATTGAAATACATGTATGAATTTGACTGACTATAATAGGTATAAGTGTATACGTATGTGAATGTAAATGTATACGTGGTGGTAGTGTTAATGGTTGACTACCTAGTGCGTATATAAGCACTTGTAATGACTATACTTGGTTTGAGAAATAATGTGACTTGATTGGGGTAGTTACTAGAGCGACTAGATATATTAGAAAGTCCGAGGACGGACTTTATTCTAAGGTGGGGAGGATGTAACGACCACTTTTCGTGGTACGTTTTTCGTGCACGTGCTTTTGGCCGTGCACGTGTTTGTTTTAGACTTTGTTCGTTGCGAACACTTTCGTGTGATATGCCGTTGTGAACGTCTCTGAGAGTATTAAATAGTGGCACTATCTTGGAACGACACTTCTCGAGTCGTTTGTCCACAATTTAAACTTACTCGATGAGACGTGACGATTCTCACTCTTGACGGGAGACGTTTCTATTTTTAGTCTCGTCGTCCGACGTCGAAATCGAGATCTGTCTTCTTAGTTAGCTCACATTCTTCTTCACGATCACCACGATATTTATTTTATAATTTTTGGAGTTTATTTGACCACTTTTATATTTTTAACAAGTTTTATATTATTTTTAATAATTAATTTTTAAATTATTTTCGGCCAAATAAAATTTATTTGAGTTTTAAACGTTTTAAAGAATTTTTGAGCCAATTTCCAGCTCATTTGGACCAGGTCAAACCCTTGGATGAGTTGGAGTAATTGAATTTCAAATTTTAAATCTTTTTAATATTCTAATCATATTAGATTTAGCCCTAGACCAAGTCAACCCATCTACACTATATAAGCAACCCCTAGGAAGACCTATTTTCGCAAGAAATTAGCCCTAGCCTCTTCCAAACTTGAAATTGGACGTTGCGACGATTCGTCGCAACGTTGCGACGAACGGCAGCCGCACGACCGAAGGAATCGCCCCCGTTCCCCCGCTCCGACCGAAGGCCATCCCCGCACCACAGCCGCTCCGCACCCCGCTGCTGTCGCCACCCCCGCTCCCCGCTCCGACCGAGGATTCCTCTCGGTCAGACCGAGAGGCTTCCCCGGTCCGCTCGCATCCCCGCACCGCTGCAAGCCCCCGCTCAGCGCCCGCCTTGTCGCCCGCGTCCGCTAGCGCTTGACCGAGCAGATCGCCCGCCTCCGCAACGTTGCAACGCTTGCAACGTTGCAGCGCCCGCTCCCCCGCATCCGCAGCGCACGACCGGTGCTGTCCCCCGCACCGACCGACCGACCTCTCCGCACCAAGGCTCGCGACCGACCCCCGCTGCTGCACAGCCCGTTCCCTAGTGCCCGACCGATGGAATCTCCCGCATCGGCTGTGTACGACCGAGAGCCACTCGTCGCAACCCCGCATCCGTCGCATCGCTTGCCACCGTGGGCCCCCCAAGTTCTCCAAAGTTATTGTGGGACCCCCAAAGGCCCCTAGGAGTACTGTGGGCCCCACCTAGGTGCTTGCTCTTTGAGGATTCGTCGCGTACGACGTCGTCGCACGTCGTAGCCCGTCGTCGCACGTGCGAGCTTTGGAATCTGGAATCGTCGCCCCGGTCGATTGCTCTGAAATTTCCAGCGAGGAATCTAATTGGAATCTGGACTTGGAGCGCGATCTTATTATTCCAACCCCCGGCGTCGCTACCCGACGCCGGTGTAGCTTTCGCGTCGTGTTGAGGCCGGTGGACTTGTGCACGTAGGAATCGTGACTTTGGACTCGTTGGACGGTGTTTTCTTGATGTGATAAGTACAGGCAAGTGAAACTTGCCAACTCTTGTGTAGGGCCATGTTTTTAGGCCACTTCCTTGTTTTCAGCGTAAAAGAGACTAGTCAGTGAAATGATAGCTGGCTAGATGCCTACTTGATCTAGTTTGACAACGAAACTAGATCCGTCACCTAATTGATCTAGCTTGACAAAGAAGCTAGATCCAACCCTTTAAACTTGTTGTTCATGCATACTAAACTGTCACGTTTACTTTCCTTAAACTGTACGTACTTTTAACTGCCATGCATTGCATCTTACATGTCATCCAAATTGATTGTTGCATCGTAGCACACGCTACAAAATACTTGTACAAATCCGTGTTTCCGTGTCCCTGGCTAGGTGCACCCCTAGGCCATACTTGTTAAAAACACTTCCTGGCTCGTGATCCAGAAGCGAGCATTACCGTTCGGGGGTAAGGCCCTGGCTCGACACACGTGGAGGGGTAGGGATAAACGTTCGCTTGAGCTTAGGAGTGGCCTGATCAGCCCTCTAGCCAAAAGACGGAATCTCTGTGCACGAGGTGCTTACTTTTCTTGTCTTGTACTTGTCTTGTGAATGTCATGCCATGCTCATACTTTACTTCGTTTTACTTTACCTGTTGCACTCATTACTTTAACTGCCATGTCATTGCATCATGCTAGAACTTTTAGGTTGCTATCACTTGTACTTTCAGTTTCACTTGCACAAGTCTTCCAGACTTGCTGACATGTGCCCCTTTCTCTTTGGGTGTCACATGTTAGACCCTGAGCCAGAGATAGTTGTAGCGGACGAGGTAGTTGCTGACGCTGAGACTGAGTCCATGATTGCACAGGAGGATTTTGTGGACACCGGTGACCATTCTTTGAGTCTTTGTTGAGCTTTATTTTGTTTTAGGCCTTTTGTTAGCTATTGGTGTGTAGCACCGTTGTTTGAACTTTGTACTTTTGTTGGCCATGTTTGGGCCTTTAGTCTCTTTTTCTTTTAGCCTGGTGGCTTTTCTGCGATGTTGGAATTTATATTTATGGATATTCTGAGATTATTCTTTTGTCTCATTTCAATATTATTATCTTGTTTCGCTCGCGTTGCAAGGACCTGCAGTTTTAAATTTGATTGACGCTTATCGGACTTGCAGCTTTGTAGCTTCAAGTCTGAGCGGACCTTCTCACGCTTCGCCTCCACGTTTTTGGGAAGCGGGGCGTGACACAAGTGCAGCTATTTGGTGGTTTTATTCCCCTTTTTCTACTAGCCCTAAGTGGAGAACGATGAGATCTGATCATGACCATCCAAGTGCCCACAATCTCATCAGACGTGAGCTAATTGCAACCATCTAAGCCCCACGATTGAACGACATCTGTGTAGACACGCCGCCACAAATCAAGCTCTGTCAGTTAGCATCCCTTCGAGAAACGTGTATGCCCTCTCAAGTTCCAAATTAAATGTGAGTCGCATCGACTCTGCCTCTTCATGTCCCAATGGTCAAGCATTTGCGTCAGTAGACATGATAGACTCTCTCTTTGCCATGCGCCTCCCTCAAACACCACATTCTAAGAAGAGGTGGTCCAGTAATACAAGGTTGCCTGGTATTCCTTGACTTTATAGCTTTCGTCTTCTCGCCTCTTCACATCATTCCTAATGGGTGCAACTCAGGTCGACAGTGTTAAGACAGAAGATAATGGGCCATTGTTAGTGATGATCTGGGCTGGGGATCGCTAGAGTCAGTGCCCAGCTAGATCTGATGGTGGGACCCAACGTGCTTGGGTACGGAAGCTACGTGTTGCCTTAGGGACCGTCCAGACGCAGACTTGGAAACCAGCTCAACGAAGGTATCGTCATGACTTTACCAAGCAGATTTGCTCTCCCTGACTCAGGTTGGCAAGCACAGTAGAGATGACCTCCACGAGGCCGGCTCCCTCTCGCCAGTAAGGATGACCTCCACGAGACCGGCTCCATCTCATCAGCAAGGATGACCTCCACGAGGTCTGCTCCTCCAGACATCGACAACCCTATAAGGACGACCTCCACGAGGTCGACTCCCTTGGTAGCTATGCTCCATAGGGACGACCTCCACGACGTCAGCTCCTTTAGCAGGTATGCTCCACAAGGATGACCTCTGCAGGGTCAGATCCTCCAGCAGCCACTCTCCAAAAGGGAGGCCTATACGAGGTCTGTGCCTAAACAACAACAGCCCTACGAGGATGACCTTCACGAGGTAATTTCCTTAGCAGTATGGCTCCTGAGGATTACCTCAACAACACACACTTGAGGTTGGCTCCTTCAACTACATTATAGGACATTCATCCTAGCTGCATCTTGAGCATCTAGGTCTTAGGGGAGGAAGGCTTGACCAAAACATGAGGATCAGAAGAAGATGGGCCCGTAGTAATAGGTTGAGGAGGAGCCCCACAAACCTGGGTAAGGCGATGGCGAGATGGCCTTGTAGACACAAGTTTGAGAGACTTTTTAGGCCTCTTAGTGCTAGATCAACGACATTCTCTCATCTTCCCTTGAGGAAATGGTCATCATATTTCTAATGGAGATCTCATGGGGACGCCATTCGATGGTGCTCTAAAGGGGTACCTTGGGAGTCAGTGGCATTTGACATGATCGTGTTTTGGCGAAAACGAACGAAGAATGAAAGAAGCAGGAAAAAGAAAGGGCTCAGAAGGGAAATTACCTTTTTCGACGAGAATGGCAGACACACAGCAAAGATCAGAAATCTCGAAAGCATAGTAGTAAAGGAGGATAAAGGTTTTCTAATTGCAAGTGCGGCTGTTTGGTGGTTTCATTCCCCCTTTTCTACCGGTCCTAAACGGAGAACGATGGGATCCGATCATGACCATCCAAGTGCCCACAATCTCATCAGGACAGAGCTAATTGCAACCATCTAAGCCCCATGATTGAGCGACATCTGTGCAGACATGCCGCTATGAATCAAGCTCTGCCATGTTAGCATCCCTTCGAGAAACGGGCATGTCCTCTCAAGTTCCACATTAAATGTTAGTTGCATCGACTCTGCCTCTTCATGTCCCAAGGGGCAAGCATTTGCGTCAGCAGGCATGATAGACTCGCTCTTTCCAATGCACCTCCCTCAGACACCACATTCTGAGAAGAGTTGGTCCAGTCAGACGAGGTTGGCTAGTATTCCTCGACTTTATGGCTTTCGTCTTCTCGCCTATTCAAATCCGACCTCGTGGGTGCAACTCAGGTTGACAGTGTCAAGCCGGAAGACGAGGTGCCATTGTTAGTGATGATCTGGTCTGGGGCTCACTAGAGTCTGGGCCCAGCTAGATCTAATAGTGGGACCCAATGCGCTTGGGTACAGAAGCTATGCGTTTCATTAGGGACTGTCCAAAAGTAGACTGGGAGACCAGCTCGACGAAGGTGTCGTCATGCATGACTTTACCAAGCAAATCTGCTCTCCCGTACTCTGGTCGACAAGCACAGTAGAGATGACCTCCACGAGGCCGGCTCCCTCTCGCCAGTAAAGATGACCTCACAAGGTCAACTCATCCAGACATCAACAACCTAATAAGGACGGCCTCCACGAGGTCGACTCCCTTAGCAGCTACGCTCTATAGGGACAACTTCCTCGAGGTTAGCTCACTTAGCAGCTATGTTCCACAAGGATGATCTCTGCAGGGATAGATCCTACAGCAGCCACTCTCTACATGGGCGGCATCTACGATGTCGGTGCTTAGACAACAACGGCCTTGCAAGAACGGCCTCCACGAGGTCGTTTCGTTAGTAGTATGGCTCCTGAAGATGACCTCAATAGCACACACTTGAGGTCGGCTTCTTCAACTACATCATCCAGGATTCTGCCTGCCTGACAACTTAACTTCCATAGATCCTCTGTGTGATCTTCGGTGACCCTCTCTCCAGATCGTTATGAGCAAAAATTCACGTTAAACCAACCGTGTAAACGAGCAGGAGTGCCTAACTTGGAAGTCTGCGGGGAGCCTACCTTATCTGTTCACGATGCAATCTGAGTAATAAGTTACATGTTGAAGTTCCAAGATCTTCAGAACTTTCGCTGATACGGCGTAACCAACCCTCATCATATAAATATACTGGATCAACATGATCCCAGGTATGCGAACAAAAATGCTAAACCATTGCATCCTTCATCAAGCTTGGAACTGACTTAAGCTTCAGAGGCGAATTGGAGGCCACCCAATCCGATCCATTCTTCTCATCATTTCAGGTAGGCAGCAAAGGATCATCTTGGCCCAGCAAAACCCTGCCCGTGCTCTCTATTAGAGCAGTATCTTTGCATCCGATGACTGCAAGTTTTCTACATCAACGACATATCAGTAAGAAAATTAACTGTTGGTTGTTGGTTTTAAAGCAAATTACGGAAGATTTTTATGTGGAGCTACTTTAGCATGCCCATGTTTGCAATGAATCATCATGTATCCAAGGCGTAATATTACATAGGTAATCACGACATCATAGAAGAGGCTAGAAAAACAGTTAGAGCGGTTGTGCGAATTACGACGCTATTTATGAACACCGAGTGTATCAAACCCACAATGAAGAATGTTTAGATTCTAACTACTTGTCGTCTACAGCCTCAAAACAATACATTTGAGTCAGGATGAACTCGTCTGATGTAATAAAATAACCCGAAACTCCAAAGAATCAAGACACACGACCCATAACAAAATCTAACCGGTAAAAAAAGATCAATCAGAATAAGTAACAGTCATTTAGTCATATAATATATATATACACATAAATTTCCCCTGATTCCAAGCTTGTATCAACAGGCTTGGCCTCACTTGCATTCTTCATGTTCTCAGCTCGGTTTCTCCTCTTCATCCCGACCCGCTTTCGTCCTTCAGCTCGGGTTCTCGATTCTGATTCTAATCGGTTTACTATTTTGAACTCGTAACCGTTTCCGATTTGGATTGTGCGGACGATTCAGAATCGGGTTCGGAATCGGAACCGTGTTTTTTGCACACCCGAATTACATGCAGGGAAGAAAATAAATATCCACTTGGTTTCTGCTACTACCACTCTTGGATCCGATCAGTTAATTAGTGGGACTAATGCGAATCGGAAATTCATTAGGACTGAACCTATATATTCCTACAAGGATTCATAAAGCCGATTCCTACTGGGATTGATGGATTCCTACCGACTGACGTATCCCCCTCTATAAAAACAGTATAACTTCATCTTTCTCTGCAACAAAACAAGCAACCAGAAAACTTTTATCTCCTCTCCCCTTCAAAAATTAGCTACTCGTTTCTCTAATTTCAATTCCTCGCTCCTCCAAAAAAATATTTTCATCATGGAGGATGTGACAAAAAAACTTAATCACAATAGCTCAACGGACATGAAGAAGACCTACAGGTGGGCTTCTACCCTCAGCTCTCTCCCGCAAGATATGATCATCGAAGTTGTTCGGCAGTTGGTTGCTTTAAAATCCTCGGCTCCTCTCATGGACATCTCAAGGTTGAGGGCAACGTAAGTTCACTTTTGTCTAATTGATTAATTAGATTCCCAATCTAATGAACATATATCGTGCATGATGACTAATTAGAGCCGTACACTGATGTCTTGTAATGTAACTCAGCTGCAAAAGATTCTAAAAGGCCTCGAAGAAAAAGCTAGTGCGGAGTTGCATTGATGTCCTAAAGGAGGATCTACAGATGCAGTGGACTAACATGCAAGCTTACTTATCACTCCTTCGGTGGTGCACAAACAGCGGCAACTTGGATGCCAATTTCATTCTCGGTGTGGAAGAGCTTTTCAATTCCAGGGATGCAGTTTCGGGCCTGCACCACCTCCAGTGCGCAATGCATGGCGGCCACTCCGCTATAGCATATCTGTCGGGGATGGTTCTCTTTCGCCGTCTGGCTACCTGATTCTATGCTGTTGAGGTCCTTAACAAACTTTCCTCCGGTGATCTTCTGGGCATAGCATGGGCTATAGAGTGCACAAGATCGGGCAATCCCATGGTAGACAGGTGCCGCCGTGAGGTTAGTGATGTAATTGGGAGAAGATGGAAGAAGGACAGGAAGATGGAGCCGACATTGCCTTGCAGGGAACATCTTTGCGGCAGGATCGTGAAGGCTAAGAGTGCCAGTTGTTAGGAGGACGAGGAGCAACTGCCGATGGCATTTTGTAGTCAGCTGTGCAGATGGGCATTTGAGGCCCAAACATTCTATCGAAATATTTGAAGAATCAATATAATGTTGCTTATAATGCAGATGTTTGTTTAAATGTATTGACCTTTTAGTATCAATGAATATGTCTATAGCCTTTTTTGATGCGAGTTTTGATATTGATGCATTTGAGATGTAAATCATGTTCAAATTTGCAATACTTATTTTCTTAATATTGCGTATATATATGCTATTGTTTCATGTTTAAAGTTTACTTTTCTGTGTAAAAGACGTTCACCTAACATAGGAAATTCTTATACTATAAGATTTGAATACTTCTATTACAAATTTACGTAGTGTTTGTGCATAACAGCTCTGGTAACCATATACAAATGAGCAGATGTGTGCTCTCAGGTAGCTCGAAAATGAGTCTCTTGTCAAATTCACTAGGAGTTGACTATATGCAGAATACAAGGAACCTCCCGGGGTGATTGCCCGCGAGATGTGGAAGAAGAGCATACAACAAATACAGTAAAGTAGGACTTATCGATCTCCAAAAGGCTTTTCACATGGTCCAACATGCATAGAGATGCTTGTCTTACCAGACACGATAGAAACCTCATCTTTCTTTACGGGTATCTAGATTCCCTGTGTGAGGATCGAGACATTAACCACGCCCACTTCGAGCCATTCTTCGATGTGCTTCTTCTTCATAGAGTTTCTGCCCACAATGAGCCATCACCTCATATAATGTGGCTCCTCCTTTCACACCTTGTCAGCATTATTTCTGATAGCTGGTCTATTCCCACCAACAACATGGATGCTGCTTCTAACCTCATCATCAAACTCAAAACACTTAAAGGGACCATGCCTCAATTGTATGAACATCAATAAGGAACATACTTGAGGACAAGATGAGCATAGTGATGCAAATTAAGCACCAAGAAATGTTGGATCACTGAGGAGTTTGAGTCATTACATGCCCTTATGTCCCACCTCTAAGATGTCTTCCTCCAAGAGAGGAAACCCTTAGACAAAGGGCTAAGTTTACTTTGCTCAAGGAGAGGGAATCCAACACTGCTTTCTTCCACCGTACGACAAATATTAGGCATAAGCTCAACCACATCCCCCCTTGTTGATGGGGATTCCTTCCTTCTAGACTATAAGGACATTTAGCACTATCTTTTCACCATATTCAAATACCTCTTTGGCACAACCAACAAGTCCAATGCGTATTTTCAGGAATGGATAATCAATGTTCGACTTCTCCAGCTCAGTCAAACCTGAATGCACCATTGACTTTGAAGTATTTAATTAAGATGGATTAGCCTTTGGCTTCAATTAGCCAAAATCAATATCTTATTGAATAGGAAAACCAAGTGAGACATTCTCTATAAGAGATGTTCTCATAATGGGGGCCCTTCCCCCTATGTTTCTTCTTGTGGTTGATGGAGTTAATATGTTGTTTAAATTTGTCATTCAGAAAGGTTTAATCTATGGACTTGGGGTCTCTAGCAAGTCCAATACTTTTATTGTTCGTTGATGATATCCTTATCTTTGGTAAATTCAACATCAACCAAGCAATGGTCATAAAGTGGATCCTTTATGATTTCAAGATGTGATCAGGCTTGGGGATCCATTTCCATAAAGGTATCCTTGTGCCACTGACTCGTGATGATCAAGTATCCACATAATTTAAGCCCTCTTTGATTGCCTAAGGTGGGAGTTCCAAATTAATTATCAAGAATCTCCTACACTCGAGCAAGCCTAGGAAAGTGAACTAGCTTCCTTTCATTGAAAGAATGGAGCAAAATATGCAGAATTAGGCTGGAAATATTTAACACTTGGAGGAAGGAGTATGCTTCTTAATGCCTCTCTCTCTACCATACCTATCTAATTTATATCATCTTTTTGTCTGCCAAGTTGGGTTGTCCAGTGCAATGAAAAAATTTGGAATAAATTCCATAGGGATGAGATGGACAAGAAGTGTAAGGGTTGCGATCTGGTTCATTGGGGGTTAGGTTTGTAAACCTAAACTAGGTGTAGTCTAGAGTTGTAAATCTAAAAACCAGGAATGATGCCCTTATTGCTCAATTGTGGTGAACTTTGATCAATCATGCAGGTTCATAGGTCTTTCACAGTTTCTCTCACAAATATGGATCTTGGAATGATGCGTGGTTTGGCAAAAACCAACTAATACCATTGTATCTGGTTTCTTTAATGGTATTTCTATAGCTAAACAGTGTTTACAGATTAGCACCTCTATATCTATTGGAAATAATCACAACACCAATCTCTTGGAGGGTAATACGTATGGGGCTCCATTATGCAACCACTATCTGTAAGTACCGTCTACCTTGCAATACTAACAACAAACACTCTGAGGGGTGAATAGAGTACTGACACAAATTGCGTATTTAAAAATTAAACTTACAAATGCGGAATTATAAATGCAAGAGGAATTTAAACACCACAAAAATCCAAACACAAACACAAGATATTACCCTGGTTTGCAAACATGGGTACGTCCAGCCACACCAATATCAACTATAGTTCTCACACAGAGAAGTGATTACAATCTCACACAGAGATACCTCACACAGAGGATTTGGATTCTCACACAGAAAAAACCTTGCTTTTACATAGAAAGACTTATGCTATCAGACAGAGAGACTCAAACTCTCACATAGAGAGATCACAACCAACCCTCATGCAGAAGGTTATACTCTCACACAGAGAGTAACTAGCTCTCACATAGAAAGCTAGGGTTTCAATGAAATAACAAAGTAAAACACAAACTCTTACATATGCCTTGAGATGAACTTACTTATTAATGAACGTAAGGCATGGAAGAGGATCTCCAAGCGATGAGATTAGCTTGAAAGCACTTGGATGATTTTCCTTGAGCTTGAGTTCAATGCATAAGGAGATAATGAGCTCTAAGAGGGAAGTGAGAGAGTTTGAGAGTGGCTTAATTAAACTCTAATGATTTTTCAATAGCATCAAGAAGTTCTAATGAACTCTGCCCACTTATATATATATGAACCATATATGAACTCTTAAAACCCAAGGATAACGCCAAAAACAAAAAGCTGTAACGGCTAGAATCTAGGCTGCAACGTCAACGACAGTCAACTGATGAACACCTGATAGTCAACTGACCAACGGCTAAATAAATTCCAACGGCTATATTCTGAGCCAGGACAGGCGACTGTAGAAGACTACACATGCACCTGTAAAATGGGTAGGTGCCTGTATATCCTTCAGCAGGCGACTATCACAAGAGATGGAAATGAAACAGAGAGATGCAACTTACGCACTGTATGTATACAGACGACTGATGGCCATAATACAGGCGACTGTAAATTCTGCAACAGTCGACTGACTTGCAAATTGGGATAAAGCCAAGAAAATGCAAGTTGCGCACAGACGACTGTACAACAATTAACAGGTGCCAGTTGGAAGACAGCCGACTGTAAATTGCACTTCAGTCGACTGTTTCGAAAAATCAAGTAAGAGTCAAGAAATGGTTGACTTGAGCTGGAGCACAACAGCCGGCTGTAGAAGGCTTGACAGCCGCCTGGAATCACCCAGTGGCCTATAAGACTATCATCAGTCGCCTGTTGGAGAGCCAGAGACTCCAATTGAGTCATTTGGCATGATGAACCTATTGGATTGGGTTCTATGATAATCCTAAGGCTCACTAAGATGGTTATATGCAAATGCATCGATGAGTAGACCATCTATCAAGGCATTACATTAAACCTAGACTGAAAAAGAGAAAAGCAATAAATGAAATAATACATGGATTACATTGATTTCCTTAGAGTCTATGAATTCAATTCATGATGTCTTGATGCTCCCCATCAACTCCAAGCTTTGACACCCCTTGAGTCCAAGCTTTGGCATTGCTTCTCTTGATGTCCATCCTTGCACAAAGCTATTAGTCTCCAAATTATGCTATTCTCCATTTGATAAACATGAGACTAAACAAGAGAGTCATTAGCAATAATAAAATGTTGTGATCATCATCAAAATAACATTAGTATGAAACACCAATACTCAATACTATCATTTTCTTTATTGCATTTCACCCCTCAAACGTGCATCCATTTCTATGCATAAAAGGCACAATTACTAGTTGACTACAGTTTTGGACCGCTTTCCCTGAGAGTTAGTTAAAAACAATCATCGCATTTCTTTCAAAGGTCATTGTCCCCCCCCAAACACTTCCATAAACAATACATACCGGAGCTTGATGAAGTTAGTAATCTTCTTGGTTATATCCATGTATCACCTCCTTAACTTTGGAGGTTTTAGATGCTCTATGGTGCCCATCATCTGGAGTATTAAGATACCATTAAAATTTTACACCTTCAAATGGTTTGCTTACATACAAAAATGATATTCTTAGGTAGAATAACCTCAACAAATGTTACTGGATCGGTCCCAATATGTACTTGTTGTTTCTCTCTAATGCCATGAATACTATCCATCTCATCTTCAAGTGTCCTTTGTCTTAAAATTATAGAGACATCTTCTAATTGTCTTCTAATTCAAATCTTTGTTATTGTAATTCAAGGATTTGTGGCAAAGGTCTTGCATAAAGTCCTCCATTAGAGTCGTTTAACATATGTAATGCATGATGGAAGAGGAAAAGTTATGGTAGGTGAAATTTAGGGAAGAACAGATTAAAAATTTTGATAGGATTGTGGGCCTTGTACCCTAGAGATCTAATGACCACTAACTCATATAGCTAGTTCACAAAGATTTTTCACCTTATGCTCAAAAAACCAAGCTCACTCTTGCACTCTACTACAAAATATATAATTGGTAAAAAAAGTTTACATAAATTTTCCATTCATTCAATCTCTATTCTCAAAATAAATAAGTCTTGGTGCATTTATATATGTTCCCAAAATAAATAAGTCTTGATGCATTTATATATGCTTACAACTTAAACAAACTTCTAGCATAACCAATGTAGGACTAAAATAAGAAAGTACTAAAAATAAGAAGCAAAAGTCTAGTATAAAGAGGACTCAAACTCCTACTAAGTAGAAACTAAAAACTGAAATAACAAGTAAAAAAGACTTAAATATTATTAAAATCTAATTTGAATCTGTTTGGATCTCCATCATCTATTCAGCTTTAAAATTTTTACCACATGATAAATTGTGACGGAAAAGTCTAACTGGTCAGAACCACATAGTTAGATCTATGGTGGCATAAGTGAAGGATGATTATGTTGGATATTGGACTCCCCGGATTTGGTTTTGGATGATGAACAAACATAAATATATCGTGAACTAACAATTTGTGAGCGCAGTTATGGAGATCGTCGCCAAATTCACATGAACATCCAAAGCGACGTCTCGAGACTTCTCAAAGCACATGATCATATGCCTAAAGCTTCGTTGAAGCTTGTGGACCATTTTAGAAGTCATGAAGATTCGGATCGAAGCTTTCGAAGACGGTTCGTCAAGTTTTATTTATAGTCTTTTAGCTTCGTTCCGTAGAATGTTAAGCCTTGAGTAGATCTTACGTTTTAATCTTCATAACGCTCCTATCTTAGAGCTAGGAACTTGTAAGAAGTCCATACTAACTTTTCCGAAGCATCGCGCTTCGATTCGCGACTTCTTGTGCATGTTAGTTGGTTCAAGAAGAAGAACCAACCGACTAGATGGTGATCTAGTCGGTCGGCAATGCTTCTTGGACCGACTAGTTTGCCTTCTCAAATCATAGCTCTTTACTGTTTATAGTTAGTAGGTCTACGTTGACTCACCGATCGACTAGTTTGTGAACTAGTCGGTCAGTGATCCTTCTTAGACCGACTAGTTGAGCTTCTATTGTACATGCCTAGTTACTGTTTGTCGTTAGTCGGTCTATGTTCATCTGGCGACCGACTAGTTGATGAACTAGTCGGTCAACTTTTGTTCTTGGACCGACTAATTCTATTTGTTCTCAGACTATGTGTTTTATCTCTTAGTCGGTCTGAGTTGAGTCACCGACCGACTAGGTGTGAAACTAGTCGGTCAGCAACTCTTCTTTGACCGACTAGTTTCCTTCAGTCTGAACTTGATCTATTCCCTGTTCACCACTTAGTCGGTTCATGTTTATTGACCGACCGACTAGTTGATGAACTAGTCGGTCAGTGGTTGTTCTTTGACCGACTAGTTTGGTTCAGAATAGAGCCGTTGAAGCTTTAATTGAAACATTTTTCTCTCTCTTTCCTCTAACCTATATATACTTGTTGATCTGCATTCATTGCACTCAAGGATGATATTAAGACAAGTTTAGAGATCAAAGAGAAATCATTCTTCTCATTTAAAGCTCATTCATTTCCAATCTTGAATCTCTTCTAACTCTTATTTCAAAAGAGAGATTCATTGATTGTGAGCCTTCCAAGCCAAGTGCTTGATCCTAGGTCACCAACAACCTCATAGCTCTCCATCGCCGATCTATATCTTGGAGCTAGGGTTTGGTGCCTCTTCTTCTTCCTCAAAATCATCTTTGCCCTAATTCGTAAGTATTACTCAAGGCATAGGTATTTTGTCGGTAAGAAGTTCTATTTCATTTACTTTCATATTGTAAGTGTTTTACTCTCGGTTGTGAGAGTGTGGTTGTGATCCCGGGTTGTGGGAGTCACAATTTTCATTTGTGTATGATTTGACTTGTGAAGGGTTTTCACAAGTATTTCATAGTGGAAATCTTGAGTTAGGATTTCTAACTCAAGTATCCGGAGGGGATCCGGGTGGTTGGGACGTAGGATCATCGGAAACAAGTCGGGGAGACTTGGGTGGATCTGAACCCAATAATATTGCTTGTTTGCGATTGTTTATTTGTTGTCAATTATTTACTATTCCGCATTTCCGCATTAATTGGTAGAGTTTGCACGGTAATTAGGAATTAGCCTCTTAATTATTTTAAAGTACTATTCACCCCCCTCTAGTACTTGTGCAGTAGCTTAGCAGGGCATTACATTTGGTATCAGAGCCAAGTCTATAGCTATGTCTGCCAACGACAACAAGACCATTCGTCCACCTTCCGACTATAGCACCTTCAAGAACCGTGAAGGAGCGTCTTCGGTAATGGAAGGACATTCCTCAACGAGACCTCCATTCTTCAACGGTACCAACTACGGGTACTGAAAATGCCGGATGGAAACTTTCCTCCGGAGTGCTTCACTATGGAGGGCCGCGATGAAGGGGTATGTCGAGCCCGACGAAGAAGATTTCAAGAAGTGGACTCCTGCGGAGGTCGCTGCAGAGGTATCAATGCCAAGGCAATGAACGCCTTGCAATGTGCTTTGGAGCCCGAGGATTTCAACAAGATATGCACATGTAAGAGTGCATATCAAATATGGAACTCCCTCCTTATCTGGCATGAAGGGACAAGTATGGTAAGAGACTCTAAACTCGTTGTAGTTAATAAAGATTACGAGTTGTTTCATATGCTACAGGGTGAGAAGATGAAGGAGTACTATGCTCGCTTCGTCGACATCACAATCGAGTTGGAGGCTCTCGGTAAAACCTACACCCAAAAGGAGAAAGTATCGAAGATTATCGATGGACTTCCTTCTAGTTGGGAAAAACGGACCTTCGCCATCGAGGAAGGTAATGACGTGAAAACTTATACCGTTGTTCAACTAATGGGTACCTTGATGTCTTATGAGGTACGCAAGGATAGCAAGTTGAAGTTGCAAGAAAAGATGAAGTCCTACCTAAAGCAAGACGAGCCAAAGAAGAAGGCTATTGCTTTTAAGGCCGCTCCATTAACTTCCACATCGACCGATGATGAAAACTCGGAAGACGAGTTGGACTTGGAGTCCATGGCTCTCTTGGCCAAGAAGTTCAACCTGTTCTTCCGGAAAGGTAACTTCAAGAACAAATCTAAATTTAGTTCTTCTAATGCCTCCTCTCCTTTGTGTTTTCAATGCAACAAGCCCAGACACATGAAAGCGGAGTGTCCTCAAAACAAACATAAGGAGAAGTGGAAGGCGTCGAAGTTCGACAAGTCCAAGAAGTACAAGAAAGGGTACAAAAAGGGGCTTGTCGGGACTTTCACCTACTCCGATGATTCCTCTAGCGGAGAGTCGGATGATAAGCAAGTGGAGCAAGCACACATGTGCTTCATGGCTAGAGAGGAGCAAGATAAAGATGCCTCCTCCGATGATAGCGACAACGAAGGCGATGATGTAACAATGGATGACCTTAGGAATGCTAATTCTCAATTATGGTCTAAATACACTAAGTTAGTAAATAGGTATACTAAAGTAAAAGATGATTTAGCTAGCATCCAAACCTCGCCTAAAACTATCATCACCAACAACGACACCGTTGTTGAAGAGTTGAAGAATGAGATTGTTAATCTTAAGACTCAACTTGAACATGTTAGCATTGAGGATTCGGAAGAACATAAGATAGCGGATTTGACTTCTCAAAACTCGACTTTGAGTATTGAGAATGAAAATCTCAAATCTCGTGTTTATGTACTCACATCGCAAGTTTCCACTTTGGATGCTTCTATGCGTTCTCTCACCGAGAAATATGAGTGCACATTAGGCCGAATTAATAAATTCAATAAGGGTAAGGACCATTTGGATAACATCCTAAATGACTTACTTCCGGCCAAACACCACATTGGCTTGGGGTATATGATGGGAAGTTCATCCAATTTGGCCACTACTTTTGTTAGGCCAACTTCCGGTGACTCAACGAGTGGTAGCAAACACTCTATTGGTAGTTCACCTACCAATGGTGCTTTCACCTCGTACACACCCTCTTTCGGAAAGAAACCCACTTTGGGTGGACCTCCAAAGAAGGGTCATGCTTATATGTACACAAATACTATGCCATGTAGGAACACACGTCCTACTCCACCGGCTCACACATATGATGATTTCTATGCTACACGTTCACGGGCACGTGCACACCATGTGAGACACCCTCATGCACGTGTTCCCCCACATGCATATGTACACCCACATCATCATATGAATAGTTCTCATAATGCACCATTCCATCATGTTCCTTATGCCTATCCACGTCATGCATCACGTAGAAATCAACAACGCATGCATGCACACAATAGGATGAGGGCTCCCAAAATATTCACAATTTGGAGCCCAAAGGACACAAGCATGGATGAAAAACAAGTTTACATGAATGCTTATTTTTCAAATGTCGTGCATAGTGATAATTATGTGGGGAAGTCTAAGTCCAATTGGACTTGGCTTCCAAAGGTCTAATCTTTTGGACCCAATGACCTTGGGTACCATGATATGAAATTTTCTATATTTAGGTACTCAAGAAAAAGAAACGGAGCAACAAATTTAAATTTAGCTCCAAGGGGAATTGGATACTCGATAGCGGGTGTTCAAAACACATGACGGGTGACGCTCAATTGCTCTCCGGAGTGGTGCCCATTGCAAATGGAAACCACGTCGTCTTTGGAGACAACGAGAGCGGAACCATCATAGGTGTTGGTAAAGTTGGTAATCCTTCTAAACCCCTAATATGTGATGTTTACCTTGTTAAAGGATTAAACCACAATCTTATTTCAATAAGTCAACTTTGTGACAAAGGTTACAAAGTTATCTTTGCGAAAGGAATGTGCCATATTTTAAGAAAAGATAATAATGAATTATTGTTTTTCGACACACGCCATAAGGATATATACATCCTAGATCTTCCAAGATCACATGAACAATGTCTCATTGCCAACACAAGTGAACAACACTTATGGCATTGACGTTTTGATCATGTGAACTTTGGAACACTATTTAAGCTTTCCAAGTTAAATTCTATTAGAGGCTTCCCTAAGCTTGTCTTTCAAAAGAAAAGCTTTTATGACTCGTGTCAACGAGGCAAGCTTCCAAAATCGTCGTTTAAACCTAAGAAAAGCATTTCATCTAAGCGGCCACTAGAACTATTACATCTAGATTTATTTGGGCCAACTAGAGTTGCTTCATTAGGAAATGCACGATATGGACTTGTCATCGTTGATGACTTTTCTAGGTTTACTTGGGTATTTTCATTATGTAATAAAAATGATGCTGTCAAAAACTTCACAATTTTTGTTAAGAAAGTACAAAATCTCTTAGGAACCACCATTGTCACTATTCGTAGTGATCATGGAGGTGAATTTGAGAATGAGTCTTTTGAGACATTTTGTGATGAAGTTGGTATTACACACACCTTTTCATTCCCTCGCGCACCTCCTCAAAATGGTGTTGTTGAGAGAAAGAATAGGACGCTAGTGGAGTGTGCTCGCATTATGCTTGATGATAGCCAACTTGGCCATCAATTTTGGCGGAAGCGGTACACACTGCTTGCTATGTGTTTAATAGAATACTTTTGAGGCCCGGCACTAAACAAACTTGTTATAAATTGTTGTTTGGTAGGTTGCCTCAAGTTAAACATTTTCGTGTTTTTGGTTCAAAATGTTTTATTAAGAACATGTATGGTAGTTTGGACAAATTCGATCCAAGATCCGATGAGGGGATTTTTGTTGGGTATTCCTCACGTAGCAAAGCCTACCGGATATACAACAAACGAACCTCAACGATCGAGGAATCACTTCATGTTTCATTTAATGAAGGATTTGTTCCAACTAGAATTACTAATGATGATGACTCTATGGATGTCTTATGTGATTCAATTGGTAATTCTAACTTTATTAATTCTATTGATTCTATTGATACTAACCCGACTAATGAAGTTGTTGAGAATGTTCCTAGTGATCAAGGAATTCCCAAGCGGCTTCATACCGTTCGTGACCATCCTCATGAGCAAGTCATTGGCAATATCCATGATAGTGTTAAGACGAGATCTCAAGTCAATCACTTCGCTCATTGTGCCTTTGCCTCCTCGATAGAGCCAAAGAATGTTAATGAAGCATGCGAAGATAGCGCTTGGATCCTTGCCATGGAAGAGGAACTCATTCAATTCGAGAGGAATGAGGTTTGGGAGCTTGTTCCATTGCCATCGAAGAACCACACCGTCATAGGGACAAAGTGGATCTTCTAGAACAAGACCGATGAAAACCAAGTCGTCGTCCGGAACAAAGCTCGGTTAGTAGCTCAAGGCTACCGACAAGAGGAAGGTATCGATTTCGAAGAATCCTTTGCTCCGGTAGCTAGATTAGAATCAATTAGATTATTATTATCTTTTGCATGCCATAAGGATTTTAAATTATTTCAAATGGATGTAAAAAGTGCGTTTTTAAACGGAGATATTGTTGAGGAAGTTTATGTTTCTCAACCTCCGGGTTTTATAAATGAAAAATTTCCAAATCATGTTTTCAAACTTAAGAAAGCACTTTACGGTTTGAGACAAGCTCCTCGAGCTTGGTATGACCGTCTAAAGAATTTTCTTTTGGATTTAGGTTTTAAAATGGGAGAAGTTGATTCCACATTATTTGTTAAGTATTCGAATAATGATATAACTTTAGTTCAAATTTATGTTGATGATATCATTTTCGGTGCTACTAACTTTGCTCTTTGCGAAGAGTTTTCTAATGTGATGAAGGATCAATTTGAGATGAGCCACATGGGTGAGCTCAAATATTTCTTAGGTCTCCAAATTCACCAAATGAACGATGCAATCTTCATCCACCAAACGAAGTACACGGTGGAGTTGCTAAAGCGATTTGGAATGAAGAATGCCTCCGGGAAAAAGACGCCGATGAGCACGACTACACATCTTGATAAAGATGCGGGCGGAAAAGATGTAGACATTCGTCTATATCTAGGTATGATAGGTAGTTTACTTTATCTTACCGCAAGTAGGCCCGATATAATGTTTGCCGTATGTGTATGTGCTCGTTATCAGTATCAACCTAAGGAGTCACACTTAGTAGTGGTAAAGCGTATTTTCCGTTATTTAAGTTACACACTTGATTTTGGATTACTTTATCCAAAATCTAGCACGTATGAGTTAATCTCATATAGTGACGCAGATTATGCGGGATGCAAATCCGACAGGAAAAGTACTAGTGGCACTTGCCATTTTATAGGAAATTCTCTTATCTCTTGGTTTTCCAAGAAGCAGAATTCCGTATCACTTTCAACCACCGAGGCAGAATATATTGCCGCCGGTGCCGCGTGTGCTCAAGTTCTTTGGATGAGACACACACTTAAAGACTTTGGTATAAACTGTGATACTTGCCCTATCATGGTGGACAACCAAAGTGCAATATGTCTCTCTAAGAACCCGGTACACCATTCCCGTTCGAAACACATAGATGTCCGTCACCATTTCTTAGATGATCATGTTGCTAAAAAGGACATCATTTTAGTGTAAGTTGAAACCAAGAAGCAAATCGTCGATATTTTCACGAAACCCCTAAAGGAAGACTCCTTTGTGCGGTTACGTCGAGAATTGGGGATTATGGGTGAATCCGAGATTTAGGATTCATTTTTTATTCAATAATCTTGCATGCTATTCAATTCTTTATATTTGCTCATGCTAGATTAATTGCAATTTTCTGGATTTTTGATGAATTTTCGGAATTTTCGCTCGATTTGTTCGTAAACGTCAAATTTCAGATTTTCGATGTTTAATGGGGTAATATAATGATTAATGAGAGTATTTAGATGTTTCATCCAAGTGCGATTAGGAGAGAAATCAAATTTCTAAATTTTCAATTTTTGGACTCTCTTAGTCGGTCCAAGTTCATTGGCCGACCAACTAGATTCAGTTCTAGTCGGTCAGTGAATGAGAGTAGACCGACTAAATCTTGTCAGGATATTTGGCTTCAGTTATTATTTACAACTAGTCGGTTCAAGCTCATTGACCGACCGACTAGATCGTGATCTAGTCGGTCAGTGCTTGAACTGTGACCGACTAGTTGTGACGGGGACTGTCTTGTCTTTTCGCATTCCGTTCGATTAAAAACTCATCCGACCGACTATTCTCATTTCTAGTCGATCAAAATCTCTCTCCAGCTCAAAACCCCCCCGTGCCGTTTGGTCTCCCTCTCCCTCTCCGTCGATTCCGACCAACTCCGACCATCTATCCGGCCGTCGACCTCCTCTTAGGGTAAACCCCCCTCTCTCCCATCTCCTGTCTAGGGTTTCCAATCTCTAGGGTTTACATTTCAGCTTCTAGGATTTCGGCTAGGGTTATATCTAATTCGGCTAGGGTTTTAGATCTCTAGTGTTCGTGCTTTGTCTCGTCGCGCTAATGGCGAAGACAAGGATTCCGATCCGTCCCTCGAGCCCATCGCCAATGACCGTTGAACCTACTCCTATGGATCCTAATCAACCTACGCGAACCCCTCCTAGACGCCGATCGAAAACAACCCTACCCTCGTCGTCGTCGCCTCCTCTCAAGCGAAAGAGGACGACGACAGCGAAGCCCCGTGCCCAATCTCAGCCCAAGCCTAAACCCAAGCTTACGAAGGAAACCGTGTCTCCCTCCTCTTTCCATACGCCTTCGGATTTCGACACCGAATACCGACCCGAGACTGAGACCCATAGGGATCCCTCACCTCCTCCTAGGCAGCATGAGTCTAGCTCTCGACCCCGTACATGTCAGCCTAAGGGAAAGGCTCCGATGCCGGTTGGCGGTGTCGATATCTCGTTGTGTCGCGACGACCCGTTGTGTCTCGCGGCTTACAACTGTATCGAACACTGCCCGCTGCTTCTGGAGCATTTCATTCAGTTTAGTGACTTCCTTGGCCTCGCAGATCTTCTGTCGTCTTCGGGTCTTATCGATTATCTTCGGTATGACCCTAAGGCGAATCCTCACCCCTACCCTCGCCTAGTGAAGCTGTTCTATGCCAATAGGATCCGGGGTCAGTACGACGCGACCCACTCTGTAACGACTGGTTTTTCATGTATGGATATATATATATATATATTATATTATTGGTTGTTTTCGCCCTTCCTTGTGATTTCCATTTCCGTCTCCTTAGCTTTCATTTTCGTTCGTTTCGTCGTGATTCTCTAGATTCTTCCGTCGGTCGCCGTGTTTGAAGTAAGTCATTCGTGACGGGCTTCATAACGTCGATATCTTAGAGTTAGAACGAGCCTAGGGGACTTAGGAAACCATCCCGGAGCTTCGCGCTCCATTTCGGAACTTTCAGTGCACATTAGCCGGTGTAAGAAGGGGCACTGACCGACTAGATGACGATCCAGTCGGTCGGAAAACCTTCTTGAACCGACTAGTGGGCTTTGTTAAATGTTCAGGAGTTACTGTTTATCGTTAGTCGGTCTATGAACATTGGTTGAACGACTAGGTTGCAAACTAGTCGGTCGGCAATGCTTCTTTAACCGACTAACTCATTGATTATTTTTGATACCAGATACTGTTCATTCTTAGTCGGTCTAAGAACGTTCATCGACCGACTAGATCTCAAACTAGTCGGTCAGTAGTTGTTCTTTGACCGACTAAATCTAAATCCTAATTCTCGTCAGGAGTTACTGTTTACACTTAGTCGGTCTGTGTTGGTCAACCGACCGACTAGTTCTCAAACTAGTCGGTCAACAGTCCTTTGACCGACTAATCAGTACAGGAAACCCTAGTTTTGCCCTAGCCGCCACCAAACTCTATAAATACCCCTCCAAACGTTTTCTTCTTCTTCCTCATCACCTCAAACCCTAAGTTCTCCCCCATTGAGCCCTCTTCTTCCTCAAACCCTCAAACCTTCATTCCAAGCTCATCCTTCATCATCCAAACCCTTACTTGACACATCTCACCTTCCACCTTCCTCAAATCTTCATCAAACCCCCAAAATCCACATCAAACCCCATTTCTCCAGATTTTTCTCCCATTCCCAGATCTGAGCCGGATCGCTCTTCCGTTGCCGTGGTTGCTCGGCATCGTTCCTCCGCTTCTTCACGGTAATACTCGATTCCTTTAGTTTTAGCATAACCCACATTGACATTTGTGAAACCCTAATAAAATGGATTATTAGACAATTAGGATTCTATTAAGAAATCAATTTAGAATCATTGTTCTAACGATTGTTTTCCTATATCAGCGATCTATTCCTTAGTTAGCTTGTGTGACGATCTTCATTGCTCGTCAACCCCAAAATCAGGCAAGTGAAACTTGCATCTCTTGATATGTGCCATGTCTTAGGCCATTTCCCTTGCTTTAGCGTAAAAGAGGCTAGACGGTGAAAGGATAGCCGTCTAGACGCCATTGACCTAGCTTGACAACGAAGCTTAGTCCGTCACCTTCATCATGCTTGTATGTCACATTTAATTTTCCTTAACGGTACGCGTATTAACTGTTCATGTCATCCATGCATCCTTAACTGCTATTGCATTTTAACTGCCATGTTTAATTTAAATTAACGTACGCGAATATGTTCATGACATTGCATTTTGCCTGTCACGTTTAATTTCAATTAACGGTACGCGAATATCTGCTCATGTCATTGCATGCTTGAACACTCATCGTGATTGCGTAGCTTCGCTACATACTTGTACTATTTGTTCCGGCTAGGCACCCGTTCTGCGGGCACAACCCTAGGCCAATTACACTTCTGGCTCGTGTTCCAGAAAACGAGCTCAACACAGCCTGCGGGCAATAGGTGTGGGATCCTGCCAAAACAGAGTTAGGATCGATAATTAAAGTGGAGACTTACGCTAGCGTATGCGGAGCGGTAGTCTCGGAACTTTGCCTTCGGATTCACCACGACGGATCGAGTCTTCTCACGAACGGAGTAAGGCTACTAATCCACAATCTAAATCTCTATTTTAGATTAAGAACTTGGATGGAGGGAGAGGAAATATTTCTGCAGAGCTTCGCTATGAAGAAGATGCATGCATGAATTTCATGCAAATGGTGTGAGGAAAATGGCTACCCTTGGGTCTTATTTATAGCCCCCAAGGTAGTTATTTTAGGGTAAGTTGTTCCTTTGGAACAACTTAATTAAGGTGTACCATGATGCATGGCACATTATAAGCTTAAGTTGTACCATATGCATGGTACAACATAAGCTTAAAATATTCCCCCTTTATTAGCCATATGTCGCATGCATTTATGCATATATAATGCGACTTTCCCACTCATACAGAGATCCTCTCCGCAAGGGAACAGATTCCCTTTGCACACGACTTCGTGTGCGCGACGTTCGAGGTCCGTATTCCCTCGTACATCCCCCACAAGGGTGTACAAACGTCTTCCATATCCAACATCTCCCACTCACACTTGAGGGGATTGTAAGAGAACGTCTTTCCCTTAGTTCTTTCATCTATCATACCGAGAAATAGACCGTGCGACCGTCATGCGCGTAGAGTCTGTTGTTGTGCACTTGTTAGAGATACACAACGACCTCGAAGGTGCAAAGTTGAGTAGTTCAACGCATGCTTTACCCTAGATTGTTTCTTCACATTTTCTTATACTTTATATTCAACAATTGAATCCCATCTGGATTACAATTGGCTGGCCAGCTTTGAATCACTAAAGTCCAAATGCGAATATGAAATCAATCTTCCTCTTCTTGCGAACCTTCTGATCTTGACTTGATTCGCTTTTCTAACGTGCCCCGCCGAGCCGAATTACCATAGCCCATTAGTAACACGCTAAGATAGCGATCATCTCGTCAAATCTAAAGGAACCAATTGGAGTCCTTGAGGGTAAGAGTTAAGACCCGTATGGCCTTTGAGTCTCACATAATAGCAAACACTATTGCTACTAACTCAGTGGTCGAAATGCATACGTGGTATGAACACGTATTACAACATCACTCCTTTCCCAGGGAGAGTATGTCTTAATGATGTTGTACGGATGAAAGATCAGACACCACAGTGCCTATCTTTTTGAGTCCCCTTACTACTCGTGAAATATTCACGGACTCTCATCCTGCATAAGACAGATAGGATTTAAAAAATCCAATGAGATCTTTATATCCTTGTGATACAGATCTCAGATCTTTTGTAAGCATCCGTATGATGCAGATCTTTCATTCGACTATCTTGTTTAAGTCATGACTCTAAATCATTTGTCTAATGATTTTGACTTTAAACTAGTCTCATCTCTATCTTATCCATCTGATAAGATAAGGCGGTTGCTCATGTGAGAGAGCCAACCTTAATCTGTCCGACATACACACAATGAAATAGCTGAGACTTAAACACAAATGTTTAAAATCATTTGTAAGAAACTTGTATGCAATATATAAAAGAACTTCTTTCTTTTATTAAACTTTGATCTTCTATAGACATGGGAAATATTACATGATACAGCTCAGCACCTACGCATTCCCATAGATGATAAGTGTTTGAAAAACACATCTCTGGGGATCGCCTTAGTAAGGGGATCCGCTATCATCTCATGCGTGGATATGTATCCTATGTCTACTTCCTTCCGTTTGTCATAATCCTTCGCAAACTTGAATCGAATGTCAATGTGTTTGGTCTTACAATGAAATTTAGGATCTTTGACATAGGCAATCGAAGCTTGACTATCACTGTATATAGGAACAGTGCTCGAGTCAGAGGCATTCGTCAGCCTGTCTAAGAATTTCCTAAGCCAAACAGCTTCTTGGACCGCCATGCTGAATGCTACGAATTCGGCTTCCATTGTTGATAAGGCGATGCAGGTTTGCTTCTTGCTGCTCCAGGATATTGCACCATTCCCGAGCAAGTAAACAAAGCCTGAGGTAGATCTTCGCTCGTCGAGATCACCCGCCCAATCAGCATCGGTATAGCCTTCGAGTCTCAAGGTATTGCCTTGATAGCATAACGCATAGTCCGCAGTCCCTTTGAGGTATCTTAATATCCTCTTCACCGCTTTCCAGTGTGCTTGTCCTGGGTTGGATTGGTAACGGCTTACCATACCAACAGCATAGCAAATGTCCGGTCTGGTACACATCATGGCGTACATCAGACTCCCGACAGCACTGGAGTATGGAACTTTTTCCATAGCTTTCTTTTCTTTTGGATCTTTGGGACACATCTCCAAACATAGACCCTCGCCTTTGCTTATTGGAGTATCAATTGGCTTGCAATCCTGCATATTAAACCGTTCTAAAACTTTCTTTATATATGTCTCTTGAGAGAGAGAAAGAAGTTTCTTGGAACGATTCCTTGAGATCTTAACCCCAAGGATATATGCAGCTTCACCCATGTCTTTCATCTCAAAGACGGATGAAAGCCAAGTTTTGATATCCAAGATAAGACGCTTATCATTTCCGGCTATAAGTATGTCATCTACATAAAGAGACATAATTACATACTTGTTTTTAATCCTCTTAATATACACGCAGTTGTCTTCGTCGAGCATGGAGAAACCATACGACAAGACGACTTCTTGAAAGCGCATATACCACTGCCTTGAGGATTGTTTAAGACCATATATGGATTTACGAAGTTTACAAACCTTATGTTTGTTTTCTTCTTGTACAAACCTGTTTGGTTGTTCCATGTAGATCTCCTCATCTAGTTCTTCGTTAAGAAAAGCAGTCTTTACATCCATCTGATGTAACTCGAGGTCCAAACAAGCCACCATTGCCAGAATTAAGCGAATGGAGGTAAAACGCACGACATGAGAGAAAGTCTCTTCGTAGTCTATTCCTTCCTGTTGCGTGAAACCTTTCGCAACAAGGCGAGCTTTATATTTCTCGATGGAGCCATCAGCCTTATGCTTGATTTTGAGAACCCACTTGTTCCCAATGGCTCTACGTCCCTTAGGTAAATTAACCAAGTCCCAGACTTGGTTTGTTTTCATGGATTGAAGTTCTTCTTCCATTGCCGCTATCCATTTATCTTTAGCAGGGCATGTGACGGCCTGTTTGAAATTTGCAGGTTCGTCATCATCTTGTAGTAATGTCATGAATGTTTGAGGAAATTCATCCTCAAATCTCAGAGGTGTTAGCCTCGTTCGATTACTACGTCTTGTTTGAGTTTGATCACTCCCACTTGGAATGACATCACTCCCACTTGGAATAACATCACTCCCACTCGGAATTGGATTGGTATTGTTCGTATCATCCATTGGTGAAGTTTGAAACGTATTTTCTTCTTCACCAAGAATTCTCCCACTCGAACGTTCCGATCCTTCTTGATCCCAAGTCTCAAACAAGGATAAGTCTTGACTTATCTCACCCTGTCTTGGAAACTCTTTTTCCAAGAAGACAACATCCCTCGATTTGAATTCTATTAGACCCCCATTGTCCTCTTGACCGACGAAAACATATCCTTTGGAGTTTTTAGCGTATCGGATGAAGATACACTTCCTCCCACGTGGCCCAAGTTTGCCATATTTGTGAGAGGATAAATGTGCGTAAGAGGCACAACCCCAAGGTTTTAGAATGTTTAAGTCTGGAGTTCTATTGTTCCACAACTCATAAGGAGTGGAACTTACCGACTTCGAGGGTACACGGTTTAAGATGAATGCTGTCGTCAATAATGCGTCACCCCAAAAGGTGATAGGCAAATTTGCCTGAGACATCATTGATCGGACCATTTCCATCAATGTCCTATTCCTTCTTTCCGCAACACCGTTTTGTTGCGGAGTGTAAGGCATAGTTACCTGATGTACTATGCCTTTTTCATCACAAAGTTCCTTAAAACTTATTGATTGATATTCACCGCCCCTATCGGTTCGCAAAACCTTAATCTTGCGATCTAATTGATTCTCCACTAAACTCATATAGTTTTTAAAGCAAGCCAAAGCTTCACTTTTGTGGGATATCAAATAGATATGTCCGAAACGGGTGAAGTCATCAATGAATGTGATGAAATAGGACTTCCCGCGTCTTGTCTTAACATTCATTGGACCGCAAATGTCCGAATGGATAAGCTGTAATGGAACTTCGGCCCTTGTGCCAGTTCCAAACGGCTTGCGACAAGTTTTCCCTACAAGACAATGTTCGCAAGTTGACATTTCAACTTTTGAAACATTAGATAGCAAGCCACTTTTGGCAAGTCTATCCATTCTAGTTGGTCCAATATGACCAAGTCTTGCATGCCAACAAATGATCTCAGACTCAGAGTTAGAAACATTTGTTAAATGGAAACTTTCATTAATGGAAGAAGAATCATCATACATTGTATTTAAAACAATTAATCCATTACAAACATTACCAGAACCAATCAAAGAATTATTACAAACAAGGTCAACATATTGTTTATAGAACCTCCACTCATAATCTAAAGACATTAACATGACCACGGAAACGATATTCCTTCTAATATCTGGAGCAAAGAGGACGTCGTGCAATAATAATGTCCGGCCGTTGTCGAGAACTAGCTTACATGTTCCAACGCCTTTGACTTCAACACGAGTGTTGTTGCCGACGTATATCCACTTTGTTCCTTGAGTTATCCTTCGATACTCTACGAAGAACCTTCTGTCCTTCGCAACGTGGTCTGTGGCCCCTGAATCAATCAACCAAAAATAGTTAGATTCAGCAAGAAACATGGAACTAGAAACACATATGTAACTAGCCCTACAAGTTACCTTATCACTTCCATCCGTACACTTACGGGCGAAGTGACCGTACTTGTTGCACTTAAAGCACTTGATCTTCTTCAAGTTTTTCTTCTTTGAGTGCACATTCTTTTGCCACCTTTTGTTCTTAGTCTTCTTTGAGGTTTCCGGTTCTTGCTTTCGTTCGTTCACAAACCTTAAGCGTTTCCGCTTATTTCCTCCATGTGAGGAACTAGCGGCCACATGCACTTCTGCACTTGGTTTTGCGGCTTGAATCCGCTCTTCCTCGAGTTCGAGGTGTTTCGAAACATCGCTTAAAGTTTTAATGCACTCATTATGAGTGAGGTGTATTTTCATGTTATCCCAGCTATCTGGGAGTGAACGAATGACTGCTTGGATCTGATGTTCGTCAGACAGCGTAACACCCGCATCCTTTAATTCAGATATTAGATTCGCCATGTGGCGGAGATGCTTTTTCATAGAATGATCTCGCCGCATCTTGTACGAATCAAATTGAATATTCAAGGAGCGGAGTTTGGTAACCGAAGTTCCACCAAACTTTACTTCTAGCTCAGACCATATGTCTTTGGCTAGATCGAATTCCCGAAATAGACGCATTATGTCATTGTCCATCGCGGACAGTAACGTAATGCGTGCTATTTTGTTCTTTCGAGTCCAAGTGTCATAAGCTTCCCGGTCCCTCTTGTGTTGGGCCGTATTGCCCAACTCAGGTTCTACCATTATGTTTTGGAGTGTTTCGAGCACATCTTGCTCCTCCAAAACATATTGGATTTTAATTGACCAAAGTTTATAATTGTCGCCGTTGAGCTTTTCACCTTTGTTAAGCTCTGCGACAATATTCTTAGAAGCGGTAGACATATTCGATTCAAAAAACTGCAAAGAAAATGAAAAAACATGATCAAAATTCAATGCATAAAGTTTCGATTCTTTAAACACTTGATAAGTTCCTTGGATGCGTTGAAATGTTACTCTAGAATCGAGAAGTTCACTACGTTCCCAACTACCATCTAGAAGTAACTTTCAAAGTATCCCTCTTACTTATCTTAAGTAAAAAGAAATCAGAAATAATACCCGTATGGTATTAGCAGCGGAAAATTACTTTGAAAAACATATCTTTCAAAATAGAATAGGTGAGAATTAGCGCAAAGAATTTTAACGCAACAATTGCCAAGCCACGGGACATAACCTATTTGAAAAACATCTTTTTCCAAAAATTTGAAAGCACGTTGGCTAATCTCCGTAGAGTAGACCACAACGTCACAAGTACATTGGCTAATCTCCGTAGAGTAGAGCACAATGACATGGCTAATCTCGCATGAAGTAGAGCATTATGGCTAATCTTCAAGGAGTAGAGCCCAAAAAACTTCATTAAAACGTTAGTCCCGTATGAACTAGACGGCACTGTGGTTAGCCCCGTATGGGCTAATCGACACATTCGAGTTTGACCAATGCCCTTTGTCACCCCGTATGGGTCAGTAGGCAAGTTTGCAATCGACACAGGCCTTCTGCCAGATTGGTCGACCAAAAACACAAAATTGGTCGACCAATTTTTCAGAATGCAACTTCTTCCCGGCCAGGGCCTCTGCCCTGGCCGGTGCTTGGCCAAGGGCCGGCCAGGGCCTCTGCCCTGGCCGGCCAGGGGCCCTGGCCCCCTCGACCAGGGGCCCTGGCCCCCTCGGCCAGGGCCGGCCAGGCCCTGGCCTCTGCCAGGGCCGGCCGGCCAGGCCACTGGCCGGGGCCAGGGCTCCTGCCCTGGCCTCGGCCAGGCCCTGGCCTGAGGCCAGGGCGCCGCCCTGGCCTCTGCCAGGGCGGCCAGGCCCCTGGCCTGAGGCCAGGGCACCGCCCTGGCCTCTGCCAGGGCGGCCAGGCCGCTGGCCGGGGCCAGGGCTCCTGCCCTGGCCTCGGCCAGGCCCTGGCCTGAGGCCAGGGCGCCGGCCCTGGCCACTGCCAGGACCGGCCTGGCCCTGGCAATGGCCAGGGCACCGGCCCTGGCCTCTGCCAGGACCGGCAGGCCGGCCAGGGCCGGCCCTGGCCACTGCCAGGGCCGGCCTGGCCGGCAGGCCTTGGCCAAGGCCGGCCACTGCCGGCCTGGCCATGGCCAAGGCCATTCGGCGTTGGCCGGCCATGGCCCCTTTTGGCCATGGCCGGCCACCCCCTTTGAATGGGGTTGCCGCACTTATTCCTCCCCCTTGATGGGGTGGTCGCCGGTGGTTATTGGCCGTAGCCAACCCCCTCCGCATGGGGAGGGGGGGTGCATGGCCTTCATAGCCCATTTGGCCATGGTGCACATGCACCAAATTTCCTCTTACCCGATGGAAATAACTACCATCATCTTCCTCGATGAAGCACCCGTTCGTCGATGAAGCACCCGTTCGTCGAGAAATTAGTTATTTCCTAATGGCCGTGTGCCAAAAATGAAAAATAACATACTACGTGAACGGTCGGTTCTTCCCGTCACGGAGAGTTCCTACCATATCCGTAATGATAGGAGACCCTAACGTGAAAAGAACAACCGCTGCGTTCTCTCCGTCACGAAGCGTTCCTACTATATCCGTAATAGTAGGAGACCCATTCGTGAAAAAGACAACGACTCGTTCATAGTTTCGACGGGGCTGTGGTTTGACCGGGGTGAACCCATATGGCTCTGATACCAATGTGGGATCCTGCCAAAACAGAGTTAGGATCGATAATTAAAGTGGAGACTTACGCTAGCGTATGCGGAGCGGTAGTCTCGGAACTTTGCCTTCGGATTCGCCACGACGGATCGAGTCTTCTCACGAACGGAGTAAGGCTACTAATCCACAATCTAAATCTCTATTTTAGATTAAGAACTTGGATGGAGGGAGAGGAAATATTTCTGCAGAGCTTCGCTATGAAGAAGATGCATGCATGAATTTCATGCAAATGGTGTGAGGAAAATGGCTACCCTTGGGTCTTATTTATAGCCCCCAAGGTAGTTATTTTAGGGTAAGTTGTTCCTTTGGAACAACTTAATTAAGGTGTACCATGATGCATGGCACATTATAAGCTTAAGTTGTACCATATGCATGGTACAACATAAGCTTAAGATATTCCCCCTTTATTAGCCATATGTCACATGCATTTATGCATATATAATGCGACTTTCCCACTCATACAGAGATCCTCTCCGCAAGGGAACAGATTCCCTTTGCACACGACTTCGTGTGCGCGACGTTCGAGGTCCGTATTCCCTCGTACATCCCCCACAAGGGTGTACAAACGTCTTCCATATCCAACAATAGGGCACTCTCTGAGTGATCCCTTGGACATGAATACAGCCTGCGGGCAATAGGGCACTCTCTGAGTGATCCCTTGGACATGAATACAGCCTGCGGGCAATAGGGCACTCTCTGAGTGATCCCTTGGACATGAATACAGCCTGCGGGCAATAGGGCATCCATGTGTGGGTGATCCCTTGTACTTGTACTTGTTACTTGACATTACATGTCACAACTACCACTTGCTACTTGTACTTTACTTTACTTGTTACCACCTTACTTTACTTGCCATGCACCATACTTTAACTGCTAGGTTGTTAGTTTACCTTTCTTTCAGTTTCCTTGCACAAGTCTTTCGACTTGCTGACATGTGCCCCTTTTCTCTTTTAGGTGACACATGTTAGAGCCCGAGCCTGAGATACTTGCTGTGGACACGGTGTTCGCTGACGCTGAGTCGGAACCCGCGTTGATCGAGGACTTCGTTGACACTGGGGATCAGTCTTAGTGTCTTAGTTTGGCTTCCTTGTTTAGACTGCTTAGTTGTCGGTGCGTGGCACCTATGTTTGATACTCTGTTTGTGTTTGTCTTTTGTTTGGCCTTGTTCTGGGCCTTAGACTCTTTCCTGTTAGCCTGGTGGCTTTTTCTGTGATGTTGAATTGTTGTGGACGAACTTTGAGATCGGTTATTTCATATCCGTCTCATATTATTATTATTGTTGTTATTGTTCCGTTTGCATTTACAGGTACATGCTTATACTAAATTGACGCTTATCAGGCGTGCAGCTTCACAGCTCCACCTCTGAGCAGACCTTCTCACGTCTCATCTCCATTTTAGGAAAGCGGGGCGTGACAGGTTTTAGTGGTGGCCCATGCAGGTCCCTCTGTAACTGCAATTATCGGGATAACGATAATAATATAAGATTGTCTAACAAATAAAAATTCGACATCCGAGCCCTAAGCTATTGAGTCTAATTATTTCGTTTCTGTGTCATTAGATGGCAGGCAGGCGAAATACCTGTGCTGGCGGTGGTGTGCTCCCTCATGTTGAGGAGCCTGAGCGGGAGCCCACTAACGGGGAGATGATGAGGATGATGATGCAGATGATGCAGGTTCAGCAGGGTGTGTTGCTGCAGGTCCAGAATGCTCCGGCCGCTTGAGCTGCTCGGGCAGTGGAAGCCCCTCGCCCCGAGCCTGGAGCGAAGCAGTTCAGGGAGCTAGGTCCCGTATATTTTGATGGTTCTGAAGGTCCTCTGGATGCGGTTGAGTGGATGAGAAACATTGAGGATAACCTGGCGATGGCGAAGATTGACCCGGCTGGCTGGGTTGATTTGGCCAAGAGGCAGCTGAAGGATAATGCCAGAAATTGGTGGGATGCTGAGGAGAAGATGTTGGAGGTGCCTATAGTTTGGGCTACCTTCAAGACCAGATTTGATGGAGAGTTCTTCCCGAAGGCTGCAAGGCAGGTGATGCTGCAGCACTTCATAGATCTGAAGCAGGGGAGCTTGTTGGTGGATCAGTACCACCAGGAGTTTACGAGGCTCCATCGGTTTGCACCAAAGATGGTGCAGGATGCCGATGAGAAAGCTTAGCGATTCCTTCAGGGACTTGCCTTGGAGCTTCAGAGCTTTGTGACCTCTTCTGACATGGAGACATATCAGAAGGTCCTGGTTGCTATGAGGCGGCAGGAGTTGAATTTGAACCAGAGGAGGGGGCATGTTGCAGGAGCTGGGAAGAGGCCTGTGGAGCAGGCGAGAGCAGCGATTAGACCTGGATTCAGGCCTGTTCAGCCTGTTCAGTTCAAGAGGCCAGGAGGACCTATTCTGAAGACTTGCCATTTTTGTGACAAGACTGGACACCTCAGGGATCAGTGTAGGAGGTTCCTAGGGCAGTGCATTGTCTGCGGGGATCCTGCCCACACCATCAGAGAGTGCCTGAGGTCAAAGCAGCCTTGGCGGGGACCTATTGCTGCTCAGCCATTGCAGCAGAGAGCCCCTATGCCCGCTGGACGTGGAGCGCCCCTTGTTCCACAGAGACAGGCCTTTCAGCAGGCTGTTCCGCCGAGAGGGCAGGCCTTTCTAATGACTGAGGAGGAGAGCATGGCAGTGGACGAGGTTATTACAGGTAACGCTCATTCTAGCTATTTTTCTTCCTTAGTTAGTTTGATTGTTGATTATGTTGGTTGCTTGCTCATGTTTGTTGCTAGAATAGGATTTGATTGTTAGACTGTTTGCTAGGTGTGGTTTTGGTTTGCACATTTCCTGCATGAGTCCTCTTTGACTCAGGTGTGTCGATGTGCATTTGGCCCGGAGCTTCGTGGAGAAGCATTCCTTGTCGACGTCCTCTCTTCCCAAGAGTTGGAACATCGTCACAGGGAACGGTGTGGTCTCGGTGCATCGTGGGTGAAATTCTTTCCCGTTGGTGGTTTGTGGACGTGAGCTTTGTGCTGATTTCATTATCCACGACATCATCAACTACGATGCGGTCCTTGGGATGGATTGGCTTGCGAGCTTCTATGCTACGATTGACTGTCGGAGGAAGAAGGTGGTGTTCGAGATTCCCGGACATCTAGTATTTGAGTTTAGTCGAGGTAGCAGTTCGCTGGGTCCAGTCAGATTTCGGACCAGACCGGTGGAGGTTGTGGCTATGCAGATGGAGTTGGAGAGGCCAGATATGGTGCGAGATTTTGATGACGTCTTCCCCGAGGAGATGTCTGGATTGCCGCCTGATCGAGCTTTGGAGTTTTCTATTGATCTTATTCCAGGTGCGCATCCCATTTCGAAGGCACCATATCGTATGGCACCAGCAGAGTTGGAGGAGTTACGTAGGCAGTTGGATGAGCTTATGCAGCAGGGTTATATCAACCCTAGTGTGTCTCTGTGGGGAGCACCGGTGCTGTTGGTGAAGAAGAAGGATGGTTCGCGTCGCATGTGCGTGGACTATCGGGAGCTGAATGCGGTGACCATCAAGAATAAATACCCGTTGCCTCGCATTGATGATATCTTTGATCAGCTTGGAGGATCGAGGGTGTTTTCTAAGTTGGACTTGAGAAGTGGTTACCATCAGTTGAAGGTGAAGAAGGATGATGTGCCGAAGACAGCGTTCAGGACGAAGTATGGACACTATGAGTTTGTGGTTATGCCTTTCGGCGTAACTAACGCATCCGCAGTTTTCATGAATCTGATGAACCTGATTTTCTACGACTTTTTAGATAAGTTTGTCGTTATCTTTATTGACGACATTCTGATCTATTCGAAGTCGGAGGAGGAGCATGCCTCGCACTTGAGGACGGTGTTGGAGATTTTGAGGAAGCATCGGTTGTATGCTAAGTTTTCGAAGTGCGAGTTTTGGTTGGACAGATTTGCTTTTCTCGGGCATGTGGTGACTGGAGATGGTATTTCAGTGGATCCCGAGAAGATTAGGGCCATCTGGGAGTGGCATGTTCCGTCGTCTGCGTCTGAGATTCGGAGTTTCCTTGGTTTGGTAGGATATTATCGGCGCTTCATTAAGGACTTTTTGTTGGATCTGGATCTAAGCCTAGAGGGGGGGTGAATAGGCTTATAAAAATTCTCGTGCAACCCACGAGAAATCACACGCAGTTACAGTCACAGTCAATGTAAACAACAATCAACCACAGATACACAGCAGATTTTACCCTGGTTCGGTCGCACCCACGACCTATGTCCAGCCCCAAAAGCAATACTAGATTATTAAAGTTTACTGGTACAACCTGTAGCTAGAGCACCAACCCTACACTCACCGGGCCCTCAGTACCCGCACTCACCAAAGTGCCCAAACAATAACAATACTAGTAAAGCCCTCTCTCTTGGCTAGTCCCAACTAGCCAAGTCCCCAAACAAATAAAAAATTGTTTCACAGAGATTACAACACCAAATCACAAATAAAATAAGGTTCAGAGTTTAGAAGTGCTCAGTCGTGATGGTGTCGATGTCTCTGCTGTTCAGCGCAGGGTCAGATCAATCTGACAAGTAGTAGTCCCACGTCTCTAGTCTCAAGTCCTGGATGATGATCTGAAAGTGTCGACCTCTGATGTTGATGAACCCTTTGATGTTGCGCCTCTGAGAACCAACCAAAAAAAACTTGCGCTCTGTCTTGCGTGCACCCTGGTCTTCCTTTTTTTAAGCTTTGATGATGATGACCTTGCGTAAAAACACATGCTGATCTCCTTTTAAGACTAAAAATGAATGAAGGAGCCCCTTTCAAAAATTTTGATAAGCATCAAGCACAAAGATGAGTACGGCTCAAAAGGAATTCGAAGATGGTGTTTTTTTGTGTTGCTTGTTAAAAACGAAGAGACCCCTTAATAATTCGACAGGCTCTCGAGGATACGCAAGGGATTAGAGCTCTTAATTTCTAAAGGAGAGAGAGGGGGGACTTAATTGTAGGAATATGGTGCCCTCGAGGCCATTTATTCCTGTGTGAATAGCACAAACATCTTGTTCGAAATAACAGTAAGCTGTTTGGTAATAATTTATCTAAGTCATATTGTAATGTAGTTAACGTTAGATATCAACTTAGGTAAAGTCCTGAGACTTTATGCAAGGTCAAACGGGTATCGAGATGAGTATCTCGATCATGGAGAAACGTTTGACCGTCTGTAGCATAAGTCTGAAATGGTTCGTGGTCATAGATGTTTCGAGACAAGGATATCGAAACATCGGATAGACCATTGTGTCTTAGTCTTCACCGTTTGGCGGTGGCGATGATCTCATGATCGTTTGACTTGGCGAAGTCGAAGATGAGACACAGGTGCTCATTAGAATGAGTTCACTGAACGATCCACTAGAGTTATCACATGGTTATATTGACCAATCTGTCAGTGATAACTCTGAGTGATGATAGGATAGTTGGTCTTTTGACTTGAGGTCATTTTGACGGACCTGTGCGTGAACGGTGCCACTTAGATCAATTGACCTAGCTTCGAGGCAAGGCCTGTCGAAAGGTCTTTTGATTGGGTGTCACTTGAAACGTACGAGGCGAGTAATGACCAAGAGAGGATTCGTCTCTCCCGGTCAATGGGAGTTAGTGTCGTAGAGTTAGTTCGGTCTTTAGTAAAAACTCTGCGCAGAGTATGTTGGAAGAAGTCCAACATTAGTTGACTAAAGATCGATAGAAACTAACCGGAGTCAAGTTATTGGGGTTGACAGTTTGACCGTACCCCAGACTTGATCCGAACGACATATTTAAGACGAAGAGACTATAACTACGGAATTCATCACGGAAACAGTCAGGTGGTCCCGACAATACTCATGTCAATGAGTCAACCACATAATGATGATTCCTGAAGCAGGGACGGCAACCACTGCTCGTGGTCACTGCCGTATAGGGCTTCGAGCCCAACCTGTTGTAAGGGTCAGGCTGTAGGGTCTCACACAGAGTGCAATGCTTCGTCTAGTAATAGGTAGAAAATAGTTAGGGAGAATATTTGCATTTGATGCAAAAGAAGAGATAATTGCATTTGATGCAATATGATAATTTAAGCTTAGATAGGGACTATTTTGCATTTGATGCAAAAGTGATTAAATATGTATTAAATTGTTTAATACAATATTTAATGAAATAAACGCAAGGAAAAGTTCACGGGTAAGACGGGAATGTCCCGGTCTAGACCCAGGTTCGAACAGCGTCCAAATCGGACACCAGATGATCAAGTTATGCTCAAAACAGCCCATAGGATCAGACCGGGTCAGACCAGGCTAACCCAGACCAGACTAAGTCTGGCCTGGGCGCCTGGCCAGACCTGGCTGAGCCAGGTCGCCAGCCCAGGCGCCTGGGCTCAAGCCCAGGCGCTGGGCGCCTGGGCCTGCGCCCAGGCGGGCCCGCCCAGGCGCCCTGGGCGCCTGGGCCAGGCCCAGGCAGGCGCCCTGGGCGCCTGGGCGCTGGCCCAGGCGGGCCGCCCAGGCGCCCTGGGCGCCTGGGCGCCTGGCCCAGGCCCTGGGCCAGGCGCCCAGACTGGGTGCACCAGCCTGGGTGCGCCCAGACCAGGCATCCAGCCTGGTCTGGGCTCACCCAGTTGGTCTGGTGGGTCCCGCTTGTGCAGAAATTCTGCCCTAGGGCAGAACAGATTTGACGGCTCAGTTTTTATGAAAAACTAGCCGTGGGTTGATCTTTGGACGATCAATTGGAGGGTCAAACGAACTCCGATTGACGAACGGTTTTTTCCTATGCGTTCACCGTTGAACGCTTGTCGTATTGATAGGTTGTATCAATCTTGAAGCTCAACGGTGAGTGAGTTAAAATTCACGGAAGTTTGCACTTTGTGAAGTGCAAACTAACTTGATTTAATTAACTCTAAATTTTAGTCCCACATCGGATTTTGAGAAAAGGGGAGAGTCCGCCGCCTATACTCAATAGGGGTCTCCCCCCTTCCTCAAAACTCGTCCCAAGCTCTAGATCTGAGCGGCTCTCGTAAATGTTGGAGCACGCTCGGATCTTAGCTTAAATTAAATATTTCTCTATCTCCCTAAATTTCTTCCTTACTCCTGCGGGCTTTAGCAAAGCCACAAAGGAGTTCGGATTCTGGATCCGAAATCTTGGCGGAGGTTTCACTCGCGTGAAACTTTCTTCGGCGGTTGGTTGGCTCGGCGGCACGGGGATTGATCGCCTCGGGATGCGGAGCGGTTCGAGGAGCGGTTCGGGGAGCGGTTCAAGGAGCGGCTCGGCGTGGGACGGGAGCAGCTCGGAAGACGGCGCGGAACATCTCGCCTGCTCCAGGGCTGAGATTCCGGGTATGTGGTTAAAGTAGTTTATTAGCATTAGTTTAGTTTAATCGCAGTAGGCTAGATCCTTCTTGGGATGGTCAGACCCATCCCAAGTCGGCATAGATCTTGGCATAGGGTCTTGGACCTTAGGGCCAAGTTAAAATTGTTTTAACTTGCATGTTAATTAGTTAACATAGTTTTTCTTCCGCTGCTATAATTTTTGTGTCTATGTTCCGTCCGACTTAGGACGGGACTAGAGTTTTTTGTGCCCTAAGGGACGCCCAATCCCCTACAGTGGTATCAGAGCCTAGGTTTGCGTTGCGATCTAGGTACTGCGATTAATTTTAAACTTAAGAATGCTTTTAAATACTTTTTAAAATGTTTTTAAAATTATGAGATAAATTTTAAAAATGTTTTAGATGTTCTAAAATTTTTTTATGAAATTTTTGAACATGGAAATTTTTTTTTTAAATGACGTTTTAAAATTTATGTGATAATTTTAAAACTAATTTTTTAAATCTTTAAAAGTTTAAAATTTATTTTGGATGCCTAAAATTTTTATTTGATAAAGTTTTTAAGCATGAAAGTTTTTTTTAAATAATGTTTTAATTTATGAGATATTTTAAAACTGTTTTAAAAGTTAAAAATTTTTTATGCGATAAATTTTTAACATAGCATGCAAGTTAGTGATTTTAAAAATTAAGTTTTTTTTTTGAGATAAAAATAAAATATTTTTAAAATCATATTTTAAATTTAAATGTTAAATTTATGTATGCAGTCTAAAAATTGTTTATGCGATAAACTTAGTATATTTAAATGTTAAATAGTTGTGCACTATCTTTATGCGATAAATTAGTGTAGAGTTATTTTAATGGCATGTTATATCTTGTCCCTTATTTGATAACACAAGACAAACCTTTAGGTTAGCCATTAAAAATTGATTAAAATTTATTACTTGAATTTTAATGACATGCTATGCTTTAATAAATAATTAACAACTATATTAAGACCTAATTCCTGATTAGGGTAGTCCTTTAAATGAATTTTAAATTCTAATTGTTATAATTAATTTTCATTAAAGGACTTCGCTTCTAGCGTTGTTAATAAAATTTATTAAAATCCTAATAACGATTAGGGTAGCACGTGAACCTTATAGTTGATAAGGACTTAATAAAAGTTATTAAACAAATCCTAAAAATTTTGAATTTAAGGATTCAACTAGTTGATAGGATTAATTAGTTGTTAATAAAAGCTGTTTAGTCTATGGCATACATACAAAAATGACAAGCTTCATTCAATGGACCATGATCCAGTCAATGTGCTTGGCTAAGAGTTCTGGGTCAACCCTTGCTAGTCCAAGGGGTAGTGATCCTGGCTTAGTCAATTCCCTGGCTGAGTTCCGCTGGACCGCAATGTCGCGAATCATGATTGTATGACACTCTGGACTATATCTAAGTCAAATACGTTAATGATTTTTTTTCAAGATTAGCCGTAACCCTCCTTGTTTTAGGGGTTAGTAACTATAGGACCCGCGTTATAGTTGTTGAGATACACTCAAGCTGTAACCTGGCAATCTTGTAGAAACCAACTCCTTAAATACATAAGATGAAATCTTGACTAACCCTAACCGTCGTCTCGTACCCCGAGCGCCGGCGTAAGTTAAGTCAACGATGTAGTCTGCCTAGATGTAGTCTAAGACCTGACCAAACCGACGTGTCGTGCATACACCGAGCTGCGGGGCAAGTCAGGCTAGACACGAAAACAAGGGTCCGACTAGACTAGACATTGTGATTTGGATGAGCACACTCATGATCACAAATGGCTAGGGGCAAAAACCGATTAAGAGAGTCATATCCAATATGATCGATGAAGAGTCATCTTCCGATCGCAGAGTCAATCAACTTGTTGAGCTACACTCAAGGTTGTTTAGACTCAAGGTGATTGGAACTCTTACCCATTAATTTTTAATTCGATTAAATCGTTCGTTATTAAGCTTTAAAACGATCATAAAATTAGTGGGAGGATATAGATAGATAAAAGCCAATCTACCTATATTTAATATTGAACATATGCTAAAACTAGGGCAAGATTATGTTTACCGAAAGAATCAATTGATAATATTGAAATTAGTTAATTGGTCATAAAGTTGATTAATTGAATATCAAGTTAAATTCTAATTGATGTAATCAAACTATATTCTCATTGACATTAAATGACCTTCTAAAGAACAGACTTAAGAAATATGATTTCATTAAGTTTTGGGTCCAACAAATAAATTAAAGCTACATGTCACTCGTCTCTATATGAGGCAGCTTGAACATATAGGACATTCAAAGTATGTTTCTCCCTACAACTTGTCGAGCTACCCTCAAGGTTGTATGGACAAACAATTTTGATCCGTAAAGTTCGAAAATTCGATCAAACCGTTTGAGTCGAATACGAGTGCATGAGCGATGCAAGACTATGTATCCCAGCCGGATCTTGAGACAAGCAACTTCTTGAGCTACACTCAAGATTGCAAAGCTCAAGCGTTTGGATACATAAGTCGCTTGCATATCTATTTATTTATGTTGATATCTAAATGTGATTTAGAAAAGGAAGAAGGCACTTCGGAAAGTCAATTGAGAAAGTTAGTTTAATTTATCATTAGTAGAGGCATAAGTAGGAGGAAATGAAAACGTGACATATTTTAATGTCACATTTCGGAATAAGTTGTTATACAAAACGTTTAAACACATTTTGACGAATGTCGTCACATTGCTTCTGAAGTAATGTTTTGTGTTAAGTAATTTGTAAATAACTATATAAATACACAAGATAGTAGCAAACTTATATGGTAAAATTAGACTAGGTCGTATCAAGAGATTAAGCTTCACAAGTCACATAAAGAGGGGTCTGACCTCTCGTATTATGAAGTCTACGGACACTTGTGAGTCTTAGCCTCTTTGATACAATGGCCGAAACCCATCTGTGAGACAGTGGGAGAATGAGTTGTCAAACTCAGTCTCGTACATACTGATGTACCCGAGTCTAATTTTAACAAAACAAGTTATTCGTATATTTTACTAAGACACGTGTTCTTGATGAAACACAAGTCTGATAAAATAAAGAACGAAATGACTAAAGTATTTAAACTGATTCGATTAGATCGAATGGTCAAATACTTAGCTAAATAAAATCTTGTGTAATTAAAAGAAAATGTGATTTTCTCTCAGATCAAGTCTGTTAACACATCGGTGTGTTAAAAGGTATGAATCACACTTAATTAGATTTAGTGTGATCCATTGTAAGTGACTCTGAGTTAAGTCCTCCCTCTGGGTTAAGTCCCAAATAGTAATGCCTAGGTTTTGATAAAGTTCTATGAGAACATTATCAATAAGATATTCGTTAAATCAATCATCAGGAAGTTGTATATTTACTCGAATTTTGTAAGACGAAAAGTCGAGTTAAGACATCATAACTAATGATGACTTAGTCAACCTCTAGGATGAAATCCGGAGTAGTAACTCCGATTTAAAACTTGATGCAGGTCTGTGTGCGCAAATAAATTGAGAATTTAGTTTACGTACCCAAGGAAAATGTTTCCTCACTTTCTGCAAGTAAATCTTTAAGTTGAAAGATTGGTGCAGAAAAGAAAATAGTGAAGTACAATAATGTTGGACGGGAACGGTTTTCATCCTAATTTCTTTAAAACGGATTATGATGAAACCGGTTTCGCCAACAGATGTGTACAGATCTACTCGGACCAAAGTCGATGTAAACGCTCAAGTTGACCATGAAAATTTGAGCATTCACTTATAAGTTCGTTTTTCTAAATATGATTTAGACGAACCAACTTATATGAATTGGCCAGATAATTTTCAAGGTCAGTGGGAGCGTATAAATTACATGCGAATCATCAAAGTAATGGAACATACATTTTGACAAAGCAATCAAAAGGTTTGATACTTTATCAAGAATAGATATGAGCCATTTAAAATGACCATTAACAAATTTAAAATTATTATCGTAAGGTACGACGAACTGGATAAGATCCAGGGAAATAAAATATTATAGATTCTGATAGACCAAATGAATTATTTGAATGAGATTCAAATGGTTGGTCTAACATAAACATAGAAACCCCTTAAGTCTATAGTGTAGACGGTTTTAGCAGATCCACTCACGAAGGCTCTATCACATGAAGTCGGGAAAACTTATGTGTAAAAATGATATTAGATATCGAGATAAATGGGCCTGAGTGCAAGTGGGAGATGTAGGAATATGGTGCCCTCGAGGCCATTTATTCCTGTGTGAATAGCACAAACATCTTGTTCGAAATAACAGTAAGCTGTTTGGTAATAATTTATCTAAGTCATATTGTAATGTAGTTAACGTTAGATATCAACTTAGGTAAAGTCCTGAGACTTTATGCAAGGTCAAACGGGTATCGAGATGAGTATCTCGATCATGGAGAAACGTTTGACCGTCTGTAGCATAAGTCTGAAATGGTTCGTGGTCATAGATGTTTCGAGACAAGGATATCGAAACATCGGATAGACCATTGTGTCTTAGTCTTCACCGTTTGGCGGTGGCGATGATCTCATGATCGTTTGACTTGGCGAAGTCGAAGACGAGACACAGGTGCTCATTAGAATGAGTTCACTGAACGATCCACTAGAGTTATCACATGGTTATATTGACCAATCTGTCAGTGATAACTCTGAGTGATGATAGGATAGTTGGTCTTTTGACTTGAGGTCATTTTGACGGACCTGTGCGTGAACGGTGCCACTTAGATCAATTGACCTAGCTTCGAGGCAAGGCCTGTCGAAAGGTCTTTTGATTGGGTGTCACTTGAAACGTACGAGGCGAGTAATGACCAAGAGAGGATTCGTCTCTCCCGGTCAATGGGAGTTAGTGTCGTAGAGTTAGTTCGGTCTTTAGTAAAAACTCTGCGCAGAGTATGTTGGAAGAAGTCCAACATTAGTTGACTAAAGATCGATAGAAACTAACCGGAGTCAAGTTATTGGGGTTGACAGTTTGACCGTACCCCAGACTTGATCCGAACGACATATTTAAGACGAAGAGACTATAACTACGGAATTCATCACGGAAACAGTCAGGTGGTCCCGACAATACTCATGTCAATGAGTCAACCACATAATGATGATTCCTGAAGCAGGGACGGCAACCACTGCTCGTGGTCACTGCCGTATAGGGCTTCGAGCCCAACCTGTTGTAAGGGTCAGGCTGTAGGGTCTCACACAGAGTGCAATGCTTCGTCTAGTAATAGGTAGAAAATAGTTAGGGAGAATATTTGCATTTGATGCAAAAGAAGAGATAATTGCATTTGATGCAATATGATAATTTAAGCTTAGATAGGGACTATTTTGCATTTGATGCAAAAGTGATTAAATATGTATTAAATTGTTTAATACAATATTTAATGAAATAAACGCAAGGAAAAGTTCACGGGTAAGACGGGAATGTCCCGGTCTAGACCCAGGTTCGAACAGCGTCCAAATCGGACACCAGATGATCAAGTTATGCTCAAAACAGCCCATAGGATCAGACCGGGTCAGACCAGGCTAACCCAGACCAGACTAAGTCTGGCCTGGGCGCCTGGCCAGACCTGGCTGAGCCAGGTCGCCAGCCCAGGCGCCTGGGCTCAAGCCCAGGCGCTGGGCGCCTGGGCCTGCGCCCAGGCGGGCCCGCCCAGGCGCCCTGGGCGCCTGGGCCAGGCCCAGGCGGCCCTGCCCAGGCGCCCTGGGCGCCTGGGCGCTGGCCCAGGCGGGCCGCCCAGGCGCCCTGGGCGCCTGGGCGCCTGGCCCAGGCCCGGGCCAGGCGCCCTGGCCTGGGCCAGGCGCCCAGACTGGGTGCACCAGCCTGGGTGCGCCCAGACCAGGCATCCAGCCTGGTCTGGGCTCACCCAGTTGGTCTGGTGGGTCCCGCTTGTGCAGAAATTCTGCCCTAGGGCAGAACAGATTTGACGGCTCAGTTTTTATGAAAAACTAGCCGTGGGTTGATCTTTGGACGATCAATTGGAGGGTCAAACGAACTCCGATTGACGAACGGTTTTTTCCTATGCGTTCACCGTTGAACGCTTGTCGTATTGATAGGTTGTATCAATCTTGAAGCTCAACGGTGAGTGAGTTAAAATTCACGGAAGTTTGCACTTTGTGAAGTGCAAACTAACTTGATTTAATTAACTCTAAATTTTAGTCCCACATCGGATTTTGAGAAAAGGGGAGAGTCCGCCGCCTATACTCAATAGGGGTCTCCCCCCTTCCTCAAAACTCGTCCCAAGCTCTAGATCTGAGCGGCTCTCGTAAATGTTGGAGCACGCTCGGATCTTAGCTTAAATTAAATATTTCTCTATCTCCCTAAATTTCTTCCTTACTCCTGCGGGCTTTAGCAAAGCCACAAAGGAGTTCGGATTCTGGATCCGAAATCTTGGCGGAGGTTTCACTCGCGTGAAACTTTCTTCGGCGGTTGGTTGGCTCGGCGGCACGGGGATTGATCGCCTCGGGATGCGGAGCGGTTCGAGGAGCGGTTCGGGGAGCGGTTCAAGGAGCGGCTCGGCGTGGGACGGGAGCAGCTCGGAAGACGGCGCGGAACATCTCGCCTGCTCCAGGGCTGAGATTCCGGGTATGTGGTTAAAGTAGTTTATTAGCATTAGTTTAGTTTAATCGCAGTAGGCTAGATCCTTCTTGGGATGGTCAGACCCATCCCAAGTCGGCATAGATCTTGGCATAGGGTCTTGGACCTTAGGGCCAAGTTAAAATTGTTTTAACTTGCATGTTAATTAGTTAACATAGTTTTTCTTCCGCTGCTATAATTTTTGTGTCTATGTTCCGTCCGACTTAGGACGGGACTAGAGTTTTTTGTGCCCTAAGGGACGCCCAATCCCCTACATTAATTTCATGCGGCAGCCTGGGGCTGAAAAAGAGTTGTGCACCTTTTTTTCTCTCTCTCTCTGCTATATAATTGCGGCGGCTGCTTCTTTTCTCGGTTTTTTTTGTGACGTTTTTTTAAGGTGCGGCCTGGATTTTCTCTTTTTATTGGTTCTAGGGTTTTTCTAATAGGAGCTCTCTCGATTGGTCAAAAGGGGTGATGAGACTTTAAACAGGCCGGCCTTATAAATGGTAGGGTATGGGTTTTGGAAAAGATATGGAGTAGGGTTTGGATTTGACTTCAATGGATATGAGACAATTCAAATAAGGTTCTCCCCCTTTTCTCCTTTGCACATCACACTTTTGCCGTTCCTGAAACACTTAACACATACGTTAAAAGCGTTCACACACGTTTGTTATCATCAAACACGAAGTTCATAGATCGTTGCTACCAACAATCTCCCCCTTTTGATGATGACAAACATAGTATAAGATTTGGGCAATGAAATTCCAAATAGTGTGTGTGATAGTTTGGCAATAGTGGATGACATGCAATGAGAGGAAATGATGTGCGAACAATGATGTATAAAGTATATCAATAAGCATGCTCCCCCTACTTTTGTGCTTCCCCAATATTCATTATTGCTCCCCCTTAATCAAACAATCATATATTTGCGTGCAATACAAAGATAGTTCCAAAAGTCAAATACCAAGCACAATGAGTAAATACCAAATCTACACCAAGTGAATATCAAATCTTTCCAAATTTCTTCTCCCCCTTTGTTATCATCAAAAGCCATACCACGAAGTCAAAATCATACATTAGGCAAAAAGAGTGTATTATTAGCCATTACCAACAATTGCATGCATACACTCATAGAATAATCAAGTCAAAATCCAATGAAGGTAAACAACTACGACTTCTACACCAACGTGTATGTGCGATGATTAAAATTGAAGCACAAAGGGAGAATCATTTAAGAAAGTCAACCAAAACAAGTCCACATTTTCCAAATAACATTCTATCACCTAGGAGTGATTTTTCCCACCTCAGTAAGAAGAGTGAGTTCAAGGTACCACACCCCAAAAACATAGCCTATAAGGACTCTTAGATGTGGGGTGGCATTGCTTGACGAGTAAAGACACCAACGCTAAAGTTTACCCATAAAGCTTATGTTGGATACTCGTGGGGAATACCGTTGCCAAGGATTGTATCCATTTTCCATACAGAGCAATTAACCTTCTTTTTCAGTTTTATACTTGTAGTATTATCATTTTGTAATGCTCAATTTTTATCCATGGTAAGGTATATCATCTCCCTTAGATTATCAGTTAAGTTTTCCTCCTACATTCACATTTCCAACTTCAAAAACGATATCTCCAAATGTGCAACAATAATAATATATGTGGAAGTGAAGTAGATGGTGTAGAAATCAAATTATTTTCAGTCATTGAACATGCCATGAATATTTAGAAAGATGGACATGCGCATGTAGCAAAAGAAATAATACAACAATTTCTACACAGATATGAAAATTATTCATGAATACTTCTTTTAATGAATCAAAGAGAAAGATACACAATGAAGCACCAAGTTTTTTTTGTTTTTGTTTTTCATTTTTCATTTTTTTTGTTTTGTTTTTTTTGTTTTTGAATGCATGAGATACTAAAGCAAACATGAGAAGCAATCACATAAAAAAATAACTCATGCACACATAACAATGCAACTACTAGCACACAAACAAAAAAAGTTCAAGCACACAAGAAAGCATGGAGTCTCGTACTAAGTTTTATCAATAATACCAAGCTCAAGACGAAGACGACAAAAGCGAGCCTCAACCAAAGGTTTAGTAAATATGTCTGCAAGTTGTGATTCCGTAGGAACGAACTCCACAGACACATCCTCTTTAGTGAGGTGATCTCGAAGAAAATGGTGTCTTACGTCAATATGTTTAGTACGAGAGTGGTGTACGGGATTATTAGAAAGATCTATGGCACTCCTGCTATCACATCGAAGAGGAACTCTTTTAAGAGCTAGTCTGTAGTCAGATAATGTTTGCATCATCCACAGTACTTGAGCACAACAACTGCCGAGGGCAATATACTCTGCTTCAGTAGTGGATAATGCAACACTATTTTGCTTACGACTAGACCATGAAACTAAAGAGTGTCCTAGCATAAAACAAGTGCCACTAGTGCTCTTTCTATCAGTTAAACTACCCGCATAATCAGCATCAGAATAACCCACCAAATCAAAGTTACCACTAGAAGGATACCAAAGGCCTAAAGTAGGTGTACTGATTAGGTACCTAAAGATCCTTTTAATGGCTTTCAAATGAGATTCTTTTGGGTTTGATTGAAAGCGTGCACACAAACATACAGCAAATATTATATCAGGCCTAGATGCAGTCAAGTACAATAAAGAACCAATCATACCTCGATATAGCTTTTGGTCCACTGCAACTCCTTGTTCATCCCTGTCCATTTTCGTGTTGGGGCACATCGGCGTTCCAATTCCTTTAGACTTCTCCATCCCAAACTTTTTCAGAAGTTCCTTGATGTATTTGGTTTGAGATAGAAAGATGCCTTCCTTTCCTTGCTTTACTTGGAACCCCAGAAAATATTTCAGCTCTCCCACAAGGCTCATCTCAAACTGATCCTGCATGACTTTCTCAAACTTTTGACATAGAAGATCGTTAGTAGCACCATAAATAATGTCATCAACATAAATTTGCACAATGAGAAAGTCTTCAGATTCATGCATCAAGAATAGTGTATTGTCAGCACTCCCCTTTTTAAAATTATTTTCCAACAAATATGTGCTTAGACGGTCATACCAAGCTCGTGGAGCTTGCTTAAGACCATACAAAGCTTTTTCCAATTTATAAACATGGTTTGGAAAATTATGGCTTTCAAAACCTGGGGGTTGCTCAACAAATACCTCTTCTTTTAGGTAGCCATTAAGAAAGGCGCTTTTTACATCCATTTGTTTCAGTTTGAGCCCTTTATAACTTGCAAAAGCTAGCAAGATTCTAATGGACTCAAGCCTAGCAACTGGTGCAAAAGTCTCATCCACATCAATCCCTTTAATTTGATTATACCCTTTAGCTACCAACCTAGCCTTGTTTCTAATAACATTATCAGATTCATCATGCTTATTCTTAAACACCCATTTAGTACCAACTACAGGATAATCAGTGGGTCTAAGTACTAGTTTCCAGACATTATTCCTGACAAATTGATTTAATTCCTCTTGCATGGCCAAAACCCAACTTTCCTCTACTAAAGCAATATCTATAGTCTTAGGCTCTATTACAGAAATAAAGTCACCATAAATACATAGAGCGCAAAGATCTCTAAAAGAGGAACGTGTGCGAATACCTGCCGTAGGCTCACCTAGGATTAAGTCTGGTGGGTGGTTTGGAGTGAATCTCAACTCTCCTCTGGTAACTGCTTCATCTTGTATTTCTGTCGAATCAGTTTCAGCTTCTTTCTGTATTTCAGGTTGCTCCTCATTAACTTTTGGAATGCCTTGTTGTTCTACATTTTCCTCTTCAATGTTCTGCCTGCAATCCAAAGAATTTATATCAGATTCATCAAACTTTACATTTATAGATTCAACAATTGCAAGTGTGCGTTTATTATAAATCCTGTATGCTCTGCTCCTTGCTGAATATCCTACGAACACTCCCTCATCTGATTTTGATTCAAAGGTGCCAAGCTGATCTGCAGTATTTAATATAAAGCACCTGCATTCAAAAACTCTAAAGTAAGAAACTTTCGGGGTGTTGCCATGCCATAGTTCATAAGATGTTTTATTTAGTATAGGTCTAAGCATAACTCTGTTGCATACATGGCATGCCCTATTAATGGCCTCAGCCCAAAAAGACATAGGCAAGCTATATTCATTTAACATACTCCTAGCCATCTCTTTTAATGTGCGATTCTTTCTCTCGACCACCCCATTTTGTTGAGGTGTTCTAGGAGAAGAGAATTCATGTAAAATTCCTTTTTCAAAACAAAATTTTTCAAAAATAGTATTTTCAAACTCACCTCCATGATCGCTTCTAATTTTTACAATGGAAGAATTTTTCTCATTAGAAACTTGTATGCAAAAGTTTTGAAAATGGTCAAATGATTCTGATTTTTTGGCTAGGAAGTATACCCATGTATATCTAGAGAAGTCATCCACCAATACTAAACAATACTTTTTACCTCCTAGGCTAGCAATGTCTGTTGGACCAAATAAATCCATGTGCACTAATTCCAATATACGTGTGGTGGCAATTTCATTGATGCTAGAGAAAGTAGATCTAGTTTGCTTACCTTTGGTGCATGCCACACACAACTTACCATTCTCATATGTCTGATGCGGTAGTCCTCTTACCAAATTTTTGCTTTCGAGCTTCTTTATCAATCACATGCTTGCATGTGCTAATCGTCTATGCCATAGTGTGTCCTCTTCTTCACCTACAAGCAAGCATTTAGAAACAGTTAGTTCTTCAATCATAAGAGTATACACATTATTCTTTCTATTTACAGTAATAATAATGTCACCTGTGGATCTATCAATGATTCTACAAAGTTTTTCATCAAATTCAACTTTCATACCTTTGTCACACAGCTGACTGATAGAAATGAGGTTATGTTTCAACTTTTCAACCAATAGGACATCTGTAAGCCGAAAGGTGTCGTTACCTACAACACCTTTACCAATTACCTTGCATTTTCCATTGTCCCCTAAAGTAACACTTCCTCCTTCATGCTTTGTAAGGCTAAGGAACTTTTCTCTTTCACCTGTCATGTGTCTTGAGCAGCCAGAGTCTAAGTACCACTCACACTTTTGTTCCTTAGCCGTGCCATGTACCTACACATAAGAAGAGCATGATATGTGTGACCTAGGAATCCAAATAGGTCCACTAGTGTTAGTCACTTTATTTTTTGGAACCCAAATTTGCTTAAATTTGATGTTGGTATTCCTATACTTGCAATTATAATAAGCATGACCAACACCACCACATGTATAACATTTAGCAAACATGCTTCTTCCTACGCCAGTTTCTTTTTGATTCTTTCTATAAATTTTAGGCCTCTCATCAATTTTATTTCCATATCCCAAGCCACGCCTGTTATTTCCGTGTATCTGATTACCTAGAATAATGTCTAGTGAATGCTTACCAACACCAAATTTTTTAATAGACAATTCAAGATCAGATATTTTAGACTTTAAAAACATGTTCTCATTAACAAGCATGGTACATTTACTAATGAAGGCCTTTTTGTTCTCTTCCTCACTCTTTTTTAGATTAGCCATCTTCTTCTCTAGCTCTTTATTTTCATTTATTAGCATGCAAATTTTCTCATTTAGCGATTCATTTTCCACTTCTAGCTTAATCGTATTTAGTTTAAACATGCTAATATCTTTAAGTAAAGTAGAGCAATTCAGACACTCAGTTTCAGTAGGCATGCGAGATTTTTCCTTTTTCAAAGAGCTAATAGTAGAATTACATGCAGCAATTTTCTCTTTAAAATCATCAACTTCTAATGACATATTATAATTGTCTTGTTGCAATTCAAAATTAGCATTTTTAAACTTCTCTACATGAGATTCAAGTAACTCAACAGTTGATTCCAACCTTTCAATTTCATCTTGCATTTCTTTAAAGGTAGTCACTAGTTGAGCTTTAGTTAAAGATTTTACCTGATCTAGTTCTCCCATCAGACAAAGAGAGGAATGTGCAACTTCCTCTTGAGATTCATCCTCGCTGTCCATATCCCATGTGAGCACCAAAGATTTTCCCTTTTGCTCCGCAGCGCTATTCTTTCCTTGAGGGCATTGTTTCATAAAATGTCCCTGCTTTTTACATTTAAAACATGTAACCGGATCAATAGTATTCTGCTCAAAAGATTTATTATTAGAATTAAATTTAGAGTGATTAAACCTTTTCAGCATCTCTGATCTCCCGTTGCCAGTTCTGATATATTTCTTGAAGCTTCTCACCAAAAAGGCCTCCTCTTCATCTCCATCTTCATCCTCCTTAGCCTGAAGGGCTATTGCCTTTGAAGTCTTCAATTCATCTTTCTCTCTCAGTTCAATGCTCTGCAGCTCTAGCTCGTGGGACATCAGGTTCTCTATCAGATCCTCCACTTTCATCTGCGATAAATCCCTTGCTTCCTGAATAGCTGTGATTTTAGGACGGAAGGTACTAGGCAATTCTCTTAAGATTTTTCTGATCTGCTCCAGACTCGAGTACGGCTTTCCAAGAGAGGTAGATTTGTAAACGATGTCTGTGAACCTCGCAAACATCTCTTTAATTGACTCTGATGGAAGCATGCAGAAGCTTTCATATTCAGTGCTGAGTAGCGCAAGTCTGGACTCCTTAACCTGCGATGTACCTTCATGAGTCACCTCCAGAGTATGCCAAATTTCCTGCGCAGTTTGACATTGAGATATACGGTTAAACTCAGCTTTATCTAAAGCACAGATCAATGCATTCATAGCTTTGTTATTCAATGAAAAACGCTTCTTATCAAAGTCATCCCACTTATCTTCTGGTTTTATCATTTCATTATTAGCAACATTAATGGTGGGAGGTTTATAGCCTTTTTCTACAATGCTCCATACATCATAATCAACAGCAGCTAAATAAATCCTCATCCTAATTTTCCAATAAGCAAAATCAACACCATTAAACTTGGGGGGACGGGAAATAGACTGTCCCTCAGCAAAAGCACTATCAGACATATTCATAGACATGATCAACTAGGCTAGATCCTCTAAACTGGCTCTGATACCACTTAAGGGTATAACTCTGATATCATTGCGACGCTGTTAAGGCCCATCATCCATGGCACCCTAGACCCGTCAAAAGATACCTCAGAAACTTGTTTTACGGCATGCCTCTCGACAATGCCCAACCCATTATAAGATCCCCATCTTATCGGGACTTGGTACGGTAAGAGCGATTACTTCGGGTCGGCTCATAACCCGAGAACCCGTACTCAAGCTTAACAAGCTCTGATACCACTTGTTGGATCTGGATCTAAGCCTAGAGGGGGGGATGAATAGGCTTATAAAAATTCTCGTGCAACCCACGAGAAATCACACGCAGTTACAGTCACAGTCAATGTAAACAACAATCAACCACAGATACACAGCAGATTTTACCCTGGTTCGGTCGCACCCACGACCTACGTCCAGCCCCAAAAGCAATACTAGATTATTAAAGTTTACTGGTACAACCTGTAGCTAGAGCACCAACCCTACACTCACCGGGCCCTCAATACCCGCACTCACCAAAGTGCCCAAACAATAACAATACTAGTAAAGCCCTCTCTCTTGGCTAGTTCCAACTAGCCAAGTCCCCAAACAAATAAAAAATTGTTTCACAGAGATTATAACACCAAATCACAAATAAAATAAGGTTCAGAGTTTAGAAGTGCTCAGTCGTGATGGTGTCGATGTCTCTGCCGTTCAGCGCAGGGTCAGATCAATCTGACAAGTAGTAGTCTCACGTCTCTAGTCTCAAGTCCTGGATGATGATCTGAAAGTGTCGACCTCTGATGTTGATGAACCCTTTGATGTTGCGCCTCTGAGAACCAACCAAAAAAACTTGCGCTCTGTCTTGCGTGCACCCTGGTCTTCCTTTTTTTAAGCTTTGATGATGATGACCTTGCGTAAAAAACACATGATGATCTCCTTTTAAGACTAAAAATGAATGAAGGAGCCCCTTTCAAAAATTTTGATAAGCATCAAGCACAAAGATGAGTACGGCTCAAAAGGAATTCGAAGATGGTGTTTTTTGTGTGTTGCTTGTTAAAAACGAAGAGACCCCTTAATAATTCGACAGGCTCTCGAGGATACGCAAGGGATTAGAGCTCTTAATTTCTAAAGGAGAGAGAGGGGGGACTTAATTTCATGCGGCAGCCTGGGGCTGAAAAAGAGTTGTGCACCTTTCTCTCTCTCTCTCTCTCTCTCTCTCTCTCTGCTATATAATTGCGGCGGCTGCTTCTTTTCTCGGTTTTTTGTGTGACGTTTTTTTAAGGTGCGGCCTGGATTTTCTCTTTTTATTGGTTCTAGGGTTTTTCTAATAGGAGCTCTCTCGATTGGTCAAAAGGGGTGATGAGACTTTAAACAGGCCGGCCTTATAAATGGTAGGGTATGGGTTTTGGAAAAGATATGGAGTAGGGTTTGGATTTGACTTCAATGGATATGAGACAATTCAAATAAGGTTCTCCCCCTTTTCTCCTTTGCACATCGCACTTTTGCCGTTCCTGAAACACTTAACACACACGTTAAAAGCGTTCACACACGTTTGTTATCATCAAACACGAAGTTCATAGATCGTTGCTACCAACACTTTTCCCGTATTACGGAGCTGATGTCTAGGTTGACGTGGAAGGATATACCTTATGTTTGGTCGGATGATTGTGAGCATGCCTTTGGTGTTCTGAGAGAGCGTTTGACGTCTGCCCCTGTTCTTGCTGTGCCTGATCGCAGCGGAGGATTCGAGATCTTTTGCGATGCTTCTGGCAAGGGTCTCGGTTGTGTTTTGCATCAGCATGGACATGTTGTGGCTTATGCTTCTCGTCAGCTCAAGGTTCATGAGAAGAATTACCTGACGCATGATTTGGAGTTGGCTGCTGTTTTGTTTGCTCTCAAGATTTGGAGACACTTCTTGCTGAGTGAGAAAGTGAAAATCTTCACCGATCACAAAAGCTTGAAGTATATTTTTACCCAGAAGGAGCTCAACATGCAACAGCATCGATGTTGGAGCTCATGGCAGATTATGAGATTGATCTGCAGTATCACCCTGGCAAGGTGAATGTGGTGTCGGATGTGCTGAGTAGGCTTCCGGCGGTGATGATGTTGACTTCGCAGTGGAGATTGCAGCAGGATTTTTGCGAGTCTGGAGTGGAGATTGTTCTTCCTGGGGAGGTTTCCTCGTTGATGTGTATGCTTATACAGTCGACGATCGTGGATCGGATTAAGGCTGGCCAGGCCGGAGATCCGAAGCTGGTGAGGATTCGAGAACAGGTTGAAGCCAGTCTGCGGACTGACTTTTTGGTTCATGATGATGGCTCGTTGAGGTATGGAGCCAGGTTATGTGTGCCTGCTGGGGATATCAGAGAGGAGTTGTTGGTGGAGGCACACAGTTCGCCGTATTCTGTGCATCCTGGTGGGACCAAGATGTACAAGGATCTTCGTCTGAACTTTTGGTGGCACGTCATGAAGAGGAGTGTGGCACGGAGTGTGGCCAGGTGTTTGTTTTGCCAGCAAGTGAAGGCGGAGCATCAGCGTACGGCAGTGTTGCTACAACCGCTTCCGATTCTGGAGTGGAAGTGGCAACACATCACTATGGACTTTGTGACTGGACTGCCTCGGAGTCCGAAGCAGAATGACGCGATTTGGGTGATCGTTGACCGATTGACCAAGTCCGCGCACTTTATTCCATTCCGAGTAGGACAGTCCACTGAGGCGCTAGCGAGGAGATACATGTAGGTAAATTCTCTTACTCTCCATTTCTGTTTCCTTTTCCTAGCTTAGATTGTGATGTAAAATGAATCGTGCAGGAGATCGTACGACTTCACGGAGTCCCCGTGAGCATCGTGTCGGACAGAGACACGAGATTCACATCTCAGTTCTGGCAGAGGTTGCAGAAGAGCTTGGGTACGCGTCTGAGTTTCAGCACGGCGTACCATCCGCAGACGGATGGCCAGTCCGAGAGGATGATTCAGATCTTGGAGGACATGCTGAGGGCATGCATGTTGGATTTCAAGGGTTCATGGGAGGACCATCTGCACTTGGTGGAGTTCTCTTACAACAACAACTACCAGGCGTCTATTGGCATGGCGCCTTTCGTCGCATTGTATGGGAGGAAATGTCGATCGCCATTGAGTTGGGATGACGTTGGCGATCGTGAGCTGTTGGGGCCTGAGATGATTGTGGAGGCTGTGGAGATTGTCAGGAACATTCGGGAGAGGTTGAGGATTGCTCAGGACCGTTTTAAGCATTGGGCGGATGCTAAACGTCGACCTTTGGAGTTTCAGCCTGGGGATCATATGTTTCTTAGGATTTCCCTGAATCGTGGAGTGATTCGCTTTGGGAAGCGAGGGAAGCTGAGCCCGCGATACATTGGACCGTTTGATATTCTGGAGAGAGTTGGCGAGGTAGATTACCGCTTAGCCTTGCCGCCATCTTTGGAAGGAGTCCATGATGTTTTCCATGTGTCGCAGCTTCGTCGATACATCAGTAATCCATCTCATGCTGTGGATTTCTCGGAGATCGCCGTTCGCCCAGATTTGACGTATGACCAGCATCCAGTGCAGATTCTGGACAGGCGTCAGAAGTCACATCGGAACAAGGTCGTCGATCTTGTTAGAGTGATGTGGCGGCACGGTTCGTCGGGAGAGTCTACTTGGGAGAGAGAAGATGAGATGAGAGAGCGCTACCCACTTTTGTTCCCGGACACGTGAGCATTGGGAAATTCCGAGGACGGAATTTTTCTTAAGTTGGGGAGGATGTAACGACTGGTTTTTCAAGTATGGATATATATATATATATTATATTATTGGTTGTTTTCGCCCTTCCTTGTGATTTCCATTTCCGTCTCCTTAGCTTTCATTTTCGTTTGTTTCGTCGTGATTCTCTAGATTCTTCCGTCGGTCGCCGTGTTTGAAGTAAGTCATTCGTGACGGGCTTCATAACGTCGATATCTTAGAGTTAGAACGAGCCTAGGGGACTTATGAAACCATCCTGGAGCTTCGCGCTCCATTTCGGAACTTTCAGTGCATATTAGCCGGTGTAAGAAGGGGCACTGACCGACTAGATGACGATCCAGTCGGTCGGAAAACCTTCTTGAACCGACTAGTGGGCTTTATTAAATGTTCAGGAGTTACTGTTTATCGTTAGTCGGTCTAAAAACGTTGGTTGACCGACTAGGTTGCAAACTAGTCGGTCGGCAATGCTTCTTTAACCGACTAACTCATTGATTATTTTTGATACCAGATACTGTTCATTCTTAGTCGGTCTAAGAACGTTCATCGACCGACTAGATCTCAAACTAGTCGGTCAGTAGTTGTTCTTTGACCGACTAAATCTAAATCCTAATTCTCGTCAGGAGTTACTGTTTACACTTAGTCGGTCTGCGTTGGTCAACCGACCGACTAGTTCTCAAACTAGTCGGTCAACAGTCCTTCTTTGACCGACTAATCAGTACAGGAAACCCTAGTTTTGCCCTAGCCGCCACCAAACTCTATAAATACCCCTTCAAACGTTTTCTTCTTCTTCCTCATCACCTCAAACCCTAAGTTCTCCCCCATTGAGCCCTCTTCTTCCTCAAACCCTCAAACCTTCATTCCAAGCTCATCCTTCATCATCCAAACCCTTACTTGACACATCTCACCTTCCACCTTCCTCAAATCTTCATCAAACCCCCAAAATCCACATCAAACCCCATTTCTCCAGATTTTTCCCCCATTCCCAGATCTGAGCCGGATCGCTCTTCCGTTGTCGTGGTTGCTCGGCATCGTTCCTCCGCTTCTTCACGGTAATACTCGATTCCTTTAGTTTTAGCATAACCCACATTGACATTTGTGAAACCCTAATAAAATGGATTATTAGACAATTAGGATTCTATTAAGAAATCAATTTAGAATCATTGTTCTAACGATTGTTTTCCTATATCAGCGATCTATTCCTTAGTTAGCTTGTGTGACGATCTTCATTGCTCGTCAACCCCGGTTTCAGGCAAGTGAAACTAGCATCTCTTGATATGTGCCATGTCTTAGGCCATTTCCCTTGCTTTAGCGTAAAAGAGGCTAGACGGTGAAAGGATAGCCGTCTAGACGCCATTGACCTAGCTTGACAACGAAGCTTGGTCCGTCACCTTCATCATGCTTGTATGTCACGTTTACTTTCCCTTAACGGTACGCGTATTAACTGTTCATGTCATCCATGCATCCTTAACTGCTATTGCATTTTAACTGCCATGTTTAATTTAAATTAACGGTACGCGAATATGTTCATGACATTGCATTTTGCCTGTCACGTTTAATTTCAATTAACGGTACGCGAATATCTGCTCATGTCATTGCATGCTTGAACACTCATCGTGATTGCGTAGCTTCGCTATATACTGTACTATTTGTTCCGGCTAGGCACCCGTTCTGCGGGCACAACCCTAGGCCAATTACACTTCTGGCTCGTGTTCCAGAAAACGAGCTCAACACAGCCTGCGGGCAATAGGGCACTCTCTGAGTGATCCCTTGGACATGAATACAGCCTGCGGGCAATAGGGCACTCTCTGAGTGATCCCTTGGACATGAATACAGCCTGCGGGCAATAGGACATCCATGTGTGGGTGATCCCTTGTACTTGTACTTGTTACTTGACATTACATGTCACAACTACCACTTGCTACTTGTACTTTACTTTACTTGTTACCACCTTACTTTACTTGCCATGCACCATACTTTAACTGCTAGGTTGTTAGTTTACCTTTCTTTCAGTTTCCTTGCACAAGTCTTTCGACTTGCTGACATGTGCCCCTTTTCTCTTTTGGGTGACACATGTTAGAGCCCGAGCCTGAGATACTTGCTGTGGACGCGGTGTTCGCTGACGCTGAGTCGGAACCCGCGTTGATCAAGGACTTCGTTGACACTGGGGATCAGTCTTAGTGTCTTAGTTTGGCTTCCTTGTTTAGACTGCTTAGTTGTCGGTGCGTGGCACCTATGTTTGATACTCTGTTTGTGTTTGTCTTTTGTTTGGCCTTGTTCTGGGCCTTAGACTCTTTCCTGTTAGCCTGGTGGCTTTTTCTGTGATGTTGAATTGTTGTGGACGAACTTTGAGATCGGTTATTTCATATCTGTCTCATATTATTATTATTATTGTTGTTGTTCCGTTTGCATTTACATGGACCTGCTTATACTAAATTGACGCTTATCAGGCGTGCAGCTTCACAGCTCCACCTATAAGCGGACCTTCTCACGTCTCGTCTCCATTTTAGGGAAGCGCGGCGTGACACACTCTATTGAGACTACTGTTTTGGGGACTCCGATAGTCCTCACGGCAGAAATCTTAGGAGAGTTGATCGGTTGTTTGTCGTCTGGCCTCCTCCCTTCAGACATTTCTGTTGATGACATCTCTTCACTTGATCAGGTTATCCTTTCCGAGATTTTTCATGAGATTCCCCCGCCATGATTGGCGTACCCTCTAAATCTTTCAAGCCCAATGGCTGGGTCCTGAACCTAATTCTGAAGTCGTGCTTACTTCCTAAGTACGGCTCCTCTTCTTAGCCATCTCAGCCATTTCTGAAGTTGATCTATGCCATCTTTTTGGGTAGCGAGATTAACTGGGCCCGGATTATACTCGATAAGATGGATTCTTTCGAGTGTATTCGGAAGTCCACGAAGTCTGCGCATATCCCATATCCATGGTTGTTGATTCTTGTTTTTTGCCACTTCTGTGTCACACTTCCTCCTGACGATAAGCGTCCCCTTGGTCCCCCTCTAAACGCGACGGCCGTCAAGAAGTCTCTTGCGGTGCTCCGTCACGTTCAGAGGACGACACCTTCAGCGTCTGCCTATGCCTCTGCCTCAGCTGCTCCCTCTACCACTCTTGACGAGCTCGCGCGTTCAGTTCGACGCATGGAGTCTCGTTATGCTCGGACTGAGGAGATACTTTCTCGTATCGCCTCACGTTTGGGTATTGAGATCCCTCCGTCAGTCTCTGACGAGGAGGAGTTGGACGAGGAGGAGATTGAGGAGCTGGTTCATGCTTCTACTCGTGCCCCCGAGGGCACTTCTGGTGCTGTTGTTGCCACTTCTGGAGCTGCTGTCTCTTCTGCTGGTTACCCCAAGAGTACTCCTGTTGCCACCGCTCCTGCGGTGGATGCTCCGACTGGTGCTCCCGAGGCCACTACCGTCGCTCCTGTGGACACTATTGCTGATCCGGTGACCACCTCCACTCCTGCTGAGCCTGCTGCTGCTGCAGATCCTGCCGCTTTCTCCTGAGCTTCCTTGAGGACTCTCCGATGCTCCTTGGATGATGGATCTTGTGTGAGAGAGTTTAGGTAGGATAGAGTGGGGTTCTGGATCATTTTGATATATTTTGGTGTATTCTGATGATGTTGTATGTTTTGTGATACTCTTATATATGTGTGATACTCTGATGTATTTCTTTTGTGCCCCGATCGTTGGATCGATGTTATGTATGTCGGCGATGTATCTTTTGATGTACTCATGCTCTATTTTTATATATATACATCGATATTGACATTCCATTATCTTGTGCACATTTAATATTTTATATGTCTCTGATGTTTGATTTCGTCGCTCGACGATATTAACTTGGTTAAATAGAATTCATTTTATGAAAACATAGAATTGTTTTCCATGCACTAAATTAACCAAGAATGTTGATATTGAAGAGTATATTCCATAACTCAATTCGTAAAATTAATTTGAGTTTTGATGGTTTTGTTTATCGATTTTCGACTTTGGTCTCATTGACACGCTTTGATTTAATTCATATTTTTCTTTGGTGTCATTTGGACCATGGTCATATTCTACGACTCCCATGCTTTTATTTGAAGCCATTGTTGTTGCCGTTGATCTCCTCCCACTCCTTTTGCTAATGCCAAAGGGGGAGAGATATAATAATGACATGTGCTAAATGATAATTTAAGCATTTTTCCAAGAATCTAACTTGATATGTTAGATTCAAGGGGAGTTAAGATATAAAAATTGGATTTCAAATCCGATATTTCAATAATGGATTCTCATTTTTATACTTTACTCGTCTGCTTGATGCGTATTATTATTATTCATTTTGGAATTAACGTGTCATCAATGCAGGGTGAGTAAGTAAATTACATTTGAATCATTATTTTTTTTATTATTTATGTTGGTTTGTCATCACCAAAAAGGGGGAGAATGTTGGATATTGGACTACCCGGATTTGGTTTTGGATGATGAACAAACATAAATATATCGTGAACTAACAATTTGTGAGCGCAGTTATGGAGATCGTCGCCAAATTCACATGAACATCCAAAGCGACGTCTCGAGACTTCTCAAACCACGTGATCGTATGCCTAAATCTTCGTTGAAGCTTGTGGACCATTTTAAAAGTCATGAAGATTCGGATCGAAGCTTTCGAAGACGGTTCGTCAAGTTTTATTTATAGTCTTTTAGCTTCGTTCCGTAGAATGTTAAGCCTTGAGTAGATCTTACGTTTTAATCTTCAAAACGCTCCTATCTTAGAGCTAGGAACTTGTAAGAAGTCCATACTAACTTTCCCGAAGCATCGCGCTTCGATTCGCGACTTCTTGTGCATGTTAGTTGGTTCAAGAAGAAGAACCAACCGACTAGATGGTGATCTAGTCGGTCGGCAATGCTTCTTGGGCCGACTAGTTTGCCTTCTCAAATCATAGCTCTTTACTGTTTACAGTTAGTCGGTCTACGTTGACTCACCGACCGACTAGTTTGTGAACTAGTCGGTCAGTGATCCTTCTTAGACCGACTAGTTGAGCTTCTACTGTACATGCCTAGTTACTGTTTGTCGTTAGTCGGTCTATGTTCATCTGGCGACCGACTAGTTGATGAACTAGTCGGTCAACTTTTGTTCTTAGACCGACTAATTCTATTTGTTCTCAGACTATGTGTTTTATCTCTTAGTCGGTCTGAGTTGAGTCACCGACCGACTAGTTGTGAAACTAGTCGGTCAGCAACTCTTCTTTGACCGAATAGTTCCCTTTAGTCTGAACTTGATCTATTCCCTGTTCACCACTTAGTCGGTTCATGTTTATTGACCGACCGACTAGTTGATGAACTAGTCGGTCAGTGGTTGTTCTTTGACCGACTAGTTTGGTTCAGAATAGAGCCGTTGGAGCTTTAATTGAAATGTTTTTCTCTCTCTCTTTCCTCTCTCTCTTTCCTCTAACCTATATATACTTGTTGAGCTGCATTCATTGCACTCAAGGCTGATATTAAGACAAGTTTAGAGATCAAAGAGAAATCATTCTTCTCATTTAAAGCTCATTCATTTCCAATCTTGAATCTCTTCTAACTCGTATTTCAAAAGAGAGATTCATTGATTGTGAGCCTTCCAAGCCAAGTGCTTGATCCTAGGTCACCAACAACCTCATAGCTCTCCATCGTTGATCTACATCTTGGAGCTAGGGTTTGGTGCCTCTTCTTCTTCCTCAAAATCATCTTTGCCCTAATTCGTAAGTATTACTCAAGGCATATGTATTTTGTCGGTAAGAAGTTCTATTTCATTTACTTTCATATTGTAAGTGTTTTACTCTCGGTTGTGAGAGTGTGGTTGTGATCCCGGGTTGTGGGAGTCACAATTTTCATTTGTGTATGATTTGACTTGTGAATGTTTTTCACAAGTATTTCATAGTGGAAATCTTGAGTTAGGGTTTCTAACTCAAGTATCCAGAGGGGATCCTGGTGGTTGGGACGTAGGATCACCGGGAACAAGTCGGGGAGACTTGGGTGGATCCGAACCCAGTAATATTGCTTGTTTGCGATTGTTTATTTGTTGTCGATTATTTACTATTCCGCATTTCCGCATTAATTGGTAGAGTTTGCACGGTAATTAGGAATTAGCCTCTTAATTATTTTAAAGTACTATTCACCCCCCTCTAGTACTTGTGCAGTAGCTTAGCAGGGCATTACAGATTAGTCAATGCTACTAGTAAGTAGCTATCATCAAGCTCCTGTGACATATTCTAATCAATCACATCCTTAGTAGAGCTCATCAAGAATCTATCCATTGTGTGCAAAGCCTCTCCATGAGTTCAAGGAAGAACCTCTTCATGCAAGCACTAATCATATCACTATTCATAATTGGAAATTATTGCAAATTTCTGTCCAATGCTGCAACAAACTTATGAGTATTATAGTTTATTGTAAAAAGTTCATAAGTCTCTGTATGCAAAGCATTAAATTATATGCATAATGCTTGCAACAAGTCTATTATCAATGTTACACTGTAGGGAACTCAAAAATTATAAGGTGGAGTGATTGCATTAGTGGCTGATTGAGGTTCAACGTATTCTTTTGATTCTTTTAACTATTTTTAGACTGATTAAGAGTCAATACAATTCTATTTCCTTCAAATATGAATGTATATGTGTTGGCTCTCCCAAATATGAAACATCTAAGTCATACAGTCAAGTCCCACCTAGTAGAATTGTACATCACTTGTAGGTATGACATCACACCATATACGATCCTGATTACTTAAGAACTAGATGAGCACTAGACACTATTAGGTTACTATATGTAAATTATCATCAACCCATGTAACACTGAAAGACTATAAGTGAGGTTCCCCTTTAAGTTTCATTTTCTGTACAACTGACATGGTGACTAAATTTATGTAACTATCTCTGTCAATCATCATTCTAAAGATCTTTCCCTAACTTTGATGTAGGTAAGGAAAATATTTATCCTTCATCAATCTTCCACACTCGTAGATGTGGTAGTTAAACATCTAATAACATGTAAATAAGTATTAGATTCTTCTAAATCATTATTTGCATCACTAGAATCCCTTTATGGAATATACTCTTCCTCAACTATCATATCCTCATTATGAATCTCTCATATGTGTAAGCTCCTAACTAGAAAGATGAATATAGCCATGATATTTGGAACATTATACCCTTTTTAGTTTTTGTCAGGATAATTCTCTAATTTTACCCTTTCTATTTGTCTCTGTAATGGTAACAATGTTGGCCTTGGTCATGTTTTCAATTGGCTACCTATGTTGCTTCCAAGCTTTAAAAGCATGTGTTCAATCTGTAAAAGATTTCAGGGAAGTTTATTTCTCTTCAACTACATGGAAGGCTTCATCATGATTATTTATCATGTGTAGTGTCATTATATTTTAAATTTCTAATATTAGCCCCATGTGAATTTTGGTCAAAATAAATTAAGGTTCCTCTAAAATGTCACATCTAATAAGTAGGCCATTGAATTTATCCATGAATTTATTAACAATCAAATTCCCTTATCAAAAATTAATCTACTGAGAAGGAGAATATCCATAAAAAAATGAAGGAATATATTTTTCTTTTAGTTTCACTTTCATCTCATCTCATCTTTGCATTTTCTCTTGTTCAAGCTTTTGAAGATTCTTTCTACTAAAATCTAGTAAATTACTATATTTTAACAAAATAGGCCTTATGTGAATCAAAAATCTCATCATACTAATCAAAGAAGTTATCCATCTATACTAATTCATCACAAATAGACAGGTGATGTGAGCCATTAAAGTGTGAGTATCTATTTTGACCGTACATGAAGGATCATCTAGACGATGCGTATAATTAGTATCATCGGTATCATCAACAAATTTATCAAATTATCTATGACTGTATCCTCTATCTCTCCCTCTAGGACCTCTACCTCTGTTTTTCATATCCTAACTATAAGTGTTAGGTCAATATATATAGGGTTGTCCTTAAATTTTCATGTTTCTAGTGTTTCATACATGTGGTTGAGTCCATGAATAATTTGATAATGTTGCTTAAGGGTTTCAGATTGTTGTTGGATTGCTTGAGTTTATTGATGAATTGCTTGAGAATTTTATTCAACAACATAAGGAGCATGTCAAATGTTGACCTATTATTCAAACCTTGATTGTTCCTATCAACCATGTTTATCTCTAAAATTTTATCATTATGTACAAACATGTAATAGAAAGTAAACACATAAAAGATAAAGTAAATTTCTTGACATAAAGTGTATTTTTTTTCTAGACACAAAGTGTATGTATGCACTAATTAAGCAAAATCCTACAAGGATAATCTATATACTAAGAAAAATGAAATCCTAAGTATAATGATGCATGCATATAAATCAAAGACTAAGAGATTATGCAATTAAAAAGTGATAATTAACTAGTTTGAACAAAATTAATAGAAATTTTGAATTTTAAAAATTAAGAATTTTGATGAAGTTATCAAAAGTGGAGATTGGTTATATGTAAGATATAAGATCTCTAAGACTCAAATAAAATCAGTTCAAACAATCAGGGCTAAAATTTTCATGCAAAAGGATTGAAAATAACTTAAATCATCCAAAATGGCTTCGGTTACTATATCTGCTTTGAAAAATCCGAAAATATTCAGGAAAAATATGAAGCCACACTATAGAAACTACATTGTAGCATTAGTAAGTAGCTTAGTCAATGGCTCAGTCGATTTTGTTGACTGTTCAACAGCTCCTCGACTCAAGTCTGCATGGGTCGGCTCACGGTCAACCCAGTCAATTCGATGTACGCAGTTAGCTTTGTTGGATATTGAGTATCCCAAATATAGTTTTGATGACTATTAAACAAATGGAGGTACTAATCTTGATTATTGAGTGTGTAGGATATAAATATTGTTTTTATAAGATGAGTTCAAAGGGAAATTTCATCAACACTTTGGTGCATGCTCGAAGCAATGAAGACATTCGATTGGAGCTGAGGTCACAATAGAATGTAAAGGAGACTCACTCAAGGCAACAATAGCTCAAGATCATAAGGCATGGAGATGGAGGACTTCAAGTAACATCAAGTCAAGATGGTATATATTTGATGTATTTTGTATTTTGGTCCATGTCCTTAGCATTGATGTAGGCCTTTGAGATTGAATGTCCACACGCACCTAGAAAACATTTTTAACACAAAATTATTTTGAAAATATTTTAAGATCATATGGATAGCGTATCATACTCTCCTATGATACAAATTCATATATCAGAGGAGTAGTCCACTTTCCATTCTATAGGAGTTGATTACTGGAGCTTAACAAGTTCTGAAAATGTTTGGCCACTGCCAGAGTAGTCAACTCCGTTCGCCAAAGTAGTAGAATCCTAAGGCAGTAGTCGACTCCTTGGTGTACATGAGCCGACTCCCAAGCCCCAACAGTCGAATATTGATTGCTTCCTTGATTGACTTGACTATGTCAATTTTTATCGGTTGGGAGAGGATTTTCTAGATCTGTTTTGTGGAAAATCATCTTTAAAAATAGAGATCTTTTGCAAGAGTTTTACATATCAAGAAAAAAATTTCCATAAGATTGAATATGCAATTTTCAAGAATATTGTTCTAGTTTTTCAAAGCTCTTCATCTCTCTTGCTCTTTAATTTTCAAGGCCATTGGTTTTCAATTGTTCTTCAAAAGCTAAGCTATTTTTTAGCATTCTCTGATCTAAATCTCTAGAGCTTTATCTTTGTCTTTTTGAGATTAGATTGAGTTGACTTTGATACTCAAGCATTTTACTTCTCTACTTCTTTTTTAGATCAAAAAGGTTTTATATATCTACTTATTCACAAAAGCTTCAATCATCTGCTATATGAGCATCGTAACCTCTTCAAAAGTGTAAGTAAAACCCACACAAAGATGTGGTGGTAAGTTTCGGTACTTGGTAATTGTACTTTGTGAAAAGACTCTTGCACGATGTCCTCACAAGGTGATATTATTTCTTTTTGTATTAGCCCTTTTATGGGAGAAGAAGCAACGGGTGTAAGAAATCCTTGTATGGAAATAAGGTGTTGGGAAGCCCTCTATTTGAGCAAGGTAGTGGAACTCCAAGCGGTGCTTGACACTGGACTAGCCCACTGGTGGGTGAACCAATATAAATCTATCTATGTTTGGGTTTTTCATTGTCACTTTATCTTATTACTCCATTTATTTGCTTCGTTGTTTAATTTCCGTTATGCATATTTACTTTGATTTTAAGTGATTGGAGATGTTTAATAAGTACCTAATGAAGTAACTTTCATAGGAGACTTATGCATTGCTAGAAATTTAAATTTTTAATTGGTTATTATTTTGGACAAACATTATTCAACCCTCACCCTTCTAGTGTTGCTATATACAGGAGCCTAACACATGATATCCGAGTAAGGATGATTATATGGCGTCAACTTCATCTCACTCCGAGTGACTTGCTACCACTCGTCCATCCTTATTTGGTGGAACCTACTATGCGAGCTGGAAGACGAGGATGATGATCCACATCTAATCTATGGACATCGACATATGGACGATTACAAAGAATGAAAACTTGGTACCAGACACTCCAATGGAGACTTGGAAAAATAAAGTCAAAAAGAATGGAAATCGCAATGCAAAGGCAATGAATGCATTATTCTGCACTTTGATGGGTGATGAGTTCAGTCGTATATCTCAATGCACAACAGCTCACAAAATTTCGCACACCTTAGAGGTAATGCATGAAGGTACCAACAAGGTAAAAGAATCTAGAATTAATATGCTAAATGGTAAATTTGAAAGCTTTAAAATGAAAGAAGGTGAGACCATTTCAGAACTTAATACTCATTTTAAAAAAAATTGTTAATGAACTTACTGGATTAGGCAAGAAAGTTTTCATGTACGATTAGGTAATGAAGATTATCATATCATTAAGGCCAGATTCTGCCAGAATGGAACCAAAGACCATTGCAATCCGAGAAGCAAATGCGATGTCCAAACTCACAATGGAAGAGTTGATGTATAATCTCATGGCATTTGAGACAGAGCTTGGCGAAGATAAGCAAGGGACTCAACCAAAGAAGAAGAATTTGGCATTCAAAGCCAAAGCCAAGGAGATAGAATCCGAATCTGATGATTTTGACCCCGATGATGATGGTGTTGCTCTCATCTTAAGAACTGTTGGGTTGTTTTTCTGTTATTATATGTTGGCATTAATGGCACTAGATCTGGGGTGTTCTGATTGTGGATTCAGAACTGTTGTTGAACAGGTTGAGAGGTCATGTTATGAGTCATGTTATGTGACATCATTCATGACATGCGGGATCCGACTAGGGGATCTATGTTTCTATTGTCCAGAATCTTGTTGGTTCCTGATTTAATGGGTGAATCTCGTTAGTTCCTGATTTTTTAGGCTGAAATAACTACTTGAGATTGTAAATTGATTTATTAACCGAAATAGATCTTTGACTTCGGTTGAAGTTATATAAAATCTCTCAAGCAGATCGGCTAGGGTATATGAATAGATCGGTTCATCATCCTGGGAAGGAGGCTAACGGCTACGAAGGTAGGGATCAAAGGGAGTTTGATTCAGTTCAGTTTTTGTAAGGAGATCTTGCTAGGATTACTCCACTTTCTCATTCTGGTGAATGAGGCTGACAGCTACGAAGGGATGGATCAAAGGGAGTTTGATTCAGGTCAGTTTTCGTTGCAAGGGGATCTTGCTATTGTGTTGATTGGAATCACATATTGTGGTTGTATTGAGGGGGAGGGTGTTTTTCTAATGGAACTGCAATATTAGTGTTGTAATCATTTTTGAAATAGTGTAGTATTTGTTTTTTTCTGGGCATGGCCCCGCAGATGTAGGTATGCACACCGAACTACATTACCAATTATGGTGTGTTCTTTGTGCCTTCCATATTGTTTTCATGTTCTATGTTATTGAATCCTAGTTACTGATCTAACCATTGGTATTAAAGCGGGTCATCCATGTTGCTTTGTTGTCAAAGAGGGTGTGATATTGGCTTATCAGTACGTCAATCATGAATACTCAAGAAGGTGCTTTTGTTATTCCCCCTCCTTTGCTTGAGGGAACGAACTACACATATTGGAAAGCGAGGATGTGTGCCTTTATCAAATCTCTTGATAAAAATGCTTGGATTGCAGTTGTTGAAGGATGGTATCCACTTGTTCAAGTTGACAAAGATGGGAATGAATCATTCAAGGAGGCAAAGGATTGGAGTCAGAATGAAGAACATGCTGCTCTTGAAAACTCTAAAGCTGTAAATGCTATTTTTGCAGCAGTAGATGAAGAAGAATTCAAACTTATTTCTACGTGTGAAACTGCAAAAGAAGCATGGGATATACTTCAAACTTTCCATGAAGGAACCAATTCGGTGAGAATTTCAAAACTTCAAATACTTGCTTCACAATTTAAAGATTTATGAATGGGTGATGATGAGACTATTGCTGTGTTTAATGGAAAACTGAGGGATATTGCTAATAAGGCCTATCAACTTGGTAAGAAATATTCAAAGGTCAAGTTAGTGCGAAAGACTTTAAGATCTCTTCCTGAAAGGTTCTCGGCTAAGGTGGCTGCTATTGATGAAGCAAGATATATTTCTATTATAAGACTTGATGAGCTAATTGGATCTCTTCAGACTTATGAGATGAATCAGAATCAGAATAAAACAGATAAAGGAGTGGCTTTAAAGGTGGATGCTGGAAATGCGTTTAAGGAAGTTTAAATGAGGATATAGTCCAATTGACCAAAAATTTCAACATGATGCTCAAGAAACTTAGAAGTAAATGGCAGAACTCCAGGACTGGAAACAATATGCCTCGGCCTGGTGATACTTCAACCGGAAAAATTTTCAACCGGAATCAGAAGAATGATCAAAAGAAGAGAGGAAAAGGGATTCAGTATAGAGAATGTGAGGGGTATGTGCATATTTAGGTTGAATGTGCAAACACTCTGAAGTAACAAAAAGGGAAGTCTTGTAATAATACCTAGGGTTAAGATGAGTCAAAAGGTAGTGCTAACGAAGAGGAAATCTTTTGTAATTATGTTTCTTTCACGACCTCTCTGGAGAAACGATCTGATTACAACTCTGGCAGCAATGTTAGATCTGATGTTGCAACTTTGTCCATGACATCTGTTACCAAATCAAAAAAGGTTAGATCCAGTGTTATGACATCGTTCATGACACCTACGGATGAATCAGATTCTGAAGTTGACAGCGATGAGAAAGTGAGTGAAGAAGATATCCGGACTGCATATCAGATGATGTACAAAAAGTGGATGCATATCTGCAGCATTAACAAAATGTTGAAAGATGAAAACGAAAATTTGAAGAAAGAAAAAGAAGATGTCAAGAGCAAAAACTTGAATGTTGAGGAAAACTTTAGAAAGCTGAAAAGCAGCTTCAGAAATACTCTTTTCGGGGCATAGAAAGCTGAGACCACATTAAATAAGTTGAATTCAGAAAAAGCAAAACTGGATGACATCTTGAGCATGTGTAAAGCTGCAGGATATCATCGTGGATTAGGCTATCATGGAGGATCAAACTCTAATAGTCTTATTATCAAAAGGGTGTAGTTCACAAGGGAAGTTGAGAAAATCAGCAATCACGGTACTGATGAAGATAAGAAGAAGTTGGCCAGAAATTTCAGATGAAGGAGTCCAGTGTGTGAATATTACAGGATGATTGGTCATTCTGAGAGGAACTGTTTCAGCCTTATGCGTCACTTTATGCAAGGAAGAAAATTCAGAGCAGAAGAGTGAAAAGACAATGGGTCAGGAAGGCTGATTTATATAGCATGGTAGCTTATATGTCATTGAGAGCATCTTCAAGCAACTTATGGTATTTAGACAGTGGATGTTCAAGGTATAAGACAGGCAACATGGAGTTCTTTGATAACTACAAAGCCAGTACAGGGGGACGTGTGATGTTTGGTGATGGTTAAAGAAGCAGAGTTGTTGGTAAAGGTAATCTGAATGTATTTGGGCTTTCTAAGCTTAAGAACATACTGCATGTTGAAGATCTCAAAGCCAACCTAATAAGCATCAGTCAACTGTGTGACCAAGGATTGTTAGTGAGATTCACTAAGGAGAAATGCTATGTACTTAATGCTGATGAAGAGTGTATACTGACAGGCAAGAGGTCTGCTGACAACTTCTATCTGCTACAAGACTCTAGTAATTATCTGAGAATCATGATGGAATCCATAAATGTCGTTGTCGATGATTTTTCAATAGCAAGGAGATACATCCACAGATGAACGAACTCAGAGACAAGAAGAAAATATTGAAGAAGAGCGTGTTATGAACGAAGAACTGAACACTCCAACTTCAAACAAATCACCTCATGTCATGACTGATGTTATAACATTGGACTCGACACGAAACAATGTTGTTGCAGATGTTATGACACAAGAAACGATATCTGTTGGATACAACATGTAGTTGGATACAACGATCGATGACTTCGTGTATGATAATAACAAATGTGTGTGAACGATTTAATGTGTTGCTAAATGTTTTCAGGAATGGCATTCTCACAAATACTCAAAGAGAGACTACCAAGTAAAAGTGATGGAGAATTTGACATGCATTAGCCAAGTAGACTAAGTCAAAGATAGAGATAATGGCTATAAATATTGGACTAAGTTAAAGATGGGGCGATAAGGAGGAAATCAATTCAAATCCATATTTGAATTGATCCAAATCAATTGGTGCATGAATCAAATCCTAAAGCCATGCAAATTAAAGACTTGGTCAAATATGGAGAGATATGAAGAATCTCATGCAAATCAATATAAGAGATTAGATGAGATCTTATTTAAAATCATATAGCTATTCAAATTCAAATCCTATAGCGATACATATTCAAACTCCATATCCATAGAGATTCATTCTAATCCTATTCAAGTTAGAATTCCTTCCAATCTCCATCAATTATGGGATTCTATTTGATTTTAACTAATCACATCCTCTCCTATATAAACCCAAATTCAAATGAGAGAAAAGAGAGAGAGGGCAACCAAAGAAATTCAGCCAACACAAAGGAAGGGCAAGGCCGCAACTTTTCACGTCCATGAGAGCCTATATTGGGCAACAATAGCATTGCATCATCCTCCCCTTGCCCAAACTAGTAGCCATCTTCTCCTTGCCAAGCTCCATTGCCAAAGTCCATCTCCAAAGCCAAAGGCAAAAGCTACAAGCAACCAAGGCTGCAACATTGCCAAGCATCCATCCCTTGCGCAACTAGTTCAAAGCTCCATTGCTACCTATTGCGCAAGCTTCATAGTCCCCCTCTCCTTGTCCGTAACTTTCAACCCAAGAACTCCATTGCACCTTCAAGCTTGCAAGATCTCCATAGGCCGCAAGTTATAGAGGAGGCCATCCATAGGTCGCAAGTTACAAGCTCATTCCATTGCCGCAAGCTTCAAGGGACAACTTCAACAAGCAAGGAGCTCCTCTTCCATTTATTGCACAATCTCCAAGAGCATCACATTGGCAAGGTCGCAAGTCTTCAAGGGTGTCCATCATAAGGCCGCAACTTCATCAAGGGGGATTGCTTAGATCACCATCCAAGAAGGAGGACATGACATTAGCGATTACATCCTGTCAGATACGATCTGACCTGAGCTGATTGACAGAGATGACTACACCATCACTGAGCTATTCTAAACTCTACTTATTTATCTTTGTGTAATGGTGTATAGATCTCTAAGGAAAACTTTACCATACTTGTTTTGGTGTCTTGTCTAGTGTGGTACTAGACAAGAGGGTTTTGACTAATTTGGACTAGTCAAGTGAGAGATTATACTATGATTAGTTTAGTTTAGCACTAGTGGTGTGCAGGTAAGGAGAGACAGGTGAGTGTAGAGTGTGTGCTCTAGCTACATGTTGTACCAGTAACATTATCAATCTAGTATTTGCTTTCGGAGTTGGACGTAGGTCGTGGTGCGACCGAATCAGGGTAAATCTACTGTGTATTCTGTGATTGATTATATTTACTCTGCATCTGCTATATCTGCCTGTGATTGCTCGTAGGTTGCACGATAATTTTTATTAGCCTATCCCCCCTCTAGGCTTAGATCCAGTTCTAACAAATGGTATCTAGCAGGTTAGAGGATCTAGGCTAGATTGACCATGAATTTTATTGATTGTATTTTTGCTGAAGATTAGTCCATATCACGACCCCCATAAATTTAATGGCGTAGATTATGCTTATTGGAAATCTAGGATGAAAATCTACTTAGTATCTGTTGATTACAAAGTATGGAATATTGTTGAAAAAGGTTATAAGCCACCTGTTATTAAAATTGAAAATACTGAAATGCTTAAACCTGATGACAAGTGGGATGATGCTGATTAGAGATTATATTCTTTGAATGGAAAAGATATGAATGCGATTATATGCTCTCTTGATAAATCTGAATTTAATCGTATCACACATTGTCAAACTGCGCATGAAATATGGCATACGCTGGAGGTGACGCATGAGGGAACGTCACAGGTGAATAAGTCTAGACTTGCTTTACTGAGCACAGAATACGAGAGCTTCTGCATGCTTCCATCAGAATCCATATCAGAGATGTTTGTGAGGTTCACAGAAATCGTCTACAAGTCTAGCTCCCTTGGTAAGCCATACTCTAGTCTTGAGCAGGTGAGAAAAATCTTGAGGGCGCTACCAAGCTCGTTCCGGCCTAAAGTCACTGACCTTCAAGAAGCAAACGACTATCATAAATAAGAGTGGAGTACTTGGTAGGAAACTTGATGTCACATGAGCTTGAGCAACAGAATATAGAGGCTAGAGAGAAACCAGAGGCGAAGGAACCAAAACCATTAGCCCTTTAAACTAGTGAAGATGACGAAGATGACGATGAGGAGATAGCACTGATGGTCAGAAACTTCAGAAAAAACGTCAAAACTCCTCAAGGAAGAGAAGAAATGCAAAAAAGGTTCATTCGCTCTAATAAACTTAATTTTTCTAAAAAATCTTCTGAGCAGACGGCTACTGATAAAGTTCAATGTTTTAAATGTAAAAAGCGGGGACATTTTATGAAGGATTGCCAATAAGAGGAGAATTATCTTGCTGAAAAGAAAGGAAAAGCTTTGGCGCTAACGTGGGACATGGATAGCGAGGATGAGATTGAGGAGACTGCCTATACCTCCCTTGCTTAATGGGAAAAATTAATGAGGTAACCAAAACTCAACTTCTGAGTACTATTAATGAAATGCAAGATGAAATTGACAACTTAGAATCTACTATAGAAAAACGTGAATCCACATTAGAAGAGTATAGAAAAGCCAATGATAAATTGCAACAAAACACTTACCACGTGTCATTAGAAATTAAGGAGCTAAAAAGAAAAATTGTTGCATGTGATTCAACCATTAATTTGTTGGAAAAAGAGAAATCCAGGTTGCATGAAAAATCTGAATGTCTTAATTTTCCTACTTTGTTGAATGATATTGGCATGTATAAGCTAACTGTGATTAAGAGAAAAAAACTAAAATTGAATTCCTTAATGAAAAGATAAGCATGCTAAATAATGAGCTTAAAAGAAAAATAATTGCTGAAGAGGACAATAAGACGGCTTTTATAAGTAAACGCTCTTTAATTGTGAATGAAAATACTTTATTGAAATCCAAAGTCAGTAGTCTAGAATTGTCATTAAACAAATTTTATATTGGTAAACATTCGCTGGATATTATTCTTGAAAATCAATTATATGGCAATAATAAACATGACTTGGATTTGGTTCTAAAAATGCTGAAAAGCCTCAGCATAAGAAATTCACAATGAGCCTATGAAAGTTAAAAATATGTATGCAAAGTGCTTTACTTGTGCTACTGTTGGTCATACTTCATATCATAGCAAATTTAGGAACATGAATATTAAATTCAAACAAGTGTGGGTTCCTAAGACTTTGATAACTAGCATAAGTGGACCTTGTTGGATTCCAATGTCACACATAACATCTACCATGTATGTAATATGGAGACGGCGAGAAACTTTGGATTGAACATTTCATTAGTTAGTTCATTAGCCAAATGACGAAATGAAGGTATGGTTTTTCTCCTCGACCTTAATGCATACCTTCATAGCATTTTTTGTATGTGCTTGATTTGTTTTTATTTGTATGCTAGTTTGTTTGCTTTCTAGCTTGTTTAGTTCTTTATAAAGAAAAATAAAAAAATTGAATAATACAAAAGGCAAAAAAAAATGGTGCTTAATGAATATCTTTCTTTTGAATCATTTAAGTGGCATTAATGAATGATAATCATATCCTTGTAGATATTGATGTATTATTGTTATGGCTACAGGCACATGTTTGATTTTCTAAATAGCCATGACATGTTCAATGATTAGAATAATTTGATTTCTACACCTACATTTTCACTTCCACAAATATTAAATATTGTTGTACATTTGGAGACATCTTTTATGACATATTGGAAAGGGAACGTAGGATGAAAATTTATTGAAAATCAACGGGATATGATGTGTCTTGCCATGGATAAAAATTGAGCACAAAATAATTGAATATGAATTTTTTTGAAAAAGAATGAAAATAGCTCTGTATGAAAAATGAATACAATCCTTGGCAATGACATTACCCACGAGTATCCAACATATGCGTTACGGGTAATCTTTAGCGTTGGTGTTATACTCGTCAAGCAATGCCACTCCCACATCTAAGAATCCTTATAGGCTATGTTTTTGGGTGTGGTATCTTGAACACATTTTTTATGATGTGAAAAATCAATCCTGGATGATTTCATGTTTAATGGAAAATGTGGATTGGTTTTGGTTGATTTTCTTAAAGTTCTCCTTATGTGCTTCAATGTTTAATCATCACACTTACACGAATGTGTTGAAGTATATGTTATAATTTTCATTGAACTTGGAATGCTTATTATGTGAATGTCTACATGCAAGTGCTAGTTGTAATTTATAATACTCTTTAGTTTGCATGTGGTATGAAATTTGACTTCGTTATTCACTTTCGATGATAACAAAAGGGGAGAAATTATTGGGAAGATTTGGTGTGCATTAATGCTTATATGTTAAATACATGAATATTGGTTTAAGGGAGAGCATTAATGAATAATAAATGCATGCATGTGCTTAATAAACATGTGAATATTTGTTTAAGGTGGAGCATGAATAAAGGGGGAGCATGCTTGTATGTTTGAAACATCATTGTTGCATTTGTTGCATATTGCATACATCCTCCATTATCACACTTCACAGACATGTCACGATGATATCATTTGAATCGTTATTGCAAATCTTATATTAGTTTGTCATCATCAAAAGGGGGAGATTGTTGGATACACCGTGTAGTTGGATACAACGATCGATGACTTCGTGTTTGATGATAATAAACATATGTGAACAATTTAATATGTGTGCTAAGTGTTTTCAGGAATGTCACTCTCGCAAATACTCAAAGAGAGACTAAGTAAAAGTGATGGAGAATTTGCCATGCATTAGCCAAGTGGACCAAGTCAAAGATGGAGATAATGGCTATAAATATTGGACTAAGTCAAAGATGGGACGATAAGGAGGAAATCAATTCAAATACATATTTGAATTGATTCAAACAATTGGTGCATGAATCAAATCCTAAAGCCATGCAAATTAAAGACTTGGTCAAACATAGAGAGACATAGAGAATCTCATGTAAATCAATATAAGAGATTAAATGAGATCTTATTTGAAATCCTATAGCTATTCAAATTCAAATCATATAGCCATCCATATTCAAACTCCATATCCATTGAGATTCATTCTAATCCTATTCAAGTTAGGATTCCTTCCAATCTCCATCAATTATGGGATCTATTGATTCTAACTAATCCCATCCTCTCCTATATAAACACATATTCAAAGGAGAGAAAAGAGAGAGAGGGAAACCAAAGAAATCCAGCCAACACAAAGGAAGGGCAAGGCCACAACTTTTCATGTCCATGAGAGCCTATATTGCGCAATAATAGCATTGCCTCACCCTTCCCTTGCGCAATCTAGTAGCCATCTTCTCTTTCCCAAGCTCCATTGCCAAAGTCCATCTCCAAAGCCAAAGTGAAAAACTCCAAGCAACCAAGGCCACAACATTGCCAAGCATCCCTCGCTTGCGCAACTAGTTCAAAGCTCCATTGCTACCCTATTGCGCAAGCTTCATAGTGCCCCTCTCCTTGTCTGCAAATTTCAACCCAAGAGCTCCATAGGACGCAAGTTATAGAGGAGGCCATCCGTAGGTCGCAAGTTACAGGCTCCTTCCATTGCAGCAAGCTTCAAGGGACAACTTCAACAAGCAAGGAGCTCCTCTTCCCTTCATTGTGCAATCTCCAAGAGCATCATTGGCAAGGCCGCAAGTCTTCAAGGGTGTCCATCACAAGGCCGCAACTTCATCAAGGGGGCTTGCTTAGATCACCATCCAAGAAGGAGGACGTGACGTTGGTGACTGCATCTTATCAGATACAATTTGACCCGAGCTGATTGACAGAGACGACTACACCATCACTGAGCTATTCTAAACTCTTCTTATTTATCTTTGTGTAATGGTGTATAGATCTCTGTAGGGAAAACTTTACCATACTTGTTTTCGATCTTGTCTAGTGTGGTACTAGACAAGAGTGACTTGACTAGTTGGGACTAGTCAAGTAAGAGTATATACTAGGATTAGTTTTTGTTGCAGGGTAGAACTCGCGTACAATGAATTTGTATTATGGGAACCAATGGCACGATGGTTAAGCTAATGATGGGGTTTGGATAGGCTATTTGACAGGAGATAAATGAGGTGTGGAGGCTAAACTGGTTGTTAAGGCTGACCACGGTGTCAGATCCGGCGGGATTCGGGCGATGGGGACCGAGCTGCTGGAGCCGAGGGCGAGCACGACCGGGGGGAAGAGCTATCCTGTGCAAGGAACAACTTGTCAGAAAGGCCGGGTTGGGGTCCAACTCTTAGCCTCTCCGATGCCTAAGTCATTAATAGGACTTAAAGCGAGGGCTAGGCATGTAGGTCGGACTGTGGATGAGTCGACCGTACGTGACGAGTTATGAGTGGGAGAACAAAGATATGGATGACCTTTGCTCTCGTGTGTGAATAAAAGGATTCAGAGTGAATTTGCCAACCTCTTTACCGTAAGAAGTGAAGTGGTATTTATATCTGTCGGAGGCGGTTAGGTGGGGCTGACCTGGCATACTGCCTTGGTGTGATAAGCTGGCCCTGCTGTCAGTGGAAGCTTAGGACGAGGATGTCAGGGACAGGAGTGTCAGCCACACTTTTTTCAGACGGTGCAACGGCCAGGGGCACTTTCGTCAGGGTGTCAGCGCTGAAGGCATTAAGTGTCAGGGGGCGCAGTGGCCAGGGGGTCTTTACCAGACGGTCGGGCGGTGTTACTGTCAGTAGCATCCTTTGTACTAGGTTGTTTGTCGTGTCCAATGTGCCAGAGAGTCGTCGGTGCACGTCCAAGATATGGTGCTACCGATGGGATCGCCGGGTCGCCCTGGTGACGGAAGGGATGCGGCTCAGGGTCGCCAGGTTGCCAGGTCGCCCTGGTGGCGTCCGAGGTACGATGCTACCGACCCGAATCCTGGAGAAGTGTGTCTCTACCACCGTCTATAATAGGGTGCGCCCTTCCTTCGGCCATGTCGGGCTCTGTGGTAACCTAACGCTCTGCCGTGGGTGAGTTAAGCACCCGGTCTCTGAAGTTGCGGGATTGGCACCCTAGCGTTGGGCCCGCCGGCCTTCATGACAGAGGATGACGTAGGTGGGGAGTTTGGTGATCGGGGATAGAAAGTCGGGCTATCACGATCTTTAGGTCGTAACAGTTTTGTTTAGCACTGGTGGTATACAGGTACGGAGAGCCAGGTGAGTGTAGAATGAGTGCTCTAGCTACAGGTTGTATCAGTAATATTATTAATCTAATATTTTCTTTCGGGGTAGACGTAGGTCGTGGGTGCGACCGAACTAGGGTAAATCTGCTACGTACTCTGTGATTGATTATATTTACTCTGCATATGCTATATCTTCCTGTGAATGCTCGTGGGTTGCACGAGAATTTTTATTAGCCTATTCACCCCCCAGGCTTAGATCCAGATCCAACAACAGCTCCTCCCAACAATCAATGTGAGCAACATACTACAAATTCTCATGAATTTTCCATCAAAGTTCTGAAGAATCATCCTCTTGAGCTAGTTTTAGGATATATTTTCGAAGTACATCGAACAAGAGGCACAATTCGCATCAACTATCTTGATCTTACCAAGTATGTGTGGTTTACTTCTTCGCTTGAATCAAAGAATATGAAAGAAGATCTTATTGATGAATACTGGGTGTATGATATGCAATAAGAGCTTAATCGGTTCCAAAGAAATCGCGTGTGGACTCTCGTTGAAAGACCAGATGGTGACAATGAAATTGGGACCAAATGGATTTTTAAGAACAAGACAGGTGACAACCAAAGTGCCATAAAGATCTCCAAGAATCCTATGTAACATCAGGAATTGGGGATCCGTTGTATTTGACTATGCAATTTTTTGTTAAAAACACAGTCCGCCGCCGCTTCTCTGTCTGCACCCCCAATGGCTCAAACCTTGTCAGATCCGCCCGCTACTATTTCGGCCTCTCAAAGCTCGACTACTACACTGGATATCGTTCCATTTTTACAATATACTATTTGATATGAGGTACTCCCTTCTTCCTCTAATTCCGTTGGGCCTAAGGATTTGTTTGCTCTATACTGTCGAATGAGCGAGTCAGGGGAGCCTTTTGATGTTTCCCGGTTTGATTTTTCTGGATTAATTATTGGAGATGTGGACTTGTCTTATATTTAAGGCTGGTTGGAAAGTACTAGATTTACCGATGAAGACACAATTCTACTGTTGTCCATTGAGTCTGATCTCCCACTTTCTTATATGGTGTCATTGAGATTGTCAACTTAAATGACTCAAGTTCTTCCAAGTCTATATCTGATGTCATCTTGTCAGATTCTCTTGTTGATGCATGAGTTTCCCTTTCTGACCATCACGTTGCAGATGATGTTATAACATAGGAGCCGACACCTTAGGATGGTTCAGCTGATTCTCATGTTGCTCATGTTATGGAACATGTTTCGACATAGGACACAACATCTGCTAATACTACTGCGGGAATTTTATTGCAATTTATCTAGATTAGTTATAGACTTGTAATCCGGGTAGGCATTCCAAGAACGGAGCCTCCCTCCTCTGCTGATGTTTTTGCTGCTCTGGCTCCAACTACGACTTCTTCAGGTATCCTTTGGCTTATTGTGGCTCAAAAGGGGAGAACAAGATTCTGTGTCTTTTTGTTGTTGTTGGTGCACTTTTTCCCATGCTTGGGTCACATTGCCAAAGAGGGAGTTTGTTGGGTTGTTTTTTGTTATTATATGTTGGCATTAGTGGCACTAGATCTAGGGTGTTCTGGTTATGGAGTCAAAACTATTTTTGAACAAGTTGAGAGCTCATGTTATGAGTCATATTATATGACATCATTCATGACAAGCGGGATCCAACTGGGGATCTCTGTTTCTGTTGTCCAGAATCTTGTTGGTTCCTGATTTAATGGGCGAATCTCGTTAGTTCTTGATTTGTTGGGCAGAAATAACTGCTTGAGATTTTAAATTGATTTATTAACCGAAATAGATCTTTGACTTTGGTTGAGGTTATATAAAATCTCTCAAGCAGATCAACTAGGGTATCTGAATAGATCGGTTCATCATCCTGGAAAAGAGGCTGACGGCTATGAAGGTAGGGATCAAAGGGAGTTTGATTCAGGTTAGTTTTCGTTGCAAGGGGATCTTGCTATTGTGTTGATTGGAATCACCTATTGTGGTTGTATTGAGGGGGAAGATGTTCTCCTAATGGAACTGCAACATTAGTGATTGTAATCGTTTTTGAAATAGTGGAGTATTTGTTTTTTCTGAGCGTGGCCTCGCAGATGTAGGTGTGCACACCGAACTACGTTACCAATTGCTGTGTGTTCTTTGTGCCTTCCATATTGTTTTCATGTTCAATGTGATTGAATACTAGGTACTGGTCAAACAAGAACATTCAAGAGAATGCTTCGAAGTAAGTCATCTAAACATAATGCTCAGTTACATAACGATATCATTTGTTTTGGTTGCAATAAGCCACAACATGTTAGAAGAGACTGCACCTTGGCAAGGTGAAAGAAGAAGGACAAAGACAACAGAAAAGACAAGGACAAACATGAAAAGAAGAAGAAGAAGAGAAGCTACAAGGAGGAAAATTCAAGAAGCCCAAGCGGAAAGCATTTGCGGCTTGGGACCGGAGTGATGGTGAGGATAGCTCCGAAGACTCATCCTCTTAATCAGATGAATAAGAAGCGAGGGAAGAGTAGGCTCTATGTGTTTTATGGTCTCGAATTTCTCAAAGATAAGTATTTCAAATTCTCACATTAAGACTGATAATGATAGAAATAGCGACGATGATGATGATTTTGACATTGATATTGCATTTGATGATTTATGTGCTAAATATGACACGTTGCTTAAAGAATACAGAAAATTAAAAAATATCCATAAAAATTGTATTAATCAAAAAATGTAGTTGATGAAGAAAATTCTAGGTTAAAATCGAAACTAATGAAACTAAAGGAGACCCCAAAGAATTACCTCTTAATCTAGAATTAGAAAAGAAAACCAAAAGACTTAGGGATGAAAATCAGCAACTAAAATTGGATAATAAAAGTCTTATCAATGATTCTAAAATTTTGAATGATAAGATAGATAAACTAGGTAATGAGATAAAAGCATATATAACTAAGTATAATGAATTGCATATTAATCTTCAAAAATTTAATAAAGGCAAAGAGCAATTAAATTCTTTAATAGTTCACAAATAGTTACAAACAATAAAAATAGATTAGGATGTACCTTAAATGCTAACTTTAGTAAGTCTAGGGCCCCTAAAAGTTATTCTAATCAAACTAAGTTTAGAAAGACAACTTATACCAAAGCTAACACTAAGAAGGAAAAGTCATTAAAATTTGGGTTCCAAAACACTTAAATCAAAAACCATTCAATGATTATGTAATTAACTTTAAGCAAGACGTAAATTATTCACCTACTTACATGTACATAAAATATGGAAACACCAAACCCAATTGGATTTGCTTTCCAAGGTGATTAGCTTAGGTTTATAACCTAAGTGAGATACCCCAACATAACCCTAAATATCTCACACTAACAGGGTTCATTAATTGCATGCGTGTGCTTGTCATCTTTGTGCATGTAGGATAGATTAAAGAGCCTTAGGATTTTATTTAGAGAGACATGGACTTATATAAGAGTGAGCTTCATATGTATCAGCATGTATCAATCAGAAATCGACTCCTCTACATACAGTAGTCGACTCCCAGACTGATTTTTAGTACTCTGTTTTTGCCTATCATCGTGTAGGAGTCGACTCCTATTGTTGCAGCAGTCGACTCCTGGCTGTCAATTTTTGGATCCAAACCCGATCTCTCTTGTTGTTGTGATGGATGTTATGGGTTTAGTTTAAGCTTATTGGTTTCATACCCGTTCCTTATTGGGTTTCTATAACTTGAACCCACTAGGAGAACAAATCTTAGCTCTCCATTTCCATCCTGTGGCTAAGATCATTTCATCTCCAAAACAAAACCCTAACTCAAATCCTAAATCCCATATTTGCTCTCCTAAAGCCCCAAACCAAAAATCTCTGGGTCTTACTTGATTTCTCAACTATTTTGCTTCAGGTTCTCAAGCATTTTGGTTGGATTTTGTATGTATTAGGTGTACCCCTCATCCTACGTAATTTGCATTGTTATTTCTGTTTGCATTTGCATCATATTTTTTAGCTTAGTTGCATTATAGCACTTTCACTTACACCTTAGATCATAATGCCACCCATCCCTAAAAAGAAGAGATCAACAACATAAGCATAATCCTCACAATCTCCACCTGAATCCATTGTTCCATTTCTCAACAAACCAGAACTTTTAAAGGATTATGAGACTAATTCCCATCACAATATCTTGGTTTAATGATTTTTTTATTTATGAAGATCTTCTGGCTACGGAATTAGGGAAGTTTTAGCAAGCCACGGACTTGAGGAGTTTTTGTCCACTGAAAGATTCTGACATTGCTACCCTAGATTGGTTAGCCTATTTTACACAACTACGATTGATATGGACAATGATGTAGTTGCCAATGTGAAGAACATGCACATCACTTTGTCACCTAGGTAAATAGGAAATATTTTAGGCATACCTTGCAAGGGTAAAATGCTATGAGAAATCCTTATGAACGATAAAAACATCATAAAGAACATGTTTTTCAAGGGGTAAAATGCTATGAGAAATCCTTATGAACGATAAAAACATCATAAAGAACATGTTTTTCAAGGGTAGAACAAATGTACATCGCATTACAACAAAGGCTCAAAGGCCTTAGGGAAGAATCTTAGCATTGATCTGGTTTTACAATATATGTCAAATATCCTGCAGCTTTACTAGAATATCTGAGAGCCAGGTAAAATGTGTTTATGCACTCTTAGCTGGGATTAAAATTAATTTGGCAAGTTTAATATATGACAATTTTGTCAATATTAGCACTTCTGCATTAAATCATGATTATTTCCTTAGTCTTATTTTTTAGCATCATGGCATTGACCTTAGATCAAAGCCCCTAGTCATCCCACGTAAGGCTATGTTTCATAAGAGATTTCTACATAGAATATCACTAAATCAAGTTCCCATCAAAAATCTGCTTGACTCTGAAGTCTTTGAATCTGAGGGTGAGCCTAAAAGAGAACCTGAAGATGAACCGATTCCCCCTGCACATCCACAAGGTCTATCTGCTAAATCTGTTGATCCACCTCCCTACTTCTCTGACTTCCAAGCACTTCTGCTTTCGAGACTTAATCACTAGGAGTCAAAAATGTATAAGTTGAAGAAAGACATCTGCAATAGGATAGATGTGTCAGATTACAGGATTGATGAGATTCAGGAGGAGATTAGGGAGATTAAGACTAAGCTCTTTGGTTCTCCTCTTTCAGATGATTGCGTTTGTTTTGATGATGCTTGGTATTTTGTTTAGGAACATTTGGTAATATTGTAATTTTGAATTTGTGTTGAATCACTTATGTTAATATATGTTGTGTTTGAAACTTTTGGTATTTTATGGTTCATGAACAATTTTCATACATATATTTTATTGTCTATGGTTATGAGACAATTTAAAATTTAATATTTATGGATGAAAAATTTGTGATGCTATGTTTGTGACATCATTTTGAGCTAATTGATATTTGTTTGAAATATGATGGATATGCATATTTTTATGATATCATGTGATATATTGATACATTACTTTGATTCATACCTTTTTGTGATGCCAAATGGGTAAGAAGTATTGTAATGCATATAAAATATGATATAGGGGAGTAATTCATATTTTTTCATATTGATATCATTTGCTCTTGACACATGTACATTCTTATGATTATATTAACACATAATTAACATGTGGTTTAAACTCTTACGCACTAATTATGTAATATGAAACTATGCTTTATTCATACTTATTCTAACGTGCTAAGATGCTGGGGGGTGAAAAAGTTATGTTTACAACCTTGATCGTAGGAGGGGGAGTAATTATGTTTCTTTAATATTTTCCATATTATTTCATATTTTATGTCATTTGTTTGTCGTCATCAAAAGGGAAAGAATATTGGATGTTGAGTACCCTACGTACAGTTTTGATGATGATTAAACAAATGAAGATATTAATCTTGATTATCGAGTATGTAGGATATAAAGATTGTTTTTATAAGATGAGTTCAAAGAGAAATTCCATCAACACTTTTGGTGCATGCTCGAAGTAATGAAGACATTCAATTGGAGCATGAGGTCGTGCTAGAATTTGAAGGAGACTCACTTAAGGCAACAAGAGCTCAAGATCCTTAGGCATGTAGATGGAGGACTTCAAGCCACATCAAGTCAATATGATATATATATTTGATGTATTTTGTAATTTAGTCCATGTCCTTAGAATTGATGTAGGCCTTTGAGATTGAAGCTCCACCCACACTTAGAAAAAAATTTAAATTCAAAAAATTATTTTGAAAATATTGTGAGATCATATGGATAGCATATCATACTCTCCTATGATACAAATTCATGTATCAGAGTAGTCAACTCTTTATTCTATAGGAGTCGACTATTGGAGCATAACAACTTCTAAGTATGTTTGGCCACTGCGAGATTAGTCGACTCATGTAGCCAGGGTAATCGACTCCTAAGGCAGTAGTGGACTCTCTGGTGTAAAGGAGTTGACTCCCAGGCCCCGACGGTCAAATATTGATTGCTTCCTTGACTGGCACGATTGTATCCATTTTTTTCAGTTGGGAGAGGTTTTTCTGAATCTGTTTTGTGCAAAAATCATATTTAAAAATAGAGAGCTTTTGCAAGAGTTTTACATATCAAGAAAACAATTTTCATAAGATTAATTAAGCATTTTTCAAGGCTACTATTCAAGTTTTTCAAGGCTCTTCATCTCTCCTGCTCTCTAATTTTCATGGCCATTGGTTTTTAATTTTTCTTCAAAAAAATTTAAGCTATTTTCTAGCCTTCTCTGATTAAAATCTCTAGAGCTTTATCTATACCTTTTCGAGAATAGATCAAGTTTATTTTCATACTCAAGCATTTTAATTTTCTATTTCTTCTTAAGATCAAAAATGTTTTCTATAGCCACTTATATACACGAGCTTCAATCGATCGGCTATAGGAGCATTGTAACCTCTTCAAAAGTGTAAGTAAAAATCACATAATGGTGTGGTGATTGTACTTTGTAAAAGTCTCTTGCACGAAGTTCTCACGTGGTGAGATTATTTCTTTTTGTATAAGCTCTCTTATTGGAGAAGAGGCAATAGGTGAAAGAAATCATTGCATGGAAACAAAGTGTTGAGAAGCCCTCTATTTTGAGGCAATGTAATGGAACTCCAATAGATGCTCGGGACTGGACTATCACATGGGGGTGAACCAGTATAAATTTTGCCGTGTTTGCGTTTGTCATTGTCTCTCAATCTTATTACTCTATTTACTTGCATCGTTGTTTAATTTCCTCTATGCATATTTACTTGGATTGCAAGTGATTGGAGAAGTTGACTAGGCACCTAATGAAGTAACTTTCATAGGAGACTTAGGCATTGCTAGATGGTTAAATCTTTAATTGGTTATTATTCTGGACAAACACTATTCAACCGCCTTTCTAGTGTTGCTTGTTATCTACAATATCCCAACAAGCTTGAGTTAGTTCAGTAGGCTCGATCAGCTCGATATGGAATCAGCTCAACTCATCATCAAAATCATATCGATGAAGCTGCTATTATAGCAATCATCTAGGTTTAAGCTGATGATGGTTTTCACCATGGATTCGATTAGATCTCACTAGTAACAAGTCGCGACGATGTCACAATCTGTGGAGGAGGCCTGTGAGGACATTGTAGATAAGTTCTATTAATGACAATGATGTTGTCATCATTGTCAAGATTGTTGGGTGGTGATGACTGAAGTAGGTCTCTCTGGTTCAAAGGGTGACTACAACGAGGTGGTTAGTTAGTGATGGTGATGATGATGTTAAACAATGACAATAATGATGGCTCTAATTGATGTGATTGATGGGATGGTGATGGTAGCATGCGTAGGAGGATGCGACGTTGATAGCATTGGTGGTCGTCAGAGTTAGTGAAGATGCGGGCTTGGAGGGGTTGCAATGATAACGGTGAGCAACAATGGAGGAAGTAGCAAGGGAGGAGAATGATGACAGAGGTGGAGGATGTGGATAGGGTTTCAGTGAGGGTTCTGGTTAGGGTTTTAGGTGGGATTTGGAGTTGGTAGGGTTTTGTGGTATTGAAGATAATGAACTAAGTATTTTGGATTTTTTATTTTGTTAGATCTCTTCCCCTCTTTAATGGTTTTTTTTTTTTGATCTTTTTGTTTAACGGAGAAGATGAAAATGGACAAGGAAAACTAACCTATCCAAAGGGAAGAAGAAAGATAATGAAAAATAACGGGCTTGGGCTCTGATATCAATTTGATGCACGTCAAAAGGTGAAAGGCTGTGGTGGAGTGAATTTGAGAAAGAACTAATCTATAGCTTTGATAGGATTTCGGGCCTCACATCCGAAGATCTGACAACTCACACACCTTGCACTTAGATAATTGCCGGATGTCGCACTCGGTCAATCAAGCATACCATCGTACTCTAATGCAAAAGATTTAATTGAAGAGGCGTGCTCTATACACCGAACAACGTTCGGTGTATGCACGGACTTTCATGTGTGCTTGTTGATTTCTCTCGGTGGTGGGCCCCTGGAGGCGACGTGAGCAAAGGGGACGTTCGTTGGTGGGCCAGTTGAGACGACGTGAAGGCGACGTTGTCCAAGAACAACTGCATGCTCAACTTTTATCACGTTGTCCCTCTCACGTGAGCTAAGGCTTTCAACTGGTGTATTTGCTGCAGCTATTTCTTTCATGGGCGGCATGCTCGGCTGCATGCTCAGCTCCGGCACCTCCTACGTCTGCTCAGCTCCGACTTCATTTCCCAAGCCCGATACCTCGCATGCGCTCTACAATATCGCCTCAATCTCTCCAAGGGCGACTTCGCCTTCATCCTCTCGATTCACGTCCCGTCTCTACCTCCCCGTCCTCTGCTTCTCTCTCCTTTCCATCGGCGTCGTCGCCTCCCCTGCCAACCCAGCATCCACCCCTCCTGAGATCTCCCGCATCTTCAACCTCGTGAACCCCTCCATCGCCTTCGCCAACTCAGCCACGGCATCCAGTCTCCCCACCGGCATAAACCCGGTTCTCCTCGACTCCCCTGACTTCTTCACGCTCCTCAGCGGCGACACAGTGGCGACATCATCCAGGGGTTCACGAGGCCATGGCCGCGATGTTTAATCCTCTGCATGCTTCTAAATCTCTCTTGTACTAACCTGGAGGACTTCTAACATCACACATTCACGTGTATAGAGCACGTCTCTTAACTATATATGTTTGTTTTAGCAAATTATCAAGCAAGAAATCAACTCTATCAACCGTACGATGGGCTCTATAAAATGCATCAACAAATACCGCCGAGCTCCGGCCTTACGAGTTGCTTGGCCTCCGCGCATCAACTCCGCGTAGCTTGCTCGACACATCAGATCTAACGCTCCGGCCAGACGCTCGACACAACAAGATCTTCACTGGCAGACCCAACTCTGAAGCTTCGGCCATATGCGTCCTCCGCCTCCGTGACGTCGCACCGTGCTCTGCCGTCGACACCCGAATAGCCCCCCAACCACAGAACAGCCCCCGCAGCGCCACCAACAGCACAGTGCGCTGTTTCGTTGACGTGGTGCAGGGTCGTCGCCATCAACGCCGACGGGTTGCCCCACCACTGCCGCCGTCACACTTCGCCTACCCGCCGCCGAGGCCCCCCTGCCGACTGCCACATCGGCCGCCGTCCCTAACGCGCGCTGCAGAGAGCAAGGTAAAAAAAGTAAGCAGAGAGAGGAGAAGCTATTCTGATAATGTTTCATAAGTAATTAAAACTTTTTATTGGATGCAGGGAAAGAGAAGAAACGAAAAGGTCACCTGAGAGACAGAGAGTAGATTTGCAAATAAATTCTTGGGTTTGTGGAGAGAATTTCTTGGAGAACCAAGTCATTTGGTTTTGTTGGATCGGACATCTCATATATCAAATCTCTCTTCATTTGTAAGTCAGTTCTCATTTTAGTTTTTATAAAATTTCATTCTTGTTGTATTAATTATTAATATTTGGTATGCTCTTAGTGGATATCAATTTCTTCCAAAAAATTTTGGGGCAACACAAACCTTGTTATGATTTTGGTGCAACACAAATTTAATTCTTGTTGTATTAAATTTTATTTTTTGTTATGCTTTTGGTGCAACACAAACCTTGTTCTTGAACTCTTGTGCTTGCAAAATGAGATACAGGTTCATGCTGCAATTCAGCATCACCTCCATGTTCTTCTTGTAAATCCCCCACTTGTTCACCCTCCCGTTAATATCCGTAAACATCGTGACGTTGACCTATCCACCGGCAAACACCGTCCCTGTCACGTTCTATCCGTATCATACCAGTATCCACAAAGATAGGTATCCTATCAGTATCTATTGTTTATCGCAAATAGTTTAATAGGTCAAAAAGTATTTGAGATCAGAATCATAAACAGATGTATACATGAGCTGTTTGTGTGCAATTTGATTCTGCACCCTCCCATATAAAAATACCCAGTGACAAGAGTACATGTCGATCTTGTCATGATTACAAATGGAAAAAGTTTCTTGAAACTGTGGTGTCCTTTTGCACAAACCATGAAATTGATATACCTGATATATATGCTCGTTATTTGAAGGGTACAGGTCGATCTTGTCAGCAAAGTGATGAAATTACAATTGAACATCATTATCGCTTTGATATATTACATGAAGTTATTAACACACAAGTGATGGAGTTGAGTGAAAGGTTCTCTGATAAGGCTGTGGAGCTTCTAAGCCTTAGTTCTGCTTTGGATCCAAAAGATTGTTTCAAATCATTCAAAGTTGATGACCTTTGCATGCTTGCGGAAAAGTACTATCCTGAAGATTTCAGTGAAATGGAGATTAATTATCAGTTGAAGCATCAATTGCGGCATTATGAGCATGATATGGGGTGTGACCCGGATTTTCAAAATATCAGTACACTTTCAGAATTATGCCAAACGTTGGTAAGCGTGGGAAAATCAAAAAGATATCCTCTTATTGATCGGTTGATTCGGCTCGTGTTGACTCTTCCTGTTTCGACTGCAAGCACAGAAAGAGCATTTTCGGCAATGAAACTCATAAAAACATCATTGCGCAACAAGATGGGAGATGAACTGCTTGCTAATAACATGATACTTTATATTGAGAAAGAAATTACTTCCAGACTCGACACAGAAGACATTGTGAATGAGTTCGATTCAAGATATACTCGTAGAGTTCGACTTAGATAGCCTTAGATAGCCACTTTTTGGTATGTTATATATATATATATATATATATATATATATATATATATATATATATATATATATATATATATATATATATATATAATATTTTGCATATATTTATGGTACTATTTTGTGGTCATTATCAATATATAATGAAAGCATTGTGAGCGTTTAATTTTTTTATCTTTGTTATTTTTTAAATATACTCGTTGCATAAATTTTATTTCTGCCCAGGGTAAAAAAAAATCCTGGTTACGCCACTCTCTCTCCTACGACTTCATTTCCCAAGCCCGATACCTCGCATGCTCTCTACAATATCGCCTCAATCTCTCTCCTACAACGACTTTATTTTTTAAATATGCTCTCTACAACGACTTCATATCGCCTCAACCTCTCGATCCATGTCCCGTCTCTACCTCCCCGCCCTCTGCTTCTCTCTCCCTTCCATCGGCGTTGTCGCCTCCCCTGCCAACCCAGCATCCACCCCTCCCGAGATCTCCCGCATCTTCAACTTTGTGAACCCCTCCATCGCCTTCGCCAACTCTGCCACCGCATCCAGGCTCCCCACCAGCATAAACCTGGTTCTCCTACTCCCCTGACTTCTTCCGCTCCTCAGCCGCGACACGGGACGATACGGAGGCGTTTTTAATGAACGCTATAATGTTTTGGGGTTATTATGTCATAACCTGCTGTTGCTTGATATAAGATATATAGCCGTTATTTATCGTTTGATATTCCTGAAGAAATGTATTCTGATGCTGGATTGTAATCTCTACGGTATTATCGGGAGCTATGTACAAGTCCATGGTATTTTAGGTGGAGGATTGGCGGATGGAGTTTTGCATGATCTAGATGCAAGATTCCCCCTGCCATGAACTCATGCACATCAACATTCATTTCAACTACAACCATTTGTCTTCCTCGATCCTACTCTCCTCATCTCCTTCCTCACGCGAGTCACCCCGGACCAATCGCTATCCTTCGTATACAATTTGGACATCGTCACCCTAACCCAATGGTCATTTCGGATCCAGCACCACCAACTTGGAAGCCGCCATCTCCCCTAGCTCCGCATCATTGTGAACCTTGCAAGCACTGGGTAATGAACCCTAAACCACCGCATTAGGCCATTGGCATCTCCGTGGGGAAGCAAGCATACCTATTGCAAACAGCCCACACCACTCAAAAGATCAACCACATCCGTGGTGTTCTATTTTCAGACAGAGGTTATATGGCTCCTTCATGGAGTGTTTGATCTACTAGCCCACGCCGTGCACAAGCACTGCGGAACTCCGACCAATGTACGTACGTAACATCATCTAGCTAGTCTAACACCCACCTCTTGTATTCAGACGAAGAGCACAAGTGTATAATTAGCTCGCCCATGCATCGCAAGCCAACATATCACTGAGGTCCATGGGTACAACCATACAAGTCTATCCTCACTGGCATCTTCTCAAACACTTCTACAACCGTCTCAATGCTCCCACGCTTGGAATACGTCGATAAGGCAATGGTCCCGATTCACATTTCCATTCATCGGATTCCTCTCAAAGCACGCATGTACCCAAATGCCAGTATCCAAAGCGTCAACTCCAGCACATGCCGAAAGAACCATGCACATGGTCAGCTCATTGGGCCTCTCGACATCTCCATCTCAAGAAACAAACGCTAGGGCATCTCTGCGCTTCATGATTTATCACTGCACAACTCAAAAACATTCAAACTTTACAATGTTTGTACCTTGGCGAACCATTCACACCCCAAAGGACTACAAAAGAGATGAACTTTTCTAAATACAATGGGCTAATTGCAAAGGCCATTGATACTGTGTGGTGTATGCCCATCGAACCACTTGATCATAACCTGGCATATTTTCTAAGAGTTTCTCCTGCATCTCTGGCATCCTTGGGAACTGGCATGTTCGATAAAGATGTGACCTTCGAAGATGCTATCAACTCGCCTTTCGCCTGCATTGATCCGGGTTTCATCTTTCACAAATGAACATCCGATACACGTGAATGTGTGATGTTAGAAGTCCTCCAGGTTAGTACAAGAGAGATTTAGAAGCATGCAGAGGATTAAACATCGTGGCCATGGCCTCGTGAACCCCTGGATGATGTCGCCACTGTGTCGCCGCTGAGGAGCGTGAAGAAGTCAGGGGAGTCGAGGAGAACCGGGTTTATGCCGGTGGGGAGACTGGATGCCGTGGCTGAGTTGGCGAAGGCGATGGAGGGGTTCACGAGGTTGAAGATGCGGGAGATCTCAGGAGGGGTGGATGCTGGGTTGGCAGGGGAGGCGACGACGCCGATGGAAAGGAGAGAGAAGCAGAGGACGGGGAGGTAGAGACGGGACGTGAATCGAGAGGATGAAGGCGAAGTCGCCCTTGGAGAGATTGAGGCGATATTGTAGAGCGCATGCGAGGTATCGGGCTTGGGAAATGAAGTCGGAGCTGAGCAGACGTAGGAGGTGCCGGAGCTGAGCATGCAGCCGAGCATGCCGCCCATGAAAGAAATAGTGCAGCAAATACACCAGGAAAGCCTTAGCTCACGTGAGAGGGACAACGTGATAAAAGTTGAGCATGCAGTTGTTCTTGGACGTCGCCTTCACGTCGTTCAACTGGCCCACCAACCGTCCCCTTTGCTCACGAGGGGCCCACCACCGAGGAAATCAACAAGCACACGAGCACGCCTCTAATTGAAAACCAAAATTTACACAACTTTGTCATTCATTCAATCTCTATTCCCAAAAATAAACAAGTCCGTATGTCTTTACACAGGCTTACAACTTAAACAAACTTATATCAAGAAAGTAATTAAGAGAGAGAATACTACAAAGAGAGAACGAATGGCTCAAGCGCAACGCTACGACTTTATATGAAAACTACGATCATGCACAGCTGCTGACTTGATTTGCAAGAACCCTTTGAAAATGGAAGCGAAGTCCCCCGGCATAAATACAAGAAACATGTAGAAATCAACAGCTGTTAGCAGGAAACCAATCTGCGTTCTTTGCAGCAAGCTGAATCTCAGGCAAGCTCAGAAAGAACAGACGCTGCAACTCGCTTCAATGATTCCGACGCTTGCATCAGATCCGATTCCGAATGACCTGCAGAAACGAACATCCTGATGCCAGCAGGAAGACGGCACTTGTCCAGATTCGACCTCTTCGTGGTCACAATGAAAACCGACTCTTCTCTCAAGACCTGCAGATTGGACATGTTTATGGCACGGTTAGGATTTTGTAAACAAAATGTGATCCATGGGTTAATGGGTAAAAACATTGACTCAGGAGCTTACCCTGTCAGCAATTTTCTCAAGGAGCCGTAGGTCGCCCTTGTAGGAACCTGTCGATTTCTTCAGATGGAGGAACACGATAGGTGACTGAGGGTTGCTTGCTAGAGTCAATCCTGGTGCATCCGACAGACCTGCATTTTCATAGTCTTATCAGAACTTCGGAGACAGGCGGAAGATCTCAACTAACAAACATGAATTAATCCTCAAAGCAGCACAAATAGCCAAAGAAGATGCGAAGATAGATTCTGAGAAACAAGAAGTTCCTCTAATATTACCCGCCACAATTAGCAATGAACCTTTTTATGAACATAAGCTAAGGCTATTTATAGAGAGACAACAGTGTGGATGCGCTCGCATATAAACAAAGGCCTCAATGACAAGTAGACATTGAATCCGTAGGCCATTTTATGCCAGCAATGGTGCATTTTAGGTCATAAAATTATATTGAGTTAACAAACTCACGCATGGACTGTGACGCATTGTATCTCACAGACATATGGTCATTTGCAGACAAATGTGATGTCCTCGCTGAGCACTAGAAATTTATGGTAGGCATCAAACTTCTCCACTACATCCTATGCTATTCACAAGTCATACACATTCATGGGAAAGGGAGTTTTAAAATGGCATATGAATTTTATGCACGGATTCGAGGAGCAGTGTGGTTTGAGGGTCATAGGCTCTCAAAGGAATAAGTCAACTTCCTGAGGGTTGAGATAAAGTAATCGGAAGCCTGAAGGTTGAGACGGATTCATCGGAAGCCATGTGTGGAAACTGTTTTGCAGACAAATTGTCTCATAACTTAGCCTTCATGTAAGACATGAAACAAAAGACAATTGACAATATAACTCTTGGTAAAGTATATACCTTTCCATAACAAGGCAATGTTATTTCTCAATGATGTCAGCATAGCGGGATTTTCCTCCAAGCGATCAATGGCCGCAATTGCAGCAGTAGCAAGATAAGGCGGCAACGATGCAGAAAATACATAGCCTGAGCTGCTAAGGCGCTGCAAAGACAAGAAAACCAATCATTTAATCAACCGTAAGCTGGTTGTGGTCCATGAAGTAAACTCTGCATGAAGAATTACAACAGATCTGTTTCCACCAGGGATAAAATTTATTAATTTGCAGTTTTACCTGGTGATCAACCACCTTGATGCTTCCTGTGCAAAATCCCCCATCCGTAGCCAGTGCATTCCCCATGCCAGCCGTTATTATATCAATCTTCTCAATCTGCATGAGAACAGAAGTTCCTAGAATGTTTAGAATATAAATTGGAGTTAGAAGTGGTAGGAAGCAAGAAGAGTGAGCGTAAGACCATAAGCCATACCGGAATCCCATAATGCTCAGCAAGACCACGGCCAGAATTTCCAAGCACACCAAACGAATTGCTCTCATCCAACACAACACGAAAAAGGTATTTCTCTTTTAATCTGACAATCTCATCCAATGGTGCTATTTGTCCCGAATTCTGCAATTGTTCATCTAAAAAAATTACAATTTGGAGAAAGAATAAAACAATCTAAGACTATAATTCAATGGCTAATAGAAGTTGCAACGGTTAGATTTTGAGTTGCAAGTTGTAACAGCTAGATTTTGAGTTGCAAGTTGCAACAGCCACTCCTTTTCATCATCCTTTATGCACAACGATACAAATTATCATTTATCAAACATGTCTTATGAGAAGTAAAAATTGCATAAACAAAGTCACAAATAAAGATCCCACTCCTTCCCCCCCCCCCCCCCCCCCCCCAACAAAAAAAAAGTAAAATTTCTGATATGTTTCTAGAACTTCCACAAGCTGCAGGAAGAAAATTTGCAACATTGATCTTCATCCTTATTACAAAAGAAGAGTGAACTGACTGAGAAAAGTAGTGCCAAATGATACCTGGTACACTGCTTCAACAACAATGTAGCGTCTTATCTTCTCCGCTCGCTTGTTCCCTCTAGTGACCTTCTCTAAGGTGCTCTCTAGTGATGCCATGTCATTGTGCTTAAAGTAAACAACAGTACTTCTAGAAAGATGTAGCCCATTTTGTACAGCCCAGTGAACACCCTCATCACTGCAAAGCAAATAACAGAATTCAATATTTATTATGGTGGATATGTAGGGATCAACAGCTTTACGCATATATGGTGGATAGATATAGTGTCGCGTACACTCCATATTGTGATGCGTACACTCCATATTGTGATATGTGAATGCAATAAATATGATACAATATTGTGACATGTGACTGGTATATCAAGTGCAAGAAATAGGATGTATGTATACAAATCATAATCAAATAGATATTCTTGTTGAAGTTTGTGCTTCAAACTCAATCCTGAATGTGTTGAAGTTTGTGCTTCAAACTCAATCCTGAACTTCTCACAATCACCAGACATATGGTAGCACACTACACTACCAGACGTCTGGTTCTGGCAACTGCAGGAGATGCGTATCAAACAGATACGCCAGACGTCATTCAGACGCATGGTAGCTTAAACAGATGGCTCGTCCAGACATGGAGTCAGACGCCTGACCGATAGGCGCCAGACGTCTGACAGCTACAATTTCAACCTGACGGAGATTAATCACAGCCGTTTGATTGAACTTAAGTTAGATCGAACGGCCATGAGCACTGATGATTCCTAAACCATGTTTAAGGGGTTCCTAAGCCATGGGCGCCGTATGCAACTTGACGCGAGAAGCTGGAAACCGGATTTCCTATGATTTTGCACAAGGAAGAAGAAGAGGAGATCGGCATGAGCACTTGGAGATGAGATAGTCTTCTTCTAGGGTTTCTGATTGGGTCTTCTCCATTAGTTGTATGCTTGAGATCTTATAATCACTAGAGTGCTAGAATTATTTTATCAAGATAGCTACATTGGTACTTGGAGAAGATTTGGGAGCCGATGTAATCTTTTCTTGTAATCACCTCTAATCTAGTGGAAGCCAGGACAACAGAGGACTGAACGTAGGCCATAGAGTTGGGCCGAACCAGTATAAATATTGCGTCTCTGTGTGATTGGATTGTTCTGTGCTGTGGTTGTTGATTCTTATGCTTCTTATGATTCGTCTCAAGATCCTAACTCTATTTGTTTGAAGTTGGTGATACGTTATTATTAATTTTCGATGTGCACACATTAGGTGTTGAGATAGCATATCGGTTCAGATTTCCAACAAGTATATCAGAGCGTATTGGTGAGGGTGAAGTAGGAAGTCGAGATGGCGTCTTATACCATATTGTATAAGATAGACAAATTCACTGGAAGAAATGACTTCGGTCTTTGGAAATTAAAGATGAAGGCTTTTCTAATGAGAGATGGATGATATCAAATTGTGTTCGAGAAGGATAGTGATGCGGCTGAGATTTGGAGGAAAATTGCTAATCACACAACAAGTTGACAGAGAATTACTTTGCACACTGCAGTCGTGGTTATAAGAGGCCAGCCGGCCCTGGTTCTTGGGATGCGAAAATTGTGAAAGAAAGTTTATTTTCTAGTTTATTATTCCTTAAATCTCTTGTATTAGGATCTCCTATTTCCTTAGATTAATTGTCTCTTCCATTCCTAGTCATTTATTTAACGAGTAGTACTTTTTAAATGGTTTAATGTTTATATTCAGATCTGGATTTCAGATCTGGATTTCAGATCCAGATCTAGCTTCACATCAATTGGTATCAGATCACTAGATCCAGGGTGAGCACCCGATCTATGGAACGGATCGAAGCATTATTTGAGAGAAAAGAAAGGGCGTGCCGTCAACTAGCGGAGGATTTGGCAGAGATCAATCGTCGCTACAAGGAGAAAGTGGCGAAAATCGATCGTCGCTATATTTCCCCTGCAAAGACAAAGACAGATCTGACGATTTCAAGCCCAAATCTACCAGTCCCGGGGCCAGATCTCGAATTTTCACTACCAAATCCGAAGCTTTCAAGGCCAGATCTAACAGATCCAAATCTTCAAGTTGCAGATCCAGATCTGAAATTTTCACTACCAGATCTGAAGCTTTCCAGGCCAGATCTAGAATTTTCACTACCAGATCCGAAGCTTTCAAGGCCAGATCTACCAGATCCAGATCTTCAAGTTGCAAATCCAGATCTGAAATTTTCAGATACAGATCTGGAATTTTCACTACTAGATCCTAAGCTTTCAAGGCCAGATCTACCAGATCCAGATCTTCAAGTTGCAGATCCAGATCTGAAATTTTCAGATCCCTATCTTCCAGTTTCAGATCCAGATCTGGATTTTTCGCTACCAGATCCGAAGCTTTCAAGACCAGATCTACAAGATCCAGATCTTCAAGTTGCAGATACAGATCTGAAATTTTCAGATCCAGAGCTGAAATTTTCACTACCAGATCAGAAGCTTTCAAGGCCAGATCTACCAGATCCAGATCTTCAAGTTGCAGATGCAGATCTGAAATTTTCAAATCCAAATCAGATATTTTCAAATCCAAATCTTCCAGTTTCAGATCCAGATATGAATTTTTCACTACCAGATCCGAAGCTTTCAAAGCCAGATCTACCTGATCCAAGTCAAAAGGAGCCACCTTTGTGGACGAGGAAATGAAAAAAGGTGATTGTTAACGAAGGGGTTTCGGATGATGTCGAAGACGAAGGCCAGCACCCCGAACAACGAAACGTTGCAGATCCAGACGATTGGGGAGCATTCCCGACGACCTCCCCGCCACGGGGAGGTGCGCCGGCCACCGGAGGGGGCGGCCACCCCTCCAGCAGCTTTTTGGGGGCCAGTGAAACCCCAGGAGGGGCGGCAGGTGCCGCCCGCCCCTCCTGGGGCTTCGACCAGCCAGCGCGTCCCCTTCCGAGTGACGCCCAACCTGCAGGTGGGCCCGTCGCACCTCCTGTGGGCCAGACAGCACCCTCCGACCTCGTCAGCACCGCCTAGGGCACAATATGGGACCCGAACAGCTATACACCATACTTTCAGCTACCGGTGGGGCCGGGAGGAGGATTCCAACAGTACAACGACGACATCGATCCTCCAGAGTATTTGTGGTTGCCTGACGACGTCTTGTGGATCCCACCTTGGCCCGACAATAGTTTTTCGGACGTCGTTGAAAGCGGTGGGGACCAATCCCATCTGTTTGACACGGGAGGAGGTTTGCAATCGACCTGGCGGAATGGTGGACCCACAGACTTCAAGCACCACCTTGAGGACAAGGTCGTCTTTCAGGGGCGGAGTAGTGAAGATTTGGAGGGAAATTGCTATGCACACAACTAGTTGGCAGGGAATTACTTTGCACACTACAGTAGTGGTTATAAGAGGCCAGCCGGCCCTAGTTCTTGGGGATGCGAAAATTGTGAAAGAAATTTTATTTTCTAGTTTATTATTCCTTAGATCTCTTGTATTAGGATCTCCTATTTCCTTAGATTAATTGTCTCTTTCATTCCTAGTCATTTATTTAACGAGTAGTACTTTTTAGTTATTTTAATCTTTATATTCAGATCTGGATTTCAGATCCAGATCTAGCTTCACATCAGATAGTTTGATAAGGATGTCACGGAAGCACAGAAGGCTGAGATGGAGAGAAATACATTGAGTGCATTACACTTGTCACTTTCAGATGAAGTACTCAGATGTCTGAGGAAGATACTGTGGAGACGCTTTGGAAAAAGCTAGAGGATTCTATGCTAAGAAGAATCTGATGAACAGATTGTATTTGATGCACTAGTTATATATGCTGAAGATGAGAGAGGACACACATGTTAAGGATCGCATTGACGCTTTTACAAAGATTGTATCAGACTTGCGGAATATGAGAGTGAACATTGAGGACAAGCAATTGGTGATGATATTGTTATGTTCTTTGACGGATGATTTCGACTCATTGGTTAGGTCCATGGTATATAGACGTGAAATTCTATATCTGGAGGAGGTTGAGTCCGTGGTACACTCTGAGATTTTTTGTGTCAAAGTGACTAGTCGAGAGAGTGGTGATCAAGGGAATACACTTTTCATCAGGGAACGTCAGAATTTTAGAGGCGGCTATAGTCCTCAGAAGGACAAGGGTCGTTCGAGATCTAAATCACGAGGGCGCAGGGACAGATGTCACTTGTGCAAGGAGACATGACATTGGAGAAGTAACTGCCCTAAGCTAAAAGAATGAAAAAGAAAAGGAACAAGCTTCTGGTTCTGCTTCGGTGGCAGTTAGTAGCAATGACAATGACAATGATGAGATTCTGATGATGACTGTATCTGGACATCTAAGGATCTCATGGCTTTTGGATTCGGGGTGCTCCTTCCACATGACACTGCATATGAGTTGGTTTAGGTCGTATTATTCGAGAGAAGGCAGCAACGCCCTAATGGAGAACAATATGGCTTGCAAGACTGTAGGAGTAGGAGATGTGCGGATCAAAATGCATGATGGAGTGATCAGAACACTTACAAATGTGTGGTACGTGCTAGACTTGAAAAAGAATCTGATTTCTATTGGTGCTTTAGCTGGACTTGGGTGCATGACGGTCATTGAAGGTGACCCATTGAAGGTGTCCAATGGTTCTCTAATCGTGATAGAGGGAATAAAAGTATAGAATTTGTATGCGCTGCAGGGACACCGTAGAGTGTGAGGCTAGCATCTCTCAGGGCACAGATGGTGAAGGACCGGCAAAGTTATGACATCTTCACCAGGGACATATAAGTGAGAAATCATTGGATGTGCTTCGTAAAAGGAAGCTGATAGAGGCCAGAGACGAGAGATTGAAGTTCTGCAAGAAGTGTGTAGAAGGAAAGCTAACAAAGACACACTTTGGGACACAACGGAGCATAGCAGCAAAGGGCTACTTGACTATGTGCATTCAGACATATGGGGGCCTACTTCTTTATCTACCATTCGAGGAGCGAAGTACTTCTTGCCCTTTATGGATGCCTACTCGAGAAAAGTGTGGATATATTTGATGAAATCTAACGATCAGGTCTTCGAGAAGTTCAAGGCTTAGAAAGCCTGTGTTGAAAAGCAGTCTGGGAGAGCCATCAAGGTTTTGAGATCAGATAATGGTGGAGAGTACATGTCTAGGATGTTCAAAGAATTCTGCAGATCACAGGATATTTTGCGGTATTACACTACGCCTGGGGATCCACAATTAAATGGTGTTGCAGAAAGACTAAGCTGTACACTGATAGAGAAGTGGCGTTGCTTGAGGCTGACTACTGGACTTCCTAAGGAATATTGGGTGAAGCTGTGACTACCGCCATGCATCTCGTGAACAAACTACCATCATCAGCGATCAGTTTCAAAATTCCTGCGGATGTATGGATAGGGAAGACTGGTGACTACTCATACTTGAGGGTGTTTGGATGTCCTACCTATGCGTTGTAGGAGGAGGACAAGCTAGGTTCGAGGGCCAGGAAGGCCATCTTGCTTGAATACCCCGAAGGAGTCAAGAGATACATGTTAGATCATGTGTCCAATAAGACGTTCACAAGTACACATGTCACATTTGATGAGTTATCGATCATGCCGGAGATGGCTCATTCAAATGACAGACATAGGTCTGAGGAGCCCGACGCTGAGGTTGAGCTACCTACCCTTGAGATAGAGACACGAGATGCTAAGACAGATCAGGACCCGACTGCTGAGGGAGAGCAGATACAGACAGATCAGGATCAGACTTATGATGAGGTTCCTACCCGGGGTCAACTGGAGGTGCAGAGGTCATCGGAGACTAGGAGAGCACCAGATAGACTGGGAGAGTGAAACTATTCTGCTTCTACATTTGCATTTGATGATATGCAAGCATACGCCCTGAACGTAGAGTACGAAAAGCCATTGACATATGATGAAGCCCAAACATCGAGCGCAGTTGCAGAGTGACGGCTGACTATGGAGGAGATGAAATCCTTCTACAAGAATGGCACTTGGGAATAAGTAAAATTGCCCAAGGACAGGAAGGCCATTGAATGCAAATGGGTATACAAGGTCAAAGAAGGAGATGTCGGCGCTGTAAGGTATAAAGCTCGGCTGGTAGCCAAGGGAGTTGCGCAGAGTAAGGAAGAAGACTACAATGAGATCTTCTCGCATGTGGTGAGACATGTCCATCCATGTGTTGTTGGCCATGGTAGCAGCTCAGGACTTAGAGCTGGAGCAGCTGGATGTGAAGACGGCATTCTTACATGGTGAGCTCGATGAAGAAATCTACATGCGCCAGCCAGCCTGAAGGCTTCGTGGTGTAGGGCCAAGAGCAGAAGGTATGCAAAGTGAAAAAATCAGTATACGGTTTAAAACAGATTCCAAGACAGTGGTATAAGCGATTTACCTCCTTCATGGTAAGCATTGGTTTTGAGCAGAGGATAAATGACTACTGTGTTTATGTTCGCACACATGATGATGGGTCGAGGATATACTTACTCATGTACGTTGACGATGTAATTCTAGCCTGTAAGGATCAATATACTAGAGGGGGGTGAATAGTGTATATTAAAAAATGTCGCAAATAAAATGTTAGTAATATTTGCAAAGATGGCACAGAAAATAAAAAGACAAGTACTGAATTTAAATCAATCGCAAACACAGAGATTTATCCTGGTTCGGATCCTTGTGATCCTACTCCAGTCCTCTACCCCGTATAGATTTTCAATCCACTATAATCACTTGCCCCGCAAGCACCAACTTACAAAAATGGCGACACTCCCCGTGTCCCAAACTTTGTACAATCTCTAACAGAGATTCAAACCTGTAAAATAATGAAATAGAAAAAACACCTATAGCCTTGTTATAAATTTCAGAGAATGAATTCAAGGATGGTGTTTTAGAAGAAGAACTTCAAGATGTAAAAGATGTGTAATGAAGCGCAACACTTGAAGTTCTCTGGTTCATAAAAGAAGAGAGAGAGATCAATCGATTTCTTCTTCAATTATGAACACAAACAACTTTCCAAAATGATGTTGAAAAACCAAGTTCTTCCGTTCTTAAATGAAGAAGGAAATCTAATGATTTCTTCTTGCAAATAAGAAAAGAACAACTAATGGCCTAAAGCTTTAGAAAGAAGACTTGATTCCAACAAATAAGAGATTAAGAAAAGAGGAAAGTGTGTGAATGAAAAGAGAGGGTCTACCCCTTTATTTATAGTGTTTAGGGACGGTTGGGGACTGTAGTTAACGTTAGAAAACGGGCATGAACCGTCCCTGAAAATTTGGGATCAAAACGGCTAGTTTTGAAATTGGTCGACCAAAATGACCACATTGGTCGACCAAAATTTAGAGAGAGAATTTCGACCGTTGGAGGACATTTCTAGAATCTACACGGTTAGGGGAGTTTGCATATGCAATCCCATAACCAAATTCGAAGGTTTAAAATTGGTCGACCAAAATGGGGTTATTGGCTGCCAATTTTCAAAGTTGCGAATTTTCGAAATTGGGAAGTGTAGATCTCTGAGGAATGGAACCTAGATGACTAAGATATATTATCACAAGGCTTTCTGACTCTAATAAAGTAAATTTTACATTGATTACATAAAGCCGTAGATAGGACTGCATCTGCAACTGAGTCTGAGAAGCTTCTTTGCAGGAGATCCTTATCAAGTGATTATATATCCAAGTCGTGGATTAGGTGCCTTTGTCTTTCCAGCTTCATGATTGATATTTCTGATTGAGTATGCATGAAGATATCTGATTTGTGTGGAACTCAGCATTGATATGTATCTGCATACATAGAGTTAGTAGCACTGAATGTGTTTGTCATATCAAAACCATATGGGAATAGAAATATGGAATTATGAAATTCCAACATTCTCCCCCTTTTTGATGATGACAAACATAAAATATATATATAGTTAAAATTGAACATATCAGATATACTCCCCCTGAATATGTGGAGTTAGTGAATACTCCCCCTGAGTAGATGAAGGATATTCTCCCCCTTTGGAATGCTCAAAAAGAGGGAAAGAATAGTTAGTAAAAAATAAGTTAGAGAACATTAGTAAAGAAAAAATGGCTGTAAAAGAATTAGTGTATATCCCATTGAAAAAATGTGAACAGAATGTCGCCAGTGCATGAAAATGCCAGGCCATTGTTTCTTAAAAAATATAGATGTATGTAGTAGGTCTGAATGTAGCAATTATTTATATGTGCAAGCTACAGAAACAAAATCAACATTTATATGTGCAAGCTACAGAAACAAAATCAAGATGTATATGGCCAATCTATAGAAACAAAATAGGTTGCGCCTGTAAGGTATTCAACAGGACATGGGCAAAAAAATGGCTATAGCATAAAAATAGGATAGAGCATGAAAGCACAAAATAGGAACAGAAGGTACAAAGGAGCCTTCAATTGCAAAGTAACAAAGCACATGTGAAGGACCAATACAAAAAGAGCAGAACATGGTGTATGCCAAATGTACAGGAGAGCACAAAAACAATATATCCATGCGAAAAGAGCAGAACAACATATACTGACAAAATATCAGAAAAAAATATAGAAGAACCAAACAACTAGGGACAACACAATATAAAGAACCATATATCTGTAGCAACAGAACATATAGGGACAACAGAGCAACATAAAAAGAACAGAACCAGAGAAACATCAAGGCTAAAGAGACAACAAAACAGCCAATGACAACAAAATATGCATAGAAACAGTGACAGAGCAAGTTGAAAGTACATGATACTGGAATGACAACACTACATAGAGCCCACATATCACATAGACCATACATAAACAAACCTACAAACAACAAACTAACCAAATCAAAGAGCCTGAACAACTAGCAGAGTGTTCCAACAAGCTAACCCACATCATCAGCCAACCAACAGATTGTTCCAAAAAGCCAACCAACAGAATGTGTCCAAAAGCCTAGCAACTACACATCATCAGACATCATCAACAGGAGTATGAAACATCAAACCAACTAGCAAAGGCCCAACGAGTGACTACGGCCGAGAGGAAGAGCCTGGACCGGGAGGAGGATCATCAGACGAACGACGAACTGCGCGAAAGTGTAGGGTCTCAAAGTGGTTTGCCAGTGAGGCAACCACAGTCGTAAGATCGTCCATCCGCCTATTATGCTCCTGTAAGGTGACATCACTAGAACTCATGTGGGTCTGAATCCCACGAAAACCGTCATGCATCTCGCCCTGAATGTCCTGAAATCCGCGAGTGACAGAATGACGGAGTGCACGAATCTCTCCAAGAATAACATCATGACCAGAGGTCGGGGTAATGGGAGTGGAAGGGGAAGCCGCAGACTGAGAATACAGTTTCCGAACCGGAACACGGCCACGAGTGCGAGAAGGACCTGGAGTGTGGGATGTGGAAGTGGGTCGGGAAGGAGGAGTGGGACGAGATCGCGGAGAACGAGTACGTGTGCGTGGAGAGCGGGACATGGACCTAGTGACTGGACGGGAGGAAGCGGGAGAAGTGTCAAGGTCAGCATCATCGACATCGTGAGGAAGTGGGTCAGTGGCATCGGCATCGGCATCATCATCAGAGCCAGAAGTGTCAGAGACGACCAATTGCATGTGAGTCAGGGTTGCAGAAGTGAAATCAACCGGATTGAAAATAGCAACTGAGTTTGCAAACGGAATCTGAAAGGCCTCTAAAATTCGGGTGATTAGGGAAGGCAAAAAGATATGAGACCTAACCGGGTTGGCCAAAGTGTCAAGGAATACAGAGCCCCAGCATACAGGTAATTCACCCATTAAAGCATAGAGACAACGGGCAGTATTGCTACTAACATAGTTCAGAGATCCTATCTTAGGTGCTAGGTTTGTAAGAATAATTTTGACCATCATCCTAGAAGGTGGGTGTAGGGTGGCGGCAGACCGCTTTGGACGAAAATCAGTCGCCAGAAGCTGTTTAATGGAGGGATCGGTGAGATTGGTTGGAAGGGGCTGAACATTGTGAGCGGGCAGATGCAACAAGGAAGATAACATAGGGCCATTAAGACTGAAGAAGAAGCCATTGACAATAGTGGAAATGGATAGCATACCAGCATGTTTGGAAGAATCCAAGTTGGCGTAGAATTCACGAACTAGAGCCGGAAAATATGGGGTGCGGTTGGCCGTGGACCAAAGACCAACTAGGCCGGCGGAATGCAGAGGGGCCAAAATCCGAGAAAATCCATGGTCATTGAAGTCTACGTGGCGCTCTGGGTGGAACGGGAGTCGCTCCAGGAGGCGGAATTGCTGAGAAGCCGCCGGAGAACGAAAGTAAGCCGGCGCCGGAGTGGCGACGAAATCCGCAGGGGGCTGAGCCATCGGGATCCGAGGGTAGCGAGGAAGGAAGTCGAGCCGAGCAAAAAGCGAGAAGCCGTCGAGGGAAGGCGATCGCCGGCGAAATCTGGGCGGATCCGGCGGATCTGGCGAAACCGAGGAGTAAGCGGGCGACGAGGGCGACGAGGGATCGATTGGATAGAGGGGGTGGAAGATCGGCCACCGGCGAGGATATGGAGGAAGTTGCCGGAGGATTGAGAGGTGGAGGCCGGCGATTTGTGGAGAGGAGGAGGAGGAATCGGGAGAGACCCGCGGGGTTGGTGTTTTGGGGAAAAAGTTGCGTTGGGAGAAGAAAATGACAGAGATATTTTGTGAAATTAGATTCCCTAGGCACGAAGTTTAAATAAGAGAAAAAAATAGTTATTAGAAGTTGTGGAACTGACAAATTCCAATCGACAGAGAAGTTTAAGTAACGAATCCCACCCAAAATTCAAAAACTGAATGGATGGGTTCAGTTTCGAAAACTGAAAATGGAGGGAACGGATAACGAGAAATAGCGGGAAGACGAAGTAGTTACTGAAAGATTTAAAAATAATAAAAAAATTCGAATATTGGCGACCAATATTGATGAATTGGTCGACCAATTTCAAAAATACCCAGAAAAATTTGAAAAAATTTGGAAAAAATTCTAAAAAATAAAAATAAGAATGTGTCATAAGTCAGATTCACTAATAATCCCTAAATTCCTACGAAGCTTAATAAAAGTATCTTCTTTCAATGGTTTGGTGAAAATATCAGCTGTCTGATGTTCAGTAGCTATAAATTTAAGAACTATATCTCCTTTCTCTTCTGGATTGATCATTATTGAAAGTTTTGAACTTTGCTTTGAGAAGAGGACAATCTTTCTTCATATGTCCTGGCTTATTGCAATTAAAGCAAAGAGAAGAATCAGTATTCTTAGATTTAAAATTATTATACTTACCTTTCTGAAAGAATTTTCTGAAGTTTTTGGCAAAAAATGCCATATCATCATCTGAATCTTCATTATCTGATGTTGCGTTGAAGGCAAGTACTTTCTTCTTTTGATCTGATTCTTCTTTCTCATCTTGAAGTGTAACTTCATGGGCCATTAAGTTACCAATAAGATCTTCCATAGATAATGTGGAAAGATCATTGGCTTCCTCAATAGCAGTGATCTTTGGACGCCATACTGGAGTTAAAGCTTTAAGAATTTTGCGAACCTGTTCAAGAGAAGTGTAAGTTTTTCCAAGAGCACTTAAAGAATTTATAATATTAGTAAACCTGGTGTTCATTTCTCCAATTGTCTCTTGGTCCTTCATCTTGAACAACTCGAATTTGTGAACCAAAACGGAAATCTTAGTTTCCTTCACTTTACTGGTTCCTTCATGAGTTACCTCAAGTATATGCCAAATCTCCTTAGCACTTTTGGCCTGAGATACTCGATTAAACTCATGTTTATCCATAGCACAAAATAAAGCATTCATGGCCTTTGAGTTGTTGGTTTTTGCAGTTTTGTCGTTGGTGGTCCAATCAGCAACAGGAGTTGTTGGCTTTTCGTATCCTGACTCTACGATGTCCCAAATTTCATAATTCATACTTTGGAGATGAATCTTCATTCGTATTTTCCAATATGAATAATTTGAACCATCAAATAGAGGAGGACGAGTTTGAGAGTGCCCTTCAGGATGCTGATTGTAGTTGTGTGGAACTGCGTTCATGTTTGAGGAACTTGCTGCCATCTTAACCTTGCTCTGATACCAAATGTAATTCTAGCCTGTAAGGATCAATATACTAGAGGGGGGGTGAATAGTGTATATTAAAAAATGTCGCAAATAAAATGTTAGTAATATTTGCAAAGATGGCACAGAAAATAAAAAGACAAGTACTGAATTTAAATCAATCGCAAACACAGAGATTTATCCTGGTTCGGATCCTTGTGATCCTACTCCAGTCCTCTACCCCGTAGAGATTTTCAATCCACTATAATCACTTGCCCCGCAAGCACCAACTTACAAAAATGGCGACACTCCCCGTGTCCCAAACTTTGTACAATCTCTAACAGAGATTCAAACCTGTAAAATAATGAAATAGAAAAAACACCTATAGCCTTGTTATAAATTTCAGAGAATGAATTCAAGGATGGTGTTTTAGAAGAAGAACTTCAAGATGTAAAAGATGTGTAATGAAGCGCAACACTTGAAGTTCTCTGGTTCATAAAAGAAGAGAGAGAGATCAATCGATTTCTTCTTCAATTATGAACACAAACAACTTTCCAAAATGATGTTGAAAAACCAAGTTCTTCCGTTCTTAAATGAAGAAGGAAATCTAATGATTTCTTCTTGCAAATAAGAAAAGAACAACTAATGGCCTAAAGCTTTAGAAAGAAGACTTGATTCCAACAAATAAGAGATTAAGAAAAGAGGAAAGTGTGTGAATGAAAAGAGAGGGTCTACCCCTTTATTTATAGTGTTTAGGGACGGTTGGGGACTGTAGTTAACGTTAGAAAACGGGCATGAACCGTCCCTGAAAATTTGGGATCAAAACGGCTAGTTTTGAAATTGGTCGACCAAAATGACCACATTGGTCGACCAAAATTTAGAGAGAGAATTTCGACCGTTGGAGGACATTTCTAGAATCTACACGGTTAGGGGAGTTTGCATATGCAATCCCATAACCAAATTCGAAGGTTTAAAATTGGTCGACCAAAATGGGGTTATTGGCTGCCAATTTTCAAAGTTGCGAATTTTCGAAATTGGGAAGTGTAGATCTCTGAGGAATGGAACCTAGATGACTAAGATATATTATCACAAGGCTTTCTGACTCTAATAAAGTAAATTTTACATTGATTACATAAAGCCGTAGATAGGACTGCATCTGCAACTGAGTCTGAGAAGCTTCTTTGCAGGAGATCCTTATCAAGTGATTATATATCCAAGTCGTGGATTAGGTGCCTTTGTCTTTCCAGCTTCATGATTGATATTTCTGATTGAGTATGCATGAAGATATCTGATTTGTGTGGAACTCAGCATTGATATGTATCTGCATACATAGAGTTAGTAGCACTGAATGTGTTTGTCATATCAAAACCATATGGGAATAGAAATATGGAATTATGAAATTCCAACAGACGAGAATGAAATCAATAGGCTGAAGGGGAAACTTGTAGAAGAGTTTGACATGAAGGATCTGATGCCTGCAAAGATCCTTGAAATGGAAATCAGCAGGGAAAGAAAGAATGTGGAGTTGAGATTGAGCCAAGAAGGCTATATCAAGAAATCCCTAGCATGCTATGGAATAGAGAAGGCGAAGCCTGTCACCACGCCGTTAGGAGCTCACATCCAGTTTTCTACGAGACAGTCACCGAGCACTGACGATGAAACACGCTACATGTACAGTCCCTTATGCTAGTATTGTGGACAGTCAGGTATGTGTCATGGTTCGTACAAGCCCAGACTTGGCCCATGCAGTTGGAGTCGTCAACATGTACATGACGAATCTAGGAAAGGAACGCTGTGAAATAGATATTGAGATATCTGAAGGGAAAAACTAGCATTAGACTGTGTTACGGCAAGGAAAATGGGTTGGTAATATCTGGATTCTGTGATTCAAATTATACATGAGACAAAGATAGAAGGCGATCTAGAACTAGATATGTATTCACATTGGGCACTGCTGCGGTATCATGAAGATCAGTCCTTCAGTCTATTGTTGCAATAGATGTGGTCAAGGAAGGCAAATACCTACGAAGTTTGCTGAGAGACTTGTGTATTGCGCAAGAAGTGACGAAGATTTATTGTGACAGTCAGAGCGCAATCTACTTGGCGGAGCATCAAGCATATAGTTCAAGAACCAAGCATATAGAAGTGAGAGACTTTTTCCTACAGGAGAAAAAGAAGATGATAGCACTGGAACAAGTCTCAACAGATCATAATCCTACAGATATGCTCACGAAGGCGGTCCTACAGAAATGCTCACGAAGGCGGTTCCTGTTGTTAAGCTCAGGCATTGCTTGAACTTAATCTATTCATGGCGAGTGATTGATGTTTTTCCATTGTCATTGGTATTTCAACAAATTCTAGATCTAGTTAGATATGATGAGAAATAGGAGAGCCATGGAGTGCTTGGAGGTGTCTTGGTGAAACTTGGAATGCTGGTAGTATGTTGGAGAAAGTTTGAAGCAAGGTAAAGTGTTGAAGTTCGTGCTTCAAACTCAATTCTGAACTTGTTGAAGTTTGTGCTTCGAACTCAATCCTGAACTTTTCACAATCACGTTTGGTTCTGGCAACTCTAGGAAATGCGTATCAAATAGATACGTCAGACGTCTAATGTTGGACCATCAGTCGTCTAGTTGAAGACCCAGACGCCTAAGATCTCGCCTTCAGACGACTCAATGTGGGAGAGAAAAATTGGAGAGCTCTCGGGAAACTGTACCATCATTATCCAGATGTCTGATGACCTTTGGTCAGACACCTGGTTACTTGAACAGATGGCTCGCCTCGACATGGAATCAAACGCCTGACAGGTAGGCACTATACATCTGACAGCTACGATTTCAGCATGGTAGAGATTAATCACAGTCGTTCGATTGAACTTAAGTTAGATCGAACGACCATGAGCTCTGATGATTCCTAAACCCTACTTAATGGCTTCCTAAGCCATGGGCGTCGTATGCAACTTGATGCAAGAAGCTGGAGACCGGATTTCCTATGGTTTTGCGAAAGGAAGAAGAAGAAAAGATCGGACTGAGCTCTTGGAGGTGAGATAGTCTTCTCCTATGGTTTCTGATTAGGTCTTCTCCATTAGTTGTATGCTTGAAATCTTGTAATCACTAGAGTGCTAGGATTATTTCATCAAGATAACTACATTGGTGCTTGGAGAAGATTTGGAAGCATGTGTAATCTTTTCTTTAATCATTTCTGATCTAGTGGAAGCCGTGACAACAGAAGACTAGACGTATGCCATAAAGTTGGGCCGAACCAGTATAAATATTGTGTCTCTGTATGATTGGATTGTTCTGTGATGTGGTTGTTGATTCTTGTGCTTCTTATAATTCGTCCCAACATCCACAACATCCTAACTCTGTTTGTTTGAAGTTGGTGATATGTTATTATTAAATTTCGTTGTGCACACATTGCGTGTTGAAATAGCGTATCTATTCAGATTTCCAACAATTCTATTATAAAGAGATGACAAATAATTAAAAAAAGCAGTGATGCAGGGCATATGCAATAACCGAGATAATACCTTGTGATCCATGAATGCGTAAATCAAATGATTTTCTATTATGACTCCCTATCTCCACATAGATAAACACATTCATGTGTGCACACAGTGAACAGGCAAAGACAACATGGAATTCATAAACGGATAGATGGAAAAATTAATTAGAGAAAGAATATTTAAAAATTCATGTGTCCTGATCATTCTGCTAGTTGTGAGTAGTCCAATAATATGATTTGCAAATAACATGGACAAACTCAAATAGAAAAACGATCAACTGCGAGTCTGCAACACATACAGCGCAACCAATTAACAAAAACAAAGAAACAAGAATGTATATTGAAAGTGAAAACATAGGCTTGATATGTGTAAGAATGCAGTAAAACACAAAAGTATAAAGTAAAACTTCCAAAGTTACATAAAATATGCTGAATATTTGAGATAAATATCAATGTTTAAGGTGAATAAAAATCTACTAAATTTTCACTGAAAACAATATCCTCCTCAAGGTTTATTTCTCAACATATCAAACCTGTCTGCAAAACTTAATAATGTTCAAGTGCTAGATGGTCAAAACATCCAGTTTAGTTACCGATGAAGACTATGGTAAAATCCTAAATAATATATCTGGAACCCCAATTTGATCGTGTTCCGCCATTAAAATTCTAAATAATACTTGGTTATCCAAGTTGGAACAATTCAAATTTCTGCTCCAAATTAAAGCCACTTGTGAAGTTTGGTTGAGAAAATTTTCGTATATAGCCAGCTTATAGCAGAACATACATTTCATGTGTAAGCACTAACACCATAAGAACAACCAAACGGAAAATTGCTAGCCATGCAATGGTCCTTGTTAACAGAAAGGTCTAAATGCCTACATAACCAGACGTGTCGGATGTGTGAATTTGCTGATTGTTTCTCCTAGTTGTGTTGGTCAAAATGCATGTAATGGGTTGGTCAAAGTGCATGCAAAACAAACAATCTACCATAAAAATACCGAATGGAAAACTCAGACATTAAACAGATAAACATCTATCTATGAAGAAAAACCAAAAAACCAAAGGTCAAGATAGCCCGATTTTTTTTATACATCGGAAGAAAGAGAACCTGATTTTACCAGCTACGAAAGTAGAAGTCAACCAACATATGGTCTAATCATAACTTACAATGGCACGTCAATTTCTGTCAAATAGACGTTTAAAAAATAGTGTTGGGTGATACTACATATCTTAAAGGCAATCTGAAATTGTATATCAGCAATTCAGCATAATATTGTAGTCGGATAGAGAGCACTACATAATATGCAATCATAAAGTCCATGTCAACCTAATCAAATCTATTCAGCATTAAGACAGAAAATATTCATTCTCTCATTATTAATAAGAAATATCATACTCACGCAACAATAATGTCCCCTTTCTTTGCAAAGGCTGGAATCACACTGAATATTGTAGATATCCCATAAGAGTAGAGGATTGAATCTGGAGTACCCAAAAACTTTGCAATTTTGGTTTCACAATCAAGGTGGACATCTACAAACAATCAGGGGTTCACAAGGTTATCTTGGTGTACATTTTCGTTTTAAAGAAAAAAACGTGAAAAAGAGAGAAGTAAAAATCTTACCAAGAGTCCCATAAAAACCGCGCGGTCCACAAGATCCAACACCATATTTGTCCAATGAACCAATGCATGAATCCTGCACTCAATTATATTAAAATATATTCCAAGAAAATGACAAAAATATAGAATGATGAGATTAAGAGAGTTTTTCCTCACAATTATCTTTTCATTCCCAAGCAATCCAAGATAATTTGCTGAGGCAAAATTCACGACTTCTTTCCCATCAATTACAACATGAGGCCCAGCAGCACTGCAGGAAACAGTAAATCATAAGCATGAACATAATTGTGCATTTACCCGATAATGCATGACTTCAATAACATAAACAAAAATTTGTACTTCATAATGCCATTGGAAATCTGCTTGAAATGCCACCAGTTTTTACAAAGTGCAAACTTTTAGCAGGCATGTGAATGAGATGAAAGTAACGTACAACTTATAGAATTGTAGTGGTCAGAATCTTTGTGCTAAATATATTAAATGTGACTTTTCACACGATTCCTTGTACCATGGTGTTTACAAGTACAATGGAAAAAAAAATCAAGATGTGGTGAGACAAAGACCCTTGCTATGTTGCTCACAAAACCATGGTTCCTAAATTCAAATCATTTCTGGTCCTTTTGGTTTCATGATTCATAATCCAGGGTTCATGTATCTTGTGTAAGGCGATATGCAACCCCTCCCCCCCCCAAAAAAAAAAAACCGGGGGGGGGGGGGGGGGGTGCGGGTAGGAAAAAAAACCGACACCGACCCGGAAAAAGAACAATGAAGAAAAAGAAAAGCAGATGACAACAAAGAAGAAACAAGTAAAATAAAATAAAAATAAACAAAAGAATGTTATGTTGTCTTTGTAAAAAAAATTGCAGGCTTCCTTAACATGGTTTGTTTTTGGTGAGTGTCAGAGCCAGATGGTTGATGTTTCATGTCATTCATACTTCATTTGTAGAGACATAGTATCTATCCTTTTATGGGTTGGATATATGTTTAGTTGGATGTTGCCCCATTTGCATCATTTTAGCATAATGCATTGCGGCCGGTACGTTCACGTCCTTATCTCAACAACCATTCTTTCACGCTTAAGATTTTCAGAAAAAACACGTCCCAATTATCTTGCATTCGTTTTGCATCAAGCTTCGTTGCGTCGTCTTTTTATAGGCTCATTCCTTGTTGTGGTTTGGTAAAATCATATACTTCATTTGGTACTATTTTTTATTCCAATTGTGTTTCTTTAAGAAATACATTCATTAATTTGAAACTTTAAACCCCTTAAAAGATATCCATACTAGAATCAGACTTATTGGGGGAAGTTTAGAGAAGAATAAGAGTATAAATTAGAAACTTGGTACAACAACAACACACGAAATATAGATTGCCGGACGCAAAATCATACTGGACTAAAGGGGAGGTGACTGTATGAGTGTGCTTTAACTTATAATGTTGAGATAATCTTCAATTGATTTCCATATTTGTGCTTCCATTTTCTCGAATTTAAGCTTACTAAAAAAATATTTAAGCTATCATGAAAACCCATATCAACTCTTCATTTTGAAGTAAAGGTACTGTTACAATTCACGGCACGGCTTGATGATTGAAGTATCCGGGCTTCTTAGTGACGCGCATTTGCTTGAAACAATGCATGCCAAAAGAAAATTATTTCACAGCTATTTTAATCTATATGAACTAAATAGAAAGCGCAACAAAATGCTAGGATGAAGTGCATAAGTTGCTAAGTTATTTCTGATAATGTCATAGTAAACTCGTGGAACGGATCAATGGCCTTTGTGAATATCACATATCCATATCGGTTCGCTTATATATACTGAGCTAGAGAATGATTGTCCTATTTTTTAGCTATAACGAGTAATGAAATCATTGCAACAAAACAATAATATATATGACAAAATTTCATGTAAACAATTAAAAGCGATTATTTTTGTTACCTCTCCAAAGTGGGAGGTTGGGCTAGCATCTCTTCTGTGATAGGGGGATGAAGAGATTCGGGTACCCACTCGTTGCAAAGATCGTCTATTTCCTGCACAAACAACACAAGATTTTAACTATGGAGCTACATAATCCAATAAAACCCATGTTCCTCTATATATTTGCTATCGACCTTCTCTGTCAACGGTTTCTTTGGGGGCTTGTAACTCTTTCTAGAGAGTTGGTACAGTATGACAACAATTAGAAGCACTTCAACGACCAAATGCCCTTCAATCAAACAAAACACAAGACTAAATCTCAATCGATACGCATTTAAACTTTTCATCAAAAAATTACAGTCGGAAAGTAAAGTACCCACCATCAATATGAACCCCGAAAACGACTGCCCGGGCCAGCGGAGCCTCGAACGCCGTCGACATCCAACCCAATCCGGCAGCAGTCATGTTCATAACGCCGGAGGCCATCACTTGCACCCCAAATACAGCTCAAGATCTCAACTTTTTCTTCGATTGCAACACCTGATATCGAAAAGGAGACGGCTTTCCAATCAAGTTGAGTTTTGTAAATAAACAGAATCAAATTGCACAAATATGAAGAGATGGGAACTGGCTCACCTCAACGACCCAAATTGTCTTCGCTACGTGGGTCAGATTGAAATGATGAAATGAATCGATGGGGAGAAGAAGAGACTGAAATTTGTGTTTATATATCGACAGAGAGAATGGGAGATTCAAATCTGAATCTAATGAGAGGGTCAACTTTGGGGAGCGAGAAGAGGCAATGAGAAGTCCAACACTGTGAGCTCAGGGAAAAGACGGAAATGCCATCGGGCGTTGAATTTGTGGCCGACGGGAGGCGGCGAACTTGCGACTTGCTAGGGGTATGTCAGGGAAAATGAGTTTTGCGGGGAGGGAGAAGAAAAGCGAGCTTTGACTTGGCCTCGCTTGAGCCGCAGTTTTTTGTTCCGCGTATTCAATGATTCATCGAAGTCGGGTTTGAGGGGTCGAGCGATCGATTTTTGATTGTAAGCCTCTTAGTATACATACGTTGTAACGTATTTTCTAACCTATATAATATATTCTATGGGCACATTTTTGAGGTTGATTGATTCTCAACACGTTATCAGAACGATTACACCCGTAGAGAAGGAAAATATGCGGCGAAGCTCTAACGGATTTTCCGCGACATCTCGAGAAAGGAATCGATGGTCGGAAAAGGCTTCGTAGCACACGCGATCTAGAGGTATTTCTAGATTTGTGCAAGAATTCCAATTTTTTTAAGTTTATGATCATGATTTCCTAAATCTAGTTTTGTTTTTAAATCAAAAGCATTTTTTAACTGCTCTAAATCTAATTTTTAGATCAAAAACATGAACTTTTAGGTTCTAGAGACCTAATCATAAGATAAATTGTGCAAAAACTTCGTATTGCCTTGAAAATAAAAATCAAAAATTTTAATATCCATATAAATACAGCCTGAAGCCGTCGACGAAATCGGCCTGAATCTGCAATCCCCAAATCCCACGGGCTAAAGCCGTCAAACCACCCTCAACGTCCTTGAAAGATAAAGGCTACACCATGCGTTTAGTTGCCGAAACAATTTTTATTAACCAAGCTTCCTGTATAATTTGCTTGAAGATGGGTGTCATGAAAATATTTTGGAAAGAATCATATTTTTCCATCCAGCATTTCGTTTGTTGCTGAGATCAAAGCTTGTCATTAAGAAAGCTGTTTTCTACTTTCGAGTAATTGCAAGAAGGAAATTGCTAAATGTACCTCAAGTTTTGAGTTGTATATAGGCTTTATTGCTAAAATAGAAACAAAGGTTTTATCGTATTTCACATCCTTCTTCCTCTTTCAATGTTTTTGCTATACTTGGCCATGGAGGTACAATGCACCTTAAGTCTTGAGGTGCATTTAGTCCAACCCTTTCATCAACTGCTGGCCCCTTGAACATGAATTTGGTCATGATGAAGTTATCGATTGAAACGACAACCCGTTATTTCTAAAGTCGGTAAGGCTGTAATGTAAGCTTTGCAGACTTGAAAACAATGAAACTGGCAAACTTTCAATAAAGAGCATTACGGGTTGGTTCAGTATGGACGGTTGTCATTATCTCATTTACTGAAAGGTGTGACAGTAGATTTACAATAGCGACAATTTTGTACCATAAAGTTTATTTTAATATTTATTTTATTTGACTTTGAAAGGTGTTAAGGCCAAAAAATGATCGAGACAGTTGTCTTGCTGACGTGGACCCTTCGTGCTGAGTCGGAGCCTCGTCAGCGAGTTGAATGGACCCTAGGTTGGAAGAACCAGGGTCGGTTGATGGATGATGAATATCTTGCGATGTTCGATCGACCTTCGAGCGGCCTGTGTGTCGACGGATCGAGGCTGGGACACTCGGGGAACGACCCTCGCGGAAGGTCGATACTCGGCGATCTGCACCACAAAGAAGCGTCAGGGGGTGTCGGATCTGGGTTTCCACCCAAATCCCCTCACATTCTTAAGTTAGAATGGGAACTTAAGGAAGAGATGGAGCTTGGAGCAATTGAGATCGACCCACGGGGGTTCGTCTCAGGTTTGACGTCGCAAGCTATTTAGTGGAATAATGATATGCAGAAAGAGTAGACTCTATGTATTAGATCTCATACCTTGGGAATTGGAACCTTTTGGTATTTATAGACCCCTTGGTCCTTGCAGTGACATTAGAGAGATAACGGTCACCCATTATGGTGCCACGATCTTCCCTCTTTAATAGGAGCAAACGTTACCCACCTACCGCTATTTATGAGGCCGCCTTTAATCCCACGTTTGAGTAATGGGAGAGCAACAGGCGACTGGCAGGTTGGCTTTGACCGAGTCGATATTGGGCTTCTTTTGTGGGCTCTGCGGGCCTTAACCTCCGTCGGTCGACTCGTCTCGATTGCCAGCCCATTGATTCAACAATGGCCCCATTGCACAACCTCAAAGGGTCTGTCTGTTGAAGTCAAGTGACGTTACATCGCATTAATGGGACACGACAGTCGAGGAATTAGTATTCAAGTTTTATGCGCCAAAACGTCTGCCTCGTCGATTCGGATGAATTGCCGGTTCGAAACCAAGATGCTTAGAGTCTTATATCTTCGACGCATGTCTTATCATGTGGCCATCGCCTTATTGGTATAAGACGGTTCCATTGTAGGAATTTGACGATATCGTCTTCGTCTTTCCTGATTTGGCTATTTCCCTCTGAAAATGGCTTCGTCCTCCGTTCCCGCTTCTGAAAGGAGTCTGGTTACCGTCATGCAGAAGAACAAGGAGGGGGCTATTGAGCCTGGTCTGATCGCAAATCTGAGGTCCAAGGTTGAAGCCGATCAGATTCCTGAATTTCAGAGAAACTACGTCCGCCTCGACTATCAGATCCGGGCACCGGAGAGGGCCGAGAGGGTCCATCATCTTGGGACCGGAAAGTCAGAGTTTATGTCAAAGCCTTCCAACGAGGGCTTCGATTCCCCATCCACCCCTTCATGCGATACTTCTTGTGCGCCCTGAACATTTCTCTCTATCAGTTGATGTCGAACGCTATAGGTGTGTTAATGGGCTTTATAGCTCTGTGCGTGATGAAAGGGATTGAACCGTCGCTAAGACTGTTCAATCACTTTTTCTCGATTCATCCTCTCAAGACTCCGGGCTGGTATATGATAACGGTTTGTCGAAGCAAGAAATTATTTGACGACCTCCCGACCTCTAATTCCAAATGAAAAGAGGAGTTCGTGTTCGTGGTCTTTCAAGGAAAGGCGAGCTTCTGCACCAGCTGGGGTATCCCCGACTTAGGTCCTGCCGAGGATAAGCCTTTGACTATAGAGGAGAAGGAAGCCGCCAACGCATTGATGAGTCTGCCAGAGAATGTGAGGAAGACAAAGTAGCTGTGGTCCGACGATATGTTTGCGTCAGACCGTGTGGACGAAAGGTTGGTTCGATCGTACCTGCCAATTGTTCTACCTTCGTTCTCTGACTTAACTTGTTTGTCTCTTTTGTAGGCATGGTCGGTCAGGAGTACCATGTGGACACTGCTCTGAGGGAGGGAGTTGAAGCCTTTATTAGAGAGGCTGAGGAGAGCATGTTATCTCCTCGAGTGCCGCACATGGGAGAAAGGACGGCTTAATCGTCGAATGATCGACCCGGTGTTGCTGAGAGGGCTACTCAGGAGGCCTGTCCCGCCTCGCTTCCCAAAAGTACGGAGGCGAAGCGTGACTAAGGTCCGCTTAGGCCGGGGCTGAGAGCCCAGACCCAATAAGCGTCTGTGGTATTCCAAAACGAAGGAACAGGTCCCTGCATGTTAGTACGGAACAACAAAAGTACTGAAAAGAGATATCATTTCATTTTATTCCAAAAATAACATCCAAAGTACGGAAAGTCTAAAACGCCGGAAACGGCTACAACTGCAGAAAAGGAAACTACTGGTGCAAGCACCCAACCTAAACAAGAAAGCAAAAAGGTGCTACGCACCCAACAAAGCTGAAATATGAAACTCCGGAACAGCAACAAGAGGCCTCTAACTCTGGTCTTCCTCTGGGTCGTACTCCGGATCAACGTCCTCCGGCTCCCCGTCCGCTGGCAAGTCTGTTTCGTCGACGTACTCCGGCTCAACACCTGACGTACAGCACCAAAGAAGGAAACTGTACGTCAAGTAAAGTCTACAAAAAGTGGTCAGACTCTACTGCAAGTGTATCAACTTTTAACAACGATTTACTGGTTGATTAGCATGCTGGGGTTATAACTGAGTAACAAAAGAAGTAACGTAGCAGGAAAGTAAAGCATAGCAAGTATTAGTCGTAGCGTGTGCTATCAACTACGTGACTAACCTACAGGTGTCAAGACAAGTCGGGACGTGACGGGACAAGACGAGACAAGACAAGACAAGTGAGACACGAAAGGGTTCACGCCTTACGGTTCGAAGGGGATCAGACCCTCTTGCCGTGCGCACGCTCAACCCAACCCCAAACCCCAAGTATGACAAGACAAGACAAGCACGACAAGGGATCACTCGCTCTAGCTTGGCGAGTGCCCTATTGCCCTCTGGGCTGTGTATCACGACAAGGGATCACCCACTCACTGGTGAGTGCCCTATTGCCCTATGGGCTGTGTATCAGTACAAGGGATCACTCTCTCTAGCTTGTAGAGTGCCCTATTGCCCGCAGGCTGTGCAAGACGGGACGGGACGTGACAAGACGGGAAGGGTTATTCTAGGGTGTCCACACGCACGCACACACATGATAGCCCTATGATGTCAAAAGTGTAGGAAGATATATGCCCATAAGGCAATTTATCTTGATTATACGTCTTGTTCATACCGTATATGGTACATATTATTCTAAGTATAAAATCATTTGTATTAATATACTTAGATAATATCCATAGACTTATAGTTAGGTCCTTACATATCTATATGAGATCTCGATTATGAGTAAGTAAGAGACCGAATAGAAACGTAAGTCTAAAACGGTTCGTGATCATAGATGTGTCGAGAACTGGATATCGACACATCGGATAGATCACTGTGTCTTCGTCTTACCTTCGGGTAATGATGATCTCATAGTCATTCGACTTGGTGAAGTCGGAGACGAGACACAGGTGCTCATTGGAGAATGAGTTCACTGAACGACCAAGTTAGAGTTATTAAATGGTTAACTTTAATGATCTGTCTTTAATAACTCTAGGGTGATGATAGGTTAGTTGATCCTTAAGACCTGAAGTCATCTGTACCAACCTGTGAGCAGACGGTGTAGCTTAGACCCATGATCTAGCTTCGAGGACCAGTCCTGATGAAAGATCTTAGGTTGGGTTGCACCTGAAGCTCTCAAGGTGAGTAAATGACTAAGATGGGATTTGTCACTTCCATTAAAGGGAAGTTAGTGTTATAGGTTCAGTACGGTCTTTATGTTAATCCTCGGCCGGGGTACGTTGAAAGTAGTACAACGTGTATACAATAAAGACCGCCGTATACTGACCAATGTTGTCTAATAGGGTTGACAGTAAACCATACCCTAGGCCAACAATAACACAGTCTTGACGAAGGGATTTTAGCTAATGGAATTCATCACTGACACAGCCAATGCAAACCCTATGACACTTTTGTCAAAGGGTCGATCACGTTATGATGACTCTGAAACAGGGACGACAGCTACTGCTCGTAGTGACCGTCGTCTAGGGGTTTCGAGCCCCAACCTGTAGTAAGGTCAGGCTGTAGGGTCTCACACCGAGTAGTATTCGTGTCTTAGTAATAGGAATATAGAATAGAGAGAAATGTCATTTGATGATATTCACAAGTTAAGTTGTGAAAGTTAGTCGCATTAGCAATAGGGACACAATGTTGCATTAGATGCTAACTTTGACTAAACGTGTTGTAAATTAGTTACAACGTATTTAGTAGGAACAAACTTGTTGGAAAGGGTTACCTGGATGACGGGATCGTCCCGGTCTAAACACAGGTTCAAACCGCGTCCAAATCGGAGCTCAAACGAGCCCAGAAACGCAGAAAGAGTTCAAGGGGAAGTGGGTTAGACCCACTGGGCCAAAAGGCCCATGTGCAAAGGCAAACGGGCAACGCCCGCTGGCTGCAACGGGCGCACGCCCGTTGCACAGCGGGCATGTCCCGCTGCAGCAGCGGGCGTGGCCCGCTGTGTACAGCGGGCGGGCGCCCGCTGCATCAGCGGGCACGGCCCGCTGCACGCAGCGGGCCAGTGCCCGCTGCAAGCGGGCGCGACCCGCTGCACAGCGGGCCCGCGCCCGCTGTTGCAGCGGGCACGGCCCGCTGCGGCAGCGAGCACGGCCCGCTGCGGCAGCGGGCGCCTGCCCACTACAGCAGCGGGCGGGCGGCCCGCCCTTGCCCCCTTGGGCGGGCGCGCCCGCTAAGTCTAGCGGGCGCGCCCGCAACTTAAGTCAAATTAGGGTTTTTGTAAACCCTAATGACGGCTACGAATTTTGTGTAAATTGCTAAACTTTGAGCAATTGTTTGAGGGGTCAAACGAAGTCGAAATTCGTCACCGTCAGTTCCTACGCGTTCACCATTCCAAGCTTTTCTGATTGATAGCTTGTTTGGTGTCTGAAGTTTAGTATGTGAGGAGAATTAATTCGTTAAAGTTTGACTTTGTGAAAGGCTAACTTTGAAGTTGAAATTAAGCCAAATGACTTAATTTGTTTTTCTCTTCATGGGGATTGTCCCACATTGCCCGCAACGAGAAGTTGAGTGCTCACTCCCTATATAAATAGGGGTGCACTCTCCTCGTTGAAAAACACACCAGTCAACGATCGGGTAGCTCCAGATTTTTAGAGCAAGCTCGATCCGCGACTAATCTCTCTCTCTCTATTTTCCTATTCTCCGGAGTAGTCCTAGCACGACTACGAAGGGGGTTTGGATCTAATCCGGACGTCTAAGACGCGGGTTCTTCTCAAGTGAAACTTTCTACCGCGTGTGATCGGCTCGGAGGCGAAAGCGGCTCGGGCGGATCGGTGCGAGGGTGCGAGGCGGCTCAGGGAGATCGGGTCATCGCGGCTCGGCTACGAGGAGCTTCTCAAGACGGTGCGGTACATCTTGCCTGCTCCAGGGCCAAGATTCCGGGTATGTGGTTAAGCGTTTTCTAGTGTAGTTTTTAATTAGTCGCTTTAGTGTAGATCCTTCTTGGGGTGGTCAGACCCACTCCAAGTCGGCATAGATCGGGCTGGGTTCTGGCTCCCCAGAGCCTAGCTAAATAGTTTAGCTAGTGTAGAAATTTTGATTTCTGGTTTTCCGCTGCGCCTTTTGTGCCTCCGTGGTCCGTCCGACTTAGGACGGATACGGATCCGAGCTCTGGGGGTCCGCCAAAACCCCAACAAAAAGTCGTTGTCAGGATCAGACTTCGTCGTCAAGTCTGAGCGTCAAGGGTCGTCCCGGACGTTATCATTTCACGTCTGATCCTATTTGTTCACAGTTATCAGTTCTAACCAACTAAGGCCTAAGCACGGCCAAAAGTGCAAGTGGGATACACTTACCTGCGATGGCGAGTGTATCGTCCTCTCGAAGCGTCTCGTCCAAGCGTCTCGTCCGCGGAAGTCCGTCTGAAACAGTGCCACGGCGACGATGTCAGGTTTCAATTTCATCAAATCCTATTAGGGTTCGTTTCTAGGTTATCGGGACTATCCTATTCTTCAAAAGTCATATTTTGATGTGTCAGCCTAATCGACGAATCTATCCTATGTGCACAGTCAAAAAGTCCGTTCGTCGATTTTCTATATTTGTACAACGTTTTACTGGTGCTGGAAAATAAATTTTAGTTCAAATTGTCGACTTTTAGTTTATGGTTCAATCAGCTATTGTGGGGGTTTCTACGAGTTCGGGGGACCAACCTTTTACCGGGGTTCGTCGTAGGATGGAAGTCGTGTCTGAACGGAGAACTCCTCGGCGTCAAATCTAGTCCACGCACGATTTCCCTAAAAGCTGAAACTTGCGAGAAGGCTTACGACGTGTCGTAACGTCGTAGACGGCAATTCCGCGAAGTAGAACACCCAAGTGGGGCCCACAGCAGTGCTAGGGGTCAAATGGGGACCCACAACACTTCTGGAGAACTTGGGGGGCCCATAACAGGAGTTGGTGCGGAAGAATCGATGTTGCGACGATCGGCCGTCGGTCAGACACTAGCCGCTGCGGGGGCTTGGCTCGGTCAGACACTGCGAACGGCCTGTGTAGGGCAGCGGGGTCGGTCACAGCGGCGGTTGCGGAGAAATTCTTCGGTCGGACGCTTGGGGCGGGTCGGTCGGGCGCTTGGGTGAGTGTTGCAACGTTGCATCGTTGCAACGGTGCGGGCGAAGCAGAGCGGGCCTTCGGTCAGACCAACGGGGCGGGTCGGTCAGGCGCTGAGCGATGCGGGCGACGGTGCAGCGGTGCGGACGAAGCGGCGGTGCAGGGAAATCTCTCGGTGAGACCGAGAGAAGTCCTCGGTCGGACACGGGTCGATGCGGGCGGCTGCTGTGCGGTGCAGAGCGGCCTTGGTGCGGGCGGGGCTCTCGGTCAGACCGAGGGAACGGGGGCGAAATCGTCGGTCGTGCACGGGGCGGCTGCTGCAACGTTGCGACGAAGCTTTGGAAGAGGAAACGGCGGCTAGGGTTTGGGCGGCTGCGAAAATAAGCTTGCATAGGGTTTATTTAAATAGGATAGAGCTAGGGTTTGGTCTAGGGCTCAAGGAAAATAATTAAAATAATTAAAATAGTTAATTTAGAATAAACTCCCTCTTCTCTCCCTCACGCAAGGATGTGTGCGGCCAAAATAGTTAGGATTTTGGTCAAGAATTATTTAAAGTTTTATTTTTAAATAGGAATTTTATTAGAAATAAAATACTTATAAAAGTAGGTTTTAAAAATATTTAAAACTTAGCCAAAAATGAAAAATAGGTCAAATTAAGTCCAAAATTTGTAAAATAAATATTGGGGTGATCGGGGCGACGAAAGAAAGAGAACAATGAAGACGGATCTAAATTTCGACGTCGAGAGACGAAACTAAAAATAGAAACGTCTCGCGTCAAAACAGAAAGTCGTGACGTCATATCAAATAAGATAAAATCGCGGAAGAACGACTCGAGAAATGTCGCTCCAAAATAGTTCCACAATCTAATACCCTCAGAGACGATCACAACGACATATCACACAAAAATGTTCAAAATCAAATAGAGTCTAAAATAAACACGTGCACAAAGAAAGTACGATCGGAAACCGACCGTTACATCCTCCCCAACTTAGAAAGGATTCCGTCCTCGGAATCAACATCAAACATCGTTGGGAAAAAGATGCGGGAAACGCTCTCTCATATCATCCTCAAGCTCCCAGGTGGACTCTCCAGGTGATCCGTGACGCCACATCACTCTCACCAGGTCGACAACTTTATTCCTCAATTGCTTCTGTTGACGGTCCAAGATCTGCACAGGCTGCTGGTCATATGTCAGGTCCAGGCGAACTGTAATCTCTGAGAAATCAACCGTGTGCGACGGATCACTGACGTACCGACGTAGCTGAGATACGTGGAATATGTCGTGAACTCCCTCCAAAGACGGTGGTAGAGCAAGGCGATAGGCCACTGCTCCCACACGCTCTAGCACATCAAAAGGTCCAATATACATCGGACTCAGCTTTCCCTTCTTTCCAAAACGAATAACTCCGTGGTTCGGAGAAATCTTCAGGAAGACGTGATCTCCAGGCTGAAACTCCAAGGGTCTCCTCTTGGCATCTGCCCAATGCTTGAAGCGATCGTGTGCAACTCTAAGCTTCTCCCTGATGTCTCTCACGACATCCACAGCTTCCACTATCATCTCTGGACCCAACAGCTCCCGATCTCCGATGTCATCCCAGCTCAGTGGCGATCGACATTTCCTTCCATATAAGGCAGCAAACGGCGCCATGCCAATGCTCGCCTGGTAGCTGTTGTTATATGAAAACTCCACCAAGTGAAGATGGTCCTCCCACGATCCCTTCAAATCGAGCGAACAAGCTCACAGCATATCCTCCAGGATCTGAATAGTCCTCTCGGACTGGCCATCAGTCTGCGGGTGGTACGCCGTGCTGAAACTCAAACTCGTACCCAAATTCTCCTGCAAACTTCTCCAGAACTGAGATGTGAACCTCGTGTCTCGGTCAGACACAATGCTCACGGGGACTCCATGTAAGCGTACAATCTCCTGCACGTACACGGTCTACATCATAACCAATTCAAAGAGGAAATTAAAAGAGAAGTAAAAAGAAATTTTACCTCCAGATATTTCCTCGCCAAAGCTTCCGTAAACTGGCCCACTCGGAAAGGGATAAAGTGCGCAGACTTGGTCAACCGATCTACGATCACCCAAACTGCGTCGTTCTGCCTCGGTGTCCAAGGTAAACCAGTCACGAAATCCATCGTAATATGCTGCCACTTCCACTTCGGAATGGGAAGTGGTTGCAGCAACCCAGCAGTACGATGGTGCTCAGCCTTCACCTGTTGGCATATCAAACACTTGGCAACGCTCCGTGCCACACTCCTCTTCATGCCAATCCACCAATAATTCAGACGGAGGTCCTTATACATCTTGGTGCCTCCAGGATGTATAGAATATGGCGAGCTATGAGCCTCGCTCAACAGCTCCTCACGAACATCACCAGCAGGTACACAGAGCCTACTGCCATACCGCAGTGAACCATCCTCATGAATCACAAACTCCGTCTGTAGTCCAGCTTCAACCTGCCTCCTGATCCTCTGCAGCTTCGGATCTCCTACCTGTGCTGCCTTGATCTGATCCACGATCGTGGACTGAATCCGCAAATTCATGAATGAATGAACTACACCAGGTAGGACGACCTCCAAATCCATCTCTCTCACCTCCTGCTGAATCCTCCAGTCGGCAGTATGCATCATAGCAGCGGGAAGTCTACTCAAGGCATCTGGCACTACGTTCACCTTTCCCAGATGATACTGCAAATCAATCGCGTAGTCAGCCATGAGCTCTAACCATCACCTCTGACGCATGTTGAGCTCCTTCTGCGTAAAGATGTACTTCAAGCTCTTGTGATCGGTGAAAATCTTCACACTCTCACCTAGCAAGAAGTGCCTTCAAATCTTCAGTGCAAAAATCACAGCTGCCAACTCCAGATCGTGCGTCGGGTAATTCTTCTTATGAGTCCTCAACTAACGAGAAGCATACGCGACCATGTGGCCATGCTGATGCAAGACGCATCCTAGGCCCTTCCCTGATGCATCACAATATACTTCGAAGCCTCCGCTTCGATCTGGTACTGGCAACACCGGTGCTGTGGTCAATCTCGCCTTCAAGATACTGAAGGCCTCCTCACAAGCATCTGACCAAAGAAACTCCACGTCCTTCCTCGTCAGCTTCATCATCGTCTCTACAATCTTCGAGAAATCCTTGATGAACCGCCGATAATAGCCTGCTAAACCAAGGAAGCTCCTGATGTCTGACGCTGACTGCGGAGTCGGCCAAACTCTGACTGCTCTGACCTTCTCCGGATCCACAGATATGCCATCACCGGACACCACGTGCCCCAGGAATACGACTATGTCCAGCCAGAACTCGCACTAGCTATACTTGGCATAAAGCTTGTGTCGCCTCAGCGTCTCCAGCACTGTCCTCAGATGACAGATGTGCTCCTCCTCAGACTTCGAATAAATCAGGATGTCGTCAATGAAGATAATGACAAACTTATCCAGGTAGTCGTAGAAAATCAAGTTCATCAAATTCATGAACACAGCTGGAGCATTGGTCACACCGAAAGGCATGACCACGAACTCATAATGCCCATACTTCGTCCGGAATGCTGTCTTCGGAACATCATCCTTCTTCACCTTCAACTGATGGTATCCGCTCCTCAAGTCCAACTTCGAGAAGACTCTCGAACCTCCAAGCTGATCAAAGATATCGTCGATACGCGGCAGCGGATACTTATTCTTCACGGTGACAGCATTCAGCCCTCGATAGTCCACGCACATCCTGCGGGACCCATCCTTCTTCTTCACAAGCAAAACTGGTGCACCCCATGGTGACACACTAGGGCGGATGAAACCCTTCTGCAACAACTCATCTAACTGCTTCCGCAGCTCCTCGAGCTCAGCGGGAGCCATACGGTACGGCGCCTTCGATATCGGTTGCGCTCCCGGCATAAGATCAATTCCAAACTCTAAGCTCTGTCGGGTGGCAAACCTGAGATATCCTCTGGGAAGATGTCGTCGAAGTCTCTGACGACTGCTGGTCGCTCGATCTCCATCTCCATCTGCATGACTGCAACAATCGGCACCTCCGGCTTGGCCCGATATCTGATGGGCCCAAGCGACTCATCTCTGCTGCGGAACTCGAACTCCGGATGACCTGGAATCCGGAACACCACCCTCTTGCTGTGACAGTCGATCGAGGCATGGAAATCTCCCAACCAATCGATGCCAAGAACGACATCGAAGTGTGGCAGATCGTGGACAATGAAATCTGGAAAGAGCTCGTGTCCACTGACCACCAAAGAAATCGATCGACATCCCAAGTTCACTGTCACCACTCCGTTCCCTGTGGTGATGTCCCAACACTAAGGGAGTGTATGGGTGGGAATGGAGTGCTTTGTTACAAATCTCTGGGTTATGATGCACATGGATGAACCGGAGTCGAACAAGGCCAAGGCCGGGTGAGAGGACACTAGAATGGTGCCTAAGATATAAAGAACTACGGTCAAACCAAGCTACTCTAACAAACAAGTCGAGCAAACAAAACTAACAATAAGATCTAAATTATGGAATGAAAGACTAGAATTAAAGAGTTACCTGCAATAACTCCATCCAGCTCCTCAGTCTCAACAGCTATCATGGTGTAAGATGGCCTCTGGGGCGGCGCTGCTCTCTGAAACATCTGCCTTTGTGGCGCCAAGGGTGGTCCACGAACAACAGGTCCTCTCTGAACTGGAGCAGGCGCTCTCATCTGCAGCGGGGCTGGCGCTCCAACAATAGCATGACGAGCTCTCAGACAATCCTTCGCAGCATGCGAGGCATCTCCACAAACTAAGCATAGCCCCATCTTCTTCCTACAGTTGGCCTGAACATGTCCAGGCTTTCCGTAGAAGTGGCACGGACCCTTGCCCTGAATCTGAACTGGTGCTCCAGGCCTCTTGAATGGCACCGTCTGAACTGGCCTCATCGCCGGCCTAGCAGGTGGTCGGTACTGCTCCATAGGACGCTTCCCTTTATCAGCTGAAGGGTCAGGCAGAAGAGCTATGATCTCATGATTCTTCGCAGCATCTAGCACCTCCCTCATAGTTGTGAAACCTGCCGAAGACATAGAAGCCTGGATATTCGGACGCAGTCCCTGACGAAAGCGATCAGCTCGCTTCTCCTCCTTCCTTACCATATGTGGGGCAAAACAACTCAGCATCTCGAACTTGGCTTCATACTACTCGACAGTCATATCCCCCTGCTTCAGATCTATAAACTTGCTCAACAGCTCCCTCCTAGCAGACTTGGTGAAATACTTGTCCTTGAACATTGATCTGAAGGTCTTCCAATCCACTGGCTTCTCAAGACGCCTCTCCTCGATGCGCCACCAGTTCCTTGCATTCTCCATCAGCTGCATCTTCGCTATCTCCACTCGGGTATCATCAGGAATCTTCGCAGCAACTAACTTCTCCTCCGTGCTCTAGATCCACTCATCAGTAGCTAGGGGTCCTTCCTTCCCCGAAAATGCCCTCGGCTAGAGCTCATTGAACTGCTTCACTCCTGGAGCAGCTCGAGGGGCAGGTAGAGGTGGTGCAACTGGAACAGCCTGAGCAGCACGCTGGGACTGCTGAACCAACTGATGCTGAACATCCAGCATCTCCCTCATCACACCCAAAAACTGACGAAACTCTCCGCCCTGGTCCTCCTGAATTCCATCTCCTGAGCTCCCCGATCGGGTAGTACGTCGTCATGCCATCCTATTGACAGAAAGACATAAATTAGACTCGTACAATTATTGGATGATAATAAAATGAAGTTCAATACTTCGATTGTTCCGTATTCGCAGAAGGATGGGACCTGCATGGTCCACCACTAAAACCTGTCACGCCCCGCTTCCCAAAAGTACGGAGGCGAAGCGTGACTAAGGCCCGCTTAGGCCGGGGCTGAGAGCCCAGACCCAATAAGCGTCTGTGGTATTCCAAAACGAAGGAACAAGTCCCTGCATGTTAGTACGGAACAACAAAAGTACTGAAAAGAGATATCATTTCATTTTATTCCAAAAATAACATCCAAAGTACGGAAAGTCTAAAACGCCGAAAACGGCTACAACTGCAGAAAAGGAAACTACTGGTGCAAGCACCCAACCTAAACAAGAAAGCAAAAAGGTGCTACGCACCCAACAAAGCTGAAATATGAAACTCCGGAACAGCAACAAGAGGCCTCTAACTCTGGTCCTCCTCTGGGTCGTACTCTGGATCAACGTCCTCCGGCTCCCCATCTGTTGGCAAGTCTGCCTCGTCGACGTACTCCGGCTCAACACCTGACGTACAGCACCAAAGAAGGAAACTGTACGTCAGGTAAAGTCTACAAAAAGTGGTCAGACTCTACTGCAAGTGTATTAACTTTTAACAATGATTTATTGGTTGATTAGCATGCTGGGATTATAACTGAGTAACAAAAGAAGTAACGTAGCAGGAAAGTAAAGCGTAGCAAGTATTAGTCGTAGCGTGTGCTACCAACTACGGGACTAACCTACAGGTGTCAAGACAAGTCGGGACGTGACGGGACAAGACGAGACAAGACAAGACAAGTGAGACATGAAAGGGTTCACGCCTTACGGTTCGAGGGGGATCAGACCCTCTTGCCGTGCGCACGCTCAACCCAACCCCAAACCCCAAGTATGACAAGACAAGACAAGCACGACAAGGGATCACTCGCTCTAGCTTAGCGAGTGCCCTATTGCCCTCTGGGCTGTGTATCACGACAAGGGATCACCCATTCACTGGTGAGTGCTCTATTGCCCTCTGGGCTGTGTATCAGTACAAGGGATCACTCTCTCTAGCTTAGAGAGTGCCCTATTTGCCCGCATGCTGTGCAAGACGGGACGGGACATGACAAGATGGGAAGGGTTATTCTAGGGTGTCCACACGCACGCACACACATGATAGCCCTATGATGTCAAAAGTTGTTGTTGTCAGGCTCAGACTTCGTCGTCAAGTCTGAGCCGTCAAGGGTCGTCCCAGACGCTATCATTTCACGTCCGGTCCTATTTGTTCACAGTTATCAGTTCTAACCAACTAAGGCCTAAGCACGGCCAAAAGTGCAAGTGGGATACACTTGCCTGCGATGGCGAGTGTGTCGTCCTCTCGAAGCGTCTCGTCCAAGCGTATCGTCTGCGAAAGTCCGTCTGAAACAGTGCCACGGCGACCGTGTCAGGTCTCAATTTCATCAAATCCTATTAGGGTTCGTTTCTAGGTTATCGGGACTATCCTATTCGTCAAAAGTCATATTTTGATGTTTCAGCCTAATCGACGAATCTATCCTATGTGCACAGTCAAAAAGTCCGTTCGTTGATTTTCTATATTTGTACAACGTTTTACTGGTGCTGGAAAATAAATTTTAGTTCAAATTGTCGACTTTTAGTTTATGGTTCAATCAGCTATTGTGGGGGTTTCTACGAGTTCGGGGGACCAACCTTTTACCGGGGTTCGTCGTAGGATGGAAGTCGTGTTTGAACGGAGAACTCCTCGGCGTCAAATCTGGTCCACGCACGATTTCCCCAAAAGCTGAAACTTGCGACGAAGGCCTACGACGTGTCGTAACGTCGTAGATGGCAATTCAGCGAATTAGAACACCCAAGTGGGGCCCACAGCAGTGCTAGGGGTCAAATGGGGACCCATAACACTTCTGGAGAACTTGGGAGGCCCACAACAGGAGTTGGTGCGGAAGAATCGATGTTGCGACGATCGACCGTCGGTCAGACACTAGCCGCTGCGGGGGCTTGGCTCGGTCAGACACTGCGGACAGCCTGTGCAGCGCAGCGGGGTCGGTCACAACGGCGGTTGCGGAGAAATCCTTCGGTTGGACGCTTGGGGCAGGTCGGTCGGGCGCTTGGGCGAGCGTTACAACGTTGCAACGTTGCAACGTTGCGGGCGAAGCGGAGCGGGCCTTCGGTCAGACCGACGGGGCGGGTCGGTCAGGCGCTGAGCGATGCGGGCGACAGTGCAGCGGTGCGAACGAAGCGGCGGTGCGGAGAAATCTCCCGGTCAGACCGAGAGAAGTCCTCGGTTGGACACGGGGCGATGCGGGCGGCTGCTGTGCGGTGCGGAGCGGCCTTGGTGCGGGCGGGGCTCTCGGTCAGACCGAGGGAACGGGGGCAAAATCGTCGGTCGTGCACGGGGCGGCTGCTGCAACGTTGCGACGAAGCTTTGGAAGAGGAAACGGTGGATAGGGTTTGGGTGGCTGCGAAAATAAGCTTGCCTAGGGTTTATTTAAATAGGATAAAGCTAGGGTTTGGTCTAGGGCTCAAGGAAAATAATTAAAATAATTAAAATAGTTAATTTAGAATAAACTCCCGCTTCTCTCCCTCACGCAAGGGTGTGTGCGGCCAAAATAGTTAGGATTTTGGTCAAAAATTATTTAAAGTTTTATTTTTAAATAGGAATTTTATTAGAAATAAAATACTTATAAAAGTAGGTTTTAAAAATATTTAAAACTTAGCCAAAATGGAAAATAGGTCAAATTAAGTCCAAAAATTGTAAAATAAATATTGGGGTTATCGGGGCGACGAAAGAAAGAGAACAAAGAAGACGGATCTAAATTTCGATGTCGAGAGACGAAACTAAAAATTGAAACGTCTCGCGTCAAAACAGAAAGTCGTGACGTCACATCAAATAAGATAAAATCGCGGAAGAACGACTCGAGAAATGTTGCTCCAAAATAGTTCCACAATCTAATACCCTCAGAGACGATCACAACGACATATCACACAAAAATGTTCAAAATCAATTAGAGTCTAAAATAAACACGTGCACGATCAAGAGCACGTGCACAAAGAAAGTACGATCGGAAACCGACCGTTACATCCTCCCCAACTTAGAAAGGATTCCGTCCTCGGAATCAACATCAAACATCGTTGGGAAAAAGATGCGGGAAACACTCTCTTATATCATCCTCCAGCTCATAGGTGGACTCTCCAGGTGATCCGTGACGCCACATCACTCTCACCAGGTCGTCAACTTTATTCCTCAATTGCTTCTGTCGACGGTCCAAGATCTGCACAGGCTGCTGGTCATATGTCAGGTCCAGGTGAACTGTAATCTCTGAGAAATCAACCGTGTACAACGGATCACTGACGTACCGACGTAGCTGAGATACGTGGAATATGTCGTGAACTCCCTCCAAAGACGGTGGTAGAGCAAGGCGATAGGCCACTGCTCCCACACGCTCTAGCACATCAAAAGGTCCAATATACCTCGGACTCAGCTTTTCCTTCTTCCCAAAACGAATAACTCCGCGGTTCGGAGAAATCTTCAGGAAGACGTGATCTCCAGGCTGAAACTCCAAGGGTCTCCTCTTGGCATCTGCCCAATGCTTGAAGCGATCGTGTGCAACTCTAAGCTTCTCCCTGATGTCTCTCACGACATCCACAGCTTCCACTATCATCTCTGAACCCAACAGCTCCTGATCTCCGATGTCATCCCAGCTCAGTGGCGATCGACATTTCCTTCCATATAAGGCAGCAAACGGCGCCATGCCAATGCTCGCCTGGTAGCTGTTGTTATATGAAAACTCCACCAAGTGAAGATGGTCCTCCCACGATCCCTTCAAATCGAGCGTACATGCTCGCAGCATATCCTCCAGGATATGAATAGTCCTCTCGGACTGGCCATCAGTCTGCGGGTGGTACGCCGTGCTGAAACTCAGACTCGTACCCAAATTCTCTTGTAGACTTCTCCAGAACTGAGATGTGAACCTCGTGTCTCGGTCAGACACAATGCTCACGGGGACTCCATATAAGCGTACAATCTCCTGCACGTACACGGTCTACAACACAACCAATTCAAAGAGGAAATTAAAAGAGAAGTAAAAAGAAATTTTACCTCCAGATATTTCCTCGCCAAAGCTTCCGTAGACTGGCCCACTCGGAAAGGGATAAAGTGCGCAGACTTGGTCAATCGATCTACGATCACCCAAACTACGTCGTTCTGCCTCGGTGTCCGAGGTAAACCAGTCACGAAATCCATCGTAATATGCTGCCACTTCCACTCCAGACTAGGAAGTGGTTGCAGCAACCTAGCAGTACAATGGTGCTCAGCCTTCCCCTGTTGGCATATCAAACACTTGGCAACGCTCCGTGCCACACTCCTCTTCATGCCAATCCACCAATAATTCAGACGGAGGTCCTTATACATCTTGGTGCCTCCAGGATGTATAGAATATGGCGAGCTATGAGCCTCGCTCAACAGCTCCTCACGAACATCACCTACAGGTACACAGAGCCTACTGCTGTACCGCAGTGAACCATCCTCTTGAATCACGAACTCCGTCCGTAGTCCCGCTTCAACCTGCCTCCTGATCCTCTGCAGCTTCGGATCTCCTGCCTGTGCTGCCTTGATCCGATCCACGATCGTGGACTGAATCCGTAAATTCATGAATGAATGAACTACACCAGGTAGGACGACCTCCAAATCCATCTCTCTCACCTCCTGCTGAATCCTCCAGTCGGCAGTATGCATCATAGCAGCGGGAAGTCTACTCAAGGCATCCGGCACTACGTTCACCTTTCTCGGATGATACTGCAAATCAATCTCGTAGTCAGCCATGAGCTCTAACCATCACCTCTGACGCATGTTGAGCTCCTTCTGCGTAAAGATGTACTTCAAGCTCTTGTGATCGGTGAAAATCTTCACACTCTCACCTAGCAAGAAGTGCCTCCAAATCTTCAGTGCAAAAATCACAGCTGCTAACTCCAGATCGTGCGTCGGGTAATTCTTCTCATGAGTCCTCAACTGACGAGAAGCATACGCGACCATGTGGCCATGCTGATGCAAGACGCATCCTAGGCCCTTCCCTGATGCATCACAATATACTTCGAAGCCTCCGCTTTGATCTGGTACTGGCAACACCGGTGCTGTGGTCAATCTCGCCTTCAAGATACTGAAGGCCTCCTCACAAGCATCTGACCAAAGAAACTCCACGTCCTTCCTCGTCAGCTTCATCATCGTCTCTGCAATCTTCGAGAAATCCTTGATGAACCGCCGATAATAGCCTGCTAAACCAAGGAAGCTCATGATGTCTGACGCTGACTGCGGAGTCGGCCAAACTCTGACTGCTCTGACCTTCTCCGGATCCACAGATATGCCATCACCGGACACCACGTGCCGCAGGAATGCGACTCTGTCCAGCCAGAACTCGCACTTGCTATATTTGGCATAAAGCTTATGTTGCCTCAGCGTCTCCAGCACTGTCCTCAGATGACAGCTGTGCTCCTCCTCAGACTTCGAATAAATCAGGATGTCGTCAATGAAGATAACGACAAACTTATCCAGGTAGTCATAGAAAATCAAGTTCATCAAATACATGAACACAGCTGGAGCATTGGTCACACCGAAAGGCATGACCACGAACTCATAATGCCCATACTTCGTCTGGAATGCTGTCTTCGGAACATCATCCTTCTTCACCTTCAACTGATGGTATCCGCTCCTCAAGTCCAACTTCGAGAAGACTCTCGAACCTCCAAGCTGATTAAAGATATCATCGATACGCGGCAGCGGATACTTATTCTTCACGGTGACATCATTCAGCCCTCGATAGTCCACGCACATCATGCGGGACCCATCCTTCTTCTTCACGAGCAAAACTGGTGCACCCCATGGTGACACACTAGGGTGGATGAAACCCTTCTGTAGCAACTCATCTAACTGCTTCTGCAGCTCCTTGAGCTCAGCGGGAGCCATACGGTACGGTGCCTTCGATATCGGCTGCGCTCCCGGTATAAGATCAATTCCAAACTCTAAAGCTCTGTCGGGTGGCAAACCTGAGATATCCTCTGGGGAGACATCGTCAAAGTCTCTGACGATTGCTGGTCGCTCGATGTCCATCTCCATTTGCATGGCTGTAACAATCGACACCTCCGGCTTGGCACGATACCTGATGGGCCCAATCGACTCATCTCTGCTGTGGAACTCGAACTCTGGATGGCCTGGAATCCGGAACACCACCCTCTTGCTGTGACAGTCGATCGAGGCGTGGAAATCTCCCAACCAATCGTTGCCAAGAACGACATCGAAGTGTGGCAGATCGTGGACAATGAAATCTGCAAAGAGCTCGTGTCCACTGACCACCAAAGAAATCGATCGACATCCCAAGTTCACTGTCACCACTCCGTTCCCTGTGGTGATGCCCCAACACTTAGGGAGTGTATGGGTGGGAATGGAGTGCTTTGTTACAAACCTCTGGGTTATGATGCACATGGATGCACCGGAGTCGAACAAGGCCAAGTCCGGGTGAGAGGACACTAGAATGGTGCCTAAGATATTAAGAACTACGGTCAAACCAAGCTACTCTAACAAACAAGTCGAGCAAACAAAACTAACAATAAGATCTAAATTATGGAATGAAAGACTAGAATTAAAGAGTTACCTGCAATAACTCCATCCAACTCCTCAGTCTCAACAGCTGTCATGGTGTAAGCCGGCCTCTGGGGCTGTGCTGCTCTCTGAAACATCTGACTCTGTGGCGCCAAGGGTGGTCCACGAACAACAGGTCCTCTCTGAACTGGAGCAGGCGCTCTCATCTGCAGCGGGGCTGGCGCTCCAACAATAGCATGACGAGCTCTCGGACAATCCTTCGCAGCGTGCGAGGCATCTCCACAAACTAAGCATAGGCCCATCTTCTTCCTACAGTTGGCCTGAACATGTCCAGGCTTTCCGCAGAAGTGGCACGAGCCCTTGCCCTGAATCTGAACTGGTGCTCCAGGCCTCTTGAATGGCACCGTCTGAACTGGCCTCATCTCTGGCCTAGCATGTGGCCGGTACTGCTCCATAGGACGCTTCCCTTTATCAGCTGAAGGGTCAGGCAGAAGAGCTATGATCTCATGATTCTTCGCAGCATCTAGCACCTCCCTCATAGTCGTGAAACCTGTCCAAGACATAGAAGCCTGGATCTTCGGACGCAGTCCCTGACGAAAGCGATCAGCTCGCTTCTCCTCCTTCCTTACCATATGCGGGGCAAAATGACTCAGCATCTAGAACTCAGCTTCATACTCCTCGACAGTCATATCCCCATGCTTCAGATCTATAAACTTGCTCAACGGCTCCCTCCTAGCAGACTTGGTGAAATACTTGTCCTTGAACATCGATCTGAATGTCTTCCAATCCACTGGCTTCTCAAGACGCCTCTCCTCGATGCGCCACCAGTTCCTTGCATTCTCCATCAGCTGCATCTTCGCTATCTCCACTCGGGTATCATCAGGAATCTTCGCAGCAACTAACTTCTCCTATGTGCTCTGGATCCACTCATCAACAGCTAGGGGTCCCTCCTTCCCCGAAAATGCCCTCGGCTAGAGCTCATTGAACTGCTTCACTCCTGGAGCAGCTCGAGGGGCGGGTGGAGGTGGTGCAACTGGAACAGCCTGAGCAGCACGCTGGGACTGCTGAACCAACTGATGCTGAACATCCAGCATCTCCCTCATCACACCCAGAAACTGACGAAACTCTCCGCCCTGGTCCTCCTGAATTCCATCTCCTGAGCTCCCCGATCGGGTAGTACGTCGTCCTGCCATCCTATTGACAGAAAGACATAAATTAGACTCGTACAATTATTGGATGATAATAAAATGAAGTTCAATACTTCGATTGTTCCGTATTCGCAGAAGGATGGGACCTGCATGGGCCACCACTAAAACCTGTCACGCCCAGTTTCCCAAAAGTACGGAGGCGAAGCGTAACTAAGGCCCGCTTAGGCCGGGGCTGAGAGCCCAGACCCAATAAGCGTCTGTGGTATTCCAAAACGAAGGAACAAGTCCCTGCATGTTAGTACGGAACAACAAAAGTACTGAAAAGAGATATCATTTCATTTTATTCCAAAAATAACATCCAAAGTACGGAAAGTCTAAAACGCCGAAAACGGCTACAACTGCAGAAAAGGAAACTACTGGTGCAAGCACCCAACCTAAACAAGAAAGGAAAAAGGTGCTACGCACCCAACAAAGCTGAAATATGAAACTCCGGAATAGCAACAAGAGGCCTCTAACTCTGGTGCTCCTCTGGGTCGTACTCCGGATCAACGTCCTCCGGCTCCCCGTCTGCTGGCAAGTCTGCCTCGTCGACGTACTCTGGCTCAACACCTGACGTACAACACCAAAGAAGGAAACTGTACGTCAGGTAAAGTCTACAAAAAGTGGTCAGACTCTACTGCAAGTGTATCAACTTTTAACAACGATTTATTAGTTGATTAGCATGCTGGGGTTATAACTGAGTAACAAAAGAAGTAACGTAGCAGGAAAGTAAAGCGTAGCAAGTAGTAGTCGTAGCGTATGCTACCAACTACGGGACTAACCTACAGGTGTCAAGACAAGTCAGGACGTGACGGGACAAGACGAGACAAGACAAGACAAGTGAGACATGAAAGGGTTCACGCCTTACGGTTTGAAGGGGATCAGACCCTCTTGCCGTGCGCACGCTCAACCCAACCCCAAACCCCAAGTATGACAAGACAAGACAAGCACGACAAGGGATCACTCGCTCTAGCTTGGCGAGTGCCCTATTGCCCTCTAGGCTGTGTATCACGACAAGGGATCACCCACTCACTGGTGAGTGCCCTATTGCCCTCTGAGCTGTGTATCAGTACAAGGGATCACTCTCTCTAGCTTGGAGAGTGCCCTATTGCCCGCAGGCTGTGCAAGACGGGACGTGACGTGACAAGATGGGAAGGGTCATTCTAGGGTGTCCACACGCACGCACACACATGATAGCCTATGATGTCAAAAGTAGTTGTTGTCAGGCTCAGACTTCGTCGTCAAGTCTGAGCCGTCAAGGGTCATCCCGGACGCTATCGTTTCACGTCCGGTCCTATTTGTTCACAGTTATCAGTTCTAACCAACTAAGGCCTAAGCACGGCCAAAAGTGCAAGTGGGATACACTTGCCTGCGATGGCGAGTGTGTCGTCCTCTCGAAGCATCTCGTCCAAGCGTATCGTCCGCGGAAGTCCGTCTGAAACAGTGCCACAGCGACGGTGTCAGGTCTCAATTTCATCAAATCCTATTAGGGTTCGTTTATAGGTTATCGGGACTATCCTATTCGTCAAAAGTCATATTTTGATGTTTCAGCCTAATCGACGAATCTATCCTATGTGTACAGTCAAAAAGTCCGTTCGTCGATTTTCTATATTTGTACAACGTTTTACTGGTGCTGGAAAATAAATTTTAGTTCAAATTGTCGACTTTTAGTTTATGGTTCAATCAGCTATTGTGGGGGTTTCTACGAGTTCGGAGGACCAACCTTTTACCGGGGTTCGTCGTAGGATGGAAGTCGTGTTTGAACGGAGAACTCCTCGGCGTCAAATCTGGTCCACGCACGATTTCCCCAAAAGCTGAAACTTGCGACGAAGGCCTACGACGTGTCGTAACGTCGTAGATGGCAATTCAGCGAATTAGAACACCCAAGTGGGGCCCACAGCAGTGCTAGGGGTCAAATGGGGACCCACAACACTTCTGGAGAACTTGGGGGGCCCACAACAGGAGTTGGTGCGGAAGAATCGATGTTGCGACAATCGGCCATCAGTCAGACACTAGCCGCTGCGGGGGCTTGGCTCGGTCAGACACTGTGGACGGCCTGTGCAGCACAGCGGGATCGGTCACAGCAGCGGTTGCAGAGAAATCCTTCGGTCGGACGCTTGGGGCGGGTCGGTCGGGCGCTTGGGCGAGCGTTGCAATGTTGCAACGTTGCAACGTTGCGGGCGAAGCGGAGCGGGCCTTCGGTCAGACCGACGGGGCGGGTCGGTCAGGCACTGAGCGATGCGGGCTACGGTGCAGCGGTGCGGACGAAGCGGCGGTGCGGGGAAATCTCTCGGTCAGACCGAGAGAAGTCCTCGGTCGAACACGGGACGATGCGGGCGGCTGCTGTACGGTGCGGAGTGGCCGTGGTGCGGGCGGGGCTCTCGGTCAGACCGAGGGAACGGGGGGGGAAATCGTCGGTCGTGCACGGGGCGGCTGCTGCAACGTTGCGACGAAGCTTTGGAAGAGGAAACGGTGGATATGGTTTGGGTGGCTGCGAAAATAATCTTGCCTAGGGTTTATTTAAATACGATAGAGCTAGGGTTTGGTCTAGGGCTCAAGGAAAATAATTAAAATAATTAAAATAGTTAATTTAGAATAAACTCCCTATTCTCTCCCTCACGCAAGGGTGTGTGCGGCCAAAATAGTTAGGATTTTGGTCAAAAATTATTTAAAGTTTTATTTTTAAATAGGAATTTTATTAGAAATAAAATACTTATAAAAGTAGGTTTTAAAAATATTTAAAACTTAGCCAAAATGGAAAATAGGTCAAATTAAGTCTAAAAATTATAAAATAAATATTGAGGTGATCGGGGCGACGAAAGAAAGAGAACAAAGAAGACCGATCTAAATTTCGACGTCGAGAGACGAAACTAAAAATAGAAACGGCTCGCGTCAAAACAGAAAGTCGTGACGTCACATCAAATAAGATAAAATCGCAGAAGAACGAATCGAGAAATGTCGCTCCAAAATAGTTCCACAATCTAATACCCTCAGAGACGATCACAACAACATATCACACAAAAATGTTCAAAATCAAATAGAGTCTAAAATAAACACGTGCACGATCAAGAGCACGTGCACAAAGAAAGTACGATCGGAAACCGACCATTACACGGCCCGTCTCCAACGATAGAGAAAGGAGAAGCATGCCTCCGAATTTGAGGTGGTCGCCATTGAGGGAAATAAAAGGAGGTGGTGAATTCTTCTTAGCGGCTCGGAGTCGATTGAAGCTGCGGAGGAGGTCCCTCGGCAGGCGCGGGGAACTCCTCCAGAGGGAGACTCGGTCTCGGGGGAGACCCGAGTCCCTTCAGAGCTCCTTTTGCACGAGGATTCCTAGCCTTGGGGAGGCATGTTCCCTCCAGTACCATTGTCTTAATATATCCCAGACGAATTCAGACCGATTTTGCTAGAAAGTCGATCTCCTCAGACTCCATTCGACTGCTCCACAGAGGAACTCATTCGAATGTAGTTTCCGATGAGGCGAGAAGATTTTGCTCTTCTGTATTGCTGGATCTCCTCCCGGATTGTTGAAAATGTGACCCTTCCACGGGACAGTGCTGTCGTGGAGAGGGTCGATTACGAGAGGCTTGTGTCGATAGCCGTCCTTCCTAACGTCCAGGTAATTATTGCTCCAGCCTCCAGTGTAGATGATGCAAGCATAGATGTTAACTATCGTGCATTGTTTGCAGACACACGTGGACACAACAGCGTTGCGTCAACGCGTCCCAGTGGTGGCCAATCACGAAGTCACCCTGGAGGCCGTTAGGTCGGCCGTGGAGAAGTCTCAAGTCGAGCTCACTAGGATTCGCCTACTTTGCGAATCGAGAATGGATCACCTTCAGCGGCTTGATTGTGAGCTACACACGTCTCGCGAGAGAGAGGTGAAACAAGCCGCTTTGAGGAAGCGAGCAGAGAATGCTCTGTTGGAAGAGAGACTAATGTCGAAGAAGGCGGCCCAGTAATTCAAGGATTCATTGCCCAATCTCGATGAGCTGTACACGGAAGGCTACGAGCGATGTCGATCGGAAGTGAAGGGCCGATTCTCTGACTTCTTCGCCGAGATCGACCGAATCACGGTGTTGTTTCCAGACCTCGGTGACGACGAGTTGAGTCAAGGCATGGGGGAGGCTGCTCCCATCGGCGAAGTTGTCACCATAACGGGTGATATTGCAGGAGCTGGTGCTTCGGGAGACCAAGAGACTGCGGTCATGCTGGAGGAAAACCAAGGGCCTAGCCAATCGTTGTAGAATCTTGGTGATCCCTTTATTCCTACTTTAATTTTTGAATGTATAGTGGGTAATATAGATGTAAACGAAAACAATTTTGTAGCAAAAATGCCAGGAGAATTGGCTTGCATATCTTTATTTATCGTTGTATCTCTTTGTTTGTCTTCGCTTATGCAATGTGGTCATAATACCTGATGGCCCCTTTCAATGGGTTAAACCCTTGTTCAATATTATCAAGGGTAAGCTATCGAACCATGTTAGAAATAGACCACTACGTTTAGTAGCGAGGGAGCGATTCCCTCGACTCACGGCTGACGACGTGAGTGAGTCATTCATTGGCGAAGGGATGGCTCCTTCGACTTATGGCTGACGATGCAGTATGATCGTTCAGTAGAGAAGGGGTGACCCATTCGACTTACGGCTGACGACACGTTACGATCATTCAGTGGCAAATGGGTAGACCTTCGACTTATGGCTGACGACACGAGAGGGTCGTTCAGTGGCGAAGGGGTGGCCCCTTCGACTTACAGCTGACAACACATGAGGGTCGTTCAGTGGCAAATGGGTGGCCCCTACGACTTATGGCTAATGACACGGTAGGGTCGTTTAGTAGCGAAGGGGTGGCCCTTCGACTTACGGCTGACGACACGAGAGGGTCGTTCCTTGGCAAAGGGGTGGCCCCTTTAACTTACAGCTGACGACACATGAGGATCGTTCAACAGCGAAGGGGTGGACCTTCGACTTATGGTTGACGACCCGAGAGGGTCGTTCAGTAGTGAAGGGGTGGCCCCTTCGACTTACAGTTGACGAAACATGAGGGTCTTTCAGTGGCAAAGGGGTGGTCCTTCGACTTACGGCTGACGAAACGAGAGGGTCGTTCAGTAGCGAAGGGGTGGTCCCTTCGAATTACGGCTGACGACACGAGAGGGTCGTTTAGTGACGAAGAAGTGGCCCCTTTGACTTATGACTGACGACATGGTAAGGTCATTCAATGGCAAAGAGGTGGCCATTTGACTTACGGCTGACGACATATGAGGTTCTACATGGGTTTCATTAACGTGAGTTTGGTTCATCTATATTTTCCCAAGGATAGGATCCTTTTTTGAGGGGAGTCTAATGGGACTCTTTTCATAAAAAATCATAAATGCTCTATCGAACAAAAAGTTATTTCGAACCAGAATTTATTTGATGAAAAGTATGCTTTATGAAAGAAAGTAAAAAGCGTACAAGTATTTCCGAGTTTTGCCGAGAGTATCTTTTGTCCCACGCTTTTTATTTGACGTCGAGCTTTAGAAGCTCATTAGTCCACCACCTTAGTGACAGGTGACCCTGTCATCTTGCCTTTCTGCTTCGAGAGCCCTACTTACTGGATTGATCGGCAACCGGGTTCTTGGGATGTCCATGTTTGACCAGTGTGTCAATCTCCTTCTTGAGAGTCCAGCAGTCGTTAGTGTCGTGCCCATAGTCGTTGTGGTACTTGCAGAATTTGAGGTCGTCTCTCTTCTCATATTTGCCTTTCTTTTCAGATTCTTGGACCAGTTCATCCTGCGAGGCATAAGTGAGGACATCTATTTTCGGTGTGCTCAGTCTAGCGTAAGTTGGGCGTTCTTTTCTTCGGGGGCTTCTCTCTCTCTCAGCATTTTGTCCCGAGATTCTTGGCGAGGGGTCCCATAAGTCGATTTTTCCCGCCTGGTATCTCCTCGACGGGCGGGGATACCTTTCCCAGTAGTATCATCTGGTTCCTCTACTTCCTCGGAGATGATAAATCGATCCGTTATATTGAACATCTTTGCGAGGTTGTTGGGTGGGAACTGGTAGAGCGCCCTTCGCAAGTGCTTGTTTTGCACCGCTTGAGTGAGAGCCACGATGACAGTTACATCTGGCATCTCCTCTATCTCGAGCCTTTCGTCGTTGAATCGTTGGACGAAAGATCAGATGGATTCCTTCTCATTTTACTTGAATGTGAAGAGGTGGTAGGACTTCTTGTTGGGACGTCGACCCGCGACGAATTGCTTGCAGAACAAATCAGCCAGTTCGTCAAATGACCCGATGCATCAGTCAGGTAATCCTTCGTACCAGCCTTCTACCCTCTTAAACAAGATGGCATGGAAGGCTCGGTAAAGGTATGGCTCATCAACCCCGTGCAGCAGCATCACGTTTAGATATTTACGGATGTGCGACCACAGGTCACCTCTGCCATCATAAGCTGGTAAGGCGGGGAGCTTGAACTTCGGGAGAGTGGGTGCGGAAGTGATGTTATCCTTTAATGGGGTTTGCCGAAGTGCGGATTGGATGAGCAGTGATCTCCCTTCTCTGCCTTGCACGTAATTAGCTCCCGAAGATCAGTTTGGGATCTTATACCTCCTCCTGTATTGATTGAACCGAAAAATGTGCAAGGGAAGCGTGCCTTCCACTCGAAGTGTAGGAGTGTCAATGCAATTTAAAATTTATAACCGGTGAGTACCAGGTCGGATCACGGGGAAGAGTTGTTTGAAAATGCACGTTTGGTCAAAAATGGATGCTGGATAGCGAGAAATCACCAGCTATGTTTATGGGTGTTCGAGCGTGGGAGAGAGCGTGGGAATGATGCGTGGGGGCCATCTACCAACCCTACATGCTATGGACAAGGGTTCATGAGCTCAATCAAGCAAAGAGGTGAGCTTGGCATTCAACCAAACACTTTGCGTGCGGAATGGTGAAGGGTGTAGAAGGAGCTCTTTCGAGTTATTCCTCACTACGGAGTGAGTTCAACGTGGTAAGTAGTGGGTGACTAAGCTACTTGCCCACCACGGGTGGCTTGTTAGGCCTACCAACGAGTGACGACCCGGATTTGAGTTTGAATCACCATCATGAACTCACAACCCAATCATAAAAGATGAAAGCCCAAGCACGAAATGAGAATTAAAACATACCCAAGCATCGAATCAAACACACAAACACCATAGATTAAGAGGAAAGCATGTAAATGAAATCATTCATCTCTAAAATCATCCAATTACATACAATAACCCTAAATCTAAGATATAAGAGGGAAAGGACGAAGTCACCCGAGGTGTCACTCCCGGGGCGGCGTGTTTGGCTCCTCCTTGCGCTCCTCCAAGCTTCGGTGAACTCCAAAATCATAGCCCTAAGACGAAGAATGAGGAAGAAGGAATGAGGGGAATATAGTGGAGGAAAGCCCACGAAATAAACCCAGTAATTCAGGTCTGGAAATAGCCCAAACGGGTCGGATTTTGGCCCAAACCCGCAAGCAATGCCCAAAGCAGCAGAAAATTTCAGCATCTTCACCATGTCTTGCGAAAATTCTAGAAAAATCATCCGAACTCAAAATGATGTGTTCCAGGCGGATATGGAACCGTAACAAAGTGTACTACGACAAAACAATATCACTAGGCCGGAGTATACACTAGAATGATAGCAGAATTCTGCACAAGAGGGGAATAACAAAATTTCCAGCCCAGAAATTTTCAGCACCGTCACACTGTCTTCCAAAAATACAGTAAATTGCTCCGAACTCCAAAATTCTGGAAAAATATTTGTTGGAATATGGACTTCACGAACTTCAACTGAAAAATAATAAGAGACCAAGATGAGGATGCAAATAAACTGTAAAAATTATGTTTTATGCATATAAAAACGATAAGCTCCAAAATATGATAATATCATGAAAACGCGAGTAATGGAGATAGAATGTGAATGATACATGCACAAAGAGCATCGAAATAGGGGATAAATATACAATTTATATCCCAAATCACTTGCTTAACCCAAAAATGTGCTACACTCAAGCGTAAGAGTCCGTGCAAGTAATATAGATCTGGGAGTCCAGATATCGAATCCTTGGGAGAAAACCTGTTGCAACCACAAAGCTCAAATCAAATAGGGATTAAGCGTAAGGAAACTAACCACTTTTGATGATGATGGTATGATATGGTTTGGGTGAGGTTTTTAATTTATGGACAAAACGAGCAAAAGAAAGGTTTGTTTATGTAAATATATATGAGAAGTATGCACATGATATGGGTTCATTAGGGCCCATGATTTGTATTAATTTGATTTATTGAAGATAACTCAATGATATCTCTTTTTGACAGAAGTTCATCAGAAAATACCTTTGTGAGGATTAAAGCACAAAATTAATTAAAATTGTTGTTAAAGTTATAATCTTTTTAAATATAAGAGATAAAACTCCCTTTTGGGGAGATCAAAACTCACGCTTGTGGGGTGATCATCAACTCAGTCATGTTTTTGTAAAATATAAAGAGGAGATCTTAAGTAAAGATTATAACTTTATCAACATGAACAATGATACCATGCAAATTTAACCAAATAAACACAAATCTTGTCCCCTAACTACACCATATCATGCACAATCAAAGTTTAGCCACACATACTAAAAATAACTAAGAGATTCATCGTATTAAACATAGTTCAACTCAAAAGAAGTAGATGAAATTATAAGAGAATATTTAAGTTCGATAGGTATCACCAAATAAAAGCCCTAAAACTCAAGATTCCCCTTTCCTTGAAGCTCCTCCAAGCCCCTTTGGGGAAGAAACGGCGGCTCTCCAACCCTAGATCTCAAAACACTAATTAAATCTCTCCTCTCCTAAAAATAATTAAGCCACCCCTAAAACATCAGGAAAATTGTCTTAAATATATAGAGGGTGGACCCCACAAGAAAATCTGAAAGTCATGGAAGTTTGGGGCCCACATGTTGCCGACCGAGTCAGCTGCTCGGTCGAGTAGGCGCCAGCTCGGTCGAGCAGGCACCTTAGCCGCTGCTTGCTAGAAAAAGAGATCCGGGCTACTCGGTCGAGTAGCCCGCCTACTCGGTCGAGTCATCAGTAGGTCGGAACTCCTCTTCCAAATTGACGCTCTACCTACTCGGGTCGAGTAGGCCCTGCTCGGTCGAGTCGTCAGAGTATTAAATATTCTTCTCCAAAACGTCACTCTGCCTGCTCGGGTCGAGTAGATCCTGCTCGGTCGAGAGGATGATGGTGGGAGGAACCTCGAAAATTGGATCAACTCGGGTCGAGTCGTCGCTCTGCTCGGTCGAGGAGAGCGTGCATGTTCTTCCTGCTGGACTCGTGTGTCAGCTCAACCGAGTAGCTGGTGCTACTCAGGTCGAGTCGCCTGGGAAAGCTGCATGGGCTTGGGCTTTGCAACCTGGAAAATCCCCAAGACTCCTAGGAGTACCTGAAAGATATTAGAAGGCACAAATTAGTTCATGAAATTTATGAATTGTGCAAACATCGTGAGTAAGCTCTAATAATAAATAATTATCAAAAAGTGGTCATACCAGAGCTCGTTTGGGACATATGAATGCGTAAATTGGGTTCAAATGAGAGGAAAAATACATAATATTATGTTATAATCACATATCCACCTGCAAGATTGATAAGGTTACAATCTGGGGGAGCCACATATATTACCTGATTCAGGATGCTGTGGGCGCTTCCTTAAAGTTGGAAGGACCGGGCTCTGTCTAGAGAACGAAGGCACGGTTGTCAATCCACATTCTGTCGTATTGGTGAGACGTGGGGGTTGTATTGTGCGGGCTGATCTCTTGTCGATCTGCTCTCGGATCTCATTGATCCCTGATAGGCTCATATTTTACGCTTTATTTCTGCATATTTGCATGCCATTTCGATTGCTCATATCGCGATTTTCATGATTATTCGACGTTGTTTCGATACTTTTCATTATTTCTTATTTTTGTCTGATTTCAGGAGATATGGATCAATCAGAAGCAATTTGGAGCCTAGAGGACTTGCACGCGTGCCGGAGCGTCGTCCATGAGCATATCGGAGAGCTAACAGCACTGGAGGATGAGTGGAAGAAGATGAACGTTGAAAGAATCGATGAGGAAGCGAGGAGGAGAAGAAAGGAGTTCAAATACAGGCCACTCGGCCGAGTGACGCAGCTCACTCGCCCGAGTGAAGCAGCTTACTAGGTCGAGTAACGCTGATACAAAGATCATCTACCAGCCTGAGTGCCATAATGTACTCGGCCGAGTGGTAACTTTCACTCAGCCGAGTAAGAACTCCACTCGCCCGAGTGGATGCACAAATTCTAAAGACATCTAAGGCTACTTCTCTGTTTTTGGAGGAATCTGCAGACTGTCCTACTCAACCGAGTGGACCCCTCACTCGGCCGAGTGGGAACTCCTACTCGGCCGGGTATCGTCGACATACAGTCGTGAAAACTGGGGTTTTTGGCTGCGCAGGGGCAGTTTGGTCTTGATTTTTTGTTTTTTGGGCATGTATGTAAGGCCAGTTTTGTCTCCATCCCAGGAGAGACAAGATAGACTTCTTAGAATAATTTTTCCTTAGTTTTAATTGGAGTAAAGCTTTTGTATTGGCAAGGGATTGAAAATTTGATCTTAATTTTCTATTGTGAAGCTTCTTTGCAAATTGGTTTGTCTTGATCTCTTGCAAGCTCTGATTTTTATGTTATATCTCTTATTAAATCTTGATTGTATGATGAATTCTATTGTTGATCTTGCTTTTCTATTTATTACTAATATGAATTGTGAGTAATTCCTTTGCTCAAGGGCAAAGGGATGAACCCATGTGGGAGTAGTGTTTAATTTGTGAGATCCATGAATTGCTATGATATTAGGCTTGTTAGAAATGTTAGATCTTGATTATTTTACTACGGTTAGATAGGGATTTCTCTGGGATCTTGAGAGCTCGACAGAGGATCTTGATCCAAGGAAAGCCCTAGATATTCGATTTAGGATCACAATGGAAATTTCCTAGACTTGGTTTGCGACAGCGACCAAAGCTAGCATTTTTATTGTTTTCCTATACTCATATTCGTTACATGACGGTGAATGAGTACGAACTATCACGATTTAGATCTGAACTCAAGTTGTGCGATAGCGAGCTTGAGTTGGGATTGGACATAATTGCCGATCTTAATGCTAGTGGTCTGGACTTGGCTTGCGCGGTAGCTGGGCTCTAGTTTAGATTGATATAGACTTGCGTAGCGTGATAGCATGTGTCGGTTCTCCAATTGGTTGCGGCAAGTTCACCTTAAACCAACTTCGATTGCATGGTAATTCATAACTCACAGTGATGACTCGAAAATCCATTATGGGGATTTCCTAGCCCTAGACATCTTTATTATATTGAATTTGCATTGATATTCGAACGTCCGTGACACCAACCATTCCCAACCAATTTCCCACCAAGTAGCTTAGTAACTAAAGTAGAGTACCATCATTAGTCCTCCCTATGATTCGATACCCGATTGCCACTTAACCGTGCACTTCGGTAAAGCTACATCGCACCTCCGGAGCGTGTATCTGGGGCCGAACAAGTTTTTGGCGCCGTTTCCGGGGAGGTGTTTCCGTTGGGTGCTAATTTGTCACAATTAGGTTGATTAGACTACGAAAAAAACATTTGAAAAATAAAAATATCAACAAAAAGAAATTTTCACCCTGCCACCATTATTATCATTTATATATTCTTTTGTGACACTGATATTTTTCTTCAGGTATTTATCTTTATTGATTAGGTGTTATGGGTGATATTATGTGGACCACAGATTTTTATCAGAGTGCTCAGACGGGAGAATACTTTCTTGATGAGATTCTTGCACACTAGGTTGAAATGCTAGCCAGGATTGAAAAGAGCAACTTTCAATTAGAATGGGTGAAAAGGGACCTTGAAAAGAGTGCGATCATGCTTAAGGTTGCCAGGATTTCCAAAGATATCAGTTCGGCTTCTTCATCTTATGGGCAAGAAGCATCGCCAGTCATATTACTAGAGCCAGAATGTGCCGTCGTCGATCCCCCATCCTTCGATACAGCTATTGCATATGAAGAGTGGATGGATGAAGAGGCAGTGGAGGAAGCAGAAATTGAGTCATATGCACTGCCAGAGGAGGACACATTTCAAAACTTATTGGAGGGCATTTTGGAGTTAGTGAGGTTCACCAGTTCAGAGAGCATTACAGCAGGTGATGCATTTGAGCTACGATTTGCAGATTTTGTTATGAACCATGTTTCGGCTGCATGAACAATTGAGGAAGATGTCCATGTCAGTCTTGAGGGGGATATGGTATATTTTGGATTGCTTGCGAGCCTTCTCCTCCACATGATACATCCCCACAAGTTGACAGACATAAGCAGCCAGCATCACCATTCCAGAGAGAGCCTACACTGATAGTTGATAAGAAGGCAAAAGAGCACCATGTCGAGCCAGAGAATATTGATGAGGAGGCCTCACATGCGGAGCCAGAGCATACCAATGAGGAGACAACACTTTGGGACGAGGATATCTTCATTCAGATAGATCCAGAGTCTTGCCCACCAGCAGTTGAGCTTCTGCAGCCACCTCTACCTTCCACTGAGGCTGATCATCCACCTGAGAAGCATTTACCAGAGCCTATTGCTCCCACTCAGGGAGATATTTTTACCCATTTCATTTCTAAATCATGTATTCCATTTGATATTTATTTTGATTCAAATATTTTTGACACGTCGTACCTTTTGCAGCACAAATACGATTATGGACCGGATGTATGCTTGGACATGTCACAACTTGACAAACCTGCTGAGGAGGTCCACACGTATGATCCAGAGTTATCTGAGCAGCTGAGAGAGGGCACCATGGAGATAGATGTCACAGCACAAGAGAATATTGAATTATTTCCAGGGAAGTATCATCCATCACTATTTATTTCATATATTTCTATAGACGATCCTCTTTGGAATACTTTTATTATGAGGGTAAAATTTTTACAATGAACTGATGCATCCTATTCTCTGCAGGGTACAGGTGGAGTCCTTGTAGGAATTCTGGAGGATGCATTGCTTAAGTTCGTTGGTGTTCATAGAGGTACGCATCTGGCAGAGCCACGGAAAGTGCAATTGGAACAGTTACATGTACAGCTGAAGATTCTAGATCCAGCATTTGAATCAGGTGATACCAATCTAGTAGTGTAGTGATAGTGTAAAATTTTATGCTTTCAATAATCTCGAATCCTCTCGATAGCGAGAGGACCGTATAGGTTCAATGCTTCCTTAGTCAGTTAGAATAAATTCACCACAATGTCGGCAACAATAATCTTCGACACCCAAACCCATTATTCGCTATTGATTGCCATCTTCTTCACATTATATTGATATCTCACCCTTTTGCTCACCAGCCATTGAGCACTTCTTTCAGCATAAACTTATTTTCTTATTCATTTGACTTGATCACACTTGGCAAGTCGTAATTTTATTGATCGAGTCAATGAACAGTATGTTAGTTCTTGGTTTCACATTTTTTTGATGATGATCAATACATTATGTTAGTGTGCTAATCATTCTTATGTTTTAGTCTCAGTTTATCTTGACGATTATATGTTGATGAGACAAAGCATAATGCTTGGAGGATATTACAAGGGTTATCTTAAAGACCTCTAAGAGTGATGGTGTGCTCAAGCTTGGATGAAGTCATGAAGATCATCTAATGAAGCCAAAGCTTGGAGCATGATGATGGATGGACATCTAGATAAGCATTGTTAAAGCTTAGATCTTGATGAAGGGAAGCTCATCAAGGAGTGCCAAAGCTTGGAGATGATGGAGAGCATCAAGGTATAGTGAGCTTGAAGACTTAGACTCTAGGAGATGCAATTTGTAATCCATGTAATTTCATTTACTTGCATTTCTCTTTTTGAGTCTAGGATTAATGTAATGCCTTGATTGATGGTCATACTCTCATGCATATGCTTTTAACCATCTTAGTGAGCCTTAGGATTATCATAGAATCCAACCCAATAGGTTCATCTTGCCCAAAGACTCATTTGGAGTCTCTGGCTCTCCTGCAGTCGCCTGCTGAAGGTTTTACAGTCGACTGGGTGATTCCAGTCGCCTGTCGAACCTTCTACAGTCGACTGTGATGCACAGCTCAATTCAACTTTTCTATTGACTCATCTTGAGCTTTTCGCATCCGTCGACTGATGTTCAATTTACAGTCGCATGTACTCTTACAGTCGCCTGTGAATTGGTCGACAGTCGCCTGTGCACTTCTTGCATTTTCTGGGCTTCATCCCAATTTACGAGACAGTCGCCTGTTGCTGTTTTCACAATCGCCTATATAGTTACAATCGCCTGTGATATGGCCATCAGTCGTCTGAAAGTGTAACGACCCGCTCTCGGGGGCCCGTTACTTATTTGGTTTATTCGCAGGTTCCACAGTTTACCAGTGAAACCAGCATAGCCATAACTCAGAGATGTACCACAATACTCAAACCAGCTTACAGAGATTATTACAGTCCAGATTAAAGTACAACACCAACCAGCACACTCTCTCACAAATACATGAAGGAAGTACTGAAAGGGAACGCGGAAAAGGAAATACACTGTACAACACACACACACACCAACAGAATAGTAACTGAAACTCTGCAGCCTCTGGGTCAATGTAGGCTCCACGAACTCTGGGGTAATCTCCTCGATCAAGTCTTCGTCTGCCGGTACCATAAATGGAACCGAAGGTAAGTCACAACAATTCTAGCGATAGAAAAAGAGGAGTGCACAAATATGGAGCAGGCTATGGTAATCAAGTGCTGAAATTAAAGTAGGGACAAACAAGCATGCAAGTGCGACAAGTAAAGTACATCTAGTCAAGCATGCAAGGGTGACAAGTAAAGTAAAGGTGACCGAGCAAGTACAACTAGTAACGTAGCAGAATAACCATGACGATAACAATGACAATAGCAGTAAGGAGAGTAATTGTGCCTAGCCTAGTTCATGACTTATAACGCGGGGTGCAATGAGCAACCAAGAGGCCACCTCTTACCACGGGTGCTACCCGGGCGAACTATGCTATGAATACTATGAATACTATGCAATAATCTGTGATCTGTGATGGTTGTCACCGGCTACTATGATGGGTTGCTAGAACCCGCACGGTGACAACAAAGGCTGGACTAGTCGCTCCCGCACCCTCGCTATTATAAGTTACCCCAAAACCCAGTGTCTGTGCAGGTTACCGTTCTTTGCAATTTTACGAGTCATTTACCATTCTCACATTTCCAGTTACAATCTTTCTGTCAAGTGATTCGGGTTCAATATTACATATTTACCCCCCCATTTAGCTCTATTTTGTGCTCATGTGATGCTACATTGTTCTCTAATTCATACGTATTTTCTACACATTTATTTATTAGAGAAAACACATTATTTGAGCACAAAACAGCAATTAACGAAGTATTTCTGCACTTTTTATATTTTTCCTAGCTTGGTCTCGATCTCACGATTCCAACGACTATTTATTTGTATTTTTCTGAGATCTGTGCTAATTACTGTGTATTTTTGAATGCAGAATACCAATTAAATGAAGAAATACGCTAAAAATACGAAAATACGGGCCACGTGGCTAAATCGTGGCCGCTCATTCTTCATCCAATGGCCGAGATCAAAGGGATTAATACGGGCGACGTGGCATTATTGCGGCCGTTGGATCTCGATCCAACGGCCCGCATTCGAGATCGAAAATGCGGGCGACGTGGCAGCTTCCTGAGCGTTAGATGACGATCGGACGGCGCAGATCAAATGCAAATTCGAATCGAATTCGAATTCGCGGGCGAGCGACGTGGCTAACTGAGGGCCATTCGATTCAGATCCGACGGCTACAACTCAATTCGAAGCGAAGCGGTCGCGCAAGCGGGTTTCGACCCGATCCGCATGCCACGTGTCGACGCCGTGTTGAATCGCGCCTAGATCAACGGCCAGGAACTGAAGCGGTTAGCGGATAGCGGGTTTTGAACCCGATAACACAACCCAAACCCGCAATGCCTATTATATAAGCGTATTCTAGGGTTTTTGGGCGTATTCACGCAGATTGGGGCGTATTTTGAGCGTATTGGAGGCTCTAGAAGCCGTATTTCCCCTCTGAAAAATTCTGAAAACTTCCAGAGGCTATTTTCTTATTTCCAGAGAGTTTTGATGTCTTTTCAAGGATATTTGGTGATGAATTCTTAACTTAAACTCCTTATTTAGTGCTTTTTCTACCGTATTTTGCTATATTCTTGATGTATTTGGCTATGGAACTTGTTTATTCTGATATTATGAGTAGCTAAAACTTAATTGTGCTTGGTATGGAGTAGTTAGGGGATGTAATTTGTGTTAGTTTGGTTGAAATTCCTTGTGCGAAATCGTTAAACGTCGCTAAAATTGTAATCTTTGTTCGTAAATTGACTTTTTTAGATTCCAAAAGAATTAATCTAGTTGATGATCGCCCCAAAAGGGTGAGTTTTGATCTCCCCAAAAGGGAGTTTCATACCGTAGTTTTGATCTCTCCAAAAGAGAGTTTCATATCGTATTATAACTTTAGCGACGATCTTTTTGAATATTGTGTTTGAACCCCCAAAAGGGTATCTTCCGATGAGTTGCTCCCAAAAGGAGAATTCATTGAGTTATATTGGGTATTTTCCGATGAATTGCTCCCAAAAGGAGAATTCATTGCGTTATATCCGTCAACCAAATTAATACGAATCGTTGATCCTAACGAACCCATACCATGCGCATACTCTTTATAGATATTTTCTTACACGATTTTCTATGTTTATTTTGTTCACGTGTTCACATCACCATCACCGTCACCATTTGTGAAGTGGTTAGTTTCTTTTTGTAGGATTTCTATTTGATTTGAATTGTGGTTGCAACAGATTTCTTCCTGTGGATTCGACATCTGGACTCCCAGATTTTACTACTTGTACGGACTCTTGCACTTGAGAGAGAGCACCTTTCCGGTCCCACCAAGTTTTTGGCGCCGTTGCCGGGGAGGAATGGTTTGTGACTACGGTTTATTTCATTCAGAGGACCTTCGGTGAGATCTTTCCACTTTACTGTACATAAACTTTTTATTATTATTTTATTTTAATTTTTAAAAATGGAGTATATGAATTTTTATTGCACAAACAATCTATATGATGCAAGGTATGCTAATGCACACAAACATAGGATGGAAAAGCTCAAAATTGTTAATTTTAATCAAACTGACTGTGAAACTTTCTTTCAGGCCTGGAGGAGGTTCACAGATATTATATCGAGCTATCCGCAGCATGGGTACACAAATGAAGAGCTTATGGCGTTCTTCCTAGATGGACTACATCCACAGCTACAGGAATTATTGGGAAGCATGACGCCGATAGTGGCGTGGGAATACATGGAGTCTCTGCAAGAAAACGAAGAAACCGTGGAAGAGACTTCAGAGAGCGATTCAACGGAGCCTTCGTGCCTCGATCAAGAAGAGCAAAGCGTAGACGTACCTTTGCAATCCTTGAAAGAGGATGCTTACCTGACTATTCAGACACAGGAGGCCACATCCCATCAATTCCAAGAAAATTTCCTTGCTCGGAGTCGGCACATTCGGAAATCCATTGAAGATCTTAATTTGATTGCCACTTGCGTAGAAGAAGGTAATGCTTTTGAAACTCAATTTAAAGAATCTAATACAAGTTCATCTTCTATTACAGGTATATCGAGCGAGCCATGTCACGTTGATGACACGAATAACAATATCCACATGGCAGAAAGTGTGTGCAAAAGAGAGGACGAGCTAGCAATTTTGGATGAACGAGAGGAGGAGACAGCTAGGGACAAGGGTTTTGAGATTATCGCCATGGAGTCAGAACCATGCCCTCCTCCAGTTTTGTCCCAAAATCATTTATCCCTCTCTCCATTGAACGAGCATCGTACAGAGAGTAGTGCAAATCTTTCAGGGAGTAGTCGTCAACTTATTTTTAATTTCTTTCACTTATTTTGATGATTACATTTGGAATAATTTTATTTCGAAGAATTTTAAACTAAAATGGATTGACATGACTCATCTCTTGCAGGATATAGGTGGACATCTTATAGAGATGCTGGGAGTCACGTTGCTGGGATCCAGTTTAGTCGTTGGAGGAAGAATAATCGCCGAGGAGCGCAAGGAGCAAATTGAACAACTTCCTCCACCATCAAAGATTCGGGATCCGCCATTTGAGCACGGTGTGTTCTTTCCAGTAGTGTAGTTTTTATATGCTTTCTAGGTTGCTTGCTTGAATAAACTCGTACCTCTTCCGACATTGAGGACAATGTCCATCTTTAGTTGGGGGGGTGTGTGTATGAGACCTTAGGAATTTTTTTTGAGAAGAATAAATCACCAAATCTCATCTTTTAAAACTCTTTCATATGCCTCAAATGCGGATGATTATACGTTAATTGAGTTCTAAAAATTTTTATGGCTTGAGTTGATTATTTTTCCTTCATGGAATTACCATTAATATACTATTCATGGAAACTTTCAATTTCCATGATTAATATCTCGAAACAGTTTGAATATATTTCATGCATGCTAATGTGATGAAAAAGCTTAAGTATACACGATTCATTAGAATAGTTTTCAAGTTGAAGAGGAATTTGGCCATGGTCGTTAATGTTTATGTTTGAAAATATGGGTGTTGAGTTGCTTACAAAGTAAAAAGAAAAGAAAAGAAATGAATGAAAAATGAGGAATGAAGAAAAAATGAATGAATATGTATGTCATTAATAAATAACTTGGTTGGCTCGAGTAGTACAGTCCGAGGGGTCCTTTTTGGCCTAATGCCATATTATCGTCTGATTTGGGAGCCATTGACAGGAAACTCACTCATTTGATGGAGCGATCCAAGTTATACTTTTTTCTGCGAATGTTGCTTGATGCGCGTTACGCGGAACGAATAAAAGAAAAGAAATGGTGAACATACTAAGCTACTTCAATACCCATGTCTTGAATGATTGTTTTGATAGGCCAATTCCTTGGAAACACGAAAACTAGAGAAAAATGACGTGATGGCATGTTATTTATTGATAGGCCAATTCCTTGTATACTTTCGCTTGCGCAAAACGATGCTGGCATGTTATTTATTCATACTAAAATAGAGAAAATATCATGCGATTGATTTTGTTCACGGATGTGTATATTGATGGTCAAGATCATGTTGGAATGCGTATTATTGAGCCATGCCATGAGCGATTTGAAAGAACTTATTGTTTCATTACTCATCCGTATTTATCGCTATTTTTGCTAGAGACTAGCAAATCGCTAGTTGGGGGGTGTGATTCGGGTTCAATATTACATATTTACCCCCCCATTTAGCCCTATTTTGTGCTCATGTGATGCTACATTGTTCTCTAATTCATACTTATTTTCTACACATTTATTTATTAGAGAAAACACACTATTTGAGCACAAAACAGCAATTAACGAAGTATTTCTGCACTTTTCATATTTTTCCTAGCTTGGTCTCGATCTCACGATTCCAACGACTATTTATTTGTATTTTTCTGAGATCTGTGCTAATTACTGTGTATTTTTGAATGCAGAATACCAATTAAATGAAGAAATACGCTAAAAATACGAAAATACGGGCCACGTGGCTAAATCGTGGCCGCTCATTCTTCATCCAACGGCCGAGATCAAAGGGATTAATACGGGCGACGCGGCATTATTGCGACCGTTGGATCTCGATCCAACGGCCCGCATTCGAGATCAAAAATGCGGGCGACGTGGCAGCTTCCTAAGCGTTAGATGACGATCGGACGGCGCAGATCAAATGCAAATTCGAATCGAATTCGAATTCGCGGGCGAGCGACGTGGCTAACTGAGGGCCATTCGATTCAGATCCGACGGCTGCAACTCAATTCGAAGCGAAGCGGGCGCGCAAGCGGGTTTCGACCCGATCCACATGCCACGTGTCGACGCAGTGTTGAATCGCGCCTAGATCAACGGCCAGGAGCTGAAGCGGTTAGCGGATAGCGGGTTTTGAACCTGATAACACATCCCAAACCCGCAATGCCTATTATATAAGCGTATTCTAGGGTTTTTGGGCGTATTCAAGCAGATTGGGGCGTATTTTGAGCGTATTGGAGGCTCTAGAAGCCGTATTTCCCCTCTGAAAAATTCTGAAAAATTCCAGAGGCTATTTTCTTATTTCCAGAGAGTTTTGATGTCTTTTCAAGGATATTTGGTGATGAATTCTTAACTTAAACTCCTTATTTAGTGCTTTTTCTACCGTATTTTGCTATATTCTTGATGTATTTGGCTATGGAACTTGTTTATTCTGATATTATGAGTAGCTAAAACTTAATTGTGCTTGGTATGGAGTAGTTAGGGGATGTAATTTGTGTTAGTTTGGTTGAAATTCCTTGTGTGAAATCGTTAAACGTCGCTAAAATTGTAATCTTTGTTCGTAAATTGACTTTTTTAGATTCCAAAAGAATTAATCTAGTTGATGATCGCCCCAAAAGGGTGAGTTTTGATCTCCCCAAAAGGGAGTTTCATACCGTAGTTTTGATCTCTCCAAAAGAGAGTTTCATATCGTATTATAACTTTAGCGACGATCTTTTTGAATATTGTGTTTGAACCCCCAAAAGGGTATCTTCCGATGAGTTGCTCCCAAAAGGAGAATTCATTGAGTTATATTGGGTATTTTCCGATGAATTGCTCCCAAAAGGAGAATTCATTGCGTTATATCCGTCAACCAAATTAATACGAATCGTTGATCCTAACGAACCCATACCATACGCATACTCTTTATAGATATTTTCTTACACGATTTTCTATGTTTATTTTGTTCACGTGTTCACATCACCATCACCGTCACCATTTGTGAAGTGGTTAGTTTCTTTTCGTAGGATTTCTATTTGATTTGAATTGTGGTTGCAACAGATTTCTTCCCGTGGATTCGACATCTGGACTCCCAGATTTTACTACTTGTACGGACTCTTGCACTTGAGAGAGAGCACCTTTCCGGTCCCACCATCAAGCATGCCAATAATCTGTTCAGGTCAATAACTGTTCCGAGACTTGGTGTCAAGTCCTATGTTCATACGAGTACACTATCTATATTTCTAAGGGTAGAATTTACTGTGACTTATGCTATCAGGATCGTCATATCAAGACGAGGATGGAGTTAGAGCGCGAGAATTGGTACCTGCAAACACACAAGAAGTTATCAGCTAATGGTTATCAACCAGTTAAAATATTTGAACTAGCGCACTAACATTAACTATTTCCTTAAGTAAACTAACACTATAATGGATATTTGTTAGCAACTTAAACTAGTGTGATAGTTTAAGCATTAATAGCTAACTTGACTTAATTTAAAAATTTATTTAATAAATTCACCCAAAAATAACAAAACTTTATTAACCAAAAATAAGTTATATAACAAAATAACTTTAGAATAACTTAGACAAACTATTATAACTTAATATAACTTTACTTATAATAACTTAATATCTTAATATAATATTATAACTTATAACTTATGAAAACTTATAAAAACTAATATTAACTTAATTAAGAAATAACAATTAATAACTTATACTTATAAAACTTTTATAATAACTTAATAACTAATTAATAATAATAATAATAATAATAATATAAACGTAATAACCTCATAAACTAATAATAATAATAATATTATTATTATTATTATTATTAAAAATAATATAGACTCTAATAACTCTTACATTAAATCCCCATCCCCTCTCTATTATTAAATCACTCTCCCCTTCTTCTCTCTGTCTCTCGTTTCCTTTTCGTTTTCTTTTTTTTTTCGTTTTTTTGAAGATGCAGGGGCTCACGACGAGGGGGCAGACGGCCATGGGGCGGATCGGGGTCACGGCGTGCGGCGACGGGACCTACGGTGGGACGGCGGCGCTCTGAGACGCGACGGCGGTTTGGGGGTACGTCGGGGATGAGGACGGCATGAAAAAGGGGCGGCGAGATCCGAGGCTGTTCGGGCTTCAGGGGGGTCACGGCGTGGAAGGCAGCGACGTTGTGGGCTTCTTGTGGCGGGGGAGGCCGGAGGAGGCGGTGACGTCCGTGGCAGCGAACGGCGGCGCTCGGAGCATGGGGCGGAGGCGGGATCTCCTGGGGCGCTGCTCCGGGAGGCGACGGCGTGCGGGGCTTCGGGAGGCGGAGCTGTGCTCACGGGAGGCTCGTCGGTCTTTGGGGGGTTGATCGGAGCGGCGGTCGTTGCTGGAGCTTCGCCGGCGGTAGGAGATGGGTCGGCCTCTTGCACAAGCGGAGGGCGAGGGGGAGAGAAACGAAAGGGAGAGGGGAGTACTGTGGGTTTGGGTTTGATCCGAACGCAAAAAGGGGGGAGAGTGTGTGAGTGATGCTGGTTCGAAGGAGGTGGGTGGTGATTAAATAGATGAAGTTTATAACTATATGTAGGTGTAACAAAACTTAATTGGATATGGTGGTAGGCAGCCTATGATTAATGGTGGAGATAAAGGGTGTGGGGAAAAATGTTTCGGGGATGTTGGATCTTACCAACAAAAATGGTGGGTTTAAGTGGGGGGTAGATCTAGGGTTAGGGTAAGATTAAAAGTAATTTAGTAAATGTGATTAGTAGTTGTAAAAATGTAATTAGTCATTGTAATTAGCAAAGCAGAGGAATACAAACACGTTTTCACAAACGGCTCCGAAAAATTACGAAAATATACCCACGAGATTGTATCGTTGCGAGGATTGCGAATACGAGATCCGTTTTGGGATTTGACCTACGGAAATACTAGTTTTAGGCCAAAACGTTTAGAAAGCGGGTGTGCGGGTTCTAGGCTGAAATGATGTCAGAAAATTATGAAATTAATGTGGGAAGCCCTAAATGATAATAGGATGTTACTGTAGAAGTTTGAAAACATTTTGAATACGTTTGAATAGAAAATAAATTCGTCGAATCAAAATGGTAATTTTGGAAGATGAATTTTAACAGGAATGTTTTGGGCATTTGCGGAAATCTGAAATTGCTGAAATACAATATGATAAGTCTAGTGCTCTAAAATATTTTTATAAGAATTTTTGAAATCAGTTTTGATATACAACTCCTAACTAACCATTATAAAGAAGATTTAGAATAAAAATACGTTAAGTGCGTATTTGAAGTGTTTGAAAAATACAGGCCGTTACATTCTACCCTCCTTAAATTAATTCCGTCCTCGGAATTCAGAAGATCGGTAATCGCCTAAGCAATTCAAACGATCGACCGGAAGGTTTGACGAACGACCACGACATAGGAAAATAAGTTGTTAATAGCATGAAATAAAACGTGATATCACATCATTAAGAAAATAAAAGACGAATACATGAATACATACTATTACCATAGTTTCTGTAACTAGTTTCGAAACTTGGTACCATCACCATAGTTACTTCAGATTTCATCAAGTAGCCAAGACATGAGGTAATGGCACTACATGAAAAATGATGGTTATAATGATGAGAACATCTGTTCGAACTTGGAACCTGAGGTGATAAGTCAGTAGCAAGCTTATTGAACAACATAACATAAAGATCATAAAGTCTAAAATTACAACTCATGGCATTAATGAATACTGGTACCTAGCCAAGCAAATCATCGCCATAGCATACATAAAAGTAAGGCCTAAAGCTAATGCATTCGCGCTGCTACAACTTACCCAGCCGAACACAAATGACTTCATCTGCCACGCTACCAAATTACAAGTCAATATCCAGATTGACACGTAAAGGCAAATGTAAGGCCAATTCTCGCGGGTCAAGATCATTGCTACTACTTCTTCCAGCAGTTTCCATAACATCCAACAAGAAGCCCACATCCTAGTCGTCTCCCAAATCCGAGCACAATACGGACATCCAAAATCAAAACCTAAGGCCCAAAGCAAGCCAATAATCGTTGACAATAATACTAGATGCCAACACCAATGGTCGATATCTACTGCCATCATCATCAGCCCTAAGCAATTTAACGACCAAAAAGTCACGAACCCACAAACACGAAGGAGCGGCCCTAAGAGGAAATCGGAGCTGGGCACCTCAAGGGGGAAGAACCAGAAAAAGGAGCTCCCAAGAATACCAAGAGCGACGGGTTCCCAAAATCCCGACCACACGGCAATAGCGAGGGTGGCGGTGAGGGTTGTCACTAAGCCCAGCAATCCCCAAAGTCGTCGGTGGGCCATTGGCGGCTGGTGATCCGCGACGGCGAGGGCTGCGACTGGCTGATGATCCATGGCGGGGAGGGCCTCCGGGATGGAGCAAAGCGGAAGCTAGCGGATCTTAAGGTGGGACGGGTCGAGCTCGCTTGGGAGAGAGGCCGGGAGGATCTCGGGCGAGAGGGGCGAGGTGGGGGTGATGGTGGAGCGATGGGGGAGCCGTGGGATGGCTTGGTGAGGAAGGAGAGGGGGGTTTATAAAGAGAGGAAAGGGGGTGCACCGAAAGTCATTGATAGGTAATGTAGGGTAGGCGGGAACGGGGCTCGAGGCGAGGAAAAGGACAAATGAAATAATGAAGGGTAGGCGGGAAAGAATTCAAACATGTGGAAAATCGGGTACAAGATGAAAGTAGGGTCTAGAAGAGAAACACGAGCTCAAGAAGGATGCAAAAACACAACAGCCTACACGTTGGGTCTGGCTCGATACTCCACTGGTCGATCTGATCGGCTTTTGCTGATGAACACGAACTTTGGATGATTGGGTATATCGATTTCTACCCTCCTTTGACGACAGTCAATGGTGGCATGAAATGATCCCAACCAGTCCATTCCAAAGACAACATCGGAAGTCGGCATCTTTATCACCATGAAGTTGGCAACGAGATCTCATCTACAAATCACAACGGAACATTAGAGGCATCCGCTGGTTACCGGTAGGGAACCGCCAGCGGTCTCGACCTTCCAACGAGAAGTCAGAGGTTGAACAGAGATGGCATGTGTTAGGACAAATCGACTCGCCAAGAAGCAATGTGTAGCTCCCGATTCGAATAATGTGAGGACAGGTTTACCGGCTACTAAGATGGTACCTACCGTGATGAGAATCAAGTTTAAGCTTACGATTTCTAAATATTAGAGTATGTAGCTTAGTGAAAAATCTCATACCTGTGATTACTTGGCTCGTAGCGTCGGCTTCTTCCACTGTCATGGTATAAGCTTGGCGTCTCTGGGGCGCCTGTCGTCGTCTGCTGGTACACTTGCTGCTGAGGAGTGGTTGACGTTGCTCAGCAGATGGTAGTGGTCGCTTCCATTGTGGAACTCGAACTTCTGGTGGTCGAAAATTCGAATGCTACTCTCCATAGCCAGAGTTTAAGCGTAGAAAGATTCTAAGAAGGCCATCCGAAAGGTCACCAAGCTAAAAGAAGGGTGATAGTGATGAAGATCGATGGCGTTACATAATCATGATTCACGTCCTTGCGGTCCAGCGGACACGGTCAGAGAAGTGACTAAGCTAGGATCACTTATGCCCAGTCTAGCCAGGTCGATCCACAGACTTTAGCCAAGCACATTGACCGGTATCATGGTCCATTGAAGGAAGATTATCATTCATATGAGTGCCACCGATACAAAAGATTTTTCTTATTAACAACTAATTATTCCTATCAAGATTTTTTTTGGTTTTGTTAACGACTTTTTATTAAGGCCAGATAGGTTAACTCCATTGGGGCTCTCCGAGATGTTCCCATCCATCTTTCGAGTGTCAAACCTGCATTCAAGAAAAATGTCAACTTAGTCGAGTATCGTATATGACACATCCTGGTTTCACTATACTGTTCACGAGGTATTTTGCACGGACCTGCGTGGGCCGCCAAACCTGTAACGACCCGCTCTCGGGGGCCCGTTACTTATTTGGTTTATTCGCAGGTTCCGCAGTTTACCAGTGAAACCAGCATAGCCACAACTCAGAGATGTACCACAATACTCAAACCAGCTTACAGAGATTATTACAGTCCAGATTAAAGTACAACACCAACCAGCACACTCTCTCACAAATACATGAAGGAAGTACTGAGAGGGAACGCGGAAAAGGAAATACACTGTACAACACACACACACCAACAGAATAGTAACTGAAACTCTACAGCCTCTGGGTCAATGTAGGCTCCACGAACTCTGGGGCAATCTCCTCGATCAAGTCTTCGTCTGCCGGTACCATAAATGGAACCGAAGGTAAGTCACAACAATTCTAGCGATAGAAAAAGAGGAGTGCACAAATATGGAGCAGGCTATGGTAATCAAGTGCTGAAAGTAAAGTAGGGACAAACAAGCATGCAAGTGCGACAAGTAAAGTACATCTAGTCAAGCATGCAAGGGTGACAAGTAAAGTAAAGGTGACCGAGCAAGTACAACTAGTAACGTAGCAGAATAACCATGACGATAACAATGACAATAGCAGTAAGGAGATTAATTGTGCCTAGCCTAGTTCATGACTTATAACGCGGGGTGCAATGAGCAACCAAGAGGCCACCTCTTACCACGGGTGCTACCCGGGCGAACTATGCTATGAATACTATGAATACTATGCAATAATCTGTGATCTGTGATGGTTGTCACCGTCTACTATGCTGGGTTGCTAGAACCCGCACGGTGACAACAAAGGCTGGACTAGTCGCTCCCGCACCCTCGCTATTATAAGTTACCCCAAAACCCAGTGTCTGTGCAGGTTACCGTTCTTTGCAATTTTACGAGTCATTTACCATTCTCACATTTCCAGTTACAATCTTTCTGTCAAGCATGCCAATAATCTGTTCAGGTCAATAACTGTTCCGAGACTAGGTGTCAAGTCCTATGTTCATACGAATACACTATCTATATTTCTAAGGGTAGAATTTACTGTGACTTACGCTATCAGGATCGTCATATCAAGACGAGGATGGAGTTAGAGCGCGAGAATTGGTACCTGCAAACACACAAGAAGTTATCAGCTAATGGTTATCAACCAGTTAAAATATTTGAACTAGCGCACTAACATTAACTATTTCCTTAAGTAAACTAACACTATAACGGATATTTGTTAGCAACTTAAACTAGTGTGATAGTTTAAGCATTAATAGCTAACTTGACTTAATTTAAAACTTTATTTAATAAATTCACCCAAAAATAACAAAACTTTATTAACCAAAAATAAGTTATATAACAAAATAACTTTAGAATAACTTAGACAAACTATTATAACTTAATATAACTTTACTTATAATAACTTTATATCTTAATATAATATTATAACTTATAACTTATGAAAACTTATAAAAACTAATATTAACTTAATTAAGAAATAACAATTAATAACTTATACTTATAAAACTTTTTATAATAACTTAATAACTAATTAATAATAATAATAATAATAATAATATAAACGTAATAACCTCATAAACTAATAATAATAATAATAATAATAATAATAATAATAATATTATTATTATTAATATAGACTCTAATAACTCTTACATTAAATCCCCATTCCCTCTCTATTATTAAATCACTCTCCCCTTCTTCTCTCTGTCTCTCGTTTCCTTTTCGTTTTCTTTTTTTTTCGTTTTTTTTGAAGATGCAGGGGCTCACGACGAGGGGGCAGACGGCCATGGGGCGGATCGGGGTCACGGCGTGCGGCGACGGGACCTACGGTGGGACGGCGGCGCTCTGAGACGTGACGGCGGTTTGGGGGTACGTCGGGGATGAGGACGGCGTGAAAAAGGGGCGGCAAGATCCGAGGCTGATCGGGCTTCAAGGGGGTCACGGCGTGGAAGGCAGCGACGTTGTGGGCTTCTCGTGGCGGGGGAGGCCGGAGGAGGCGGTGACGTCCGTGGCAGCGAACGGCGGCGCTCGGAGCGTGGGGCGGAGGCGGGATCTCCTGGGGCGCTGCTCCGGGAGGCGACGGCGTGCGGGGCTTCGGGAGGCGGAGCTGTGCTCATGGGAGGCTCGTCGGTCTTTGGGGGGTTGATCGGAGCGGCGGTCGTTGCTGGAGCTTCGCCGGCGGTAGGAGATGGGTCGGCCTCTTGCACAAGCGGAGGGCGAGGGGGAGAGAAACGAAAGGGAGAGGGGAGTACTGTGGGTTTGGGTTTGATCCGAACGCAAAAAGGGGGGAGAGTGTGTGAGTGATGCTGGTTCGAAGGAGGTGGGTGGTGATTAAATAGATGAAGTTTATAACTATATGTAGGTGTAACAAAACTTAATTGGATATGGTGGTAGGCAGCCTATGATTAATGGTGGAGATAAAGGGTGTGGGGAAAAATGTTTCGGGGATGTTGGATCTTACCAACAAAAATGGTGGGTTTAAGTGGGGGGTAGATCTAGGGTTAGGGTAAGATTAAAAGTTATTTAGTAAATGTGATTTGTAGTTGTAAAAATGTAATTAGTCATTGTAATTATCAAAGCAGAGGAATACAAACACGTTTTCACAAACGGCTCCGAAAAATTACGAAAACATACCCACGAGATCGTATCGTTGCGAGGATTGCGAATACGAGATCCGTTTTGGGATTTGACCTACGGAAATACTAGTTTTAGGCCAAAACGTTTAGAAAGCGGGTGTGCGGGTTCTAGGCTGAAATGATGTCAGAAAATTATGAAATTAATGTGGGAAGCCCTAAATGATAATAGGATGTTACTGTAGAAGTTTGAAAATGTTTTGAATACGTTTGAATAGAAAATAAATTCGTCGAATCAAAACGGTAATTTTAGAAGATGAATTTTAATAGGAATGTTTTGGGCATTTGCGGAAATCTGAAATTGCTGAAATACAATATGATAAGTCTAGTGCTCTAAAATATTTTTATAAGAATTTTTGAAATCAGTTTTGATATACAACTCCTAACTAACCATTATAAAGAAGATTTAGAATAAAAATACGTTAAGTACATATTTGAAGTGTTTGAAAAATACAGGCCGTTACAGAAAGGCGTAAGTGCGAAATATGCATCTCTCTCTGTCTTTTCTCCATCTTATACAGCAGTCGACTGATGAAGGTATTACAGTCGCCTGACTATAAGACAGTCGACTGTATTATTGACATCAGTCACCTGTATGCTTATCTGGAGAAAGAGTGCAGCTCTCTGTTTTATTCCATCCCCTACAGCAGTCGCCTGCTGAAGGTTTTATAGGTGCCTGTCCTGTTCTCAGTCGACTGTATTGTCTTCTTCAGTCGACTGTCCTGGCTCAGATTATAGCCGTTGGGATTTTTTCTAGCCGTTGATCAGTCGACTGTCTAATGATCATCGGTCGACTGTTTATGCCGTAAACTGCCAAAATCTAGCCGTTGCAGATTTCTTCCCTTTGGGGTTTTGGCTGTGTTTATAGGCTCTTCTTGGCTTCCTGTATATCGGGATTGGCTTAGTTCATTTAGACTTCTTGAAAGGGTTAGGATTTAATAGAAGATCATTTAATCTCTTCTCTAAGCCACTCTTCCCACATTCCCTAATTAGATCTTCATTCTTATGCTATAGCATCTAAGCTCTAGGGAATTTCTCCAAGGGATTTCAATCTCATTCCTCTTCTTGGAGAACATCTTTCTTCTCTTCATTTCATACACTCAAGTGAGAAGTGTTAGGATTCATTCTTAGAAGAGAGAAAGATCATCAAGTGCAATCAAAGCAAATCTCAAGCACTTGGTCATTCACTTGCATGCCTTCTTCATCGATTGGTAAGATCATATCAAGGCATAGGTAAGTGTTGTTTTGTTTTGTTTCGAAACCCTAATTCTCTTTGTGTAAATTAGTTACTCTCTTTGTGGGAGTTACTCTCTTTGTGGGAGTTTGGTTCTTTCTGTGTGAAAGAACAAATCCTCTGTGTGAGGTCTCTCTGTGTGAGAGTAAGGATATCTCTTTGTGGGAATCCTAAATCCTCTGTGTGAGGTATCCATTTGTGGGATTTTGTATTCACTTCTCTATGTGGGAATATAGTGAATACTGGTGTGGCTGGGTGTACCCAAGTTTTGGGGAACTAGGGTAAAATCATTGTGTTTGTGATTGTTGTTGTTGAGCACTCTGTTTATTTCCGCTGCTTATTGTGTTGTAATTTTAGTAACTTTTAATTAAGCACTTTACTTGCTATTACACTATTCGCCCCCCCCCCCCCCCTCTAGTGTGTGTGTAGCCCCGCAGGGTCCCTTACACGGGATTGTTTGGTTTAGCTTGGGGGAAAGTGCTCTCATGCATCATTGCATGTGCATGTAGTTGCATTAGGATTTCAAGTCATTAATGTCATCATTTTCCATTCACCCCCTCATATTTATCGTTGTTCCTCCTAATTATCTTTTATGATTACATTGAGGACAATGTGTAGTTTAAGCTTGGGGGACTGCATTTCCATGCCATTTAGTTACATTAGTTGCATTTTTACTTTATTTTTAGGATTTTTAGGATTTTTCAAAAAAAATTCATCATATTTTTCAATTTTTCATCTTATTTTCCTTTTGTGTGCATATTCATGCATCATAGTGTGTGCTTGTTTTTCTTTTCTTTCTTTTCTTTTCTCTTTTTAGACTAGAAATGATTTTCTCATGATTGCACTTCGTAGCTATGCACACTCTGCTGAGATTTTCTTTACACACTCACGTAGCATTTTTCTTGAGTCTTATATCCTTCAATTTTATATTTATACGATGGATTTATCTTGAACTCCTAGTTGACTGATATAGATTATTTCTTTGAGTAGATTACCTTTTCAATATGCTTTTCCATAACTGAGTTCATTTTTCCACAATATATATTCTCGAAACAGTCAAAAAGATTGCATGAATTAATTATGAAAATGAATGAATTATTTGCATGATTTGTATGATAACTAAGTATGTTTCATGAATGAGTGTGATTCAAGAGAAATAGGATAACCCATGAAGCTTTATTATTGATGAGCAGAAACTCTGATGCCGAGCCCATGTCTAGATTCTATGCTTTTTCCTTTTCTTATGTATATAGCCAAATAAATGGTCAAAGGCCATCTTTGCATTCCATAGCGTTTACGTGATTTTGCAAAAGCCAAAAATTTAAAATGTAAAAAATTAAACAAAATTCCTAGATAAAAGGTTCTTGGGGTTCCTTGTAACCCGATGCCCTAAGATCACCTGATTTGAAATGCATAGACCGCTCCATACACTCCATTGCATTTACGCAAGTTTGCAAAACAAAAAGCCAAAAAAATAGCCAAAAGTATAAAAACACAAAAATTCCATATCCTTATCTCCACTTCTATTTAGAATAAAGATATGCGCAGAGTTGAATTTTTTTAGGATTCGTGAAAAAGTCGAGTATGATTATCTCCTAACTTCAATAAAATTCATTATCTCATTTCATGAACAACAAAGTTATATCTTGCATGCTTGGTATTTGATCATGATACATTTACGATGGATAGAGAATCCGTTGTGGAGTTTGAATTTAAATTCTATAGATTGAGTATATTGTATGGTAGGCTATGATATGATTTCGTTTCCAATTTCATGTTGATGTTGAGTTCTCTATACTTTATTGAAAATTTATGATATATGCATGATGCTAGACTAGAATGCTATGTGTGGATGTGTATGCTTATTTATTGCTCAGTTGATGTTGTGTGTGCTACATGAAATGAGAAAATGATCTTGTCAATTCTCTTCTTTGGTTTCTTTTATTTTATTATTTTTGTCTCCTGGTGAACTTCTTATTTGTCTTTCTCGAGGACGAGTAAGAGGTAAGCTTGGAGGATTTTGATATGCATGTATTTTACATATTTATTCTCATAAATTTATATCATGTTTCACCCTCCAAATCCCAATTTTATACGCTTTTCGATGAATATTTGGAACAATTTCACTTTCGGAGCGTTGATGTTGATTTCAGGGAATTTGGAGCGAATTGAAGCAATACGGTGCAATCTGGATATGAAACCATGATTGATGATGCAAGAGCAGTAAGAATACCCTTGGATATGAGTTGGAAGCACTAAACGACAAGGAAGAAAGATCTATGAAAGTTGGAGCAAAGAAGAAGAAGAAACAAAGCTAAAACGCATGAAACGTCAAAGATTTACGCACCACATCCACATTGTTTTGATTTATGCTATCATTCCAGAGGCCACCTAACCTGGGGATATTTTTTAGTCATAGTAGACTTTATGACGGTTCCAATACCGCCAAGAACACGCCAAACGGAGGTCGGATGAATTTTCTAGAATTTCTGCAAGATTGGGTAGCAGTGCTTTAATTTGCGTATCAGTGTCACTCGACCGAGTGACACTTTCACTCGATCGAGGGAGATCTTACTTGGCCGAGTGACCAGAAAAAACAGAATGCTGATTTTTGCAGTTTCTACATGAGATTCCACTCGACCGAGTGACATTTTCACTCGGCCGAGTGCGCTAGCGGCCAGAAATCTGAAAATCTGTTACAACTAGGGTTTTGGGTATTTTGGTCCACTTTTTCTTAGGGATTTGAGGCACATATAAATACAACTTTGTAGTCGTCATTGAGGGGAAGTTCCTGTTATTTTTCTTGGAGACTTTTTTAGAGGTTAGGCCATGCCCTAGGCCCCCTCTTGGATCTAAAAGCTTGTATTTGGATTGGATTTCTTCATGAAAGCTAAGTATATTTGGTATTGTTATTTGAATCACTGATTTGATATCTTTTTATATGCAAGCAATGTTTCTTATTGATTCTATATCATTATTTCTATGCTTGGTTGATTATTGCTCTCGGGCAACGGGATGAACCCTATGGATCTAGGGTTTGATATGTGAAATCAATTGAAAACCCATGTTGCTAAACTTCTTTTAGGTTAAATTATGGTCGATTTACTACGAATAGCTAGGGATTTCTACTTAGATCTTGAGAGCTCGAGAGAGGATCTTGATCTATAGGAAGCCCTAAATATTCGATTTAGATCTATAATTAAGATACCCGAGAATTGGTGCGCGAGAGCGACCAAAGCTAGAATCTTTATTATATTTCTGTAATTATATTCGTTTGTAAAACGGCAAAACGAACACGAACCATCATAATGTAGATTCAAACTCACGTTGCACGAGAGCGAACTTGAGTTAGAATTGAATTATATTGTTGATCTTCATGATAATAATTTGAACTGGGCTTGCGCGAGAGCGAGGTTCTAACTTAGATTATTATAGACTTGCGTAGCGCGAGAGCGTGCGCTAGTTCTCAATATAGTTGCGACATTTTCACCCTAAACTAAGAGTTAATAATTAGGAGTTCACATTCACATTGATACTCGAAAATATATAGTGGGGATTCCCTAGTTCTAGACATTTTTATTGATTGAATATACATCCGATATCTTGTCATCGACACCGACATCCATCATCATTGCCATTACATCACACCATAACCATCTCCACCAATAAACCTTTGCAGTCAAACCAACCTAAGGTAGATGGGAGCCAACATGTCATGCCCCGTTCCCCAGGATACCCGGTATTAATTAATTTTTTTTCCAAAGTATCCTGGAGAGTGTGGGTGATGAGAGAGGAAAAGGAAGAGAAAGGAGAAACTAAACAAGCAGGCCACTGCGCACATGCTGGGATAGTACAAGTAAAGCTCCACTAAAATATCCAACAGTCTCACAAAACAATAACAACATTCTATACATAACATGCTTCATTTTTATACACAGTCCAAGTACACCAATACATATATACAGCCACTCTCCACCTTTAAAGACAACCATGACACGCTGCAAGTTACATCACTCACCAAACGCTACCCCCCCCGAGACCAGACTCCAAGTCACCACCAACCATACTGCCATGCTAACTAAAAAATAGGGAGGAGCACGTCAATGCGTGCCCCAGTAGGAACCAACTTGGATTTGGAACACCATTCTAAGGTTATCAAACCTCGAGACAAAGCAAGAGAAATAAGACATGTAACTAAGTAATATAATGAAAAGTAATTAGCCAAGTAAGAGGATCATACATGTGGTCCGATGTCGAGTTACTGCAAGAAAAGGGTTATCACGAATAGTAATACGAATATTTATACAACCACATACACAAATACACATACAAGGCACAAACATATAAATTTACATACAATGCACAACACACAACCCACATACATTGCATATATGTAACACATCACACACAATGATATAATGATGCATAATGATTCACATGATGCAACATGAGATGCAATGCAATGCAATGCAATGCAATGGGATCTCATGAATGTGCCGGCGTGCAAGTGTATCGTGATCTACTCCGTTCTCATTCTGTGGCAACTACCGATGGAGTCAAGATGTGCATACACGGTCACGGCCCACATCGAATTCCCCCGCCTCCTACTGTGGCTCTCGCTCCACGTAGTGCCATCCGTGTCCTAAAAAATTGCCCATTCACATCATTTCTCATATTACAAATATATACAAGCCCATTTCGCATGTTTATCAACTTTTGTTTCATTGAGGCATTTGAGCGAACACTTGACGGGCGTAGTTCATATCAAGAAACACAATATCATATACATGTGCCATTTGCAAAATTAAACTAACTTTCAAGTAACAACAATAATCATGTATTATATAGGAAAGTTTAACAACAATACCCAATTAATATCACCACTCAATTACTTCAGCTTGCAGGAAAATTGCAAACAAGCCAAACAATTGACTGATGTCACCCAATTATAATCAGAATTTAACAAAACTTTCCAAATTAAAGTTGTAGATATATTAGTCCCGGATTCACAGATAAATGTTCATGTAAATATATTAAGTAGGTGATTTATGGTGAATTATTTGGTGAAGTGTGTCAGATCTGTTTTTCAGACAGATTTCAGGGTCTGTATTAGAAGCCAATTTTGGGCATGTTGGAGCCAGAAATTCGACATATAAGCACTTTGATGAATTTTTAGAAAAACTTGTTAAATTTCCAACAAGACCAAGAATACAAAATTTCATTGAGTGTGCAGGTGTCTAGGCCAATTTTACTAAACTGTATCAACACTGAAAATCAAACAGACATGTTGTAAAGATGGATTTACTTCTTCTAATTTCTGAATTGAACATATATCAAAATTTATATGATTTTGCGGTAGAACTTCAAGATCTACAAGCTCATATTTTTTTCGAACCCTAATTCAAGCTACAGTAACCACAATCGAAGCAAAATCAGACATCAAGATTTCTGAATTTCAAAAGGAGATGACTTCGCTAAGAATTTCAAAGGGAAATTGTGAAATTGAGCTATAGCATGTAAAAATTGACTATCCTCATCACATATTGGATAAAATATGCTATAAAAACATATTAGCAAAAATTAATTTGATGGAATTCCAACCCAAGAGAGTTCCTACCTCAAATTCTTGATTTTTCTCCTTTCTTTCTCTTCCTTTCTTCTCCAACTTCTTCTCTCTTGAAATACGCTTGAATTCCTTCTAATTGGAATTTAAAATTAGGGTTTTTGAGTTGAAGAATGAGGGGAAAGGGGGAGCATGGTGGCCGGCCATGGCTAGGGGGTGGAGGGGAGAAAGGAGAAAAGAGAAGAAAGATTTAAAATTAGAAAGAAGAGTGTGGAAAAGAGGATAACTATAAGGATAGTTCCTTCTCATACAAGAATGGAATATTCCAAAGGAATATTCCATGAGGAAATGACTAAAATACCCCTTCACTTTCCAAGTATTTACAAGTTTGCCATTGCTTTAGGTACCGACCACTTTAGGATGTACGCCCAACAGCTTTAGTCCAAATTACCATTTTGCCCCTCGCCTTTCTAAAAATTTACGGGAGTTGCCCTTGGCCCCTAACCCATTTCACAATTGCATGGCTCTTCCTACACACATCCACACACATCGATGCATGCATACATGCTTCTCACACACACACACACACAAGTCTAACACATTCCTGTTGTTTTACACCCACGACGTCATTTGCACTTCTTCCGCATTCACTTTTCGCATTTTCTTCACTTAGCCACGTATCACGGCCTAATCCCCCTTGCACTACGTCACATATACCGATATCTACGCTTATTTCATACCCACGTATGCATCATAAGTAGAAATACCACGTGTGTTCAGTAGAATACACGTATAGTGCAAAATAAGGCATGACATCCTACCCACCTTAAAATAAAGTCCGTCCTCGGATTTTTTAGGGCGTGAACCCTGCCTAAGGTCAGCTAGGTATGATGGTCTTACTACTCATGAAGTATAAACAAGAATACATATCTACACCACACTTATATACACTATATGCTTCACTCTCATCCATACACATCTGCATCGCGCACATGTCACAGATACATCCTATTACTCATCTAGTAGCACATCCATATCACTATATGCATCACTACATATACATACACATATGTCTTTCACATAAACATCTAGGCACATGTTTTCACACACTAGCATACACATTACGCACCATAAATAAGTCTATATACGTATTATTATACGTATTCAGATCACTACTCATATCTAAGTGATATGACACCACATCATATCCATATCACGCTACATAGGCATTCACAAATGGTATATTTTCATATAGACATCACAACACCTTCAAGTATATACAACTTATATTCTACTTGCTTATATATTTACATATAAGTCCATATGCATGCTCCGACATGCGACTGTACACATCAATCTACACACGTAATTTGACAAACATGGTCCTATCATGGTGTCACCCCCTATGTACACCAGATCTCTTTATATTCAATACTTAGTCATACAAGTTCACCCACATATAAGTTCACTCACAATTATATGCACATAAATATCTTCATACACACAATATTTAGTCACGTCCAACATACATCGACGAGCACACACCAACACACGCATGGTCAAGTCATTTAGGTCCGCAATCATTACTATAGATAGGTATACATATAATCTCACAGTCATAGCGACGCACCTACCGACTCACACAGATAGGTACATACACCATACACAATACACACAAGAGTGCACAAACATAACACATCCCCTGCCATATGCTATATATATAACTACTTTTGCACGTCCTACGCATATTCTGCCGTAATAGCCAAATAATTATAATCATCCATCTACACTCCATACACACGTATACACTTAAATATACAAACAAATACACACATTCCAATACCCGCTTTTCAAACAGTTTCATTCACTTACATTCATTAAATATATATATGGATACACCTATGTTTCATACTCATCACATTCATATCCCCACTTCATATGTATATACATACACACACGCTCTGTTACAGACTTACACATACATGCATACATACCGGAATACGCTTATCTATGATACATCTAGATAGGCAACCATGCCGGAAAAATTCACAGATAAACAAACAAGGATATTTATAAGTATATATCTATTCAACCAATATACATACAACCACATATGCTTTTACTGCACACTGCACATACATCTTCACATCCCGACACTCCGATATGACACATATAATAGGAGTCAATACAACCATATAAATATTCGCATATACACATCAACCAATACACCACACAGATACTCTATATAACCCAATTATATGCACATACTGTCACGCACTGCTTCCCAAAATGACGGAAGCGAAACGTGACTAAGGATCGCTTAGGCCGGAGCTGTGAAGCTCGGACCCAATAAGCGTATGTAGGGGTACCATTTTAAAATTTTCAGGTTCTTGCATTTATAAAATCCGGAACAACAAAAGTACAGAAGGAAAAGGATGCATTCATTTTATAATAGAGATAATATCCAGCATATGACAAATCTAATAGGAGAAGCCTAAGCATGGCAACAATCCGCAGGAAAGGAAACAAGTAGTACGAAGCACCCAACCTAGGCAGAGAGTAAAGAGGTGCTACTCACCCAGACTAAAAGTAGTAACCTCTGGAAGTCCGCAACGGTGGGGAACGTCTAAGTCTGGTCCACGTCAGGTACGTCCTCCGGGTCGACGTCCTTGGGCTCCACGTACTCCGGTAAGTCTGCCTCGTTCACGAACTTCGGCTCGACACCTGACGTACAGAACCCAAGAGAAAAGGAACTGTACGTCAGGTAAAGTCTACAAAGTAGGGTTAGACTTTACTGCAAGTGTACTGTAATTTAAAGCAACACTTTACTGGTTGATTAAAGTCTACAAAGTAGGGGTAGAACTTCAAGATCTACAAGATCATATATTTTTTCAAACCCTAATTCGAGCTATAGTAACCACAATCGAAGCAAAATCAGACATCAAGATTTCTGAATTTCAAAAGGAGATGACTTTGCTAAGAATTTCAAAGGGAAATTGTGAAATTGAGCTATAGCATGTAAAAATTGACTATCCTCATCACATATTGGATAAAACATGCTATAAAAACATATTAGCAAAAATTAATTTGATGGAATTCCAACCCAAGAGTTCCTACCTCAAATTCTTGAATTTTCTCCTTTCTTTCTCTTCCTTTCTTCTCCAACTTCTTCCCTCTTGAAATAAGCTTGAATTCCTTCTAATTGGAATTTAAAATTAGGATTTTTGAGTTGAAGAATGAGGGGAAAAGGGGAGCATGGTGGCCGGCCATGGCTAGGGGGTGGAGGGGAGAAAGGAGAAAAGAGAAGAAAGATTTAGAATTAGAAAGAAGAGTGTGGAAAAGAGGATAATTATAAGGATATTTCCTTCTCATGAAAGAATGGAATATTTCAAGGGAATATTCCATGAGCCAATGACTAAAATACCCCTTCACCTTCCAAGTATTTACAAGTTTTCCATTACTTTAGGTACCGACCACTTTATGATGTACGCACAACAGCTTTAGTCCAAATTACCATTTGCCCCTCGCCTCATTGGTAACCCATTATCTGTTACTGCTGTTATGCATTGTTAAAAATTCTGGAGTTGCCCTTGGCCCCTAACCCCTTTCACACTTGCATGGCTCTTCCTACGCACATCCACACACATCCATGCATGCATACATGCTTCACACACACACACACACACACACACACACACACACACGTCTAACACATTCCTGTTGTTTTACACCCACGACGTCATTTGCACTTCTCCCGCATTCACTTTTCGCTTTCTCTTCACTTAGCCACGTATTACGGCCTAATCCCCCTTGCACTACATCACATATACCGATATCTTCGCTTATTTCATACCCACGTATGCATCATAGGTAGAAATACCACGTGTGTTCAGTAGAATACACGTATAGTGCAAAATAAGGCATGACACAACACCACCTCCCTGTGGATACGATACCCGCTTGCCACTAGTCCGTGTGCTTGCTGTAAAACTACATTGTCTTGGAAGCACATCCCAACGCAATCAATCCCTCAGCAAGGCTGCACCTCTAGCTGGTGTCTGGGTCAGGTTCGGAGGCGGTAGTTGCTCATTTAAGAGCGATGGATCTACCATGCTTTGGCATATTATGGTTGCCAAAACACTGAGACTCTTGTCGACCTGCTCTATGAATTGGATGAATTCCTTCTGGGTCACCTTAGGTTCCTTGGTGACCTTTGCTGGACACTTCGATGGGGACATAGAGTCCGAGGCATTTTCCACCAAGACGATATTCGCTTTTTGTTTCTCATTCGGACCTTGGATCGGTTCGATATTGCTGGGTCCAGCTGATATAGATTTTTGATCGCTTCGGGATGTCAAGCTGGTTAACATTTTCCCACAGACGGCACCAAACTGTTAAGGCCAAAAATGACCGAGACAGCTGTATTGCTGACGTGGACCCCCTCGTGCTGAGTCAGAGCATCGTCAGCAAGTTGAATGAGACCCTAGGTTGGAAAAACCAGGGTCGGTTGATGGATGGTGAATATCTTGCGATGCTCAATAGACCTTTGAGCAGTCTGTGTGTCGACGGATCGAGGCTGGGACCCTCGGGAACGACCCTCGCGGAAGGTTGAGACTCGACGATCTGCACCACAAGGAAGCGTCAGGGGGGGTCAGATCTGGGTTCCGACCCAAATCCCCTTCGATGCTTATGTTAGAATGGGAACTTAAGAAAGAGAGGGAGCTTGGAGCAGTTGAGATCAACCCACGGAGGTTCATCTCAGGTCTGACGTCGCAAGCTCTTTAGTGGAAGAATGATATGCAGAACGAGTAGAGTCTATGTATTAGATCTCGTACCTTGGAAATTGGAACCTTTTTGGTATTTATAGACCCCTTGGGTCCTTTCAGTGATGTTGGAGAGATAACGATCACCTATTATGGTGCCACGATCGTCCCTCTTTAATAAGAGCAACATTTCCCATGTTCCTGCTATTTATGAGGCCGCCTTTAATCCCATGTTTGAGTAATGGGAGAGCAACGGGCGACTGGCAGGTGGGCTTTGATCGAGTCAATATTGTGCTTCTTTTGTGGGCTCTGCGGGCCTTGACCTCCATGGGTCGACTCGTCTCGATTGCCAACCCAATGATTCAACAAGAGGTATATGGACATGAGCCAAAGGGAGCATTGAGATAAGATTTTTAGCTACCTAGAAAATAATGACCTTCATGGGCCACCACCAGCCTCGAGCGACAACATTCCGCTGTAAAACATGTAACGCCCCACTCCCTAGGATACCCGGGAAGTACGAATCCATCCCAGGTATTCCCAGAGCAGCGAGTGTTATGAATGGAGGAAAGAAAAGACATACAATTGAACAGCAGGCCACTGTGCACGTGCTGGGAAGTACATGTACTGCTCCAATAATACGACACCATAGAATAACAATTAGATAAGATATACAACAAGAATAACACATTTATATATAAGAATATCAATTACATGTTACAAATACGAATACAAGTAATATTCCCACTCTCTCAAGTACAACAATGCCTCACTAGTACAATACTCAAGATAACACCCACAAATAAACACCAACCTCCAACACTCAGTTGCACCTGCAAGACTACTATCACCTGAAAACTACGGGAGGAGCACGTCAAAGCGTGTCCAAGTAGGATATCCAACACCATATAATTTATTATGTATAGCCTACGTTATATGCAATGACATGGCATAATGGAATGAAACATGAATTGCATCACATGCAATGACATGGCATAATGAAATGAAACATGAACTACATCATATGCAATGATATGGCATAAGTGTTGGATACAATGTGTAGTTGGATACAACAATCGATGAATTTGGAAGCTTTCACTATCTTGATGGACACTGCATCCCTCTCTGGCGTCATCAGTCCACCTAAGCGGGGGGTGGGGGTGGGTGGGGTGGTGTGGGCCCCTTCCTACCTTTTGTTTGCTGACGACATGCTGGTTTTCTGCAAGGCAGAGGCGTCCTCCTTCTTGGGCATTGGTCATCTGCTTTCCTCCTTCCACCTTATGTCTAGCCTTGAGGTGAACAAAGGCAAGAGCAAGTTAATCCTCAGCAAGGGTTGTAGCATTGGGAGTGAGCTCTCCCTCCTTCTTGGTATCCCCATTGTTGCCCCTCCAGTCAAGTACCTGGGGCTCCCCCTCTCCTCTACGTATCTGGCAACAAAGCTCTTTTCTGGCCTTGTGGACAAGTGTAAGGTCAAGATCTCTTGCTGGTCCTCCAAACTTCTCTCCATGGCAGGGCGCATTGAGCTCGTCTGCACTGTCATCCACAGGGTTGTCTCTTACTGGATCCAGTCATTCCGTATCACTACCTCTGTTCTGGCTGTGATCGATCGTATGTGCCGTGACTTCATTTGGGGGTTGAAGATCCACCTTTGGTGGTGGGAGAACATGCGTTTACCCAAGTCTGAGGGGAGGATTGGTCTCCATAGCCTCAGTGAAGTTGGTGTGGCCGCGGGGGGCTAAGCTTCTCTAGAGACTTGTTCACTCTCCGTCCCCCTGGGCTTCCTACATACGTAGCGCCTATCTGAAGCATACTCCTCTCTTTCAGTGTGAGGCCTCGGTTCTGGATTCCAGATCTTGGTAGCACATTCTCCGGTGTTGGGATTCGGCTGCTTCTTGCTTCTGCCGTGTTGTGGGTGACAGCTGCTCCTTGTCCTTTTGGTATGATCCGTAGCTGCACTGTGGCCCCTTGGCCAAGCTGCACACTCCTTCCCACTCCTTGTGTTACAGACATGTTGCAGACTTTGGGATGGAGATGATTGGTCTCTTCCTGCTGAGCTCACTCACTTTGCCCCCAGCTTGCCCCAGTGTCTGTGTCAGAGGGTCCTGATTCCTGGGAGTGGACTGTGGATGGTGGCTGCTCCCTCCTCTCTGCTTGGTCCTCTACGTGTCGTATCTCTCCTCCTGCCCAACTTGCCTCTGTGGTTTGGTTCCCTGGGCACACGCCCAAGTTCTTCCTCACTCTTCTGCGTGCTCTCACTGATCGTCTTCCCACCACTCAACAACTCGCTAGGTGTGGTATTCGAGATCGGTCTCCTTGTGTTTTGTGTGGCTTGTATCCCGAGTCGTCGTGCCACATCTTCTTCCGTTGTGACTATAGTGCTTTCATTTGGGTGGCTTGCAAGCTCCAGCTTGGCCTTCCTCCCGGCTCCAAATCCATTATCGTCGATGTTCACATGCTAAGGCGGCGGTTTGGAGCCAGGGGGAAGACCACCCTCAGGGACAAGCTGTCCCTGCTGGTCTTCTCTGTGACAGTTTGGCATATTTGGAGGGAGAGGAATGATCGGTCCATATTTTACACCTTTTTTCTACATATTTGCATGCCATTTCGGTTGCTCATATTGCGATTTTCACGATTATCCGATGATATTGTGTTACTTTTCACTATTTCTTGTTTTTGTCGGATTTCAGGAAATATGGAGCGATCGGGAGCAAAAATGAGCTTAAGGGACTTGCACCCACTCCGGAGCGTCACCCAAGGCTCTTTTGAGGGCTATTCGACGATGGGAGACGGGTGGAAGAAGAAGGAACTCCGTGGGAGCGACGAGGAGGAGAAACGGAGAAGATTGGGCATTTTAGCATGCCACTCGGCCGAGTGAAGGAGTCACTCGGCCGAGCAAAGAAGCCCGCTCGGCCGGCCAGATCGGACACGCAGCAGATTGAGTATCAGGGTGCACTCGGTCGAGCATCGCCAGCCCACTCGGCTGAGCACGGAGACACCACCCGCCCGAGTGGCATCTCGACGACGGCAAGCAAAAATCTCAGACTTACTGGAATCCGTCAGGCGATTGAGGGTTCCGACTCGGCCGAGTACCGAATGCCCCGCGGCCGAGTGAGTAAAGCCACTCGGCCGAGTCACCTCCGAAGACAGACCCCCCAAGACCCCTGACTTACTGGAATTTTACAGTGTCTATCACTCGGCCGAGTAGAGAAGCACACTCGACCGAGTAGAGAAGTCAACTCGGCCGAGTGACGCCGAGGACACGCAGCGCCCAGATTTTCAGACAGCCTCCCACTCTTTTGAAATCTGCTATCATTTCAGCAAGAAAAGTATTTTTCTCATATTTTATATGGATAGTAGACTTCATGAAGGTTCCAACGCCGCCAAGAACGCGCAAATCGGAGGTCGGATGAAATCTGGGGAATTTCTGCAAGTTGATGCTGCAGTTCTGGAATTTCCACTCGGCCGGGTCACATATTCCACTCGGCCGAGTGCGGCCTGGGCCCAGATTTTAAGTTGCGGTTTGGGCTGTTTTTGGGCACGAATTTGAGGGGTTTTCTAGGGTTATTTGCTAGGGTTTTGGGAGAGTATATAAGGGTTTTGTAGCCACCATTAGAGGAGGACCCCCCATGTTTTCTTAGCCCCCATATATGTTTTTCTTAGGATTATTTTAGAGGTTAGGCCATGCCCTAGGCCCCCTCTTGGATCAAAAAGCTTGTATTTTGGATTGAAGATCTTCATCAAGCTAAGTATTTTCTTCTTTTTATTTGAAACTTTGTTTTTCTATCTTTTTGTATGCAAGCAATGATTTCTATTGATTCTCATATCCCTATTGCTATGCTAGAGTAGATTTGTTGTTCTAGGGTTTGGGATGAACCCTATGGATCTAATTTCATATTTGTGATGAATGAATTTCTAAATTGCTAGAATTGCTAGGAGGTTAGGTTGTGATTGATTTACTACGGATAGCTAGGGATTTCCATCGATTTGGGATTTGCAAGAGATTGGATTCTAATCGATGGGAAGGCCTAGATATTCGATTTAGATTTACAATTGGATTTCTCTAGACTTGGTTTGCAAGAGATTGGACCAAAGCTAAGATTTTTAATTGTAAATCTATACCCAAATTCGTTTGCAAGAGATTGGACGAATACGAACTATCACAACCTAGATCGTAACTCGGGTTTGCACGAGAGTGGGCTCGAGGAGCGATTGGACGATGATGTCGATCTTCATGCTAGCGGCTTAGGTTAGGGTTTGCAAGAGATTGGGCTATAATCTAGGTTGCTATAGACCGGCAATAGCGCGAGAGCGTGAGCTTGGTTCTCTATTCAGTTATGACTAGTTCACCTCAACACAAGTCTAGTAATATTGAGATTCACTATTTACGATGATGTATGACGATCCGTAGTGGGAATTCCCCATTCCCTAGACGCCTTTATTTGATTTTATATCCCCATTCTTTGCCCGACGATTGTGACAGGATCGTCGCAAGGCAAATTCCCTCTTTCATTATATTGTATTTGAATCGATATTCGAACCGATTTCTTTATCATCGACACCGACATCCACCACCATTCCCATTATATCATACCATAGCCATCTCCACCAATAAAACATTTGTAGTCAAACCAACCTAGGATAGATTGGAGCACAACACCACCTCCCTGTGTTCGATAACCCGCTCGCCACTTTGCCGTGCGCTTGCGGTAAAACTACAATCGTTCTCCGGGTGTATATCTGGGGCCGACCAAGTTTTTGGTCGTGCTCTTGGGTTGCATTTTGGAGCGATCAAGGAACAACCGCACTTTTTGATCCCTCAGGTCCCATGACAGCTCTTCTGGCCAGGATCTCTTCAGATGTATTAGACGCCATGGTTGGTTGTGATCTTGAGGACTTAGACTCTGTGGATATTCCCCTTTTTGGGAACTTGGGGCTTTCTTAGGCTGTTTTTTGTATGCCTCCCCAGCATATGTTTCTCTCTCTTTTTCTTCTTGGTATTGCCTGGTAGTCCTTGCACGAGGTGACTTGAAGTTGCAAGGGGTGGATGGAGAATCAAATATCATTGGATTCACTTGATTTTTGGTGTGTAGATCATCAAAGAGGTGTACACCACTTTTATAAAAAATAGAAAAAAATTATGGGGGAGGGGGTAAACTGTGCACATGCGCATGTAACTTTCCTGCGCTTGTGCGCAGGCACATTAAACCCTTATATTTATACACACACACATATAGACATGTACACACACATTGTTATTTATCAAAATTGATAGGATTGATATTTGGTTACCATATGATTATTTGGTTACCATATAATTAAAAGGTGGGTACCTTTTCTTGCAAGTGTAAGTTCTTATATTAGAGTCAAGTCTGGAACCGGTTAAACGCAATCCAATGATCTGTATCCTTGGTTCTTAAGCATGTGTTTTTGCTAAAGTTTACATAGTTTAAAATTTTTTACAGATGAATATATAGGCCAGCTAACCAATGAGAAAATTTCCTCTTTTGTTAGCTCACATAACCCAACATCCTTATACTTGTCGATGATCAGTTTTGTCCATTTTGGTCTTCATATTCTAAATCCACAAACCACCAATTTTCAAGTGAAACCAAAGGATTTTACTAGTTCATCAAATCGTTGTAAAAAGTTTCATTATTGCAAAACCGTTCAATTTGTGACAAGTGAATGAACAAGAGAAACCGGTTGAATTCACTTGAAAATTGGTGGTTTATGATTTTAGAATATGGATATCAAAATGAACAGATCGGAACACAGGAACAAAGTAAAATGGTGTGGTTTTGACACTAGCTTCTTCGGCCGAGGAAATTTCCTCTTCGACTAAGAGCAATCCTAAAGGAGGGCTGAACCATTCATCACCAACAGGGGCTGAATCTGTGTCACGTCAGCGTCAGCCCCTGTGCTCTCTCGATGGAGGGTTTAGTAGGGTTTGAATTGTTGCCACATCAGCCTCCAACGGTTAGACTACCAGACATCTGGTGTCACGACATCCTTCTCTTTTTATAATCCAGACGCAACTACCATATGTGGAAAATCCTTCTCTTTTTGGTAGGCGGCTTGTCTTGTGGTGGCCGTAGCCTCCCCACATGCTCTTCTATTCCACACTACATGAAAAATTCAGGATACATTGAGTTATATTAGAAATGTGTATTGTATGAGAAACATGGATTGTCTGGGAAATTTGGATTGTGTGGGAAAGGTGGATTCAGATGAATAGATGGGTTATATTCTAAATTCGTCTCAAGTGTTGAAATTTGTGGAGAATTTGGGTTGCTAGATGAATGTGAAGAATCTCACAAATGTTGGAAGTAATTGTGGTGATGTGAATCCATGGCAAATGAGTATTTAATAATAAATTAGATAACTAAAGGAAAAATTAGATTGGGAATTTGTGAAACAAATGCTTGGAGAGTATCATATATATCGAATGGAAAACGTCCAAAATACTGAACCAAAACATGCACAAAGTCCAAGAAATAAACTGAAAAATCCAAGTCTCGACGGCTCTTTAACGGCTAGTTTTTTTCCCTGAACCAAACATATAACGTTCATTAATCAGACGGCTACAAAATGAATGTCAGGCTTGGTTCATGTTCAATGAAAAAAATTATCCTCCCACGATCAGACATCTGGTGCCTAATCACCAGACGTCTGGTCTTGGCAGGTTTTAAAAAAAATAAAGACTCGCAAGTATCAGGTGTCTGGTGAGTACAACCAAACTTCTAATCCTTGCATATTTGGACAACAATAAGGCACTTGCTAAGGTAGCAGCTGAATAGAGGGCTGACCAATGGCTGTCACGCCCCGATCTCCAGAGTACTCGAAGCTTCTAAATTTTTTTTCCAAATATCTTGAAGAGTGAGGGTAATGGAAGAGGAAAGAAAGAGAAAGGAGAAACTGAACAAGCAGGCCACTGCGCACATGCTGGGATATTACAAGTGAGGCTTCACAGTAACATCAAAACAACCTCATAAATAATATAGATCAACAAGAACATATCATATATATAACAACTTCCATTAATATACATACTCTAAGTACACCACTACATATACACCATCACTCTCCACTCCTAAGACAACCATGTCATACCACAACCTACAGCTCACACCAAGTGCTACATTTGAAACCCAACTCCAAGTCACCAATAACCATGCTGCCACTGCTACCTGAAAAATAGGAAGGAGCACGTCAATGTGTGCCCCAGTAGGAACCAACTTGGATTTGAAACACCGTGTTAAGGTTATCAATACACAAGGCAAGGCAAAATACATAAGACATGTAAACTAAGTAATATGGCGTAAAGTAAATAGCCAAGGAAGAGGATCATACCTGCGGTCCAATGTCGAGCTACTGCAAGAAAAGGGTTAGCACGAATAATAAAGCAAGTGCTCATACCAACATAATTTAAAAAGGAAGGTATTAATGCCACAAGTGTAATTCAATATACGTCATCACAAGCATAGCAGATAAGGACAAAGGAAGTGCAGTAAGCAGAAGAAGTAACATGCAAGACTTTTATTTTATTATTGAATTAATTGGGACTTGGGTAAACTATGTGATACCAGGACTTGGACATCACCCCAAATTTGGGATGAATATAGCACACGGCGCAGTGGACACGTGCATTATACGACACCGGGCCTCTCAGCTCCCCCGTCCCTGGCAGGAGTGAGGCTCTCCCACAATAACACAACATCCGTATGTCCCCTCCACTCCCGGTAAAGGCGAGTGGGTATAAATTTCACATATCACATAATCATTTCCCCCCAACTTCTCAATCCAGGCCTCATATCCACAATTTACTCAAATCCCACCTAAAACCCGGGTTTTGCTAACTCACCCTACTTAGAGAGGATTGAGACATTCTAAAACCTCATTTAACATTATATATATAGCAATGAAGGGGACACGTTGCATGGTTTCACATTCCACACTCATATCAACATGGGTCATGCTCCGAAGTGCCATGCCCTCCATCGTAATCAAATCATATATCAAATGGGTCATGCACCCAGGTGTCATACCCTTCAACATAGCCATTTCAATTCATCACTCATCACATATGAAACCATGCTTTACATGACCCCATCATTACCATTTCACAACATATTTCATAACACAAGTGTTTACAAGCCCATTTCTCCTATTTTTCAATTTTCATTTCATTGTGGCATTTTCACAAACACGTGGTGAACGTGACGTGTATGTCCATAAGAACATTAGAAAATCCATTGGAAAAACATATCATTAGTCTACCTTCCATGTAAAAACAGTAATCATGTATTATAGAGTGTGGATTAGCAAGAATAAACAATTTATCACACCGTTTAACCATTTCAGCTTCAGAAAATGTACATGCAGTCCTAGAAGATGGATGATATCACCCAATTATAGTCCGTATTTAATAATACTTCCCAAATGAAAGTTGTAGGTATGGTAGTTTTGGATTTACATATAAACTTTCAGGCAAAAATATTAAGTAGGTGATTTATAGTGAATTATTTGGTGAAGTGTGTCAAATCTGTTTTTCAGACAGCTTTCAGGGTCTGTATTGAAAGCCAATTTTGGGCATGTTGCAGCCAGAAATTCAAAATATAAGCACTGTGATGAAATTTTAGAAAAACTTTTTAACTTTCCAACGAGACCAAGAACATCAAATTCCATGGAGCTTGCAGGTAATAAGCTTCATTTTTCTAAGCTGTGTCAACACTGAAAATCATACAGACATGTTACAAAGATGTAATTTTTGCTCCTAATATCTAAGTTGAAGATATATCAAAATTTATATGAGTTTGGGGTAGAACTTCGATATCTACAATGACCTATTTTTTTTGAATCCTAATTCAAGCCACATAGATCAGAATCTAAGTAGAAACACACACCAGAATTTCAGGATTTCAAAGGGGTTGTTTTTACTAAATATTTCAAGGAATAACTTGTGAAATTGAAACATGGCTCATGAATTTTTCACCATCCCTAATACATATTAAGTAAAACATGCTATAAAAACATAATAGCAAGAATTAATTTAATGGAATTCCAAATCCAAGAGGATTCCTACCTCAAATCTTGATTTTCTTCCTCTCTTCATCCTCCTTTCTTCTCCATCTTCTTCTCTCTTGCAACCTACTTGAGATACTTAATTTTTGGACGAAATAATTATGGTTTTGAGTTGCAGAGGATGGAGGAAATGGGAGAGGGGTGGCCGGCCATGTAGGTGGGAGAGAAAGAAAAGAAAATGAAAAGGAAAAATAAAAGAAAGCTAAAGAAAAAAGAAGAATTTTCCTTCAAAATATCTCCACCTAGAACCCTCTTAGGATAAGCATGAGACATGTTAAATGACCAAAATACCCTCCCAAAAATTCCCCTCAACCTTTAGGTATTTACACGTTTGCCATTACTTTATGCACACATAACTTTAGTATGTACGCACAGCAGCTTTAGTCCAAATGACCGTTTTGCCCCTCGCCTTTTTAAAATTTTACTGGAGTTACCATTGACTCCTAACCCCTTTCACACTTGCATGGCTTCCCTACACACACTCATGCATGCCTACACATGCATACAAGCACCACACACACGCGTCCAACACATTCCTGTTGTTTTGCACCAACGACGTCTTTCACACTTCTCCCGCACTCAATCTCGCTTTCTCTTCTCTTAGCCACGCGTTACGGCCCAATCCCCCTTTCACTACGTTACATACATCAAAATCTATATTTATTTCATGCTTACGTATGCATCGTAGGTAGAAATACCACATGTGTTCAGTGGAATACACGTATAGTGCTAAATAGGGCATGACAGTGGCTTAAATTCTTAAGCACATGTTCAGCCCTCTCTCTCCATGTTTTTGCCAAAACCCCTTCTACCTAAGATTAGGCCCCCCATTCAGCCCCCATTCAGCCATCCACTGGGAGTGATCTAACTGAAGCCCATCTTTCTCTATATTTATAGGGAATTGATATGCGCACGACTGGTTTTGCTCAGCTGGCACAACCACTATTTACAAGTTTTCCATTCAAAATTTAAACATCTTTTACCCTCGTTGCCTCCCTGCCGCCCCATGTTGTCGTCCCTTACCGATGTGTTTCCAGGGTTTGGAATTGGCGATGGGGGCGGGGAGGTCGGAGGGGGTGGTGAGGGGCTGGGTTATCGGTGGAAGGTCGACAGAGGGGGGTGGTGGGGAGTTTGTCGGCGGGGGCGGTGGAGAGGGAGGAGGCTGGGAAGTTCGTTCGGGGGGCAAAGGAGGGGATGGGCTGGCAGAGGGTGCTAGGGAAGATGAAGAGGGGCAGCAGAGGTGGCAGAGGAGGTGGATGGGGTGGGTAGTCGGAGGAGGGGGCGTCGGAGGGGATGAAGAGGTCGGTGGATGGGTCGAATGGAGGGGGGAGGAGGGGGCAGGGAAAGATGAAGAGTGGAGGGGGTCGGCGGAGGGGACATGGCAGTGTTTAAAGGTGTGGGGGTGGAGGAGGGTTTGGGAAGGTCGGCAGGGGGCGCAGGGCTGGGGAGATCGGCGGAGGTGGGTATTTTCATCATTTTCGAACAGTTGTGCCCTGTGAGTATTTTTGGGTGGCAAACTTGTAAATATATGGTACACTGGTTGTGCGTGCGAGTAAAATGGCTGGTGCATGTAGCAATTCCCAAATTTATATAGCTAGGCAGAGCTAGGTTTGACAAATTTAAGGAAACTGTTATGAATGGGCTTTTGTAGGCCCATATAAGTCCCACGTAGGGCTAGGGTATCTACCAGATTATAACCATTCTACTATAAATACAAGGCTGCGGGTTTAGTAGCCACCATCCTTCCAACACGTTATCAGTACGCTTCGATCAACTGAGAGATTTTGTGGCGATCTTTGGCGAACGAAGAGCGATTCGTCAGATCTACCATATGCATCTCAACCGTTGTAACGACCCGCTTTCAGGGGGCCCGTTACTTATTTGATATTTGAGCAGGTCCTGCAGATTACCAGTGAAAAAAAAATAGCCACGATGCAGAGATGTACAAAAATACTCAAATAGTGTCCAATTATTACAATCCATACTGTACAAGATGTCCCAACAAATATACATGAAAGAAGAAAAGTACATAAGTAAAAATAACTTTGGAAGCTACGGTCGAATTCTGGCGCTATTAGCTCAGGAGCATCTACCTCCATATGTACGTCATCTGCGGTGCCACGGAGATGGAACCGTAGGTAAGTCACAACAATTCTAAATATAAAAAAGAAGCAGTGCACATGTATGACAAAAATAACTATGTACAAGCAGACCAGAGTGAAAAGTAAAGTACTGAGCAACAACTATACACAACTGAAAAGTAAAGGCAAACTAAACTGAAAGGAGAGAACCACTGTACTGTGGTAGTGCAAGTGTAAAACAGGCTAGGCAAGTGAAACACACTACCGCTGTAGCTAAAAGTACAACAGGTAAAGTATTGTGACTGCACAGGTGTAGTAGGTAAAGTGTATGTACTGCGTAAAGTAAAGGTGACTATAGTGCGTAAAGTAAAAGTGACTGTGTAAAAATAACTACACTACATGACTCAAGTCGGAGAGTACAATATGTGACCATCAAGTCCATCTCTTGCCCGGGCGCGACCCAGACGAATGCCGAAAACACAAGCAGCAGGACATGTATTTTGCCAAAACCCAGGCAGCAGGACGGGATGCCAAAACTCAGGCGACGGGACATGAAGATCGAACTCCAGTCACTCCCGCACTCTCTCAAACTATGAGTTACCCCAAAACCCCAGTGAAGTGTCAAGTGTTCTATGTACATGTTTTATACGGGATGTTCCACAAGATGTTCCATGAGATGTTCCACCAGATATTCCACAAGATATTCCACATGTTACTCAAGATGTTATCAATTCCTTGCTCACGATGATAGTTACCAGGACCACTGGTTTTAAAACCAGAAAGTAAATCAAAGTGGATGATAAGAAATTTGTGGATAAAGACAAGTCTAACAAACATGGGATACAAAAATTGTTGGTTTAAGGGTGGTAGTTTCGTTAGCACACAATTTACCCAAGTTGATAATTGTGTGTTACAACCACCAAAGTTGAAATTTGCAAAGCAATCTGTAGTTGATTACTTCCCTATTAGATTAGGTCTTTAGTTCGGTTCAAGTCAAGTAGCCGTTCTGAGGCTATGTTGGTGTTTTAAATACATACGGGACACTAATTTTCTAATTTTAGAATTAGTCGTGACTTACTGATTTCGAGATCGACGTAGCAAGCCGGAACTGGTTCTAGGGCTTCTACGGACGTTGGTGCACAAGAATTGGTACCTGCAAGCACAAGAACACTTGGTTAAAGAACGCGACATTTTTATTTAATAATTTGGTCGTTTTGATTTTTAAACGGATTGAAACGTTATCGAAAAATGTTCTAAATTTTTCTATAAGCTAGATATGATGAAAATAATTTTATTGTAAGAGGAAATAATTTTCTAAACATTATAGTAATTTTTATAATTTTAAAAGCTCAAAATAGATTTAAAAACTAATTTTTAATTAAGTAATGTAATTATTCAACAATTTATTTCGGATGCAATCTGCATCCGAAAGTCGCAAATAAGCTGTCAAAATGACCGTCTCGAAGAGTACTTTAACATATATTTTTCCTGCATATCGGTGTATGTGAAAATAAGAAGTTTTGAATTTTTAAATGAAAATGACTTATTTAAAATTCAGGGTTAAAAATTTATTCAGGAAAAACTAAGCGTGTGATTATAATGAAACTAGCGCCATTGGGTCCAGAATGTCATTTCTGATTTTCTGAAATTGGCCTTGTATTTTTCTCGTTCTTGTATTTTTTATTATGAATTAAAAACAATAAATCTATTTAATAATTTTTAAAATACGTATATACGCTTTTATATACGGATTCGTATACGCATTATACCTCTTCGTTTCGTTACGTTAGCAGGCTGGGGGCTTGATGGCGACGGCGACGTGGGGGATCGGTGAAGGCGGCGAGGGAAGGCGAGACGGCAATGAAGGCGAGGCGGCGGACGGCGGTACTGCGGTGGCGGAGCGGAGGGGCGACGATAGTGGCAGCAACGCTTCGAGGAGCGGGGGCGCTCGGGGCGGATGCTTACGATGGTGGCGAGGCAGAGCTCGGAGAGAGCTCGAGCAGCGACGGCGGTTTGGCGCTGCTACGAGGAGCTCTGGCGACGAGCGTCGGGGCTGTGTGCGTAGAGAGCGACGGAGGGAGGAGACGTCGGGGGAGGCGACTGCTTGGAGCGATGTTCGGGCTGCGGGCTCACCGTGGAGAGCAGTCAGAGTTCGAGGAAAGCCTCAGAGGGCGGCGTGGTCTGAGGCGGGGGCTCTGTTGCGGGCTTCATATCGAGGCTGAGAGGGCGAAGGGGCTCTCGCCGGAGGGTGGAGCAGTGGGAGAGGCGTTCGGGAGCGACGGTGCACGCTCGAAGCTCGCGGAGGGACGGCGACACGTCGAATCAGTGCGGCGGCGTCGTGGTTTGCGTTGTCGTGGCTGTCGGTTGAACAGGGCGGCTGGCAGTCGGAGCTCGGGGCTCGCCGTCGTTGATGGGTGCTGCCCTTCGTTCGGAGGTCGCCGTGGGTTGATGGTGTTTCATTGGAGAAGAATGGGAGAGGATGACGGCGAGAGGCTATAGCACCCTTCGGGGGGAGAAGGCCTGCTTCGAATGAGAAGAGGCTGTAGGTTTCGATGAAGAAATGGGTTCGGGCTTCACTTCGAAAAAGAGATGGGTTATTTTGCGTGGGTGATCCTGGGTGTGGGTGGGGGGAGAGAGGGAGAGAGAGAGAGAGGGAGAGAGAGAGAGAGAGAGAGAGAGAGAGGGCATGTGCGTACGTGTGTTGTGATCATGGGGGGATTAACGGAGGATTAAATAGTTAATGTTTACTAATAAATTATTAGGGGTATTAAATGATGGGTTTAATTAGTCAAAATTATTAATTAGGTTAGGTTTTTGCTTTTGACAAAAGGTGGAAATGTGAAGCTGTGTGTGAAACGTGGGCTGCCAATCATCGGGGTTAGGTAGGGGTAAGTTAAATTAAAATAGCTAATATGGTAAAAGTAATTAAGTAAAAAGGTTTAAACGTCATTGTAAATAATGTCAAAAATACAAAATTACGATTTTGCCCCTACTAGTAAACGTGTCCGAAAAATTACGAAAACTTACCACGGGTTCTTATCATCGCGTGGATCGCGAATACGAGATCCATTTCAGGGTTTGAGCTACGGAGATACTAGTTTTAGGCCAAAGCGTTCAGGAAGCGGGTTTGTAGGTTCTCTATCGATTTGACTTCAGAAAATTACGAAATTAATGTGGGGAGCCCTAAATGATCATAGAATGTTACCGTAGAAGTTTGAAAATGTTTTGATGATGTTTGTATAGAAAATTAATTCATTAAGCCAAAACGGTAATAACTGAAAATGAATTTTTATCAGAATATTTAGAGGTATTAGGTGAAACCCGAACTTACTAAAATACTCCATAACTAGTCTGGTACTTCAAAATATTTTTATAAGAAAATTTTGAAATCATAAAACTCCTGACAAACCATTATAAAATAGTTTTAAAAAAATTGAAAATAGGTTAAATACGTAAATAGTTGTCTTGATGAAAACATGTCGTTACATTCTACACTCCTTAAAATAATTCCGTCCTCGCAATTTAAAAGACTTTTCTAAAACGAATAATTGATGTTATGAAGAAGCTCTAGCAAGTAAATGATAGAAACAATAGTTATCTAGTAAATTAGGTTGTAAATAACATAAAATGTAATGTGATATTATAGCATCAAGAAAACAAGAGATGTTATATATGAAGACATACTATTGACACCACCATAGTTTTCGTAACTATTCCTGAGACCAGTATCATTACAATAGTTACACTGACTTCTCAAGTAGCCCAAAATTAACATGAGATAATAACATCACATGAAAATGAGGGCTATTATGATGACAACATCTGTTCGAACTTGGAACCTGAGGTGATAAGCCAGTAGCAAACTATTTAAACCACACAAAACGGAAGACCATAAAGTTTATTCGTGCTACTGGTGACTAACTGGGTCTAGCCAAAGATGTCGTTCATAATATAGCATGTAACGACTAATCCACGGGTACTCGTGCTTTCCAACCAATCACCAACAACATCAATCTCCATAATGCCCAACCACATGCTAACGTCCAAATCAATGCCTGTAACGACCGCTTTTTATGTATCTGGATTTAATATAATATAATATATGTTTTCATGGATTTTCTCCTCTTGTGTGGTTTTCGTCTCCGTAACTTTCATTTTCGATCGATTCGTCGTATTTTCTCATTTCTTCCTTAGGATCATCGATTTCGAAGTGTGTCATTCGTGACGGGCTTCATAACGGTCGTATCTTACTATTAGATCAAGCCTAGGAGTCTTAGGAATCGATCCCGGGGCCCCGCGCTCCGTATCGGAACTTTTGGTGCTCATTAGCCGGTGTAAGAAGGGGCATCGACCGACTAGATGACGATCCAGTCGGTCGGCAATCCTTCTTGGACCGACTAGTTAGCTTTCTAAATTTCTCAGGAGTTACTGTTTACTCTTAGTCGGTCTAAGAACGTTCATCGACCGACTAGATGCTAAACTAGTCGGTCAGTACTTGTTCATGGACCGACTAACTCTAGAATCCTATTTTCGTTCAGGAGTTACTGTTTGCACTTAGTCGGTCTGCGTTGGTCGACCGACCGACTAGTTGCCAAACTAGTCGGTCAGTGGTTGCTCTTGGACCGACTAACCAGTGTTAAAACCCTAATTTCTGGGCAGCCGCCAGCCCAACCTATTTATACCCAACCCAAACGACTTCTTCTTCTCCAACACGACCCAAAACCCTAAAATCTTCCCCCTTCAGCCCCCATCTTCCTCCAAGCTCCATTTCTCCATTCCAAGCCCTAGAATCATCATCCAAACCATCCAATCACTCTATCTACCTCTCATCTCCCCCAAAATCTCACCAAAACCCATCAAATCCCCAAATCCCCCAAAACCCTAGTTTCCCCAATCTTCTCCAATCTTCTCCCGATTTGATCCTAGGGTTCCCCGGAGTGTTTCTTCCGTCTCCTCTTGGTAAGAAATCGTTCTACCGTTGTTTTCTTAACCTATTTGTAATTTTATGAAAACCCTAATTAATTTCATGTGTTTGGTGTTTGTTTCCCCCATAACAGCGATTTCCCCCGTAGATAGCATCCGTGTGACGAAGTGGTCGTCATCCCCGGTGCTAGGCAAGTGAAACTTGCCACTTAGGGTTTAGGCCATGTTTAGGCCATTTTCTTGTTGTATGCGTAAAAGATACTAGGCGACGAAATGATACTCGCCTAGGCGCAAATTGGGGAATTAGCTTGACAACGAAGCTAATTCCGACATTTAGCATGTTGCACAACTATCATGTCACGTTTACTTTCCATTATCGGTACGCAAGTTAATTGTCATGTCATTGCATCCTTCATGCATTTCAGTGATTGCGTAGCTTTGCTACATTGCCTGTGTTCCTGGCTCGTGACCAGAAGCGAGCATAATGAGTTGGAAACCCCAACGCTCGATATTGAAATGTGAAATAGGAATGCGAGCTCAATGTACGGGGCAAACCTCAGGCTCACTAGCTGAGCTCAATGTGCGGGGACCCCAGGCTCCATTACGTCTGGGTATAGGGGGTGAGGGTTAAGCGACCATTCAACTGGGAGTCTGTTTGATCAACAACTACAGTTGTAAGGCGTAAACTCTTTTGGGGTGGGGTAGTGTTTGGGGCCGATCGGACTGACATGCTAGCCATTCAGCGAATGGCGCAAACATCTACAAAACAACCGTGAAATGTGATTGGTGTTTAGTGCCGATTCGGTCTGCAATGCTAGCCATTCAGCGAAGGGCGTAAACACCAACAATGTGAATTGATTGAGATTGATAGTAGCTTGGCTACTCTTGTCTTGTCCCGATGATTGTTCTCTGGTACAAATCGTCTTGCCATGTTTTAATTATGCACTCATGTTATAACTGCCATGTCATGCATACTAAACTGCTAGGTTGCTAGATGCCTCACTTTCAGTTTCCTTGCCCAAGTCTTTTTAGACTTGCTGACATGTGCCCCTTTACTCTTTTGGGTGACACATGTTAGATCCTGAGCCTGAGTACCTCGTTGAGGACGAGGTGTTTGCTGACGCCGAGCCCGAGCTTGTGTTTGACGGGGAGTACGTGGACACTGGGGATGAGTCCTAGTGTCTTCGTTGTGTTTTACTTTTGTTAAACAGTTGTTTGCTATCGGTGCGTAGCACCTATACTTTGTTATGTCGTTGTTGCTTTTGTTGGCCTTGTTCTGGGCCTTGGACTCTTTTCTTTTAGCCTGGTGGCTTTTCTGGATGTTGGACTTATTTTGTTGTTGGACAAATTATGAGATGTGAGATTTTTATTTCAGTCTCTCTGTAACGACCACTTTTCGTGGTACGTTGTTCGTGCACGTGCTTTTGTCCTTGCACGTGTTTATTTTAGACTTTATTTGATTGCGAACACTTTTGTGTGATATGCCGTTGCGAACGTCTCTGAGAGTATTAAATAGTGGCACTAAATTGGAACGACGTTTCTCGAGTCGTTTTCCCACAATTTAAACTTATTCGATGAGACGTGGCGATTTTCACTTTTGACGGGAGACGTTTCCATTTTTGGTTTCGTCGTCCGACGTCGAAATTGAGATCCGTCTTCTTAGTTAGCTCACATTCGTCGTCACGATCACCACGATATTTATTTTATAATTTTTGGAGTTTATTTGACCACTTTTATATTTTTAACAAGTTTTATATTATTTTTAATAATTAATTTATAAACTATTTTCGGCCAAATAAAATTTATTTGAGTTTTAAACGTTTTAAAGAATTTTTGAGCCAATTTCCAGCTCATTTGGACCAAGTCAAATCCTAGGGTGAGTTGGAGAAATTGAATTTCAAATTTTAAATCTTTTTAAACTTCTAATCCTATTAGAATTAGCCCTAGACCAAGTCAACCCATCTATACTATATAAGCAACCCCTAGCAAGACCTATTTTCCAAAGAAATTAGCCCTAGCCTCTTCCAAACTTGAAATTGGACGTTGCGACGAATCGTCGCAACGTTGCGACGTTCAGCTGCCGCACGACCGAGGAAAACCAAGCCGTTCCCCCGCTCCGACCGATAGCCGCCCCCGCATCCATCGCCGTCCGCACGCTGCAGCAGCCGCCCACGCCCGTCCCCCGCTCCGACCGAGAGAGGCTCTCGGTCAGACCGAGGCCCCGCTCCACACCACGCTCTGCACCGACCCCCGCCTCGTTCCCCCGCATCGCTCCGCATCTGACCGGTCGCCCCGCCCGCTGTGACCGAGCGCCCAAGCGTTGCAACGTTGCAACGCTGCCCCGCCCCGCAACCAAGCGCCTGACCGAGGCTTCCCATCGATCTGACCGAGAAGAAACCCCGCACCAAGCACTGCACCGCAGCCGCTGCAGCCCAAACGTCGCAGCCCTCGCATTTTGAGCGCACGACCGAGAAATCTCTCCGCATTGGCTGTGTACGACCGACGGCCATACGTCGCAACCCCGCATCCGTCGCACCACTTGCCTCCGTGGGCCCCCCAAGTTCTCCAGAGTTATTGTGGGTTCCCCAAAGGTCCCTAGGACTACTGTGGGCCCCACCTTGGTGCTTGCTCTTCGAGGATCCATCGCGTACGACGTCGTCGCACGTCGTAGCCCGTCGCCGCACGTATTAGCTTTGGAATCTGGAATCGTCGCCTGAGTTATTTTCTCTGAAATTTCCAGCGAGGAATCTAATTGGAATTTGGACTTGGAGCGCGATCTTTTATTTCAACCCCCGGCGTCGCTACCCGACGCCGGTGTAGCTTTCGCGTCGTGTTGAGGTAACGTTTTGCACCCCTAGGACCCCCAACCTAATTGCATGTTAACCAAGACTAAAAATCAGTATTTTAAAGTATTTTAAATGTTTTAGCCATCACTAATCAAGATTAATAAAACGGATGTAGGCCGGTGGACTTGTGCACGTAGGAATCGTGACTTTGGACTCGTTGGACGGTGTTTTCTTGACGTGATAGTTGCAGGCAAGTGAAACTTGCCAAATCTTGTTTAGGGCCATGTTTTTAGGCCACTTCCTTGCTTTTAGCGTAAAAGAGACTAGTCAGTGAAATGATAGCTGGCTAGACACCTACTTGATCTAGTTTGACAACGAAACTAGATCCGTCACCTAAATGATCTAGCTTGACAACGAAGCTAGATCTACCCCTTTAAACTTGTCATTCATGCATGCTAAACTGTCACGTTTACTTTCCTTACCTGTACGCTTTACTACCTGCCATGCCATGTCATCCATGCATTGAATGTTGCATCGTAGCACACGCTACAATACTTGTCCTCGTACTACTTGTCCGGCTAGGTGCACCCCTACGCCATACTTGTTTACACACTTCCTGGCTCATGGTCCAGAAGCGAGCATTACCGTTCGGGGGTAAGGCCCTGGCTCGATACACGTGGAGGGGTAGGGATAAACGTTCGCTTGAGCTTAGGAGTTGGCCCGCGCAGCCACTCTAGCCAAAAGACGGAATCTCTGTGCACGAGGTGCTTACTTTACATGTCTTGTACTTGTCTTGTGAATGTCATGCCATGCTCGTACTTTACTTTACTTTACTTTACTTTACTTGTTGCACTCATTACTTTAAACTGCCATGTCATTGCATCATGCTAGAACTGCTAGGTTGCTTTACTTTTACCACCTTTCAGTTTCACTTGCACAAGTCTTCCAGACTTGCTGACATGTGCCCCTTGCTCTTTTGGGTGCCACATGTTAGACCCTGAGCCAGAGACAGTTGCTGAGGACGAGGTGTTTGCTGACGCTGAGCCCGAGCCTACGTTCGTCGAGGAGTTCGAGGACACCGGAGACCAGTTTTAGAGACTGTTGGCGTTGCTTTTGCTTTAGGTTGATGTTAGATGTCGGTGCTTGCACCATTACCTTGTTGTTGTACTTTGTACTTTTGTTGGCCATGCTCGGCCTCTTTTAGACTCTTTTCTTTTAGCCTGGTGGCTTTTCTGTGATGTTGAGATTTATTGCTATGGATATTCTGAGATGTTTCTTTTGTCTCTTTCGTTAATATTATCTTTGTTTCGTTTCGCGTTGCAAGGACCTGCAGTTTTAATTTGATTGACGCTTATCGGACTTGCAGCTTTGTAGCTTCAAGTCTGAGCGGACCTTCTCACGCTTCGCCTCCACGTTCTTGGGAAGCGGGGCGTGACAGGTTTTGTTGGTGGCCCATGCAGGTCCGGTCTTGCAATTGCGAATTAACGGAACAACGATAATAACGGAATGTCCATTAAATAAATTGCAACATTCGAGTAATAAGCCCTGAGTCTAGTCGTTTTCTTACGACACTAGGTGGTAAGAAGGCTTAGTTAGACGTCTGTGCTTGCTAGTTAGAGGCCCTGATTGTAGTTAGACTCCCTTTAGAAATTGATTTAATCGTCGTAGGAGTTACTTTAGTGGTTCATGTCTACCCCTGGCCACATTAGACTTCTAGAATTTCCTTTAGTCATCGCTTGGGTTCATCGATTTCGGACCAAGCTGAACGCATTTCTTTACCGTCTAACCTTTAGAAGTCTTAGCGCTTAGTCTTTAATCTTTAGTTGGTCGACCGTAGGAGTTTCCGTAGACTTTCCTGATTCATATCCTAGGCGTATGAATGTTTTGATCATCCGACCAATTTCCTTGCCTCGATTCACGAGATCGCCTCATGACGATCGTCGTCAATTTTCAAACATCTCCATTGCAAAACCTGAACCTTCTGAAAGTACTTTTCAAACTTCCCTTCCACTAAGTTTAACCTTGTTCAAAATTTTAATATACTTATACTTCATACTCCTTCATTGATTTAAATTTTTTAAAAAAAACTTTTGTCGAAATTTTTGAACACTAGTTATAATATTTTTCCAGCATATATTTTTCGTACTTATGTAATTGCGTTGCCCTTCATATATTAATTTTATATAGAACCGTACTTTTATTTTTCCCAATAAGATTTATAATTTTCCTTCTTATACGAATGAAACGTCGCGTTTACTTTAATATACTTTCAAGACACATGGAATTTCAGCTTTCAGCAAGTTGGACTTTGCTCGTCGTTTTCGCTACTTCAGATTTTTGCAAAATTACTATTTTCATAGCCTCTTCCTGTTTTAGACCCTCCCTGATTTAATTTTAAAGACTTGCTATTCGATCTTGATAATTCTTATGCTAAGTTACTATCATTTTCTTTCCGCTCACCATACACGCTTTTAGAAAAATTTCTAAACCAAATTGAATTTTAATTATTTCTATATCCGTGCCAGACTTGTTGAGCACGTATATTAAGAACCTTGCGTAAATCAGTTTTTTTTTCATTTTTGGCAAACACTGGTTCTTTAAAAGTAGTTTCAAACCGATCATTTTAAATTTCTCCATAGCCTAAAAGTTTTGAAAGCAAGAGTTTAAATTCGTCCGTTACTTGATTTCATTCTTCGACTTTCCAAAACTTTTTGACAACATTATATTAAATTACTGACGTATAAATTTTCTAAACCACGTCCTTAATATTCGTGTAAATGATTTTACTTCCTTTTAAATTGATTTTATATAAACCAATAAAAAATTTTCTCTTATTATGAATATTCGACTCAAACTTATTTTGAACAACTCGTTTTATCGATCCCCAAATATTTCTTTTCAGACGAGGATTTTAATTTTGAAGAACAACAGTTTTCAGATTTCACGTATTTTAGCTTGTGCTACTTACCACATTTTCTTTTCCCTCTCATATATAAGCATCACTACATCTCCCTTTCCCTCAACCTAAACATCACCATTGGGTCAATGTTTCGCCTAACCAAGCTGTCTTCTTGTATTCGTCCTATCTGAACTCGTGCTTATCGATCCTTCCCTCGTCACGCTCTCGACCTCTCTTTATTGCTTAGGCCTTAGGGTCCTTCAATGTCTGTGTCAACCCTTAATTGTTAGTAGGCCCTTGGACCTTGTGAGGAAGTCGTAGTGCACGTACCTAAGCTGTGTACGTGGGCTTGAATGAGTGTACCCCCATAGTATATTGATGCTTGCCTATTGTGTGGTATATATATATACACGGAGTTATTCGTGATATTATGAAGTTGTTGGTATGTTAGTGTTTATAGATTTGTGTGTGGCTAGCTATACCATACTAAGGATGCCTGTATAAGAATTAGTGTGTGAATACCTAATAGGGTGTATGTAATTAGGAGATACTTATAATGGTTGAAGCAATATGCTGGTGAAACTATATGTATGCTAGGTGTGATAATAATAATAGGTGTTGGTACACCAATTATAGGTAGTAGGCTATGGTGTGAATATATATGTTGCATGTGAGTGATTATACGATGAATATGTGTGCATGCATTAGGGAGAGTATTATAATTATGCGTGTGCTGATGTCTGTATTATTACTATTATGGTATATAGAGTGATTGAACTATGTATGTATTACCTGACTAGATATTAAGTGTGACTGACTTATGGAATGCATATGATTGTATTGGTAGATATGTATATATAAATAATGGAGTGATATTGGTATATGTATGAATGCCGTGTTACGTATATAGAATATTCTGATATGTGTTTTGAGTCTCACTCAAGCTTGAGTGGGTATACTCTAAGTAGATTGAATGTATGTTTGTAGTTTGAATATAGCAATGTTTGATGTATGTATAGTGACAGAAGTGTTTGTGCCTGGCTGTGTTACACACATGATTGTGGGTCGCTACACCAGTTTATAGTTATAGGTGTTGGTCTTGTGGTATAGTTAACTACTATGGACTTGCTCGTGTGAACGTATGTGTACTAGCTAAAACTAAGTGTGTAAGTGTGCTAGTAATATAATAGTATGATTGGTGTATGTAAATGAAATGTTAGCGTGTATGGGTGTGCACCATGCACGGGTAAGTACGTGCTTAGTTATAGGTATTGATGACTATGGTATGTGTGGCGTGTCGTAAATATAGTTATAGGACGAATGTGATGTGAATATACGGTAAAATTATTGCATGCATTTGTATGACTATATAATGAGTGAAATATGGTAGTAGTGAATATATATTAGATATAGTAAATTTGACTTTAATAATGGTATGGTGTGACTATATGTGTTGAGATGTTTGGTATTGGATGAATATTAGAGGGTAGTATACTCTTGATGTTTGTGCATAGATAGCTATCTATACGTAGGGCAATGGTTGTATTTGCTAAGTGTGAGACTATCCTTATATGAGTATCTGAAATATTGTTTCGTGGTTGGGTAAGTAGTAGATATATAAAGGGATGTATGCCTATATATATGATTGAAATTCATGTATGAAATTGACTAACTATAATAAGTATAAGTGTATAACGTACGCGAATGTATATATATATACGTGCTAATAGTGTTAATGTTTGACTACATAGTGCATATATAAGCACATGTAATGACTATACTTGGTTTGAATTATAATGTGACTTGATTGGGGTAGTTACTAGAGCGACTAGCTATATTAGAAAGTCCGAGGACGGACTTTATTCTAAGGTGGGGAGGATGTAACGACCACTTTTCGTGGTACGTTGTTCGTGCACGTGCTTTTGTCCGTGCACGTGTTTATTTTAGACTTTATTTGATTGCGAACACTTTTGTGTGATATGCCGTTGCGAACGTCTCTGAGAGTATTAAATAGTGGCACTAAATTGGAACGACGTTTCTCGAGTCGTTTTCCCACAATTTAAACTTATTCGATGAGACGTGGCGATTTTCACTTTTGACGGGAGACGTTTCCATTTTTGGTTTCGTCGTCCGACGTCGAAATTGAGATCCGTCTTCTTAGTTAGCTCACATTCGTCGTCACGATCACCACGATATTTATTTTATAATTTTTGGAGTTTATTTGACCACTTTTATATTTTTAACAAGTTTTATATTATTTTTAATAATTAATTTATAAACTATTTTCGGCCAAATAAAATTTATTTGAGTTTTAAACGTTTTAAAGAATTTTTGAGCCAATTTCCAGCTCATTTGGACCAAGTCAAATCCTAGGGTGAGTTGGAGAAATTGAATTTCAAATTTTAAATCTTTTTAAACTTCTAATCCTATTAGAATTAGCCCTAGACCAAGTCAACCCATCTATACTATATAAGCAACCCCTAGCAAGACCTATTTTCCAAAGAAATTAGCCCTAGCCTCTTCCAAACTTGAAATTGGACGTTGCGACGAATCGTCGCAACGTTGCGACGTTCAGCTGCCGCACGACCGAGGAAAACCAAGCCGTTCCCCCGCTCCGACCGATAGCCGCCCCCGCATCCATCGCCGTCCGCACGCTGCAGCAGCCGCCCACGCCCGTCCCCCGCTCCGACCGAGAGAGGCTCTCGGTCAGACCGAGGCCCCGCTCCGCACCACGCTCCGCACCGACCCCCGCCTCGTTCCCCCGCATCGCTCCGCATCTGACCGGTCGCCCCGCCCGCTGTGACCGAGTGCCTAAGCGCTGCAACGTTGCAACGCTGCCCCGCCCCGCAACCAAGCGCCTGACCGAGGCTTCCCATCGATCTGACCGAGAAGAAACCCCGCACCAAGCACTGCACCGCAGCCGCTGCAGCCCAAACGTCGCAGCCCCCGCATTTTGAGCGCACGACCGAGAAATCTCTCCGCATTGGCTGTGTACGACCGACGGCCATACGTCGCAACCCCGCATCCGTCGCACCACTTGCCTCCGTGGGCCCCCCAAGTTCTCCAGAGTTATTGTGGGTTCCCCAAAGGTCCCTAGGACTACTGTGGGCCCCACCTTGGTGCTTGCTCTTCGAGGATCCATCGCGTACGACGTCGTCGCACGTCGTAGCCCGTCGCCGCACGTATTAGCTTTGGAATCTGGAATCGTCGCCCGAGTTATTTGCTCTGAAATTTCCAGCGAGGAATCTAATTGGAATTTGGACTTGGAGCGCGATCTTTTATTCCAACCCCCGGCGTCGCTACCCGACGCCGGTGTAGCTTTCGCGTCGTGTTGAGGTAACGTTTTGCACCCCTAGGACCCCCAACCCAATTGCATGTTAACCAAGACTAAAAATCAGTATTTTAAAGTATTTTAAATGTTTTAGCCATCACTAATCAAGAGTAATAAAACGGATGTAGGCCGGTGGACTTGTGCACGTAGGAATCGTGACTTTGGACTCGTTGGACGGTGTTTTCTTGACGTGATAGTTGCAGGCAAGTGAAACTTGCCAAATCTTGTTTAGGGCCATGTTTTTAGGCCACTTCCTTGCTTTTAGCGTAAAAGAGACTAGTCAGTGAAATGATAGCTGGCTAGACGCCTACTTGATCTAGTTTGACAACGAAACTAGATCCGTCACCTAAATGATCTAGCTTGACAACGAAGCTAGATCTACCCCTTTAAACTTGTCATTCATGCATGCTAAACTGTCACGTTTACTTTCCTTACCTGTACGCTTTACTACCTGCCATGCCATGTCATCCATGCATTGAATGTTGCATCGTAGCACACGCTACAATACTTGTCCTCGTACTACTTGTCCGGCTAGGTGCACCCCTACGCCATACTTGTTTACACACTTCCTGGCTCGTGGTCCAGAAGCGAGCATTACCGTTCGGGGGTAAGGCCCTGGCTCGATACACGTGGAGGGGTAGGGATAAACGTTCGCTTGAGCTTAGGAGTTGGCCCGCGCAGCCACTCTAGCCAAAAGACGGAATCTATGTGCACGAGGTGCTTACTTTACATGTCTTGTACTTGTCTTGTGAATGTCATGCCATGCTCGTACTTTACTTTACTTTACTTTACTTTACTTGTTGCACTCATTACTTTAAACTGCCATGTCATTGCATCATGCTAGAACTGCTAGGTTGCTTTACTTTTACCACCTTTCAGTTTCACTTGCACAAGTCTTCCAGACTTGCTGACATGTGCCCCTTGCTCTTTTGGGTGCCACATGTTAGACCCTGAGCTAGAGACAGTTGCTGAGGACGAGGTGTTTGCTGACGCTGAGCCCGAGCCTACGTTCGTCGAGGAGTTCGAGGACACCGGAGACCAGTTTTAGAGACTGTTGGCGTTGATTTTGCTTTAGGTTACTGTTAGATGTCGGTGCTTGCACCATTACCTTGTTGTTGTACTTTGTACTTTTGTTGGCCATGCTCGGCCTCTTTTAGACTCTTTTCTTTTAGCCTGGTGGCTTTTCTGTGATGTTGAGATTTATTGCTATGGATATTCTGAGATGTTTCTTTTGTCTCTTTCGTTAATATTATCTTTGTTTCGTTTCGCGTTGCAAGGACCTGCAATTTTAATTTGATTGACGCTTATCGGACTTGCAGCTTTGTAGCTTCAAGTCTGAGCGGACCTTCTCACGCTTCGCCTCCACGTTCTTGGGAAGCGGGGCGTGACACTCTCCTTGTGATATTATTGTTATTCCGTTGTGGTTACATGGACCTGTTTATGTATCGTGGACGCTTATCGGGTTTGGGGCTTCACAGCTCCACTCTCGTGCGGACCTTTTCACGTCTCGCCTCCCTTTTAGGGAAGCGGGTCGTGACAGGTTTTAGTGGTGGCCCATGCAGGTCCTTCTGTAACTGCAATTTTGGGAATAGCGATAATAATATTAGAATGTCCAATAAACTAAGTTCGACATCCGAGTCATTAAGCTCTGAGTCTAATTTTGGCCCGTTTCTCTGGCGCTAGATGGCTAGAAGATGTCAGACCCGCGCTGGTGGTGGATCTGCTCTGAAGGCTTGCTACTTCTGCGGCAAGATCGGGCACCTCAAGGGGTCGTGCAGAAGCTTTCTAGGTCAGTGTTTGGTTTGTGGTGGTGCTACTCATTCGGCGAAAGATTGTCGGCATGCAAATCGGCTGCGGAAGGCGTCGGATGGAGTTCCGCAGCAGCAAGCACCGGAAGCTGGGCCGAGTCGGAAGATGTGCCATCGCTGTGGCAAGATTGGTCATAAGAAGGAACAGTGTAGGAAGTTCTTGGGGCAATGTTTTGCCTGTGGAGATCCCGCCCATGTTCTCAGAGAGTGCCCGAGGTTGAAGCAGCCTTGGAAGGCACCTACTGCTGCCTCGCCGTTGCAGCAGAGAGCCCCGGGGCCCGCTGGTCGTAGGGTACCCCTTGTCCCACAGAGGTAGGCTTTTCGGCAGGCTTTTCCGCTGAGGAGGCAGGCTTCCCCGATGGCCGTAGTTGAGGCTGAGGCTGTGGATGGGGTTATTGCAGGTAACCCTCAGTCTAGTTACCTTCTTCCTTTTGACAGTCTTGTTTGTTTCAACATGTTTGGTTGCTTGAATATGTTATGCTGCTAGGATGGAATTTGATTGCTGGGTTGGTTGTTGAGTGTGATCTGGGTTGCACGTTTCTGGCACGAGTCCTCTTGACTCTGGTGCATCAATGTGCATTGCATCCTGGTGCTTCGTATAGGAGCAATTCTTGATGGCCCCTTTTTCCTTAAATATTTAATTCCTTCCTATTCGATCGAGTTAAAATCCCTTCGTAGATTTTGAAGTCTATTGGTTGAAATTTTTAATCTCGTATCTTTTGCTAACCGATATTTCTCGTATTTTGGTTTTAAGAGCTTTACTACTAATTTGATTACTTTAGAATATCTTCCAAGATAAGTAGGATTTCAATTATTTTCATATATCAGTTCTAGGTTCTTTGAACTCGTACTTTGAGGTCTTGTATAAATCAGTTATTTGGCAAATCCGGATCCTTCTAAAAAGTTTTTTTTAGATATTTATTTGGAATTTCTCTTCAGTTTTTTTTAAAACTTGTAGGCATTTAGCATGGGCCTAAATTTTCACACTATAGTTGATCGGATTTCATTCTTCGAATTTCAAAATTTCACCGAAGTAATATATTAAGCTACTGCCGTAAAATATTTTCGGACCTCTTCGTTGCAAATCTTGACCTCTCTGAGGGTATCCCGTCGACTTCCTTTTTCCTAAGTTTAAATTCGTTCGGGATTTTAATATTTATATATTTATACTTCATGCTCCTTCGTTGACTTAAGGATCTCTAAAATTTTTGTCGAAAATTTGGAATACTAACCCATTGTATTTTGCCAGTCTATACCTTCCGTACCCATGAAAATACATTGTCCCCTCTTATATAAATTTTATTCCGAACTGTATCTTTATTTTTGCCCAATTCGATTTATAAAATTTCCTTATCTTACTTATGCCATACAATTGACTCCTCGCGTTTCCTTTAATATACTTTTCAAGTTACACATGATTTCAGCTTTCAACCAACCAAGGATATGTTCAACATTTTCTCTATTACCATTTTTGGAAAATTACGTTTTCATAACTTTCTCACGATCTAACCTTGCATAATGTGGTTTAAAGGCTTATTACAATTTTGGCAATCCTACTACTAAGTTTTCCGTTCACCATACCTGCTTTCGGAATAAGTTCTAAACTAAATCGAATTTTGAATGTTTACATGTATCCGTGTTAGGCTCATTAGCCCGTATGTTAATAGCTTTGTGTAAGACGATTTCTATTGGCGAATCCTGGATACACTAAAAGATGGGTCAATGTTAATTAACTATTTGAGCTTTTCCTGGCTTAAAGACTTTGTAAGTATTTGGCATGGGTTTAAAATTCTTTTGTTAATTTAATTTCGTTTCAAAATTTTGCCAACATTGTTAAATCGCTGCCGCATGATATTTTCTAAAACTACGTCCTTAATGTGCGTATGAACGCCCTACTTCCCTTCATAATGATTTCCGTTAAACCAATAAACCAATTCCCCTTAATATGTGCATTCAACGCAAACTTATTTCTAACGACTGATTTTATCGATCTTCAAATATCGTTTTTTTTCGGAAGGGAATTCCGACTTTTCAAAATATGACCGTTTTATACTTCTAGTGTTTTTGGTGATGTTGTCTATTGTGTGATATATACATACTCAGAGTTATTCGTGATATTATGAATTGTAAGTGTGTTAATATTTATGGATATGTGCGAGGATAGCTATGCCCCTCTAAGGGGCGTCTATGTATATAAGATTCTGTATTGGAATGTCTGAATAGGGTGTACATAGTTGGAGATACTTATGATGGTTGAAATAATATGATTGGTGAAACTGTTTGTATAATGGGTGTGCGTATAGTTAAGGTGGGTAGGCCTATTATGTGACCTATGTGCTGTACGTGTGAATGTGTGCTCGTACGTAGTTACATATTGTGCGTAGGCGTGAGTAGTTATGAAATTGCTGTGTGAGTATATATGTGATATATATATATATATATATATATATATATATATATATATGGTAGTAGAAATATAATTTTGATTGGTATTGCTTGCTTTTTGGATGTCGTATGCGTGTATACCATGAGGTATACACGGCTATTGCACATCTTGACTAATGGATGAAGTAAGTGTATTGGTGTGCCAATTATAAGTGGATGGATATGGTATGAATATATATCTGATGCTGGGGTGTGACTATAGGTAAATACTTTTATTAGGGAGAGTATTGTAAATATAGGTGTGCTGATGTTTGTAATAATATCATGGTATATGAAGTGATTGGAATGTGTGATATTACCTGGTTAGATATTAAGGGTGTTTGACATTTAGATATGTATGTGGTTATGTTGGTAGACGTGTATGCATTAGCTAGTGTTGGCATATGTATGGATTCTATGTTACGTATATGGAATTATTCCGCTATGATTTTGAGTCTCACTCAAGCTTAAGTGGGTACACTCTATGTACATTGGTGTATATATGAATAAAATAATAGCGTGTGTGGGTGTGCACCATGCACGGGTAAGTATGTGATAGTTATAGGAATTGGTGACTGTGGTATGTGTGGTGTGTCGTGATTATAGCTATAGGACTATATATGGAGTGATAATATGATGAAATGTGTGCATGCATTTGAATGACTAAAAAAAATTGTGAAATTATAATGATTGTGGATGTATATTAGGTCTAGTGAGCTTGTTTTAACAATCGCATGGTGTGATTTCGCATGTTGGTTGTTTGGCGCATACTAGGAGATATAGGGACTAGTGTACTATTATTGTCTTGTCCATAGGTAGTTAACTATACGTGTAGATTCCGTTGGTATTTCCTAGTGTGAAATTATTTTCATATAAGTAAAAGAGACTTGGTTATTTCATATAGTGTGTAATAAGTGCTTTATAGTTATATGGAATATACTTGCCTATATGAATGATTTGAATACGTGAATGGAGTTGTATGATTATGATCAAGTGTAAGTGTACTATGTGCGTGTATATATATATATACTTCCGTGGTATTAATGATTGACCACCTAGAGTATATATATATATATATACGCACTTGAAATGAATGTACTTGGTTGAAATGTTGATGCGGTATTGATTCAGGGTAGTTACTAGGGCGACTAGATATAGCTATAGTTAGAAAGTCCGAGGACGGACTTTATTCTAAGGTAGGTAGGATGTAACGACCGCTTTTTATGTATTTGGATTTAATATAATATAATATATGTTTTCATGGATTTTCTCCTCTTGTGTGGTTTTCGTCTCCGTAACTTTCATTTTCGATCGATTCGTCGTATTTTCTCATTTCTTCCTTAGGATCATCGATTTCGAAGTGTGTCATTCGTGACGGGCTTCATAACGGTCGTATCTTACTATTAGATCAAGCCTAGGAGTCTTAGGAATCGATCCCGGGGCCCCGCGCTCCGTATCGGAACTTTTGGTGCTCATTAGCCGGTGTAAGAAGGGGCATCGACCGACTAGATGACGATCCAGTCGGTCGGCAATCCTTCTTGGACCGACTAGTTAGCTTTCTAAATTTCTCAGGAGTTACGGTTTACTCTTAGTCGGTCTAAGAACGTTCATCGACCGACTAGATGCTAAACTAGTCGGTCAGTACTTGTTCATGGACCGACTAACTCTAGCATCCTATTTTCGTTCAGGAGTTACTGTTTGCACTTAGTCGGTCTGCGTTGGTCGACCGACCGACTAGTTGCCAAACTAGTCGGTCAGTGGTTGCTCTTGGACCGACTAACCAGTGTTAAAACCCTAATTTCTGGGCAGCCGCCAGCCCAACCTATTTATACCCAACCCAAACGACTTCTTCTTCTCCAACACGACCCAAAACCCTAAAATCTTCCCCCTTCAGCCCCCATCTTCCTCCAAGCTCCATTTCTCCATTCCAAGCCCTAGAATCATCATCCAAACCATCCAATCACTCTATCTACCTCTCATCTTCCCCAAAATCTCACCAAAACCCATCAAATCCCCAAATCCCCCAAAACCCTAGTTTCCCCAATCTTCTCCAATCTTCTCCCGATTTGATCCTAGGGTTCCCCGGAGTGTTTCTTCCGTCTCCTCTTGGTAAGAAATCGTTCTACCGTTGTTTTCTTAACCTATTTGTAATTTTATGAAAACCCTAATTAATTTCATGTGTTTGGTGTTTGTTTCCCCTATAACAGCGATTTCCCCCGTAGATAGCATCCGTGTGACGAAGTGGTCGTCATCCCCGGTGCTAGGCAAGTGAAACTTGCCACTTAGGGTTTAGGCCATGTTTAGGCCATTTTCTTGTTGTATGCGTAAAAGAGACTAGGCGACGAAATGATACTCGCCTAGGCGCAAATTGGGGAATTAGCTTGACAACGAAGCTAATTCCGACATTTAGCATGTTGCACAACTATCATGTCACGTTTACTTTCCATTATCGGTACGCAAGTTAATTGTCATGTCATTGCATCCTTCATGCATTTCAGTGATTGCGTAGCTTTGCTACATTGCCTGTGTTCCTGGCTCGTGACCAGAAGCGAGCATAATGAGTTGGAAACCCCAACGCTCGATATTGAAATGTGAAATAGGAATGCGAGCTCAATGTACGGGGCAAACCTCAGGCTCACTAGCTGAGATCAATGTGCGGGGACCCCAGGCTCCATTACGTCTGGGTATAGGGGGTGAGGGTTAAGCGGCCATTCAACTGGGAGTCTGTTTGATCAACAACTGCAGTTGTAAGGCGTAAACTCTTTTGGGGTGGGGTAGTGTTTGGGGCCGATCGGACTGACATGCTAGCCATTCAGCGAATGGCGCAAACATCTACAAAACAACCGTGAAATGTGATTGGTGTTTAGTGCCGATTCGGTCTGCAATGCTAGCCATTCAGCGAAGGGCGTAAACACCAACAATGTGAATTGATTGAGATTGATAGTAGCTTGGCTACTCTTGTCTTGTCCCGATGATTGTTCTCTGGTACAAATCGTCTTGCCATGTTTTAATTATGCACTCATGTTATAACTGCCATGTCATGCATACTAAACTGCTAGGTTGCTAGATGCCTCACTTTCAGTTTCCTTGCCCAAGTCTTTTTAGACTTGCTGACATGTGCCCCTTTACTCTTTTGGGTGACACATGTTAGATCCTGAGCCTGAGTACCTCGTTGAGGACGAGGTGTTTTGCTGACGCCGAGCCCGAGCTTGTGTTTGACGGGGAGTACGTGGACACTGGGGACCAGTCCTAGTGTCTTCGTTGTGTTTTACTTTTGTTAAACAGTTGTTTGCTATCAGTGCGTAGCACCTATACTTTGTTATGTCGTTGTTGCTTTTGTTGGCCTTGTTCTGGGCCTTGGACTCTTTTCTTTTAACCTGGTGGCTTTTCTGGATGTTGGACTTATTTTGTTGTTGGACAAATTATGAGATGTGAGATTTTTATTTCAGTCTCTCCTTGTGATATTATTGTTATTCCGTTGTGGTTACAGGGACCTGTTTATGTATCGTGGACGCTTATCGGGTTTGGGGCTTCACAGCTCCACTCTCGTGCGGACCTTTTCACGTCTCGCCTCCATTTTAGGGAAGCGGGTCGTGACAATGCCCAAAGGTAAGTACAAGGCCAATACCCAAAGTCGGTACTCACTGTCAGTATTCCTTTCATCAATCTCCATAATATCCTACAATAAGGCAAGATCCTAGCTCTCATCCAGAGCCAAGCACAAGGCCTACATCAAACTTCAACACCCAAGGCCAATATCATGCCAATAATCATCGCCAGCACTCCTTCCGTAGACCAATACTTGACATTCGCAACACCCAATATCACCCAACAAGTAGACAACCAAAAACACACTTTCCCGCAAACCAAAAGGAGTAGACGCAAGAGGAAGCCTAAACGGGATCTCAATATGGATGAGACACATGGCAGAGAGCTCAAGAGAAGCCCAAGGATTACGGCTTCCCAAGATCTCAACCATACGGCAACAGCGAGGGTGGCGGCGAGGGCTGTCGATAAGGCCAAAAATCCTAAAGCAGAACGTCGGAGGGCCATCGGTGGTTGTCGATCTACGGCGGCGAGGGCTGCGACGGCTCGACATGGCAGGGGCCACCGGGATGGGTGGGTTGGTGGAGCTTCGGTTGAGGTCGGAGGAGCTTGAGGCGGGATGGGTCGAGTTCGCTTGGGGAAGAGGCCGGGAGGAGGAGTGGGTGTCGATACGGCTTAGGGGAAGCCACGGGATGGCTTGGTGAGGAAGAGGGGGGTTAAAAAGGGGGGGCACTGAAAGTCGTCGGTAGGATAGACTAGGTTAGGCAGGACAAGGGCTCGAGGTGAAGATGAGGACAAAAGGCAATAATGAGGGGGTAGGTGGTTGGTGGGAAAGGAATTCAAATTTATGGAAAATCTGGTACAAGATGAAAGTAGGGGCTAGAAGAGAAACACGAGCTCAAGAAGGATGAAAAGACGCAAACAGCCTACACTTGCATGTCAGGTTTGGCTCGTCTCAAAATATCTAGTACATCCTCCAATACTTCTGAGCATCCTTCGATTCGCTTCAGTTGTCGAACTCGAACTTCTGGTGATCGAAAATTCGAACGCTACCCTCCTTAAAGTAGACGTAGCTAGAGTTCAGGCGAACTAAACGCGATTAGGAAGAATTAGTAGAATGATCAAAAGGCCATCATTAGCAAAATAAAGGGTGATAGGAATGAAGATCGATGGCGTTACATAATCATGATTCACGTCCTTGCGGTCCAGCGGAACACGGCCAGGGAAGTGACTAAGCCAGGATCACTTACCCCAAGTCTAGCAAGGGTGATCCAACAAACTTAGCCAAGCACATTGACCGGATCATGGTCCATTGAAGGAAGCTTATCATTAATATGCGTGCCATCATCAACTGAAGGAAAGGTGATGATGTAGGTAGATATTTCAACATATGAAAAATCACTATAACTGCTAGCAAAAGAGGTTATTAGGGAGGGTATAACCAAGATGGAACACGAGTTCTTAAGCAAGGGGTTAAGAGTTTAAAGGAAGAGATGAGAATCAAGGAAGACCTAATGAAGATGATAATAAGGACACTTCACCCATATATCCAATACAGGTGAACACTCGAGACATCCCGTACTCGATAGTTCAATTTGAGTATTTTATACTGTACACCCTGATCTTGCTATATTATTCACGAGGTAGTTAGTGCGGACCTGCGTGGGCCACCAAACCCCGCTTTCAAGGGGCCCGTTACTTATTTGATATTTACGCAGGTCCTGCAGGTTACTAGTGAAAACAAAATAGCCACGATGCAGAGATGTACAAAAATACTCAAATAGTGTCCAATTATTACAATCCATACTGTATACGATGTCCCAACAAATATACATGAAAGAAGAAAAGTACATAAGTGAAAATAACTCTGGAAGCTGCGGTCAAATTCTGGCGCTATTAGCTCAGGAGCATCTACCTCCATATGTACGTCGTCTGCAGTGCCACGGAGATGGAACCATAGGTAAGTCACAACAATTCTAAATATAGAAAAGAAGCAGTGCACAGGTATGACAAAAATAACTATGTACTAGCAGACCAGAGTGAAAAGTAAAGTACTGAGCAACAACTATACACAACTGAAAAGTAAAGGCAAACTAAACTGAAAGGAAAGAACCACTGTACTGTGGTAGTGCAAGTGTAAAACAGGCTAGGCAAGTGAAACACACTACCGCTATAGCTAAAAGTACAACAGGTAAAGTATTGTGACTGCACAGGTGTAGTAGGTAAAGTGTATGTACTGCGTAAAGTAAAGGTGACTATAATGCGTAAAGTAAAAGTGACTGTGCAAAAATAACTACACTACATGACTCAAGTCGGAGAGTACAATATGTGACCATCAAGTCCATCTTTTGCCTGGGCACGGCCCAGATGAATGCCGAAAACACAGGCAGCATGACATGTATTTTGCCAAAACCCAGGCAGCAGGACGGTATGCCAAAACTCAGGCGACGGGACGGGAAGATCGAACTCTAGTCACTCCCGCACTCTCTCAAACTATGAGTTACCCCAAAACCCCAGTGAAGTGTCAAGTGTTCTATGTACATGTTTTATACGGGATGTTCCACAAGATGTTTCATGAGATGTTTCACCAGATATTCCACAAGATATTCCACATGTTACTCAAGATGTTATCAATTCCTTGTTTACGATAATAGTTACCAGGACCATTGGTTTTAAAACCAGAAAGTAAAGCAAAGTGGATGCTAAGAAATTTGAGGATAAAGAAAAGTCCAATAAACATGGGATACAAAAATTGTTGGTTTAAGGGTGGTAGTTTCGTTAGCACACAATTTACCCAAGTTGATAATTGTGTATTACAACCACCAAAGTTGAAATTTGCAAAGCAATCTGTAGTTGATTACTTCCCTATTAGATTAGGTCTCTAGTTCGGTTCAAGTCAAGTAGCCGTTCTGAGGCTATGGTGGTGTTTTAAGTACATACGAGGACACTAACTAATTTTCTAATTTAGAATTAGTCGTGACTTACTGATTTCGAGATCGACGTAGCAAGCCGAAACTGGTTCTAGGGCTTCTACGGACGTTGGTGCACAAGAATTGGTACCTGCAAGCACAAGAACACTTGGTTAAAGAACGCGGCATTTTTATTTAATAATTTGGTCGTTTTGATTTTTAAACGGATTGAAACGTTGTCGAAAAATGTTCTAAATTTTTCTATAAGCTAGATATGATGAAAATAATTTTATCGTAAGAGGAAATAATTTTCTAAAGCTTATAGTAATTTTTATAATTTTAAAAGCTCAAAATAGATTTAAAAACTAATTTTTAATTAATTAATGCAATTATTCAATAATTTATTCCGGATGCAATCTGCATCGGAAAGTCGCAAATAAGCTGTCAAAATGACCGTCTCGAAGAGTAATTTAACATATATTTTTCTCGCATATCGGTGTATGTGAAAATAAGAAGTTTTGAATTTTTAAATGAAAATGACGTATTTAAAATTTAGGGTTAAAAATTTATTCAGAAAAAAACTAAGCGTCTGATTATAATGAAACTAGCGCCATTGGGTCCAGAATGTCATTTCTGATTTTCTGAAGTTGGCCTTGTATTTTCTCCTTCTTGTATTTTTTATTATGAATTAAAAACAATAAATCTATTTAATAATTTTTAAAATACGTATATACGTTTTTATATACGGATTCGTATACGCGTTATACCTCTTCGTTTCATTAAGTTAGCAGTCCGAGGGCTTGTGGCGTCGGCGACGTGGGGGATCGGTGAAGGCGGCGAGGGAAGGCCGGACGGCGCTGAAGGCGAGGCGGCGGACGGCGGTACTGCGGTGGCGGAGCAGAGGGGCGACGACAGTGGCATCGCCGCTTCGAGGAGTGGGGGCGCTCGGGGTGGATGCTTACGGTGGTGGCGAGGCAGAGCTAGGAGAGAGCTTGAGCAGCAACTGTGGTTTGGCGTTGCTACGAGGAGCTCCGGCGGCGAGCGTCGAGGCTGTGTGCGTAGCGAGCGACGGAGGGAGGAGACGTCGGGGGAGGCGACTGCTTGGAGCGATGTTCGGGCTGCAGGCTCGCCGTGGAGAGCAGTCGGAGCTCGAGGAAAGCCTCGGAGGGCGGCGTGGTCTGAGGTGGGGGCTCTGTTGCGGGCTTCGTATCGAGGCTGAGAGGGCCGAGGGGCTCTCGCCGGAGGGTGGAGCAGTGGGAGAGGCGTTCGGGAGCGACGGTGCATACTCGAAGCTCGGGGAGGGACGACGACACGTCGGAGCAGCGCGGCGACGTCGTGGCTTGCGTTGTCGTGGCTGCGGGTTGAACGGGGCGGCTGGCAGTCGGAGCTCGGGGCTTGCCGTCGTTGATGGGTGCTGCCCTTCGTTCGGAGGTCGCCGTGGGTTGATGGCATTTCGTTGAAGAAGAATGGGAGAGGATGACGGCGAGAGGCTGTAGCGGGCTTCGGGGGGAGAAGGCATGCTTCGAATGAGAAGAGGGTGTAGGGTTCGATGAAGAAATGGGTTCGGGCTTCACTTCGAAAAAGAGATGGGTTCTTTTGCGTGGGTGATCCTGGGTAGATGGGGGAAAGAGAGAGAGAGAGGGCATGTGCGTGCGTGTGTTGTGATCTGAGGGGGGATTAACGGGGGATTAAATAGTTAATGTTTATCAATAAATTATTAGGGGTATTAAATGATGGGTTTAGTTAGTCAAAATTATTAATTAGGTTATGTTTTTGCTTTTGACAAAAGGTGGAAATGTGAAGCTGTGTGTGAAACGTGGGCTGCCAATCATTGGGGTTAGGTAGGGGTAAGTTAAATTAAAATAGCTAATAAGCAAAAGTAATTAAGTAAAAAGGTTAAAGCGTCATTAGTAAATAATGTCAAAAATACAAAATTACGATTTTGTCCCTACTAGTAAACGTGTCCGAAAAATTACAAAAACGTACCCACGGGTTTGTATCGTCGCGCGGATCACGAATACGAGATCCATTTCAGGGTTTGAGCTACGGAGATACTAGTTTTAGGCCAAAACGTTCATGAAGCGGGTTTGCAGGTTCTCTATCGATTTGACTTCAGAAAATTACGAAATTAATGTGGGGAGCCCTAAATGATCATAGAATGTTACAGTAGAAGTTTGAAAATATTTTGATGATGTTTGTATAGAAAATTAATTCATTAAGCCAAAACGGTAATAACTGAAAATGAATTTTTATCAGAATATTTAGAGGTATTAGGTGAAACCCAAACATACTAAAATAATCCATAACTAGTCTGGTACTTCAAAATATTTTTATAAGAAATTTTTGAAATCGTAAAACTCCTGACAAACCATTATAAACTAGTTTTAAAAAAATTGAAAATAGGTTAAATACGTAAATAATTGTCTTGATGAAAACATGACGGTACAACCGTCGCTAGACCTGGAGGACAGATCTAGATGTAATAAATTAAAAACTTGATCTAAACTTATTTTTCTTGAAGAATTTAGATCTGCAATTTTTTGGATCGATAATCGATGTTTTTTCGATAAAAGTAAAATTTTTACGATAAAAAACATACAAAGATAAAAATCAGGGTTTTAAAATAAAAATCAGTTTGTTTTGCTAAAGGAAGAGTTTTTTGAGGGGGATCTCACACACGCATTTTTTGAGGGGGGATCTCGACCCCGACGACGGGTTACCACCCCCCATCCACCCCCAACGCCTGCAAGGGGCACCGCCGTCTCGAAGACGGCCCTCCCACCTGCGACATAACCCCCGACAGGAGGGGGCCCCGCCGCCCCGCAGGTCTTTGCCCCCGATGGGAGGGGGCTCCGCCGCCCCGAATGCGATGCCTCCTCCCCCGCATCTTTGCGCTGTTCCCAACCCACTACAGAGGCTCTGCCTCACCGAAGGAGCTGCCCCTCCTGCACCGTCACCAATGCCTGCGGGGGGATCCGCCGCCCCAAAAGCGGCATCCTCCTACACTGCTGTCGCTCCAGCGCAAATGGGGGGAGCCCGGCCCTGATGGCCGGGCCAAACAGACCGCCCATGTTTTGATATTTCCCACTCTAGCAGAAAGGGGGTAGCCTTGGCCCTAACGGTCGGGCAACCCCCCTGTGTATTTTCGATCAGTCAGAAAAGGGGGGCCCCGGCCCTGACGGCCAGGCCACCATCCTGTGCACTTTCCGATCAGTCAAAAAAGGGGGCCCCGGCCTTGACGGCTGAGCCACCCCCCGCAGCCGACGTGCCCCCGCGCCCATAACCCTAGCCGAGGATTTTTTGCGACACTGAAGGTCGTCGCCATATCCTCGCGCACCCTCTGCGGCCTTGACGGTTGCCACTGTGTTAATCACGCGAAAACTAAACCCGAATTAGGGTTTTGGGACGGCCATGAACGATGGGGGCTACTAAATTCTATATGGAAATTTTCAAGACATATAATAAATTCTTTCTTTTTCACCTTTATTTTTGATCCATTCTATGCATGTGACACATTATTAATGCATGAAGCATATTTACATGTCTGTAATGAAAATTTGATATGCCTGATGCATATTTAATAACTATGATGTATATTATTTGCTTCGTTGTGGTTTTGGATCGGCTAATTTGTCACCATTTTACTTTCCTCGCATTTTTTCTTTTTTGAGGAAAAACGTAGTGAGGATTAAATTGTAAATAACCAAGGCCGGTGGCACATCCCATGAAGACGGAGACCAACTTGCTAAGAGATGGGGCCCACAGGGTTCCCAAGTTATACTTTTCTCTTTATTCTTTTTGGGACAGTTTATGGACTTTGGACTGTACTTTTTAATGGTGAGTAGCCGATCTACGCGACAAGCTTATATGTCTGGTTTGCATAATTATTTATCACAAAAATATTTACCTCTTGCTAATTTACATGTTTAGATAAAATGGCCAAGATAGCGAGTGTTGATTTTGATGTCCTGGATGCTACTGGCAAAAACTACCTGAGTTGGCAACTGGACATAAAGTCCCACTTGCACTCACAGGGCCTAAGTCTTGCTATCAATGCTGATGATAAAGTAAGTGATATAGATAAAGTGAAAGCTATTATCTATATCAGACGCCACATAGATCGGACCCTGAAGGCCGAATACTTGACAGTGGAAGACTCATATGAGTTATGGACTGCACTCGAGGAACAATATAAACACCAAAAAGATGTTATCCTTCATCGAGCACGCTATGAATGGGAAAATCTCTGACTTCAGGACTTCAAGTCCATAGCTGAGTATAACTCGTTGGTGTTTAGTATCACCTCACACCTGAAGTTTTGTGGTGAAGAAGTCACTGAGACGTGCATGCTGGAAAAAACCTTCATATCCTTACATGAGAAGAATGTCCTCCTCATGCAACAATATCGTGAACTTAAAGTCATGAAATACTCAGAGCTCCTCTCCTGCCTTCTACTGGCATAACAGACCAAAGAACTCTTGCTGGCCACCAATAACATGCGCCCTGCTGGCACTGCTCCTACTCCAGAGGCACACACAGTTTCTTCCGAGAAGTAGAACAAGCACAAAGGTAAACCCCAGAAGGGTAAATCAATGATGAAGCATGCCAGAGGTCCCCCACTACAAAACAATAATGAGGGGAAGAAGAAATATACATGGAGAAAGAAGAATACTGAACAGACATCTGCGTCCAACAAAGACTGAGATGACAAATGCCATACATGTGGCATGACTGGACGCTGGTCTAGGATATGTCGAACTCCACGCCACCTTTAAGCTTTGTATCAAGCAAGTCTAAAGTCTACTGCTGAGACAAATCTGGTGGAGAATCAAGTCCAGTCTCCAACTCGGTTCACTAACGAGGATTGTTCGAATGACGACCTCCTAGATTGATGCTCTCTTTTATTTATTTAGCAAAATAAATGTAATAGACACAATTTCTCTTTACATTATAACTATTTGTGCTGGCAAGTATTCTTTTTAGCAATTGTCATGAATGAATAATATTATTGTGCCAGTATATATATGTTTATGCTCTTTATGCATTCATTTATACTGCAAATTTCATGCTTAATTTTTAGCTTCTGCATGAGGATGCCCAGTACTCTCTGAAAAAGAAACTTACCAAGTTTTGATGGATATTTGTCAAAACAAAATCCTTTCTAAATGACTCAAGAAATAATGGCCTGAAAATCATACTTGAGCATTCCAATAAACTTTCAAAAAGTCCTATAAAAATTTGAAACGGGAAGCAAATGGAACACCTGAAGGGTACAGAATCGTCCAAGTTTCAACTATCGTACGACATAATATGCCACCCTGGATCGGTGATGATGCAATACATCACATCCCAACCTATAACCATAATTTGCAGAACACGAAGATTCTTCTGAAGATGAGCTTTCATTGTCTCATTTAAAGAGAAAAACGATTACGAGATCATCTCCACTACATATGGACATTGACTCATAAGACTTTCTCAAATATAATTGTTTACAAAATCAATCATATAAACACCTTTAGGTCTCTTGAGAGTAGTTGAGAGATAAAAGTGGACTTATCCACTCCCCACAAAGGGCCGATGAAGTACTTTATAGTACTCATCCATATATCCTCTAAAAATGGTTATACGCAATCCTATTATCTAACCGATGTCCATCCTTTTTAAAGAAAAGAGGACACACTACTAAATGGCGGGTAAATTGGATAACACTGGGAAATCAACAATAATTTGCAAACTGGAATAAAGATGAACATCCTATAGATTATGTTCACACCCAAAAATGTATCATATGAGTAAATCATTCAAACGAATTACTCAAAAATCTAGTTGATGGTGACTTCATGGGGACATGCAATTACAGTGCATACCATCAAAATGCCACCTTAGAACCCGTTTATCAGGGCATGCTCACCCCCAATAAATAGTTTCTGAGAACTCCAAACGAAGGAGGCATTTAGAGCACATTTTATAGATTGTACTTGATGGATTCACATCCCCATAGCACCGCTATAAATCATCAAAAGCACTCCAAACAGGGGAAGTAATTAAAAGCACATCTTATAAGATTGTGCATTGATGGGCCCCCCTTTAAAGATTCGATAATGATGATGAGATCATGAAGATCCTTCACAATCAGAACTCTTTAATTTCCCAGTACTAGATTCGACTTTGATGTCACAATCATCCTTGAGATTAGATCTCAGTTGACCATATTAGAATATCAAAATATATGATCCAAGAATTATGAATTATGATGAGATCTTGAAGATCCTCCACAATTATGAAACTATTAAAAAATTCATCGGACAGAGTAGTTGACAATCCGAATATTGTCAAAATCACACATCCCTGCTGCTAAAAATCCAGGTAGGATTGACATACCAAAAATAATGGATGCAGCACACCAACAATAGACGTGGATGTCCTCAATAAAGAAAGGACAGACCATGAGGCTCCAAATAGAGGAAAACTTCTGAAGACCTTAAAACAATACCACCACAGGAAAGTGAGCTTATCTCCATATCCTCTCCTTTTCCAGACCTCCAGAAGAGGAAATTCTGGAATAAAATGAAATATAAATAAATAATGTACGTACATGGGGAGGTGTTTGGATAAAAAACACTTGTCAACAATTATTTCACGATTCATTTTTCCATTTAAATGATAGTAATGATCCACACTTCGTTGCTAAAAAGCAAACATGATTGGCCAAAAAAATGTGGAACGAGGTAAAAATAAGTTGAGCTGGACACACTTATGAAACATGAAGTGTTTGGACCTGAAGTCCTGATATCAAAAGATATCAAACATGTGGGAATAGTGAGTATTGTATAAAATATAAATAAATTCAAAATGCCATAAGGTATAACCTATAGCTTAGAGGTTTCTTTCACTGAAACTAGGAAGTAATAAAGTAAGATGAGCTTGACTCACTTATGAAACATAAATGATGCATCAAACTCCCTGATTATAGTTGCGAAACCCTCGCATTTGGCAAAAGAAATTGTGGATATGCTGCTTTGGATGTTGTGACGGCATACCCCTAAAAATTAATTCCTAATTTCATTAATTGCCTGAATAAACTTCGGGACATCTATCCTATGCGATATAATAAAATATAATCAATAAAGAAACTGAGTTGAGAAAGACTCGAATCTCATCGGATCTCCTGAAGAGAAAACTGAAATATCTGTTAAAGCCTAACACGATATGTAAGACCTAGGCGAAAATATACATATGTCTTGGCTTACAGACTTATCATATTGAAGATGAAAATATCATTCAGAAGATAAATATCATATGACATTAAACTTCATACACTTGAAGTTAATGAAGAAACATGGACCATCATTATCCATTAAATACACATATGGTTGTATGGATTTACATAAGGACCCCTTTAGTCTGTTGGAGGAGGGGGAGGAACTACTAGGTCCTGAAGTACCTTATTGAAGCACTTCCTTATCTGGCCAACTACACGCCTCCCGATTTAGCGTTGGCAGTAAATTTGTTAGCCATATACAGTGCAGTGCCTGCAGTGCGCCACTAGACCGGACCTACGCATCTTCTGCGCTACCTCCAAATGTCAAGGATCATCATCCATGTTAAATGTATTTGCAGAAGCAAGTAATATATCATCGCGATGACCACCACAAAGGAATGACCACCTCCTGGAGATCTGCAAAGCATACCACGAAGGTAACATCATTCTACCCTTCCGAGAAGCTCACCATCCAAGAAGCAAACCAAGAGTGTGTAGCTATGCCCTGAAGTACCTCATAGACCAGTGACGATTGGGTCAAAGATTAGAGAAATGGAGCTATCTACCAAGTTCGCAGACCATGCCACTTTCCTAGCTCAACATCGAGGAGGCTACATTAAAGGCGATGAGACAAGACACACCTCTTCACAAGCTCCTTTGGATTTAGCAGCTGTTATTGCTGTATTTTGTATTTATTTTTGGAATGTTGTAAACTAGATTAATGTATAGATGCCTAGGAGACCTGTATGCCTGAAGCTTGCACAGAACATGTGGAGTTAAATGTAGGGTTGTACTCATTTTTCCTTAGCTATTGGGGGTTTCCACTGTGTTTTTCATAGCCAAATGTTTTAATGATGCAACCACATTAACTCTGGATCCAGAAGTATCCACCTCTAGTGATATCCACAGATCAGGAGAAGTTAAAGAGACTTGTACTCTTTTTCCTTAGCTATCGGGTTTTTCCATCGAGGTTTTCATAGCCAAAGGTTTTAACGAGGCAAAACCTCCTAACTTAGGATTCAGAAGTATCCGAATCCCAATGATACTAATAAGCATCTTGAATCCTGAAGTGTTTATGTATCGAGTTTACAATGAAGTATAGATACGGAGAAGTGTTATGCATGAGCTTTTGTAGGCGCATATACGGTCATGTAGGGCTAATGTATTCACCAGATTGTAACCATTCTACTATAAATACAAGACTACAGATTCAATAACCGCCGTCCTTCCAACCTAAACATAAATTTAATTTTCCATAATTTATCATAGTCTGAGCTCAACGGAGCCCGACAGACCAAATTCACGAACCGCTAGCCGTTAGGGTTCGGGTCATTCGATCGACCCATTCCCCCCTAATCCTCGTCGATGCACTTAGAAACATAGCCCGACCAAGTTTCAACTCATTTTCTTCTTCTTCAGTTATTTCAGCCTCATCGCCGGTGGCCGGAGATGGGCGTCGGCGGCCACTTCTGGGACCTACTGAAACCCTACGCCCGCCACGAGGGCCCCGACTTCCTCCGCAACAAGCGCGTCGCCGTCGACCTCTCCTTCTGGATCGTCCAGCACGATGCCGCCATCCGCTCGCGGGCCCCACGCGCCCGCTGCCCCCATCTACGCACTACCTTCTTCCGCACCATCGCCCTCTTCTCCAAGGTAGTCTACTTACGGTTTCTTAATCATTTCGAGGTTTCTTGAAAATTGGAACTTTTTTGAATGTGTTATTTTGGCCGGTTTTTGCCCTAGATGGGTGCGTTTCCTGTGTTTGTTGTCGACGGGGAGCCGTCCCCGCTCAAGGACCAGGCGAGGATGGAGAGGTTCTTGAGGGGATCGGGCGTGGACTCGTCGGCGATCGCTTTGGCAGCCGAGGGAGCGGAGGCGCCGGCCAAGAAGAGGAACCAGCTGTTCGCTCGATACGTGCGCGAGTGCGTGGTGAGTGCAAGTTACTTGATTGGTTTTGGTGGTGAAAGTGTAATGTGTCTTTCATGATCAAGCTGTTTGCTTGGATTCAGTAAGTAATGTAGTTGATAACTCGAATGCGATTTGTTACAATATTAGACATTAATGAAGCATAAAGAAATGATGCTGCATCTTGCCTTAGATGGACATTGCACCGTGTTTTGGTATTTTTAGATTAATTAAGTAGAAGGGAAGGATGGCGAAGGATCTGGTGAAAAAGAGTCGCTACAATGCACCAATCTTTTTAATTCAGAACATTGACAGAAAACACAAATATATCTTCTGATAAAATGACAAGTTCAGATAATTTTATGTATAATATCCGTATGTGTTAGTCAGATAGCTACTTGGACATGGTTACTGATAATTATTCCACTCATACCAAATTGATTGTATTTTCTGTTTATGATTAGTTTTTATTAAAATTATAGGATAGTTTATCTAATCTAATTGGTCATTTCATTTACCTAAAGTTATGCATGCAATTGTTTCAGGGTCTATGCAGTAATATACTGTTAATCTTATTTAGGAATTTCTGCAGTCTAGTTATGTTGATTTTACAGCTGAAAATATTAGATTTTATCTGGTAAACATTTTCTTCTTTCTTATGAATAATAACAGGCTCTAACATTTTGTCAACATGTACTAGGAATTGCTCGAACTCCTCGGAATGCCTATTTTAGAAGCTCGTTGTGAGGCTGAAGGTCTTTGTGCACAATTAAACAGTGAAGGTCATGTCGATGCTTGTATCACAGCTGATAGTGATGCCTTCCTATTTGGTGCTAAGTGTGTCATAAAATGCTTCCAATCAAACTCCAAGGTAAGCGAATGTTCATTCTATCCCATTTCTGTTGCTTTATTTTATATGTGAGCATTACCATTTTAACTGCCATTTCACCAACTTAGCATTCATAAGCATGTTATTTAATGCAGGAGCCCTTTGAGTGCTACTATACATCAGATGTTGAAGCAGGTCTCCGACTAAGGAGAAAACAAATGGTAGCCGTCGCTCTTCTTGTTGGTAATGACCATGATTTGGGTGGTGTCTCTGGCTTTGGGGTTGATACTGCTGTTCGCTTTGTACAACAGTTTACTGAGGATGAGATTTTGGATAGGTGTGTGATTTATTTTGCTGGTCAAGTGCAATGGTATCCTTTATTTATAAATTTTCATTGTTGTGGTTAAATGTCTGTTTATGTCTAAGCTATGTGTATTATACAGGTTATCTGAAATCGGCAAAGGGGGCTTTCCTCCTCTTCAGGAGAGTGTTAAGTCTGTGACGGATTTCCATATGTCATGTTCAGATGACAGTTTGACAACTCCAAGATCTCCTCACTGCTCGCGTTGTGGTCACCCAGGTAGCAAGAGAGCTCATTTGAAGGTCGCTTGTGAATACTGCCTCATGGATGGTTCACAAAACTGCATTGAGAAGTTGTCTGGATTTAGATGTAAATGCACCAGATGTGAGAGGGTACATCTTTGTTACCTAATTTTTTTTGGTTAATGTTTTTTTATGATTAGGTCATACTTGTATCTTTCTCCAGAAGAATTTTAGGCAATGAAGAAGTATCGAAAATTTAGGATTTTCACGCTCTTTTTATGCTACTACAATGCTTTTATTGTACCTCAAATGCCCAGTGTGTTTCCATTACTCGTCCGTTTTCCCCTACCTCCCTTCTGGCATGTTATGTATTTTAGTGCCTTAAAAAATTTAATGTTTAATCCAATGTGTTTTGGGGCTTTTGTTGCAGGATCAGAAATTTAATGAACAGAAGAAACATGAAAATTGGCAAATCAAAGTTTGCAAAAGGATTGCTGAAGAACGTAATTTTCCCAACATGGAGATCATTGATATGTATTTGTGTGGCAACCATGGAAATCCAAGTGGTATGCCCTCATATAGAACACCGACTCTTGATTTTCTGTAGATTGAAGAATTTGATACATGCAAGTGAAAGTCAGGAAAATGTTCGGAATATGATGCACTAGTATTTTTATGATGCACTATTATTTTGATGATTGCATCTCACTAGAAATGACGTATGGAACTGTCATCTGAGCATGAATTTGTGAGCCACTAAAGTGGTTTTCTGGACATTTATCATCATCATTATTCTTGTTACATCCTTCAATTTGGAGACAAGATAATACTGGTAAAACTATTTTATTTTCAGATGACTAATCCCGTATTTGCATTAAATTAATCATTGGTATTGTCTATAGATCTAACCAAAAAGGGAAAAAAATGAGGGAAAACATCCAACAATATGAAGTTGGTATCAAACTACTAGGCAATGAAATTATGATAAAATGACTATTTGTGGATATGTAGACACCTTTTGTGATGTTAATATGTTATTCTTATGAAATCAGGTGGTTATTGGTTAGTCACCAAAGTATCCTGGCCTAGGACATGCCACCAAAGGCAAAGTAATAAGATTGTCGTGGAAATAACATCCATCTCTGAGGCACAATATGAGCCAATATGTGGAAGAATGTAAAGGCAAATAGGCTACTAATGTCATGGGTGTATGGAACAGCACTTTTGTGACAGCATTATTGGCGGAACCCTTTCCAGGTTCTTGTGATTCCTGCGTTTCTGCTCACAGACTTGTTAAAGAACTAATTGTTACAGCACATGACATTTTTTTTCCCTATGACCTGTTATGACCTAAATCTGTTTTCAAATACTTTCCTTCATAGTTCATACCATCTAAATTTCTTTATTACCACCTCATTATAATTTAAGAATCAGAGGTTGCATCAAGTGTTAAATATTATCAGTTACATAATAGACATTTATTATCTAGTCTGCTCTTCTACCATTATTTACTCTTACTTTGTTAAATACCATATTGTTTGTAAAAGGAAAAAGGTATGGCCAAGAGAATTCTGGTTAAGCTATTTGTGTGTACTATGCAGCTTATTTTTACAAAATTTTCATAAACTTGTTTCAGACTCATTCTTATTTGTGAAATTGAAGGCAGTCTTTTTTTGTATAGTTTAGTAACATGTCACTTACATGTCCTTTGCGTAGTCAAAACTTGGTTAGTCTGTTTGATCATTATAAATGTCAATGGCTAATTTGGGTGCTTTTTTCATAGCTTCTTGTCAAATGCATATAAAATTTTCTTAGCGTATAAATTTCAGCAACCTTATTAGCAGAATCAGCAGAACAAGTAGAATTCAGCAGAATCAGTTCAATTCAGCAGAATCAGCGCGTGCAAGTTCTTGAACGCGGGTTAGTTAGACTTTCCTAAGCGGGGAATGCTATTTCCTGACTCGAACTGAATTATAGTCCTAAAATACACTACCAACCTCCTTGACAATCCACTTTTGCATTGCTTCAATTATAGTTCAAATTAACATGCAATGAAGCTATATAGTCCAAAAACATAGACAATAGAGACAGGATGACCGCTGTTGGTTTTCATGAAAAGTCAGAAAAAAAGATTGTGCCATGATGCATTGAAACAGTGCAAATGGCATTTCCCTCCTTTTACGATTTACGATTTTTTTCATTTTTTAAACCTATGTATGCCCTGCATTCCCAAGTTCTTTAGAGCTAACTGCAGTGTACTTGTTTCAAAAATTAAAAGCGTACCAACACTTGTATATTTAAGCGTAAATTAGAAATGGTCAATTACTAAATCCATTTGATGTTATCTCATTGACCACCCAAAACAACTCAAGGCTTGTTGGGGACTGACATCAATGAACTTATGGTGTGTTGCTGCTATTGCATTGCATTTTTCCTTCAAGTGTGAGTCTTTGTTCATTTTGTGAATAAATCAACCTTTTCATATTTCTATAACCTTTTATAATTATTTGTAATGATTTTCTGTTGATCTAATATGCTCTCTACTCTACAGAAAATGACAGTCCTGCCATCAGGTGGATCCAACCTAATGTGGGAAGCGTAGTTGACTTCTTAGTTTGCCACCAGCATTGGCAGCCTTCCTATATCCGTCAAAGATTGCTTCCAATGTTGTCCACTATTTTCTTAAGAGAAATGGCTTCGAGTCCAAGTGAAAGCTTTCTGCTAGCTGACCAATACGAGTTTCACTCAATTTTACGAGTAAAGATAAGATATGGTTACCCTTATTACTTGGTCAGATGGAAGAGAGTTGGCCTTGATACAGATTCTTGTACCCATGACAATACCAACGAGCATCCGGAGAATCTTGAAAGTGAGCCAATGGAAGTCAGTGAATCTACAGATTTGCTAGATGAGACAGATGTTCCGCAGATTTTCATTGATGATGGATGCTGGTTTTTGTTGACGGACGAAAATATGGAGCTTGTACAAGCAGCTTTTCCCAAAGCAGTTGACAAGTTTTTGGATGAGAAGGTAAGAATTTTGTACCTTTTCTATGGTGATTGCTGAATATCAGGAATTTGAAGATGTGTTCTTGTAGCACCACCAAACTTATTTTTAAGTTCTTGGCATTAAAATTGGTGTTACTTCTTTTTGGGGCACATCTTATTGTAATGTGCATATCATTTTATAATAATATTAATAGAGTTTTCTTATCCTGTAAGCGTTAATTGAAGCTAGAGTGGCACCCAAAAAAAAGACTGGTCAGGTTTCATTTGTCAAAGTGGAAATCCTTTAATTTATGTCAAAACTCTTAAACCTTTGAACATGTAAAAGTTTTCCATATTCATGCTTGCGTGCAGATGGGCACTACTCCTACACAATTGACCTGGGTTACTTTTCATCAGGTATTCGAAAGGTGCAGACCTTCCCCTCAAAATAAGTGACTGCGACTCCAAATTGGAATCTATCCTGGATGTGATCTACTACTGAAAAAACTACAATAAAAGGTTTTGACTGCTCAAAACAAAGCTCTGCAAGGGCTAACTTTGGATAGATCCAATCTCAAACATGTAATAGGCTGTATAGACCATTATCATTTCCAACTTAAAACAGCAAGCCCTCGTTTGCATACAAGGAATGTGACAAGGCATAACCATGCTAGTAGTGAAATCTTGATAACCAACACTATGAGTGGATGTCAGGTTTTAGGTATCTAATTTTGCTAGTAGCCATACCAATGAGAACACTTGACAAAATTGTGCGTGCTTCTTCTCAATAAATAGGTCTACTTAAGAATACACCCACAAAAGTCATCAACCAACATCAATTTAAAATGAAAGAAGAGAAATTGGGCCATGTTTCTTGAGAGAGACAACTGAGATCAAACCCAAACATGCATCTTCTCTCCTACTCACAATCCTCGTAGTAGTAATCACTTGCATCCAAAGGGGAGAGAGAACTAAAGGTGAAGAAAAGATTGCAGGGTTTTTAGTTGGTTTTCGTTTTTTTTCTCGCGCGCGGGCCCCGCGGGGGGGGGGGGGGGGGGGGGGGGGTTCACACTTCCACTCTCTATGTTTCCACGCAACAAAGGGAAGACAATATGTTAGGTCCGCCCCAGAAATTCTAAGCTGGATTGATCCTGTGAAACTAGTTGCTGAGCTGTTACACATCTGGCTCAGTTAACTAACCATAGCTACTAAGAAGGTTCTGGCCCAGTTAAGTTGTGCTTTAGTTGAGGGGGATAACAGAATGAATGTAATGAGGAAGAAAGTCAGACCTTGATTGATGGGTCATAGCAGATGGAGGAAACCCAATCCCATCTCTATTCAAGATAGGTTTGGGTTTTCTGCTATATAACTAATTTGACCTGCCTGACCTATTTGCACATATAAATTTTAAGCTAGGGTAAGTTGCTTATCTTTATTGTTAGATGATCATGGGTAAAGTCTGTTGGTAAGTGTTGGTTCCTTTCATCGCCAGTATGTTGATTTTCACACAAAGTTGTCATACCGCGGCGAAGTATATAATTTATCGTTTTCTTTAATTATCGTATTGTATATCATTATATTGTATCTTATCGCATATCTTAAGATGGATTTTCTCTCGTGCAAAAAATTATACAAATTACTTAAGTAATTAAATGCTTAGCAAAAATCTTGGGTGATATGAACATAAAACAAGTAATAAATGAGGAGACATGCTAGATGAGTCGAGGAGGAGTTTTGCAAAATTCAATAGTATATGTATTTGTGAGGCCATTCCAAACATAAACGTTAAAACATGCCATCTTCAATCTCCACCATTCTAAACTTGAACATAGGCATGAAGACTTTCAAGTTCAACCATTCCAAAGTCCAAATATGAACATGAACACACATAAATTTCAAGAAGTCGTCGTATACATATGGTGGTTCACAAGAATCAGATTACTAAAATTTATCAACAAACTCAAAAAGCATTGAAAAAGAAGTTAACATTGCATGAAACCTTAATGTCTGCATTTGGTTTTTTTTTGCGTGGGGGGAGCCTATCGCGGGCGCGCATGGAGAGAGAGAGAGAGAGAGAGAGAGAGAGAGAGAGAGAGAGAGAGAGAGAGAGAGAGGGCAGCGTCGGAAGCCTGCAGCCAGTGGCACAGTCATGGCAAGGGGTGGTGGAGACCTTTCGAGCGGTGCCACGGTGATCGGGAATTGTTGAGAGGTCGATCCGGATTTGAGAGGGGTTGGGCGTCATGTGGGGAAGAGAAAAAGAGACGGGGCAGGTGACAACGATCCAAATTAGCCCTATAAACAAAGGAAAAAAGGTCTGAACTGCTAAATTGCGTTCGAACTCGTCTCATAGTACGTCTCGGTGTGTTGGCCCCCATTTCGCGTATTGCATGCTACATATCCTATTGATTGGTATGATGACTATATTACATCGGTATTTGAACTCCAATATAAGCATGTGGCTATATCATCTTGTATTGCATGGAATGATTATCTAAATATTCTGGTTAAAACAGCTATCCATTGCACATAATCCAACCCATGTCACCCGTCTAGAAAATATTTATAAATTTTTAGTATACCCTTTTGCTTTGTGATACGATTGGGGTGCGACGAATGCAGACGATGCATCGAACATGAACGGTTCGACAAATGCGGACGGTGTGACGAATGCGGACGTTGCATCGAATGTGCACGTGATCTAATTGGAAATGATTTAATACGAGAATCGTGTCATTTAATGGGAGAGTAATATTAGTAATTTATTTGGCAATATTTTAAATAGGGAGGGTGATTTAGTCCTTTTGACTAAATACCTAATTAGTAGGAGTTCTATTATAAATACAGGGGAAGATCTAGAGAGGAGGGATTATGTTTATTTTGAGAGAAAATTGATTGTATAGGTGAGATTATTACACGTTTTTCGGGAGAGTGCAGATGTCCTCTTTAATCGAGGTCTTGGGAAGGTGATCACCCCTTTAAGTATGATCAAGTTATCTTTTATTTCAGTTTTTATTTAATAAAAATCAGATATTTTTGGTTTCTATCAATTTGGTATCAGAGCACGACGATTCTGCGGCCAAGATGAAAGATCGCCATGTGTTTGATGAAATGCTACAAAGAGCTGATGTGCTGCGACAAGAAGGGAATATGCTTTATCGATATGAAAAATTTCAAGAGGCGGCTAACAATTATGTTCTCGCAAAAACTCATTTCAACAACATTTCCACAGCTAAGGGTGAAACTCGACATTTACGATGTCTAGTTAAATTGATGGGTTGTTATCTGGTGACTGGATGCTATCAAAATTGCATTGCATTAGGTTCAGAGATCTTAACTTTTGATCCAAAGAATTTTACAGTTTTTCTTTATAGAGGACAAGCTTATAGAGCATTTGATTTTCTTGAAGTTGCTGACTCGAAGATGAAGAAATTTTATGGGATTTTTCTGAGGAGGGGACACATTCGAAGGGAGACATGACATCAAATCTGAACAAAGACGAAGACAACGACAGCGATGCGAAACAAAAGGTGTCAGCTTTGAAAAGGGACAATGGAAAAATCATCTCTTTGAAGAAGGATGTCCAAGAAAAAGATCCGGCTTCAGATCTGAACCCAGCTGACGACCCCGACAAAGATTTAAGGCATCATGACCATCGGAAGGATACGAAAGGGAGTAGCAGCCCCCCTCACAGGTCCCCAGGGCCATGTGGTCCCTCTGCATGGCCGGCAGAGCCCCCCGCCTACACTGCAGGCACACACGAGCCATATCTTGGTACCCAGGAGCCTCGAAGAGCTTCGGAGGTGGACTGAGCTCATTCGGGTCTTGCGCTTAGTTTCATGCTGTGATAAATCCACAAGGAAACTTGGTGGTTGCTATAGCTTCTTTCCGGGCTTCGTGGAGGACGATGGAGACATTGGATGGCCTTTTGATCCAGGAGGAGGCGAGCACCATCAGTCGGAGATGAGTATCTCACGCACTTCATGAACCACCTTGAGGACAAGGTGGTTCTTTGGGGGCGGAGTAATGATGCGATTGGGGTGCGACAAATGCGGACGATGCATCGAACATGGACTGTTCGACAAATGCAGACGGTGTGACGAATGCTGAAGTTGCATCGAATATGGACGTGATCTCATTTGGAAATGATTTAATGCGGAAATCGTGTCATTTAATGGGAGAATAATATTAGGACTTTATTTGGCAATATTTTAAATAGGGATGTTGATTTAGTCCTTTTGACTAAATACCTAATTAGTAGGAGTTTTATTATAAATAAAGGGGGAGATCTAGGGAGGAGTGATTATGTTTATTTTGAGAGAAAATTGATTGTAGAGGTGAGATTATCTCTCATTCTTCGGAAGAGTGCGGATGTCCTCTTTAATCGGCGTCTTGGGAGGGTGATCACCCTTTTAACCGTGATCAAGGTATCTTTTATTTCAGTTTTTATTTAATAAAAATCAGATCTTTTTTTGGTTCCTATCACTTTGTACCCTTAAAGAACAAAAAGACCATGAAATAAACTGGATGGGCTTTCATTAATGATACTTGAGCATGTGTTTATGCACACATCTGGTTTATGTTGCTATTCCTTTGTTGATGATATATTATGATAAATACATGAAAGATGCATTATATGACTTTCTTCAAACCTTAAATGTGTGAGATGGCTCTTTTGGATAAGTAAAGATGTTAATTAGTCAAGCATTCAGCTTGAATCAGCCATAGTTTGTTTCAGCATCTCCCAAATTTTGTGTCTATCAATGGGCAGTCTTATATAATGACATGATATATAATAGTTCAGAACCTGTATTACTCTGAAAAGCAATTACTGTTTGACCATACCTGTATTCTTGATGTTATCCTATTAATGTGGCAGAGAACAAAAGAATCGAATTCAAAGGAGAGGAAGGCTGGCAAAACCAAACTCGAGGCAGGCGACAAGTTGGAAACCCCTAAATCTAGCGGCGTTCAGCTTAGTATCACTGAATTTTATCGTTCTACCAAACCAGTGGCGCAAGCAAAGCTTGGTGACGGTCCAGGAAAAAGTTCATCCGGCAAGGGGCAATCAAAGAAGAGCAGAAAACAATCCGCTGATTTGGATGGTCCCATATCCAAATCTGTGAGGCGCCGCCTTCTTTTTGGTTAGCATTATGTATATATTTGTATCTATTTTGGTTCACAAGGCATGCTAACTTACTCACATCTACATCTATGTAAATTGTTAACCTATGTAGATGGCCTAAATTAGCATGTAATTTTTTTTTGGCATGGCTTGTAAAATGTTTTTTTGGCTGTTTTCTGTGCTGTCTTTTATTTCCAAGTCATGCAATATTTGCTCGCTTGTGTTTCTTTTATCATACAGTTGTGGTTACTCATGTGGTATCATAAAATATTGGTTTTGTAAGGTTACAGAGTGTAACCAAGCTTCCTTGTAGATCATTATTAATGTTCAATTCTCCATTTTCCTTTGATGCATGCAGTATGGGCAATCGAGATGCCAGATATTGTGTAATCTAACGGTGCGACATCAGTTCACTTGCCAGTCAGAGTCCTTCCATCTCCAAGTGACATTCAAAGTCCCAACCTAAAGACATCACCGACCTTTGCCAACTAAGAACGACAAATTTTTGAAGAAAGGTGAAACTTAAAAATAATTATAAAAATTGATCAAGTTTTTAAAATATTTATCAAATCAAAACTTTTGCCATGTCAATGCCAGTGGGATGATTCCACGCTCGATTTGGTTGGGGTTGGCAACCCCTGTCAAATCGAACTGAAGTCACGTGTTGAATTCAATTGGTTGCGAACTTTTTGCGAACTTTTCCAGAATATCTGTTGCGTTAGCCGCCCTCTTCCTTTTTTTCATCAAAACCTCTGAGTCTGATCCACAACCTAGTAGCAAACCACAGCTTTGCCCCCTTCTAACCCTCATACACCTATTGAATCAACCCTTCACAGTCAACCATTGTCAGATGTATCCCGTCACGTGCCAGAGAAGCCCCTCACTAGTTGGATCCGACTTGATTTTGCTCATTTCTCACCATTGTAAAGATTTTCCATCACTAAATTTGTTATATTAATTTTTCCCTTGAAGTATATCATTCGTATAATTATACTTGAAATTTAATGTAAGATAAAAAACTTAACAAGAAATTACCATAAATGTGATGCAAATTGAGGGGGAGATGATATTTGAAATTTAGTAATAATTTTAGTATGAAATTAGTGCATAATATAATTATGGCATAAACATCGTAAAGTCAACGCATAACTAATTTACAGCATAGTAAAAGTGCAAATATATTATTATTGCATAATTACATTATAACTGTTATGAATCAACTACCGGGGGAGAAACCCCCAAGCCCTTTATTTATATGCAAGATAAAAGAGTTACAAGGTAAGATACATAGATACGGGCGTATCTCTAAGATACCTATAATCCCAACCAACTCTGGTTCATATCCATTCACAACACTCCCCCTTATCCAGCTATAGGTGTGGACTCTGCTCATGAATACTTCAGGATTCTGAGCATAATAAGAGTTTCACATGTGGTGGATATTTCAGGATCCAGAGTTGGTGTGATTTGCCTTGTTAAAACCTTTGTTATGGAAAACCCTGTGTGAAAAACCATAGTTAAGGAAAAAGAGTGCAGACACTTCTCCCCCTGATCTGAACAAGCACTCAGGCTTTCAGATCTCTTAGGCGCCTCATCCCAATTTTCTATATAAACTTCCTAAAAGTAGTAGTAGGAAGAGCTTTATGAACAAGTCTGCCAGGTTGTCACATGATTGTACTTGTCTGACATCGATCACTCCACTCTCTGTAGCTCGTGCATCCAGAAGAATTTGGTGGAAATGTGCTTTATTCTGTCGTCTTTGATGTAGCCACCTCGTAGCTGAGCTATGCAAGCAGCGTTGTCCTCGAACATAATAGTAGGTTCAAGATTCCCAAACTTCAATCCGGTCGTCACCAGGATGTGATTTAAAACTGACCGTAGCCAGACACACTCTCTGCTTGCTTCATGGATGTCGATGATCTCTGAGTGATTGGATGAGGTAGCCGTCATGGTTTGCTTAACGGATCTCAAGGAAATGGCTATCCCACATGGGTAAACACGTACCCAGTCTGTGACTTTGCAGTGTGGGGATCAGACCTGTAACCTGCATCAGCATAACCAACGAGTGCGGATGATAATCCGTTTTTGTAAAAGAGTCCCAAGTCTGTAGACCCTTGGAGGTAGCGCAGAAGGTGCTTTACCACGGTCCAGTGGCACTGCATAGGCGCTGCACTGTATTTGACTAGTAAATTTACTGCAAATGCTATATCGGGACGCATGCAGTTGGCCAAATATAGAAATGCTCCGATAGCACTCAGATAAGGGACTTCTGGACCAAGTATATCCTCTCCCTCTTCCAGCGGCCAGAAGGAGTCTTTATGCTCATCCAGGGATCGTACCACCATAGGTGTACTAAGTGGATGACATTGGTCCATATGAAATCTTTGTAACATTTTCTTCGTATACGTGGTCTGGTATAATAGGATTTCGTCTTTTAAATGTTTAATCTGTAAGCCAAAGCAGAATTTTGTTTTGCCTAGGTCTTTCATTTCGAATTCCTTTGTCAGGCTTACCGATATCTCAGCGATCTCTTCAGGAGATCCAATGAGATTCAGATTGTCTACGTAGACTGCTATTATGACGAATCCTTTTCTCTTTGCTCTTATGAAGATGCAAGGACAGACTTCATTATTGTTAAATCCTTGTAGTACAAGGAATTCACTCAGTCTGTTATACCACATCCATCCCGATTGTTTAAGACCATACAATGATCTTTGGAGTTTAACAGAATAGACGTCCCGAGGTCTATCTTTAAATTCAGCAGGCATGGAAAAACCATCATGAAGTTTCATGTATATCTTCTTGTCGAGATTACCGTATAGATATGCAGTCACAACATCCATTAGCTGCATATCTAAACCTTCCTTTGCTGTTAAGCTTATCGGAAATTGAAAAGTGATCATATCCATGACCGAGGAGTATGTTTCGTCATAGTCAATACCCGGTCTTTGGGAAAATCCTTGCGCTACAAATCTTACTTTGTAGCGTGCGATCTCATTATTTTCATTTCGTTTTCTCACGAATACCCATTTATATCCCATAGGTTTGACACCAGTATGTGTCTGGAGTCTTTTTATCAGTGACTCTACCAACCCATTTTGGGTATGAACATGCGGCACTGGATGTTTAATTTCTATTCCTGTTGCTTGGCAGTACTCTTGAAATGACCGGGAGGTAAATTCCCCAGCATTATCCAGACGTATTTTCTTTATATGGTTGTTTGGAAAATGCCCCCGCAACTTTATAATTTGTGCCAGTAGCTTTGGAAAAGCTAAGTTGCGGGTTAAAAGTAGACACACATACGAATATTTTGAAGATGCATCGATCAGTATCATGAAGTACCGAAAAGGCCCACTAGGGGGTGGATAGGTCCACATATGTCTCCATGTATTCTTTCGAGGAAGCTTGGAGATTCGATATCCACATTTAATGGTGATGGCCTTGTTATTAGTTTCCACTTGAAGCAGGGGATGCAAGGGAATTCTCCCTTTTGAAGAATCTTCTGGTTCTTCAGGTTGTGCCTATGGGATTGTGTTAGGATGATGTGCATCATCACAGATCCATGGTGGCCAAGTCTGTCATGCCAAAGTAAAAACTTGGCTGCTGTCGGGCACTTCAGTTGCTCCGTCAAGTTAGCTGCCTCTCTCCGAATCTTTGTATGGTAGATGCCTGATGAAAGGCTCTCAAAGCGTTCAAGTATGGATTTTACTCCATTTTCTTGAGACGTTACATACAATAATTCTTTTTTATTTACATTTGCTGTTTCCAAATGGAATCCGTTTAAGCGGATATCCTTGAAACTTAGTAAGTTTCGTTTGGAGTTCGGAGAGAATATTGCATCTTTTATTTTAATTTCTGTTCTATTGGAGAGCAACAAAGTTGCATTTTCAGAACTTTCAATTATATTCGATGGCCCTGAAATTGTATTTACAGGGCTTTTATATGGTATAATGCTATGAAAATAGCACTTATACTGAAGGATCGTATGTGTCGAAGCATTGTCTACCAAGCAGTCATGAGAGCGATCCATCTAAAAAAGATGAATAAAACATTTGCATTTCAAGAACATAAAACTTCATTCATTCGAATTCAAATTACATAAATGAAAGCTCGCATAACATAAAAATGTTCTAAACAACATGCTAAGATAAAAGTAGAAAAGCTAATCCAGTAGGTCATCAGTTTCGAAGTCGTTAGCTGAAAACTTGACTGGAGCATCAGATGTCACCAGGTTTGTTTCAGCTCTCTTTTTCTTGTTTTCTTTGAACAATTCCTAGAGATGCTGCGGATTTCGGCACACTCTGGACCAGTGGCCTTTCATGCTGCAGCTATGGCACTGGTCTTCCCAATTCCTTTTGGGTGGGGTTGCATCATTCTTTCTGTTGTCATTTCTGCGCAAGGTGAACTTGCGCTTTCCTTCTTTTCTTCGTTGCTGGACTGGGCCCCTATCCCTTTTGTTCTGTTCCCCTTTCTGTGGTCATTCTTTTCTTTTGTTGTCTCTCTTCTTCGAGAAGAAGAGGCATTATGAGCTTCTGGGAGGGGCAGTGCCAGGGGGCGCATATTGTGAGTGACGAGGAGAAGCTCCCTGTTTTGTTCAGCCATGAGTAAACATGACAGCTGCTCAGAATACTTGGTGAACTTTCGTTCCCGGTATTGCTGCATAAGTATCACATCTTTCTCACAGAAATACGTGTATGTCTTTTCCAGCATGCGATGTTCTGAGACTTTTTCACCACACAACTTCAGGCGTGAGGTGATGCTAAAAAGAGCTGAGTTGTACTCAGCTATGGACTTAAAGTCCTGCAGTCTCAGGTTCTCCCACTCGTATTGTGCCCTTGGTAGTATAACATCTTTCTGATGTTTATACCTGTCCTCAAGGGCGGTCCATAGCTCGAATGGATCTTCGACTGTAAGGTATTCAGCCTTAAGGGTCTTGTCCACATGGCGGCGAATATAGATAATGGCTTGCATCTTTTCTATATCGCTTACATTTTCATTCTTTGTCACAGCAGAAATAAGGGACTTAGCCCGCAGATGGAACTTTACATTGAGCTGCCAGCTCAGATAGTTTCTCCCTGATGCATCCAGCACTTCAAAATCGACACTTGCGATTTTAGCCATTTTATCTAGCAGAGCACAAATATGCATGAATTAATAATTTAAACATAAACATTTTCATGCAGAGGCAATTTTAATATGAAGGGCTAATTGCGTGGATCAGCCAGTTCCACATAAATAAAGAGTCCAAAGTCCTATTACAGTCCATATTATACAAATGAAAGCTTTAAAAAGAAATTACAACGTTGGAAACCCCGTGGGTCCCATATAAGATCTTTAGCTTCAGTTGTGGGCCTCCGTCTTCATGGAAAGTTGTCTTCGGTCTTGGACATTTACATAAATTCCTCACTACAATTTCTCTCAAAAATAAAAGAAAAGCACAGGAAAATAAAATGTGGGACTTAAACAGCCGATCCAAAAACCGCAATTAGCCATCGATGCAAAAATTTGTGCTCATCAAACATTTCCAGCAGACATTTTCATCATAGGCATCACAGGCATTTATATTCGTAGAGAGGGATAAACAATATAATTACTTAATAATTATTGGACCACTGGGCAACGTCATACACCATTAGATTAGCTGACTAACGGCAGAGCGGTCGCAAGATCTTCCTAATTATTAAGTTTTAAAAAAAATATGCACAACCATACACAGTTTATCCGCAGAATACGCCAAAATGATGCAAAGCATATAATAATGATTTTACAGAGGAAATCATTTAATGCAAGGGTTGTGCTAGTTGGGTTTATCCAAAGAGATTGGAAAAGAGCCCAAAAATTAAACATGTTCTTCGTAAAAGGAAGAAGTTTTCCTTTTTAATTCATTCCAGTCGATCCCAAAAGGTCCCCAAAATTCCCCTTATTACCCCATAACTTATCGTGATTTTGCATCAATTTTTAGGTACCCAAATGCCCTTTTTAATGAATTTTCAACCCCCAACAAGCCTTTTAAAGCTTATTTTTAGTCCCTTTTAATTGTAATTTGCCCCCTCTTTTTTTTTCCAAAAAATGGCATGCGGGCCTGAAGCCGCAGTGCGGGCTTCAGGCCCGCAGTCTCAAAATTATTATTATTATTATTATTTTCTTCGAATTTGGGCTTCCGGCCCAAGAAGATTGAGGGGCGGCGGCTAGGGTTAGCCGCCGTCGTCCCTCAGCAGATTGCCGTCGGGTGGCGGTAAGGGGGGTGGGGGCGCCCCCTCTCGCCGGAGCGGAGGGGGGTTGGGGGGTCGGACTGCGGCAACACCGCAGCCCCACTTCGGGGGGGGGGGGGGGGGGGAGGGGTGTTAGGGCCCTTCAGGGGGGTCGTTAGGGCGATGGCCGCCCCCCTTCGGGTGAGGGGAAGGAGGGTGCGACACTGGGGATGTGGGGTTCGGCCTGCGGGCGACAGTCGCCCCCCTTTGGGGGGGGGGGGGGGTCGGCACGAGGGGTGGGTGGGGTTGCCGGCGGCAAAGCCGCCGGCGAGGATGGCTTAGAGTATAAAAACCCTATTTAACATATTAAAAAATACGATTTTTGGACGATCAAGTTCCTCGATCTTAGGCGATTAATCTTGCGAGATCTATGTGTAGATCAATCATACGTATGATAAAAATAGCATTTTTGCGGGATTTACCTCTATATCCGTCCTCCGGATATAGAGACGGTTGAATGAAGCCTACACGGATGACGATGCTCGATTGAGGAAGCCTTACACCACGTGCGTGGATCTCCCGTCTCCCTTTTCCTTTGCAACGATCGATTTGTGGAATTTTTAGAGGCTCGTGCTGATAACGTGTTATGAATCAACTACTGGGAGAGGAACCCCAGCCCTTTATTTATTTGCAGGATAGGAGAGTTACAAGATGAGATACATATATACGGGCGTATCTCTAAGATACCCACAATCCTAACCAACTCTGGTTCATATCCATTCACAACAATAAATATATTCAAGGCATAATTATGATGTTGTTTGTATATATTTATAAAAATGTCCATCATGCATATTTAATTTATTTGTATAACATGACTTCATCACATGGAGGAGGCAAGACCTGTATCTGATACGATCTTGTATGACCAGGTTCGCTATTGTTCTGCACATCTCCTGCATAGGTAAAAATAAATATTCATGGTGATATTATCGTTACATGTTTGCATTATACTGGTATACAGAATATTAATTTTCTCATCGGTTGCTTGTATGATGCTATTATTAGACTTGCAGATTACTCACACACAGATTTGGTTTGGGTTATAGAGGATGAGTTTGTCACATATTATACTGTAGTGGATGGGTTCACCCCATATGCTTTTTGTAGTGGATTAGGTTAGACTGACAACTAATTACTGCATTGGTAGAGAGACGAAGGCTTGAGATCAACACATTTTATGTCTGTCATGATGAAATGACGATCATGCTTCAAGACGTGACAATCACTGCGGGTCTACCTGTTGACGATGATGCCATATATCATGGTAAGAGACATTCCACTTGGAAGGAGCTGATATGTGTGGCTTCCGGGCCAAGCATCCACAAGCTTTCCTGGCTTTAGGAAACATTTATAGAAGGACTCGAAGAAGCCACATATGAGCATGTTCAGTATTGTGCTCATGCTTACATGCTCCATGTGATCGGAACCTTATTGGTTTCGGATCCTAGCAAAGTATCGATGCACCTGTAGTGATTAACGAAGCCAGAATATTTTGAATTAGCTTCAGAATACTCCTTTGGAAGTGCAGTTTTTGCACACATGCACTCCGAGTAAACAAAGCTCGCAAGTATGGAAACTCAGGAACTATAAATGTAACGGTCTGTTTTCGTTGTACTTTGTTCGTGCTCGTGCTTTTGGCCGTACACGTGTTTATTTTAGACTTTATTTGATTGTGAACACTTTTGTGTGATATGCCGTTGTGAATGTCTCTGAGAGTATTAAATAGTGGCACTATCTTGGAACGACACTTCTCGAGTCGTTTTTCCACAATTTAATCTTACTCGATGAGACGTGACGATTTTCACTTTTGACGGGAGACGTTTCTATTTTTAGTTTCGTCGTCCGACATCGAAATTGAGATCCGTCTTCTTAGCTAGCTCACTTTCATCATCACGATCACCCCGATATTTATTTTATAATTTTTGGAGTTTATTTGACCACTTTTATATTTTTAACAAGGTTTATAATATTTTTAATAATTAATTTTTAAATTATTTTCGGCCAAATAAAATTTATTTGATTTTAAACGTATTAAAGAATTTTTGAGCCAATTTCCAGCTCATTTGGACCGAGTCAAATCCTTGTGTGAGTTGGAGAAGTTGAGATTCAAATTTCAAATTATTTTAAACTTCTAATCCTATTAGATTTAGCCCTAGACCAAGTCAACCTATCTACACTATATAAACAACCCCTAGGAAGACCTATTTTCGCAAGAAATTAACCCTAGCCTCTTCTAAAACCCAAATTTGACGTTGCGACAAACAGCTGCCGCACCGACCGAGAAAACCAAGCCAAAAACCCCGCTCCGACCGCTAGCCGCCCCCGCACCAAACCCCGTCCGCATCGTAGCACAGCCGCCGCTCCATTCCTCGCTTCGACCGAGAGAAGCCCTCGGTCTGACCGGGAGCTTCCCCCGCTCACGCTCACGCTCCGCACCGCAGCTGTCGCCCGCTCTGTCGCCCCGCATCGCCCCGTGCCTGACCGAGGCGCCTGCCCGCATCGCCGCTCGCCGCTTCGTTGCAACGTTGCAAACGTTGCAATGCTCTCTCACCCGCACCGACCGATCGATTCTTCCGCACCGACCGAAGGAATCCCCCGCACCGGCTGCTGTGACCGACCGCAGCGCTGTGCAGCGCCGTTCTCCCGCGTCTGACCGAGCCAAGTCCCCGCATTGGCTGTGTACGACCGAGAGCCATTCGTCGCAACCCCGCATCCGTCGCACCACTTGCCTCCGTGGGCCCCCCAAGTTCTCCAGAGGTATTGTGGGTCCCCCAAAGGTTCCTAGGACTACTGTGGGCCCCACCTAGGTGCGTTCTCTTCGACGATTTGTCGCGTACGACGTTGCGACACGTCGTAGTCCGTCGTCGCACGTGCTAGCTTTGGAATCTGGAATCGTCGCTCCGGTTGATTGCTCTGAAACTTCCAGCGAGGAATCTACTTGGAATCTGAACTTGGAGCGCGATATTATTATTCCAACCCCCGGCGTCGCTACTCGACGCCGGTGTAGCTTTCGCGTCGTGTTGAGGTAACGCTTTGCACCCCTAGGACCCCCAACCCATTTGCATGCTAATCAAGACTAAAATCAGTATTTTAAAGTATTTTAAATGTTTTAGAATTCACTAATCAAGATTAATAAAACAGATGTAGGCCGGTGGACTTGTGCACGTAGGAATTGTGACCTTGGACTCGTTGGACGGTGTTTCTCTGACGTGATACTTGCAGGCAAGTGAAACTTGCCAAATCTTGCTTAGGGCCATGTTTTTAGGCCACTTCCTTGTTTTTAGCGTAAAAGAGACAAGTCAGTGAAATGATAGCTGGCTAGACGCCTACTTGATCTAGTTTGACAACGAAACTAGATCCGTCACCTAATTGATCTAGCTTGACAACGAAGCTAGATCCAACCCTTTAAACTTGTTGTTCATGCATACTAAACTGTCACGTTTACTTTCCTTACCTGTACGCCTTGCTACTTGCCATGTCATGTCATCCATGCATTGAATGTCGCATTCGTAGCACACACTACAATACTTGTACTCGTACTCCTTGTCCGGCTAGGTGCACCCCTACGCCATACTTGTTTAAAACACTTCCTGGCTCGTGATCCAGAAGCGGGCCTCATGTGTTGGTTGAAAACCAATGCCCGATACACGTGGAGGGGTAGGGATAAACGGTCACTTGAGCTTAGGAGTTGGCCCGCGCAGCCACTCTAGCCAAAAGGCGGAATCTCTGTGCACGAGGTGCTTACTTTACTTGTCTTGTACTTGTCTTGTGAATGCCATGCTATGCTCGTACTTTACTTTACTTTACTTTACCTGTTGCACTCATTACTTTAACTGCCATGTCATTGCATCATGCTAGAACTGCTAGGTTGCTTTACTTTTACCTACTTTCAGTTTCCTTGCAGAAGTCTCTTGTAGACTTGCTGACATGTGCCCCTTGCTCTTTTGGGTGTCACATGTTAGACCCTGAGCCAGAGACAGTTGTTTAGGACGAGGTGTTTGCTGACGCTGAGCCCGAGCCTACGTTCGTTGAGGAGTTCGAGGATACCGGAGACCAGTCTTAGTGACTGTTGAGTTGCTTTTGCTTTAGGTTGCTGTTAGTTGTCGGTGCTTGCACCATTACTTTGATTTCGTACTTTGTACTTTTGTTGGCCATGCTGGGGCCTCTTTTAGACTCTTTTATTTTAGCCTGGTGGCTTTTTCTACGATGTTGAGATTTATTATTATGGATATTCTGAGATGTTCCTTTTGTCTCTTTTCGTTATTATTATCTTTGTTTTGTTTCGCGTTGCAAGGACCCGCAGTTTAAAGTGATTGACGCTTATCGGACTTGCAGCTTTGTAGCTTCAAGTCTGAGCGGACCTTCTCACGCTTCGCCTCCACGTTTTTGGGAAGCGGGTCGTGACAGGTTTTGTTGGTGGCCCATGCAGGTCCTATCTTACGATTGCGAACTAACGAAACAAAGATAATAAACGAAATGTCCATTAAATAAATTGCAACATCCAAGTCATTAAGCTTTGAGTCTAAATTGTTTGCTCGTTTTCTATGTCCTTAGATGGCTGGACGACGACAGACCCGATCTGGCAGTGGGCCCAATCGTGCTGAGGAGCCGGATAGAGAGCCCACCAATGCTGAGATCATGAGGATGATGCATCAGATGATGCAGGTGCAGCAGGGTATGCTCCAGAACACTCAGTGTGCTCCTCGCTTCGAGCCAGGAGCGAAGTAGTTTCGGGAGCTGGGCCCGACTTACTTTGATGGATCTGAAGGACCGCTGGCTGCAGAGGAGTGGATCAGAAACACTGAGGATAATCTGAAGATGTCGAAGGTCAACCCGGCTGGATGGGTTGATCTGGCGAAGAAGCAGCTGAAGGATAATGCCCGAAATTGGTGGGATGCAGAGGAGGAGCTGTTGGTGAGCCCCATACCTTGGGCTACTTTCAAGTCCAGGTTCGATGAGGAGTACTTTCCGAAGGCTGCTAGGAGGGAGATGTTGCAGCGCTTCATTGAGCTGAAGCAGGGGAATCTGACGGTGGACCAGTACCACCAGGAGTTTACTAGATTGAGTCGCTTCGCGCCAAAGATGGTGGAGGATGCTGAGGAGAAGGCTCAGAGGTTTCTGCAGGGTCTTTCTCTAGACTTGCAGAGTCTGATGTCTACGACGGACATGGAGACATATCAGAAGTTGCTGGTAGCTTCTCGGAGGCAGGAGAGGATTGCGAAGCAGAAGAGAGGAATGATTTCTGGAGCTGGGAAGAGGCCTATGGAGCAGGTCAGAGGAGTGGTTAGGCCTGGGACTAGGCCTAATCAGACGGTGCAGTTCAAGAGGCCAGGTGTGCCCCCTGAGAAGACTTGCCATTTCTGTGGCAAGACCGGGCATATCAAGGATCAGTGTAGGAAGGTGTTGGGACAGTGCCTGATTTGTGGAGACCCTACTCATGCTATGAAGGAGTGCCCGAAGTCTAAGCTACCTTGAAAGGATCCCGTTGCCGCTCAGCCGTTGCAGCAGAGAGCACCTGTATCTGCAGGTCGTGGAGCACCTCTCGCTCCTCAGAGGCAGGCGTTTCAGCAGGCCATGCAGCCGAGGAGGCAGGCTTACCTGATGACGGCAGTGGAGAGCGAGGCTGTGGATGAGGTTATCGCAGGTAACTCTCAAACTAGTTGTTTCCTTCCTTAGATAGTTTTGATTGTTAGCTTATGTTTGAACTGATTGCATATGATTGTTTGTTAGAATAGGGTTTGATTGTTAGATTGTTTGTTAGGTGTGATTTTGGTTTGCACGTTTCCTGCACGAGTCCTCTTTGACTCAGGTGCATCGATGTGCATTATTTCTCGGAGCTTTGTGGAGAAGCATTCCTTGACGACTTCCCCTCTTTCCAAGAGTTGGAATATCGTTACAGGAAATGGCGTGATCTCGGTGCATCGTGGGTGCAATTCTTGCCCTTTGGTGGTCTGTGGACATGAGCTTTACGCTGACTTTATTGTCCACGACATCATCAACTACGATGCAGTGCTTGGAATGGATTGGCTTGCGAGTTTCTATGCTACAATCGATTGTCGGAGGAAGAAGGTGGTGTTCGAGATCCCCGGACATCCAGTGTTCGAGTTCAGTTGTGGTAGCAGTTCGCTTGGTCCTGTCAGGTTTCGGGCCAAGCCGGTGGAGATTGTTGCTATGCAGATGGAGCAGGATAGACCAGCTATGGTACGTGAATTCAACGACGTCTTCCCCGAGGAGATGTCTGGACTGCCACCCGATCGAGCTCTCGAGTTTTCGATCGATCTTATGCCGGGAGCGCAGCCTATTTCGAAGGCGTCGTATCGGATGGCACCAGCAGAGTTGGAGGAGTTACGTATGCAGCTGGATGAGCTTTTGCAGAAAGGATACATCAATCCTAGCGTGTCTCCGTGGGGAGCACCGGTGTTGCTGGTAAAGAAGAAGGATGGTTCGCGTCGCATGTGTGTGGATTACCGGGAGCTGAATGCTGTGACTATCAAGAATAAATATCCCTTGCCTCGGATAGATGACATCTTTGATCAGCTCGGAGGATCGAGGGTGTTCTCTAAGTTGGATTTGAGGAGTGGTTACCATCAGCTTAAGGTGAAGAAGGACGACATCCCGAAGACAACGTTCAGGACGAAGTATGGTCACTACGACTTTGTGGTTATGCCATTTGGTGTAACCAATGCGCCCGCAGTTTTTATGAACCTGATGAATCTGGTCTTCTACGACTTTCTAGACAAGTTCGTCGTCATCTTCATTAACGATATTCTGATCTATTCAAAGTCGGAGGAAGAGCATGCATCGCACTTGAGGACAGTGTTGGAGATCTTGAGGAAGCATCGTTTGTATGCTAAGTATTCCAAGTGCGAGTTCTGGCTGGATAGAGTTGCCTTTCTCGGGCATGTGGTGTCTGGTGATGGAATTTCTGTAGATCCCGAGAAGATTGTGGCTATCAGAGAGTGGCCGGTTCCGCAGTCGGCGTCAGAGATTCAGAGTTTCCTTGGGCTTGTAGGCTTTTATCGGCGTTTCATTAAGGAATTTTCCCGGATTGCTGAGCCGATGACCAGACTGACGCGGAAGGATGTGCCATATGTTTGGTCTGATGAATGCGAGAAGGCTTTTGGTATTCTGAAGGAGAGATTGACGACTGCCCCTGTACTTGCTGTGCCTGATCGGAGTGGAGGATTCGAGATCTTTTACGATGCTTCTGGCAAGGGTCTTGGATGTGTGTTGCATCAGCATGGGCATGTGGTTGCGTATGCTTCTCGTCAGCTTAAGGCTCATGAGAAGAATTACCCGACACATGATTTGGAGTTGGCTGCCGTCGTGTTTGCGCTGAAGATTTGGAAGCACTTCCTGCTGAGTGAGAAGGTGAAGATCTTCACTGATCACAAAAGCTTGAAGTATATCTTTACGCAGAAGGAGCTCAACATGCGACAGCGTCGATGGTTGGAGCTCATGGCAGACTATGAGATTGATTTGCAGTATCACCCTGGCAAGGTGAATGTGGTTCCGGATGCGCTGAGCAGACTTCCAGCGTGATGATGTTGACTTCGCAGTGGAGATTGTAGCAGGATTTTTGCGAGACCGGTATCGAGATTATTCTTCCTGGAGAGACCTCTTCGTTGATGAGTATGCAGATACAATCGACGATCGTGGATAGGATCAAGGCTGGACAGGCTGGTGATGCTAAGCTGGTGAAGATTCGGGAGCAAGTGGAAGCCGGTCTGCGGACTGACTTCTTGATTCACGAGGATGGTTCGTTGAGATTTGGAGCCAGGTTGTGTGTGCCAGCCGGAGATATCAGAGAGGAAATATTAGTGGAGGCACACTGTTCGCCGTATTCTGTGCATCCTGGTGGGACCAAGATGTACAAGGATCTTCGTCTGAATTTTTGGTGGCATGGTATGAAGAGGAGTGTGGCTCGGAGTGTAGCCAAGTGTTTGGTTTGCCAACAAGTAAAGGCGGAGCATCAGCGTACGACATGGTTGCTACAACCGCTTCCGATCCCGGAGTGGAAGTGACAGCACATCACTATAGATTTCGTGACTGGACTACCTCGGAGTCCGAAGCAGAACGACGCGATTTGGGTGATCGTAGACCGATTGACCAAATCTGCGCACTTTATTCCCTTCCGAGTAGGACAGTCTACCGAGACGCTAGCGAGGAGATACATGGAGGTAAATACGTTTACACTCCGATTTTATTTCCTTTTCCTAGTCTAGATAGTGATATAACGTGAATCGTGCAGGAGATCGTACGACTTCACGGAGTCCCCGTGAGTATCGTGTCGGACAGAGACACGAGATTCACATCTCAGTTTTGGCAGAGTCTGCAGAAGAGCTTGGGTACGAGTCTGAGTTTCAGCACGGCGTACCACCCGCAGACGGATGGCCAGTCCGAGAGGACGATTCAGATCTTGGAGGATATGTTGAGAGCGTGCATGCTGGACTTTAAGGGATCTTGGGAGGATCATCTCCATCACGTTGAGTTTGCCTACAATAACAGCTACCAGGCGAGTATTGGAATGACGCCTTTCGCCGTGCTATATGGAAAAAAATGTCGATCGCCACTGAGCTGGGATGACGTTGGAGATCGGGAGATGTTAGGACCGGAGATGATCGTGGAGGCCGTGGATGTTGTGAGGAATATTCGAGAGAAGCTGAGGATTGCGCAGGACCGTTTCAAGCAATGGGCTGATGCTAAACGGAGGCCTGTGGAGTTTCAGCCTGGCGATCATGTCTTCCTGAAGATTTCTCCGAACCGCGGAGTTATTCGTTTCGGGAAGAGAGGCAAGCTGAGTCCGAGGTTCATTGGGCCGTTTGATGTTCTGGAGAGAGTTGGAGCTGTGGCTTATCGCTTGGCGTTGCCACCGTCGCTGGTGGGAGTTCACGACGTATTTCACGTATCTCAGTTACGTCGATACGTTAGTGACCCATCCCATGCTGTGGACTTCTCGGAGATTACGGTTCGTCCGGATCTGTCTTATGATCAGCAGCCCGTTAAGATTCTGGATCGTCGACAGAAGTAGCTGAGGAATAAGAACGTCGACTTGGTTCGAGTGCAGTGGCGTCACGGTTCCCTTGGTGAGTCCACCTGGGAGCGTGAAGATGAGATGAGAGAGCGATTACCGCACCTTTTCCTGAGCAGTGCTTGATGTTGATTCCGAGGACGGAATCATTTCTAAGGTGGGGAGGATGTAACGGTCTGTTTTCGTTGTACTTTGTTCGTACACGTGCTTTTGGCCGTACACGTGTTTATTTTAGACTTTATTTGATTGTGAACACTTTTGTGTGATATGCCGTTGTGAATGTCTCTGAGAGTATTAAATAGTGGCACTATCTTGGAACGACACTTCTCGAGTCGTTTTTCCACAATTTAATCTTACTCGATGAGACGTGACGATTTTCACTTTTGACGGGAGACGTTTCTATTTTTAGTTTCGTCGTCCGACATCGAAATTGAGATCCGTCTTCTTAGCTAGCTCACTTTCATCATCACGATCACCCCGATATTTATTTTATAATTTTTGGAGTTTATTTGACCACTTTTATATTTTTAACAAGGTTTATAATATTTTTAATAATTAATTTTTAAATTATTTTCGGCCAAATAAAATTTATTTGATTTTAAACGTATTAAAGAATTTTTGAGCCAATTTCCAGCTCATTTGGACCGAGTCAAATCCTTGTGTGAGTTGGAGAAGTTGAGATTCAAATTTCAAATTATTTTAAACTTCTAATCCTATTAGATTTAGCCCTAGACCAAGTCAACCCATCTACACTATATAAACAACCCCTAGGAAGACCTATTTTCGCAAGAAATTAACCCTAGCCTCTTCCAAAACCCAAATTTGACGTTGCGACGATTCGTCGCAACGTTGCGACGAACAGCTGCCGCACCGACCGAGAAAACCAAGCCAAAAACCCCGCTCTGACCGCTAGCCGCCCCCGCACCAAACCCCGTCCGCATCACAGCACAGCCGCCGATCCGTTCTCCGCTTCGACCGAGAGAAGCCCTCGGTCTGACCGAGCGCTTCCCTCGCTCACGCTCACGCTCCGCACCGCAGCTGTCGCCCGCTCTGTCGCCCCGCATCGCCCCGTGCCTAACCGAGGCGCCTGCCCGCATCGCCGCTCGCCGCTTCGTTGCAACGTTGCAAACGTTGCAACGCTCTATCGCCCGCACCGACCGATCGATTCTTCCACACCGACCGAAGGAAGCCCCCGCACCGGCTGCTGTGACCGACCGCAGCGCTGTGCAGCGCCGTTCTCCCGCGTCTGACCGAGCCAAGTCCCCGCATTGGCTGTGTACGACCGAGAGCCATTCGTCGCAACCCCGCATCCGTCGCACCACTTGCCTCCGTGGGCCCCCCAAGTTCTCCAGAGGTATTGTGGGTCCCCCAAAGGTCCCTAGGACTACTGTGGGCCCCACCTAGGTGCGTTCTCTTCGACGATTTGTCGCGTACGACGTTGCGACACGTCGTAGCCCGTTGTCGCACGTGCTAGCTTTGGAATCTGGAATCGTCGCTCCGGTTGATTGCTCTGAAACTTCCAGCGAGGAATCTAATTGGAATCTGGACTTGGAGCGCGATATTATTATTCCAACCCCCGGCGTCGCTACCCGACGCCGGTGTAGCTTTTGCGTCGTGTTGAGGTAACGCTTTGCACCCCTAGGACCCCCAACCCATTTGCATGCTAATCAAGACTAAAATAAGTATTTTAAAATTATTTTAAATGTTTTAGAATTCACTAATCAAGATTAATAAAACGGATGTAGGCCGGTGGACTTGTGCACGTAGGAATTGTGACCTTGGACTCGTTAGACGGTGTTTCTCTGACGTGATACTTGCAGGCAAGTGAAACTTGCCAAATCTTGCTTAGGGCCATGTTTTTAGGCCACTTCCTTGTTTTTAGCGTAAAAGAGACAAGTCAGTGAAATGATAGCTGGCTAGACGCCTACTTGATCTAGTTTGACAACGAAACTAGATCCGTCACCTAATTGATCTAGCTTGACAACGAAGCTAGATCCAACCCTTTAAACTTGTTGTTCATGCATACTAAACTGTCACGTTTACTTTCCTTACCTGTACGCCTTGCTACTTGCCATGTCATGTCATCCATGCATTGAATGTCGCATTCGTAGCACACGCTACAATACTTGTACTCGTACTCCTTGTCCGGCTAGGTGCACCCCTACGCCATACTTGTTTAAAACACTTCCTGGCTCGTGATCCAGAAGCGGGCCTCATGTGTTGGTTGAAAACCAATGCCCGATACACGTGGAGGGGTAGGGATAAACGGTCACTTGAGCTTAGGAGTTGGCCCGTGCAGCCACTCTAGCCAAAAGGCGGAATCTCTGTGCACGAGGTGCTTACTTTACTTGTCTTGTACTTGTCTTGTGAATGCCATGCTATGCTCGTACTTTACTTTACTTTACTTTACCTGTTGCACTCATTACTTTAACTGCCATGTCATTGCATCATGCTAGAACTGCTAGGTTGCTTTACTTTTACCTACTTTCAGTTTCCTTGCACAAGTCTCTTGTAGACTTGCTGACATGTGCTCCTTGCTCTTTTGGGTGTCACATGTTAGACCCTGAGCCAGAGACAGTTGTTTAGGACGAGGTGTTTGCTGATGCTGAGCCCGAGCCTACGTTCGTTGAGGAGTTCGAGGATACCGGAGACCAGTCTTAGTGACTGTTGAGTTGCTTTTGCTTTAGGTTGCTGTTAGTTGTCGGTGCTTGCACCATTACTTTGATTTCGTACTTTGTACTTTTGTTGGCCATGCTGGGGCCTCTTTTAGACTCTTTTATTTTAGCCTGGTGGCTTTTTCTGCGATGTTGAGATTTATTATTATGGATATTCTGAGATGTTCCTTTTGTCTCTTTTCGTTATTATTATCTTTGTTTCGTTTCGCGTTGCAAGGACCTGCAGTTTAAAGTGATTGACGCTTATCAGACTTGCAGCTTTGTAGCTTCAAGTCTGAGCGGACCTTCTCACGCTTCGCCTCCACGTTTTTGGGAAGCGGGGCGTGACAATAAATATCTGGCATGGTATTGCTAGTATACATTTTTACTTAGTTAATATATATAGACACACAGACATGCGCGCACGGGGCAATATGCAAGTGTGGAAGTGCACATGTAAGTTACCCGTGCATGCCCAAAAAAATAAGGTTTCTCGTATTATTTTTTGAAATTTTATAGGATTGTTGTACACATTCTAAAATCCCAAAACAACAAATATAGGTGAACCTTAGGGTATTTGTTCCTTGATCCGCAAGTTGTAAAAAGTTCTACTGTTCTGAAACCGTTGAATTTGCAATGGTTAGACTAATGGTCAAATGGCGTTGGATCCAATTGATATTTGGTGTAATGATCATGAATGAGGTGTACAACAATCCTAAAAAAATTTCAAAAAAAAAATGAAAAACACCCTTTTGTGACCATTTACCCCCTACACACATTCGTTTACGCATTCATATTTGTAGGTATGGTCTTGGAAAAGATTACATATAGGAATGCCAATGACCGATCAATTTATATGGGATGGCACCATCCCGTGAGGATGCAGATGGAACGTGTGGCGATCTTTTCTGCTCAATTCTCATAGGAATCTTGATCAATGCCAAAATGACTTAGAGATGTTGCATGTTTGAATTACTGAATTTTATAGAAATGGAAATATTTTCATGCTTATGTCATTCATGTTTAGGTTATCTGGGAGCCATTCCTAGACTTTTTTGAGCTTCTTTCATATGAATAGGTATTACCTAACCAGGGATGAAATTTTATCCTTAGATAGCATTAAAAACCCAAACCTTCTTACATTTTTAATAATCGGATCTGTTTATCTAGATCATCATGTTCTAAAATCCTAAACTATTAATTTTCAAGTTAATCCAATGTGGTTTGCTTATTCATCTATATGTTATAAAAAGTTCTGCTAGTACGAAATTGTTAACTTTACAATGAGTGGATGAACAAGCAAAACCACTTGAGTTCACTTGAAAATTGATGGCTCGTGGTTTTAGAACATGAAGATTTAAAATGAATGAATCCGATTGTCGAAAAAAATAGAGAGGGTAGTGTTGGATCTCATGTAGATGATAAGTAGACACTAGGGGGGAGTGAATATTGTATATCATGTTGTGAATGGATATGAACCAGAGTTGGTTAGGATTGTGGGTATCTTAGAGATACGCCCATATCTATGTATCTTATCTTGTGACTCGCCTATCCTGCCTATAAATAAAGGGCTGTAGATTCCTCCCCCAGTAGTTGATTCATAACACATTATCAACACGACCCTCTAAAAATTCCACAAATATCGATCATTGCGAAGGCGAAGGGAGACGGGAGATTCACGCGCACAGTGCAAGGCTTCATCGAACGAGCGTCGTCATCCGTGTAGACTTCGTTCAACCGTCGCTATATCTGGAGGACGGATATAGAGGTAAATCCCGCTAAAAACGTCGTTTTTATCATACGTATGATAAGATCTATCCATAGATCTCGCAAGATCGATATGGAAATTGCTAATCGCCTATAATCGACGAACTTCATCGTCCAAAAATTATATTTTTAATATCCTACCCCATACCCACCGGCGGCCTTGCCGCCGGTAACCCCCCACACCTATTGATGCGGCTTCGGCCTAACGTCGCACCCCCCAAAAGGGGGTGGCCTCGGCCTAACGCCGACCCCCCCCGAAAGGGGGGCGGCTCCACCCTAATGCAGCACCCCCCTGAGGGGGGGGCCTTGGCCTACCGCCGACCCCCCTAAAGTGGGGTGGCCCCGGCCCGTTACCGCACCCCCTGAAGGGGGCGGACCCCGCCCTAACGCCGAGTCCCCTGAAGGGGCGCGGCCTCGGCCCATCGCCGCATCCCCTGAAGGGGGGCAGCTCTGCCCTAAACGCCGACCCCCCCTGAAGGGGGGCGGCCTCGATCCATTGTCGCACCCCCCGAAGGGGGGGGGGGCTCCGTCCTAACGCCGACCCACCCCAAAGGGGGGGTGCCGCTTCCCCCCTGCTCCGGCGAGGGGAGGCGCCAACCCCCCCTTTGCCATCGTCCGACGGCAATCCAGTGGCGGCGGTGGCTAACCCTAGCAGCCGCCCCTCAGCTTCCTTGGCCCCGAAGCCCAATTCACCAAAAAAAAGGGAAAACAGCCTTACGGGCCTGAAGCCCGCAGGCAAACTCCGGGCCTCAGGCCAGCAGGCTTAATTCAAAATATATATATTTTAAAGGTGATTTCCATTTTTCGAAAAAAATTAAGGGGGGGCTAAGATATAAGCTTTAGAAAGGCCTGTTGGGCGAAAAATTGATTTAAAATGGCGGCTTGGAGACTCTAAAATCCATGTAAAATCACGATAAATCATGGGGCAGCAATGGGTATTTTGGGGTATTTTGGGGATAAATTAAAAAGGAAAACATCTTCCTTTTACTCAGAACATGTCTAATTATTGGGCTCTTTTCCAATCTCTTTGGATAAACCCAACTAGCACAACCCTTGCATTAAATGATTTCCTCTGTAAAATCATTATTAAATGTTTTGCATCATTTTGGCGTATTCTGCGGATAAACTGTGTTTGGTTGTGCATATTTTTAAAACTTAATAATTAGGAAGATCATGCGACCGCTTTGCCGTTAGTCAGCTAACCTTACGGTGTATGACGTTGCCCAGTGGTCCAATAATTATTAAGTAATTATATTGTTTATCCCTCTTTACGAATATTAATGCATGTGATGTCTCTGATGAAAATGCCTGCTGGAAATGTTTGATGAGCACAAATTTTTGCGTGGACGGCTAATTGTGGTTTTGGATCGGCTGTTTAAGTAGCATATTTTATTTTCATGCACTTTTCTTTTATTTTTGAGAGAAATTGTAGTAAGGAATTTATGTAAATGTCCAAGACCAAAGACTAATTTCTATGGAGACGGATGCCCACAATTGAAGCTGAAGATCTTATATGGGACCCTCGTGGTTTTCAAAGTTGTAATTTCTTTTTAAAGCTTTCATTTGTGTAATATGGACTGTAATGGACTTTGGACTCTTTATTTATGTGGGACTGGCCGATCCATGCAATTAGCCCTTCATATTAAAATAGCCTCCGCATGAAAATGTTTATTGTTTAAATTTTAATTCATGCATATTTGTGCTCTGCTAGATAAAATGGCTAAAATCGCAAGTGTCGATTTCGAAGTGCTGGATGCATCATGGAGAAACTATCTGAGCTGGCAGCTCGATGTAAAGTTCCATCTGCGGGCTAAGTCCCTTATTTCTGCTGTGACAAAGAATGAAAATGTAAGTGATATAGAAAAGGTGCAAGCCATTATCTATATTTTCCGCCATGTGGACAAGACCCTTAAGGCTGAATACCTTACGGTCGAAGATCCATTTGAGCTGTAGACTGCCCTTGAGGACATGTATAAACATCAGACAGATGTTATACTACCAAGAGCACGATATGAGTGGGAGAACCCGAGACTGTAGGACTTTAAGTCCATAGCTGAGTACACCTCAGCTCTTTTTAGCATCACCTCACGCCTGAAGTTGTGTGGTGAAAAAGTCTCAAAAGATCGCATGCTGGAAAAGACGTACACGTCTTTTCATGAGAAAGATGCGATACTTATGCAGCAATACCGTAAACGAAAGTTCACCAAGTATTTTGAGTTGCTGTCATGTTTATTCATGGATGAACAAAACAGAGAGCTTCTTCTCTCCACTCTCAATATGTGCCCCTGGCACTGCCCCCTCCCAGAAGCTCATAACGCCTCTTCTTCTCGAAAGAAGAGAGACAACAGAAGAAAAAAAGACCACAGAAAGGGGGACAGAACAAAAGGTCTAGGGGCCCAGTCCAGCAACGAAGAAATGAAGGAAAGAGCAAGTTCACCTGGCGCAGAAATGACAACAGAAAGTATGATGCACCCCCACCCAAAAGGGATTGGGAAGACCAGTGCCATAGCTGTGGCATGAAGGGCCACTGGTCCAGAGTGTGCCAAACTCCACAGCATCTCCAGGAATTGTACAAAGAAAATAAGAAAAAGAAAGCTGAAACAAACCTGGTGACATCTGATGCTCCAGTCAAGTTCTCAGCTAACGACTTCGAAACTGATGACCTGATGGATTAGCTTTTCTACTTTTATCTTAGCATGTTGTTTAGAACATTTTAATGTTATGAGAGATTTCATATTATGTAATTTGAATTCTATAAATAAAGTTTTATGTTCCTGAAATGTAAATGTTTTATTCATCTTTTAGATGGATCACTCTCATGACTGCTTGGTAGACAGTGCTTCGACACATACGATCCTTCAGTATAAGTGCTATTTTCATAGCATTATACCATCAAAAGCCCTGTAAATACAATTTCAGGGCCATCGAATATTATTGAAGGTTCTGGGAATGCAACCTTGTTTCTCCCCAATGGAACAGAAATTAAAATAAAAGATGCACTATTCTCTCCAAACTCCAAACAAAACTTACTAAGTTTCAAGGATATCCGCGTAAACGGACTCCATTTGGAAACAACAAATGTAAATGAAAAAGAATTATTGTATGTAACGTCTCAAGAAAATGGAGTAAAATCCATACTTGAACGCTTTGAGAGCCTTTCATCAGGCCTCTACCATACAAAGATTCGGAGAGAGGAAGCTAAATTGACGGAGCACCTGAAGTGCCCGACAGCAGCCAAGTTTTTACTTTGGCACGACAGACTTGGCCACCCTGGATCTATGATGATGCACCACATCCTAACACAATCCCATGGGCACAAACTGAAGAACCACAAGATTCTTCAGACGGAAGAATTCCATTGCATCCCTTGCTTCAAAGGGAAATTAATAACAAGGCTATCACCACTAAAATTCGATATCGAATCTCCAAGCTTCCTCGAAAGAATACATGGAGACATATGTGGACCTATCCACCCCTTAGTGGGTCTTTTCGGTACTTCATGGTACCGATCGATGCATCTTCAAAATCTTCGTATGTGTGTCTACTTTCAACCCGCAACTTAGCTTTTCTAAAGCTATTGGCACAAATTATAAAGTTGCGGACGCATTTTCCAGACAACCATATAAAGAAAATACGTCTGGATAATGCTGAGGAATTTACCTCTCAGTCATTTCAAGAGTACTAGCAGGCAACGGGAATAGAAATTGAACATCTAGTGCTGCATGTTCAAACCCAAAATGGGTTGGCAGAGTCACTGATAAAAAGACTCCAATGGATTTCACGTCCATTGCTAATGAAATCCCTGTTACCGGTGGATGCATGGGGACATGCAATCTACATGCTGCATCGTTAATAAAAATTAGACCCTTTGGAGGTCAGAGTCTCTCTCCAATGCAACTTGCATATGGAGGGCCACCGAAAATTTCTCATTTGAATCTTCGGCTTTGCAGTCTACATCCCCATTGCACCACTGATCACTCCTTATTTTGCACTTTTTTCCCGCATGTTTGCATGCCATTTAGATTGCCCAAATCATGTTTTTCACGATATATCGACGATATTGCGATGCTTTTCACGATTTGTTGTTTTTGTCGCATTTCAGGTGATTTGGAGCGATTTGGAGTGATCCCGAGATGCGCTTACTCCAGAGGGTCACCGACGACCTCCCCAAGGGGTATTTTGCTGTTGGAGAGGAGCGGAAGAAGAAAGGACGTCGCAGGAGCGACGAGGAGGCCAAAACAAGCTGTTTGGGCATTTTTGGTGTCCCACTCGGCCGAGTGGAGGAGTCACTCGGCCGACCAGCGAGACAACGCTCGGCCGACCAGATCGGATACGTTTCATACGTGCACTCGGCCGAGCGACGGAGACCACATCGGCCGAGTGACGAGATCCCGTCCGCCCGAGTGGCGCCCAGACGAAGCCATTCAAAAATCGCCAACTTACTGTTTTTCGGCTGCCTGAGCTTCAGAAGACCCACTCGGCCGAGTGGATAATCCTGACCGCCCGAGTGCTAAGAAGCCATCGGCCGAGTGACAACAACTCACTCAGCCGAGCCGCCCCCGAAGTGAAGACCCCTGAAGATCAAGACTTACTGGAAATTTACAGGGTTTCTCACTCGGCCGAGCGACTTTTGTCACTCGGCCGAGTGCGATGCGCTGCCTGTAGCGAAAATTGCGGATTTCAGGCTGCGCAGGGGTATTTTGGTCACAGTTTTTGGACGATTTTGGGGGGTATTTAACCCCTGTTTTTACCCTAGTTTTAGAGGGCTTTTTCTCTTAGATTTTTACAGCTTTTTAGATTAACTTTTTAGCTTTATTCTTGTGATTGGAGAGGAGACAAAAGTTGATTTTTGTTGGATTATTTGAAGAACTCCATTGGTTTGTGTCTCTCTCCTCTAAAAATTCTATTTTTATTGCATATCTCAATATTGTGATGAATTCTCTTATTTATTTCATTGATTATTTTTGTGTTTGTGCTATGAATTGTGAGTAGTCTCCACGTCTTGGGGCGTGGGGATGAACCCTACAAGCCCAATTTCATATTTGTGATGAATTGGTGGAAATTTTGCTAGAATTGCTATTAGGGATTAGTTTGGGAGCGATTTACTACGGATAGATAGGAGTTCATACCGATTGGGATTTGCAAGAGATTGGATCCCAATTCGATAGGAAACCCTAGAAATCCGAATTGGGTTGGAATCGAATTTCCGTAGTATCGGTTTGCAAGAGATTGGACCGATACTAGGGTTCCCGGTTGCAATTCCGTGCCGATACCCGTTTGCAAGAGATTGGACGGGTAGGAACTATCCCAACCTAGGTTGTGGGCCGTGTTTGCACGAGAGTGGGCTCGGTGCGCGATTGAACGATGATGTTGATCCTAATGCTAGCTTCCCTAGGCTAGGGTTTGCAAGAGATTGGACCCGAACCTAGGATAGCTATAGACCAGCAACAGTGCGAGAGCGTGAGCTTGGTTCTACATTCAGTTGCAACTAGTTCATCCAAAATCTTATTCTAGCAATTTTGATACCGATGAACCACATTTACGAAATACGGTTAGTAGCGGGGATTCCCCATTCCCTAGACGTTCTTTATTTGATTTGATATTTCCGTACTTTGTCTGACGATTGTGACAGGATCGCCAAAGGCAAATTTCTCTCTTCTTAAATAGCCAGGTTGATTGGAACAAGCACGGTCATTCGTCCTCCCTGTGTTCGATAACCCGCTCGCCGCTATACCATGCGCTTGCGGTAAAACTACAACCGTTCTTTGGGTTACATTCCGGAGCGATCAACCACCACAGAGGACAAAGATGGGTCCTCAATGTCGCCTAGGTATTTATGTAGGTTTCGACTCACTCTCAATCATAAGATACCTAGAACCCCAAATGGGTGACGCTTTTAAGGCACAACTTGAAGACTGTGAATTTGATGAGACCGTTTTCCCCAAAATGGGCCCAGAAACTGAGAAATCTGGTGTGAAGCACATCATTACATGGTATACAAAAAGCTTGACCCACTATAATCCGGTAATGAAACAATGTGAAGATGAGATCCTGAAGATCCTCCACATTCAGGACACTGTCCACCGATTACTGGACTCATTTACCGACAACAAGAAGATTGTCAAATCAACATCCCGGCTGTAAATACTCCAGCTAGGATTGACATCTCCGAGAATGGATGCAATCCACCAGCAGCAGAAGTGGCTGCACCTCAACAGAAAAGAGGCAGACCACCATGCTCCAAGGATAAAATCCAAGAAAAAGAAAAATATCCGGAGACCTTGGGACGATACCCCCACAGAGAAATGAGCTTATCTCCGTACCCTCCCCCTCCCAGAATCCACTATAGAGGAACTGACAGGAGAAACTGAAATATCATTAAATTATGTACGTACAGGGGAGGTGTTGGACAGAAAAACTATAATCGTCGACGATGACTTCACATTTCACATTGCTATTCACCCAGAAGTGACGATGATCATGATCCACATTTTGTTGCTGAATGCAAACGTAGAAATGATTGGCCAAAGTGGAATCAGGCAATAGAAGCCGAGCTGGACTCGCTTCAGAAATGCAAAGTCTTTGGACAGATAGTCCACAGACCTACTGGTGTCAAACCTGTGGGATACAAATGGGTATTCGTGAAAAAAAGAAATGAAAATAATGAGATCGCACGCTACAAAGTAAGGCTTGTAGCGCAAGGATTTTTCCAAAGACTGGGTATTGACTATGACGAAACATACTCCCCGGTCATGGATGCGATCACTTTCCGATTCTTGATAAGCTTAACAGCAAAGGAAGGTTTAGATACGCAGCTAATGGATGTTGTGATTGCATATCCATACTGTAATCTCAACAAGGAGATATACATGAAACTTCCTGATGGCTTTTCTATGCCTGCTGAATTAAAAGATAGACCTCGTGACATTTACTATGTTAAGCTCCAAAGATCATTGTATGGTCTTAAACAATCAGGACGAATGTGGTATAATAGACTAAGTGAATTCCTTGTACAACAAGGATTCAACAATAATGAAATCTGCCCTTGCATCTTCATAAGAGCAAAAGGGAAAAGATTTGTCATAATAGCAGTCTACGTGGATGATCTGAATCTCATTGGATCTCCTGAAGAGATCGCTGAGATATCTGTAAGCCTGACAAAAGAATTCGAAGTGAAAGACCTAGGCAAAATGAAATTATGCCTTGGCTTACAGATTGAACATCTAAAAGACGGAATCCTATGACACCATACCACATATACGAAGAAAATGTTACAAAGATTTCATTAGTACACCTATGGTGGTACGATCTTTGGATGAACATAAAGACCCATTCCGGCCGCTGAAAGAGGGGGAGGATATACTTGGTCCAGAAGTCCCTTACCTGAGTGCTATTGGAGCACTTCTATATCTGGCCAACTGCACGCGTCCCGATATAGCATTCGTAATAAATTTACTAGCTAGATATAGTGCAGTGCCAACGCAGCGCTAATGGACCGAGGTAAAGCACCTTTTGCGCTACCTCCAAGTGTCTACAGACTTGGAATTCTTTTACAAAAATGGATTATCCTTCGTACTTGTTGGTTATGCTGATGCAGGTTACAGGTCTGATCCCCACACTGCAAAGTCACAGACTGGGTACGTGTTTACCCATGGTGGGATAGCCATTTCCTGGAGATCCGTTAAGTAAACCATGGCGGCTACCTCATCCAATCACTCAGAGATCATCGCCATCCATGAAGCAAGCAGAGTGTGTGTCTGGCTACGGTCAGTTGTAAATCACATCCTGGTGACGACTGGATTGAAGTCTGGGGTGCTTGAACCTACTACCATGTTCGAGGACAACGCTGCTTGCATAGTTCAGCTACGAGGTGGCTACATCAAAGGCGACAGAACGAAGCACATTTCCCCCAAATTCTTCTGGACGCACGAGCTACAGAGAGATGGAGTGATCGATGCCAGACAAGTACAATCATGTGACAACCTGGCAGACTTGTTCACTAACGCTCTTCCTACTGCTACTTTTAGGAAGTTTGTATAGAAAATTGGGATGAGGCGTTTAAGAGATCTGAAAGCCCGAGTGCTTGTACAGATCAGGGGGAGTTGGAAGTGTCTGTACTCTTTTTCCTTAACCATGGTTTTTTTCACAGGGTTTTCCTTAGCCAAAGGTTTTAACGAGGCAAATCACACCAACTCTGGATCCTGAAGTATCCACCCCATGTGAGACTCTTACTATGCTCAGAATCCTAAAGTATTCATGAGCAGAGTCCACACCTATGGCTGGATAAGGGGGAGTGTTGTGAATGGATATGAACCAGAATTGGTTAGGATTGTGGGTATCTTAGAGATACGCCTATATCTATGATCTTATCTTGTAACTCTCCTATCCTGCCTATAAATAAAGGACTGGGGGTTTCTCCCCCCGTAGTTGATTCATAACATATCAAATACAATTTTAGCCCTCTTGAATCTACCAAAGAAATCAATGAGTGTTGCATCACTTGGTTCTTAATCAACAATATCAAATTCTTGCAAATAAAAGATAAGCAGCAGAAATTAAAACTAATTGCAAGAATAGAAATATAATCACAAGAGACAAAGATAGCAAGCTAACACAAACGAATTATCCCGGTTCATACAAACCCATGTGATACATCCAATCCCAAGCCACACTTGGAGTTAATTGACTCGTCTCAAAAGATGTGAGCGCTACTCCTAAGTGCAGAAGATCGAACAAGTAATAATCCTGGTGAGTCCAGGTATCGTATCCACGGGACAACTGACCTGTAAAACCACGAACTTCAGTTTTTAAAGAGTACTAAAACGATAATAACTAACCACCTATCAAGTATAATGATATGGTTTCAAGAGTTTCAAACAATAAAAGAAAATCCTATGATTATTTACGGTGAATTCGAAATGGGGTACTAATATGGAGAGTATGTATTGGTAGTGATTTCGTTAGGGTGTATGCAATCAATGATTATAAATATCTTTTCTATAACTCAATGTTTCGTCCGGTTAAGGCACGAGAACGTCGAACAATATCACGATAAATGAACATCGAAAAGTGCCTTAAATATCGAATAAAATACTATTTTCATGAGGAAAATAAGCTTAGGTGCCAGCAAGAGTCACGCCACGAATAAGTCCTGAGATTATATTCGATTCAAGTACACCAACAACGATTATACTTGAACAATACGTGTAGAAACTAGCAAAATACGCGATTATACAATGCAAATAGGGCGAAAAGATATCAAAATCAAGGATTACGACACCCTAACTACATCAACACCAACACATATGAAGATTAACCATGCATAGAGAGAATATATTCAGTATTCATAGACATATACATCATTAGACCCTCAAAATACACGAATAATACTTCAATTCTAAGCCAAATACGCAAAATACAAGGCTAAAGATAGGAAAAATGTCACTAATTCTCTCCAAATAGCCCCAAATCTCCTTCAGATGATAGATCTAACCTCTATCCCTAGGACCTCCAAATTTTATGGCAAAATTCGGCTCCTAAAGCCTCCAATATGCCAGAATATGCAACCATAGGCCAAAATACGCTTATATAGAGAGTACTGCGGGTTTAAGTTTGTTAACGGATTCAAAACCCGCTCCATTTGCGCCTAAACCCAAACCCGCGAGCCGCTCGATTCCTCAGCCGTTCGGTGTTCACGGGATTAAACCGCACGCTGCCACGTGTCCTGCTCTATCGGATCCAATCCATTTGCATCTCGCATCCGCTTCGATTACGAATCCAACCCGGGGTCGATCTCCCCCGTCCATCCGAGCGAGCGCTCGATGGGACCGCGCCACATGTCTCCATGATCGTGTGCTCCGCTTCTTCTTCGACTAGGTTACGCATTAAATAGCATCCGTCGGATCGACATCCAACGGCTCACACGAAGCCACGTCGCCCAGAAATGCTGCGCTCTTCGACTCGCGTTCGGCTCGATTCCCTCCGTTGGATCAGCATCCAACGGTCTCCGCGCGTCCATGTCGCTCCGCTTCGCTTCTCCGCCGTGCATATACTTGCGTTGCTTCGATGCCGTTGGATCGAGCGGTCAACGGCTAAGATCACGCCATGTCTCCCAGCTTGACATGCAAATCAACCCCTCTTTTAATCGCCTCAGACGCGATTTCGAGATGATCACGACCGTTGGATCTAGATCCAACGGTATGCCTTTGGCCGCGTCGTCGAAGATGTGAGTCGCTCGATCTGATGGGAAACGATGATGAGCGCCACGTGTCAACATTTGATTGGCGGGCGACCGTATTTCTGTATTTTGAGTGTATTTCTTCATTAAATTGGTATTCTGCATTCAAAAATTCACAGTAATTAGTACATATCTCAGAAACATACAAATAAATAGTCGTTGGAATCATGAGATCGAGATCTAGCTATGAAAAATATAAAAATACAGAAATACTCAGTTTATTACTATTATGTGCTCAAATTAAGTGATTTCTCTAATAAATGATGATATACAAAATACAAACATATTAGAGACCAATTAGGTATCATATAAGCACAAAATAGGGCTAAATGGGGTGTTAAATATGCAATATTCAAACCGAATCATTAGTCCACTAATCAATCTTACATTGAGAAGATTATATTTGCCTCAATCTCGAGGACTTTCTAGCACCTTGCCAACAACAAGGATTTACAACACTTGCCTCCCTACAAGAGGACTTTCACCACTTACTACAACAAACAATAAATGGTTACCACCTCCCAATTGAGGATTTTACGAACCTTACTTTGGTGGAGTTTTACACTTTTCATATAGCCCAAAATTAAAGCTTAGTGTATGTAGTGGCTAAAGGAAAGCAAGTTTTGATCTCAATTAAAATGAAGATGAAAGCTTGATGAGATCAAAAACAAGTAGGCCAAGAAATAGGGGTGGCAATTTTCGGCCCGGCACGATAGCCCGGCACGGGCCCGGCACGATAAGACCGTGCTTGGGCCAACAATTTTGGCCCGAAATCCTTATCGGACCGGGCCGGCCCGGCCCGGTTCATTTTCGGGCCGGACCCGGGCCAAGCTTTTCAGCCCATGGACGGCACGGCACGGCACGAAAAGCATTTGATCGCCCCACTTCAATTTGACCACACACCGATCTACATCGGATTTCAGTAATGTGCATTCATTTATGGTGTTGAGTCCAATGTCATGAATTTTATCAGATCAATGTCCAAATATCATAAATTTTAACAACTTCCCGCCAGCGCCAACTTTGATGTCTTCGGATCTTGGGGGTCGATCTCAGTTTCTGAGAAGAGACAAAGAACCACCAAACATGTTACTTCATTTTGCCAAATAAATGAAAACAATGTAGGACACATCACCTTATGCAAACCACTTAATCCTCTTCTTTCGTGCTCCATTTCGATGCATCTTTAAGCATATGCGACAAGTTTTTGTTTAACAATATGATAAAATATTGTCACAATACATAATTCATTCAACCTTATCGGACCGGGCCGGGCGGCCCGAATTTTTATCGGACCGTGCCCGGGCCTCTCCGGAATGGCCCGAAGTCTTATCGGGCCAGGCCGGCCCAGTCCTTTAAGAAAACCGGACCAGGCCGGCACGGCCCGATAAGACCGGGCCGGCCCGAATTGCCACCCCTACCAAGAAAGAATGCTTTAAAGCTTGAAAAACATGGCCAAGAAAACTTTTTAAGAGGGCTTTTAGATGTATTTTAGAACTTTGATTTTTTTTTCTCAAAAATTGCTCAATAAATTTATAATAAATTCCTTCAACAATCCTCATTATATAGGGGATAAATCTAGACAAAATAGATTCCCCTAACTGTCCTTCAATGGCTAGTAAAATGGCTAGAAAAATGTTATCTTTACAGGCTGACTCGAGCTAAACAATGTTCGCTCACTCCCAAGTATAGGAGGTGTCAATGCAATATATCCTCATGAGTTCAGAGTCAATCCTTAGGGACAAATCTTAGAAATATATGTAGTGTGATATCAATATAGAGATAAGATTGATCAGAATAAAACCACATTTTGAGGGTGAGGGTAATTGTTTCAATGTGTTCTAATTAGCACAATTAAACTAAGCTAACACAAACAATGCAATAGATTAACTAAGGAATAACGAGTGTGGGTTGTGATTTCAATGGACTTGACACTAATCAAGATTTGGATCTGTCTCGATTTATTCAATTACTTATTCATTCTCTCGGCAACAAACAAGTAATTAATCAAATCGATAGCAAGTTCAATTCCCCTAGAATAATTAGATCATTCATCCAACCTCTCGGCCCTAGATAGACGATATAATTAATTAATAGAATTGCTTTAGACTATCATCAACTAGGGTTTTATGATCACAAGTGTAAATCCCCCATCTCGAGCATTCAATCAAACAACATCTATTATCAATCTTCTTCCTCAAGACAAATCAATGGCAAAATAAGATGAAACCCCTAAAATAGATTATGGATCTACAATGTAGCATAGTAGATAATCCAAATCAAGATTGAAATCAAACCAAATTCAATCACAACCCACACATTAGAGAATTATCTACTCATGATGGAAATATTAACAAGAATCAAGAAATAAATCATCAAGTCGATAATAATAAGAATATGAAAATTGTTATGAATCATCATCTGGGGGAGGAACCCCAAGCTCTTTATTTATAGTAGAGGAGGAGCATACAGAGATAAGATACAATAGATATGGTCTTATCTATAAGATAAGCCGTGATCCTAACAAACTCAGTAATATCCATTCACAACACTCCCCCTTATCCATCTATAGGTGTGGACTCTGCTCATAAATACTTCAGGATTCTGAGTGTAATATGAGTCTCACATGTGGTGGATACTTCAAGATCCTAAGTTGATGAGATTTCCCTTGTTGAAACCTTTAGCTATGGAAAACCCCGTGGGAAAAACCATAGTTAAGGAAAAAGAGTATAAACACTCTCTAACTCCTCCTGATCTGTATAAGCTCTCAGGCTTTCAAATCTCTTAGGGTATCTCATCACTCCTATTTACAACATTCCAAAAATATCACAGGTTACAAATATCATCACCATTAAGCAGCTGCTGAATCCAAAACCTCTGGAGGGGTGTGCTTAGTTTCGTCACCTCTGATGTGGTCTCCTCAAAGTAGGGTAAGCTGGTCTTCAAACTATGTGGTCAGTTTCACAATATCAGCCTCTATCCCAGTCGTTACTGGGATGTGATTTACCACCAGGTGCCCTCAAATACACCATTAGTGTGTTTCTGGAATGGTGAGGATGTTAGAATGATAGGATGCTGTTGCCTTTATAATTTACTTTGCAGATCTGCATTAGATGGCCATCCCACAGTGGGTACCTAGTCTGTGATTTCTCAGTATATGTATCAGACCTGTAACCTACATTTGCATAAATATGGAGTATGATACTTTATTATGTAAGCCCAAATCTTTCGACCCTTGGAGAAAACACAGAAGATGCTTAACTCCGATTTAATGGCCCTTTTAGGTGCCTAACTATCTCTGGCTAATGAGTTTACTACAACTGCTATGTCGAGATGCATACAGTTAGCCAGGAGTGCCTGATTGCACTTAGATAAGGGACTTCAGGACCAATTATATCCTCTCCCTCTTCAAGCGATCGGAAGGGGTCTTTTGGTACATCTATAAAGTGTACTATCATAGGTGTACTTTGGATGACAATGGTCCTTGTAATTTCTCCAATGCACTTCTGGGCGTATGTAACAAGATTCTATTAAGATAATAAATCTGTGAGCCATGAATTAATTTATTTTTACTGAGGTCTTTCATTTCATGTTTAATAGTCAGGCTTGAACAGATATTTCGGTTTTCTCTTAAGGAGATCCGTTAAGATTTAAGTTGTTTACAACTATGATCTCAAATCGTGTCCTTTGCTTAGATGCAAAGGCAACCCTTAGTGGGAATCATTGCTTTGTCTAGTGATTCTCTTGGTTGTATATTATTTGTTATTCTCATTATTCTTCTTTAATAGAATAGACGTCCTGAAGTCTATTCAGGCATTTAAGGAAATGTAGAATTTATCTTTACCGAGATATCCATAAAGGTAGGCCGTCACAATATCCAATAGCGGCATATCCAAAATTTTCTTTGCCAAATTGTAAGGTATTCGCATTGGATAACTTAGGAAATCTGATGCCTCATTTATGAGTCATGCTCATTTTAATTTATTCATTCCCTAGTTTCAGCGAAAATATCCTTGAGCTATAGATTGTACCTTATAGCATACAATTTTATACTTATTTTTTCTTATGTTTGCAATACTTATTTTACCCACATGTTTGACACCTTTTGGTGTCTGGACTTCGGGTCCGAACATTTCACGTTTCATAAGTGAGTCCAGCTCATCTTTTATTACCTCGTTCCATATTTGGCCAATCTATACGTTTGCATTTTAGCAACAGAGTATGGAACGATATTTTATAAATATCATCACCTTTGCGATGTATATGGCAATATGATACGTGAATACATTGTCTACAATTATGTTCTTTCTGTCCAACACCTCCCCAGTACGTATAATATTTACTTTCATTTCAGTTTTTCCCGGCATTTCCTCTGTAGTGGATTCTTGGAGGGTGACGGTGTGGATATAAGCTCATTGTCCTGTGACAGTATTGTCTCAAGGTCTCCATGAGTTTTTTTTCTTTTGTTTTTCTTTCTTGGATTTCTGCCCTTGAAGCCTAGTGGTCTACCTCTTTTCTATTGAGGAACAGCCACTTCTGCTGCTGGTGAATTGCATCCATACTCGGGGATGTCAATCCTTGTTGGAGTATTTGCAGTAGGAATATGTGATCTGATAATCTTCATTTTGTCAGTAAATGAGTCCGGTAACTAGTGAACAATGTTCTGTATGTGGAGGATCTTCAAGATCTCATTTTCACATTATTTCGTTACCGGATCATAGTGGGTCAAAGTTTTTGTATCCCCCATCATAATTTTCTTCGCACCAGATTTCTTAGTGTCTAGGCCAATTTTGGGGAAACTTGTCTCATCAAAATCAGTCTTCAAGACTTGCCTTAAATGCATCCCCCGTGTGGGGTTCTAGGTAACTTATAATTGATTGTGAGTCAAACCCTACATAGATACATGTGGTGGTGAAATTGGGATTTAAATTGCGCAACCGAAGATTCTCAAGTGAGAAGTGTTCGGTGGCATTTCATATGCAAGTTGCATTGGAGAGAAATTCTGACCTCCAGAGGGTCTTATTTTCATTAATGATGCAGCATGCAAAATTGCATGTCCACATGCATCCATCGGCAACTGGGATTTCATTAACAATGGACGTGCAATCCATTGGAGCCTTTTTATCAGTGACTCTGCTAACCCGTTTTGGGTATGAACATGTGGCACTGGATGTTCATTTTCAATTTCCGTTGCTTGGCAGTACTCTTGAAATGACCCGGAGGTAAATTCCCCAGCATTATCCATACATATTTTCTTTATTTGGTTGTCTGGAAAATGCGCCCACCACTTTATTATTTGTGCCAATAGCTTTGAAAAATCTAGGTTGCGGGTCGATAGTAGACACACATACAAATATTTTAAGGATGCATTTATCAGTACCATAATGTACCGAAATAGCCCACTAGAGGGTGTGGATTTGTCCACATCTATATCCTTATATTCTTTTGAGGAAGCGTGTAGATTTTTTGTCAACTTTTAGTAGAGATGTCATTGTAATTTGTTTTTCCTTATAGCAAGGGATGCGAGGGAATTCTCCCTTCTTAAGAATCTTCTGGCTCTTCAAATTATGCACATGTGATCGAGATAAGATGCAGTGCATCATCACAAATCCAAGGTGGCCAAGTCTATCATGCCAAAGTAAAAAATTGGCTGATGTCGGGCACTTCGGGTGCTCCGTTAAATTAGCTTCCTCTTTCCGAATCTTTGTATGGTAGAGGCCTGATGATATGCTCTAAAAATGTTCAATTATGGATTTTACTTCTTTTTCTTGAGATGTTACATACAGTAATTCTTTTTCATTTATATTTATTGTTTCTAAATGGAATCCATTTAAACGGATATCCTTGAAACTTAGTAAGTTTCGGTTGGTATTCGGAGAGAATAGTGCATCCTTTATTTTAATTTCTATGTCATTTGGGAGCAACAACGTTGCGTTCCCAGAACCTTCAATATGGCCCTGATATTGGGCTTTGTATTGAAGGATCGTATGTGTTTATTGTCTACGAATCAGTCATGAAAGCAGTTCATCTATTAAAAGATGAATCATATAAACACATTTTCAGAAAAACATTTTCATTCAAAACAAATTCATTAATTCAAATTGCTCTCATGATATAAATTGTTCTGAAACAAATACAAAGATAAATGTCTAATCTAGCAGGTCATCACTTTCGAAGTCGTCAGCTGTGAACTTGACTGGAGCATTTGTGATCACCAGGTTTGTTTCAGCTTTCTTTTTGTTATTTTCTTTATACAGTTCCTGGAGATGCTGTGGAGTTCGGCACACTCTAGACCAGTGGCCTTTTATGCCACAGCTATGAAACTGGTTTTCCCATTCCCTCTTAGGTGGGGGGTGCATTATGTCTATTGTTGTCATTTCTGCGCCAGGTGAACTTCTGCCTCCCTCCATTTCTTCGCTGCTCGACTTGACCTGTGGCCCTTTTGTTCTGTCCCCCTTTCTATGGTCTTTCTTTTCTTTTATTGTCCCTCTTCTTTTTGGAAAAAGAAGATGCATTGTGAGCTTCTGGTAGGGGCAGTGCCAGAGGGGCGCATGTTGTGAGTGGCGAGGATAAGCTCTCTGTTTTATTCAGCCATGAGTAAATATGACAACAGCTCAGAATATTTGGTGAATTTGCGTTCACAGTATTGTTGCATTAGTATCACCTCTTTCTCATGGAAAGACGTGTACGTCTTTTCCAGCATGCGATCTTCTGAGACTTTTTCACCACACGACTTCAGGCAAGAGGTAATGTTAAAAAGAGCTGAGTTGTACTCAGCTATATACTTAAATTTCTGCAGTCTCAGCTTTTTCCATTCATATCGTGCCCTTGGTAGTATAACATCTTTCTGATGTTTATATCTATCCTCAAGGACAGTTCACAGCTCAAGTGGATCTTCGACCGTAAGGTATTCAGCCTTTAGGGTCTTGTCCACATGGTGACGAATATAGATAATGGCTTGCACTTTTTCTATATTGCTTACATTTTCATCTTTAGTCACAATAGAAATAAGGGACTTAGTCCGCAGATGAAATTTCACATCGAGCTGCCAGCTCAGATAATTTCTTCATGATGCATCCAGCACTTCGAAATCGACAATTACGATTTTGACCATTTTATCTAGTGATTCGGGTTCAATATTACATATTTAACCCCCCATTTAGCCCTATTTTGTGCTCATGAGATGCTACATTTTTCTCTAATTCATACGTATTTTCTACACATTTATTTATTAGAGAAAACACACTATTTGAGCACAAAACAGCATTTAACGACGCATTTCTGCACTTTTTATATTTTTCCTAGCTTGGTCTCGATCTCACGATTCCAATGACTATTTATTTGTATTTTTCTGAGATCTGTGCTAATTACTATGAATTTTTGAATGCAGAATACCATTTAAATGGAGAAATACGCAAGGAAATACGAAAATACGGTCGGCAGCGAATTAGAACCCGCCACGTGGCAGCATCCCAGCCGCTCCCGCCTAATCCAACGGTCCGATCGCGCGGGCGATGAGACATTTTCGTGACCGTTGGATCATCATCCAACGGTCACAAATCAGATCTGAATCGAATTACATACGGGCTACGTGGCAAGACAGCAGCGGTTAGATCGTCATCCTACGGCCTACATTGAAGCAAATCGCGACGAAGCAGCGGAAATTTTAGAGGGCGACGTGGCTCATTTCCAGGCGTCCGATCCCGATCGGACGGAGGCGATCACGCCCGAAGCGAGCGAAGCGGCAGCGAAAGTTAGGGGCGACGTGGCATTATCCGCGCGGTTGAGCGTCGATCCGACGTCCCACGAAGATCCCGCTGAGGCGAGATGGGGCGGGCAACGTGGCCCGATCCAGAGCGTAGGATTTAAATCCGACGGCGCTGAATTGACCCCAGTTGAACTCGGATTTTATCAAGCGCATCGTGGATCCGACCCGCGACACGTGTCGAGCCCTTATCCCATCCCGCTTTGATGAGCGGTTGATAATTACCCCGCTTTAGATGAACGGCGGAGATGCTTCCGGGCGCGAAATGGATGCGGGTTTAGACCCGTTAGCAACCCCAAACCCGCAATCTTATTATATAAGCGTATTTAGGGTTTTTTTGGGCGTATTCAAGCAGTTTGGGGCGTATTTTGGGCGTATTGGAGGCTCTAGAAGCCGTATTTCCCCTCTGAAAAATTCTGTAAAATTCCAGAGGCTATTTTCTTATTTCCAGAGAGTTTTGATGTATTTTCAAGGATATTTGGTGATGAATTCTTAACTTAAACTCCTTAATTAGTGCTTTTTCTACCGTATTTTGCTATAATCTTGATGTATTTGGCTATGGAACTTGTTTATTTTTGCATAATGTGTAGCTAGAACTTATTTGTGCATGGTATGGAGTAGTTAGGGGCTATGATTTGTGTTAGTTTGGTTGTATTTCATATGCTAAATCGTTAAATCATCGCTAAAATTGTAATCTTTGTTCGTAAATCGACTTTTTTAGATTCCAAAAGAATTAATTAAGTTGATGATCGCCCCAAAAGGGCGAGTTTTGATCTCCCCAAAAGGGAGTTTCATACCGTAGTTTTGATCTCTCCAAAAGAGAGTTTCATATCGTATTATAGCTTTAGCGATGATCTTATTGAATATTTTGTTTGAACCCCCAAAAGGGCATCTTCCGATGAATTGCTCCCAAAAGGAGAATTCATTGAGTTATATTGGATATTTTTCCCGGTGAATTGCTCTCAAAAAGAGAATTCATTGTGATATATTCATCAACCAAATTAATACGAATCGTTGACCCTAGCGAACCCATACCATGTGCACACTTTTTATAGATATTTGTTCTCACGTATTTCTAGGTTTATATTGTTCACGTGTTCACATCACCATCACCGTCATCATTTGTGAAGTGGTTAGTTTCTTTTCGTAGGATTTCTATTTGATTTAAATTGTGGTTGCAACAGATTTCTTCCCGTGGATTTGACACCTGGACTCCCAGGTTTTACTACTTGTACGGACTCTTGCACTTGAGAGAGAGCACCTTTTCGGTCCCACCAAGTTCTTGGCGCCGTTGCCGGGGAAGAATGGTTTGTGACTACGGTTTATTTCATTTAGAGGACCTTCGGTGAGATCTTTCCACTTTATTGTACATAAAATTTTTTTATTATTTTCTTTTAATTTTTTAAAAAATGGAATATATGAACTTCTACTGCACAAACAACCTGTATGATGCACGGTATGCAAATGCACACAAACATAGAATGGAGAAGCTCAAAATTGTCAATTTTAATCAAACTGACTGTGAAACTTTCTTTCAGGCCTGGAGGAGGTTCACAGACATTATATCGAGCTATCCGCAGCATGGGTACACAAATGAGGAGCTTATGGCGTTCTTCCTAGATGGACTACAACCGCAGCTGCAGGAATTATTGGGAGGCATGACGCCGACAGTGGCGTGGGAATACATGGAGTCTCTGCAAGAAAACGAAGAAAACGTGGAAGAGACTTCAGAGAGCGATTCAACGGAGCCTTCGTGCCTTGATCAAGAAGAGCAAAGCGTAGACGTACCTTTGCAACCCTTGAAAGAGGACGCTTACCTGATTATTCAGAAACAGGAGGCCACATCCCATCAATTCCAAGAGAATTTCCTTGCTCGGAGTCGGCAAATTCAAAATTCCATTGGAAATCTTAATTTGATTGCCGCTTGCTTAGAAGAAGGTAATGCTTTTGAAACTCGATTTCAAGAATCTAATACGAGTTCATCTTCTATTGCAGGAATACCGAGCGAGGACACGAATATAAATATCCACATGGCGGGAAGTGTATGCAAAAGAGAGGATGAGCTAGCAATTTTGGATGAACGAGAGGAGGAGACAGCTAGGGACAAGGGTTTTGAGATTATCGCCATGGAGCCAGAACCATTCCCTCTTCCAGTTTTGTCCCAAAATCATTTATCCCTCTCCACAATGAACGAGCATCGTACAGAGAGTAGTGCAAATCTTTCAGGGAGTAGTCGTCAACTTGCATTAATTTCCTTCCCTTATTTTGATGACTACATTTGGAATAGTTTTATTTCAAAGAATTTTAAACTAAAATGGATTGACGTGACTCATCTCTTGCAGGATACAAGTGGACATCTTATAGAGATGCTGGGAGTTACGTTGCTGGGATCCAGTTTAGTCGTTAGAGGAAGATTACTCGCCGAGGAGCGCAAGGAGCAAATTGAACAACTTCCTCCACCATCAAAGATTCGGGATCCACCATTTGATCACGGTGTGTTCTTTCCAGTAGTGTAGTTTTTATATGCTTTCTAGGTTGCTTGCTTGAATAAACTCGTACCTCTTCCGACATTGAGGACAATGTCCATCTTTAGTTGGGGGGTGTGTATGAGACCTTAGGATTTTTTTTTCTTGAGAAGAATAAATCACCAAATCTCATCTTTTAAAACTCCTTCATATGCCTCAAATGCGGATGATTATACGTTAATTGAGTTCTAAAAATTGTTTATGGCTTGATTAATTATTTTTCCTTCATGGAATTGCCGTTAATATGCTATACCTGAAAATTTTCAATTTCCATGATTAATATCTCGAAATAGTTTGAATATATTTCATGCATGCTAATGTGATGAAAAAGCTTAAGTATACACGATTCATTAGAATAGTTTTCAAGTCGAAGAGGAATTTGGCCATGGTCGTTAATGTTTATGTTTGAAAATATGGGTGTTGAGTTGCTTACAAAGAAAAAAGAAAAGAAAAGAGAAGAAATTTTTTTTGAATGAAATGAATGAAAAATGAATGATGAAAAATGAATGATGAAAAATGAATGAATAAGTATGTCACTAATAAATAACTTGGTTGGCTCGAGTAGTACAGTCCGAGGGGTCCTTTTTGGCCTAATGCCCTATTATCGTCTGATTTGGGAGCCATTGACCGGAACCTCACTCATTTGATGGAGCGATCCAAGTTATACTTTTTTCTGCGAATGTTGCTTGATGCGCGTTACGCGGAACGAATAAAAGAGAAGAAATGGTGAATATACTAAGCAACTTCAATACCCATGTCTTGAATGATTCTTTTTGATAGGCCAATTCCTTGGAAACAAGAAAACTAGGATATAACGACGTGTTATACTTTCGCTTGCGCAAAACGATGCTTGCATGTTGTTTATTCATACTAAATTAGAGAAAATTTCATGTGATTGATTTTGTTCATGGATGTGTATATTGATGGCCAAGACCATGTTGGAATGCGTATTATTGAGCCAGGCCATAAGCAATTCGAAAGAACTTATTGTTTTATTGATCGTCCGTATTTATCGCTATTTTTGCTAGAGACTAGCAAATCGCTAGTTGGGGGGTGTGATTCGGGTTCAATATTACATATTTAACCCCCCATTTAGCCCTATTTTGTGCTCATGAGATGCTACATTTTTCTCTAATTCATACGTATTTTCTACACATTTATTTATTAGAGAAAACACACTATTTGAGAACAAAACAGCATTTAACGACGCATTTCTGCACTTTTTATATTTTTCCTAGCTTGGTCTCGATCTCACGATTCCAATGACTATTTATTTGTATTTTTCTGAGATCTGTGCTAATTACTATGAATTTTTGAATGCAGAATACCATTTAAATGGAGAAATACGCAAGGAAATACGAAAATACGGTCGGCAGCGAATTAGAACCCGCCACGTGGCAGCATCCCAGCCGCTCCCGCCTAATCCAACGGTCCGATCGCGCGGGCGATGAGACATTTTCGTGACCGTTGGATCATCATCCAACGGTCACAAATCAGATCTGAATCGAATTACATACGGGCTACGTGGCAAGACAGCAGCGGTTAGATCGTCATCCTACGGCCTACATTGAAGCAAATCGCGACGAAGCAGCGGAAATTTTAGAGGGCGACGTGGCTCATTTCCAGGCGTCCGATCCCGATCGGACGGAGGCGATCACGCCCGAAGCGAGCGAAGCGGCAGCGAAAGTTAGGGGCGACGTGGCATTATCCGCGCGGTTGAGCGTCGATCCGACGTCCCACGAAGATCCCGCTGAGGCGAGATGGGGCGGGCAACGTGGCCCGATCCAGAGCGTAGGATTTAAATCCGACGGCGCTGAATTGACCCCAGTTGAACTCGGATTTTATCAAGCGCATCGTGGATCCGACCCGCGACACGTGTCGAGCCCTTATCCCATCCCGCTTTGATGAGCGGTTGATAATTACCCCGCTTTAGATGAACGGCGGAGATGCTTCCGGGCGCGAAATGGATGCGGGTTTAGACCCGTTAGCAACCCCAAACCCGCAATCTTATTATATAAGCGTATTTAGGGTTTTTTGGGCGTATTCAAGCAGTTTGGGGCGTATTTTGGGCGTATTGGAGGCTCTAGAAGCCGTATTTCCCCTCTGAAAAATTCTGTAAAATTTCAGAGGCTATTTTCTTATTTCCAGAGAGTTTTGATGTATTTTCAAGGATATTTGGTGATGAATTCTTAACTTAAACTCCTTAATTAGTGCTTTTTCTACCGTATTTTGCTATAATCTTGATGTATTTGGCTATGGAACTTGTTTATTTTTGCATAATGTGTAGCTAGAACTTATTTGTGCATGGTATGGAGTAGTTAGGGGCTATGATTTATGTTAGTTTGGTTGTATTTCATATGCTAAATCGTTAAATCATCGCTAAAATTGTAATCTTTGTTCGTAAATCGACTTTTTTAGATTCCAAAAGAATTAATTAAGTTGATGATCGCCCCAAAAGGGCGAGTTTTGATCTCCCCAAAAGGGAGTTTCATACCGTAGTTTTGATCTCTCCAAAAGAGAGTTTCATATCGTATTATAGCTTTAGCGACGATCTTATTGAATATTTTGTTTGAACCCCCAAAAGGGCATCTTCCGATGAATTGCTCCCAAAAGGAGAATTCATTGAGTTATATTGGATATTTTTCCCGGTGAATTGCTCTCAAAAAGAGAATTCATTGTGATATATTCATCAACCAAATTAATACGAATCGTTGACCCTAGCGAACCCATACCATGTGCACACTTTTTATAGATATTTGTTCTCACGTATTTCTAGGTTTATATTGTTCACGTGTTCACATCACCATCACCGTCATCATTTGTGAAGTGGTTAGTTTCTTTTCGTAGGATTTCTATTTGATTTAAATTGTGGTTGCAACAGATTTCTTCCCGTGGATTTGACACCTGGACTCCCAGGTTTTACTACTTGTACGGACTCTTGCACTTGAGAGAGAGCACCTTTTCGGTCCCACCATCTAGCAGAGCACAAATTTGCATGAATTACTAATTTATACATTAAACATTTTCATGCGGAGGCAATTTTTAAATGAAGAGATAATTGCGTGGATCGGCCAGTCCTACATAAAAAATAGAGTCCAAAGTCCATATTACAGTCCATATTACATAAAGGAAAGCGAAAAAAGAGATTACAACTTTGGAAACCCCGTGGGTCCCATTTATAAAATCTTCAGCTTCAGGTGTGGCCTCCGTCTCCATGGAAAGTAGTCGTCGGTCTTGGACATTACATAATTTCATCACTATAATTTCTCTCTAAAAGAAAAGAAAAGTGCATGAAAAGTAAAATGTGGGACTTAAACAGCCGATTCAAAACCACAATTAGCCATCCATGCAAAAATTTGTGCTCATCAAACATTTTCAGCAGACATATTCATCACAAGCATCACATGCATCCTATTCACAGAAGGATAAAAAATTTGAATACTTAATAATTATTGGACCACTGGGCAACATCATACACCGTTAGGTTAGGTGACTAACGGCAGAGCGGTCGCGGGATCTTCCTAATTATTAAGTTAATATTGCACAACAGAATATCAGTTTATCCACAGAGTAAGCCATTTAAAAGTGATGCAGAGCATATAATTATGATCCTAAAAAGGCATCATATAATGCAAAAAGTTGTGCTTGTTGGGATTATTCAAAAGAATTTGAAAAGAGCCCATATTGACATGTTCTACATGAAAAGGAAGAAGTTTTCCGTTTTTATTCTCCCAATTAACCCCCCAAAATCCCCAAATGTCCCCTTAAGGTCCCATTTTAGTCCCATAATTTATCATGATTTTTCTGTAAATTTTAGGCTCACATAAGCCTTTTTAACCTTATATTTAGCCCCCTCCCCTTTTATTTCTGTTCTGTATTTTTAGAAAATATCGGTCTGCGTGCCTGATGCCCACAGTGTGGCTGCGGGCTTCAGGCCCGCACCAAAAATATTTGGTTTTTTGTGCAGGCAAAAATCCCTAGCAATCGCGGGATAGGGGGTGTCGCCGGATGGCAGCCTCCGCCGTGAGGCGGGGGGCTTTGGGACTGTAACGACCCGCTTCCAGGGGCCCGTTATTTATTTGATATTTGCGCAGATCCTGCAGGTTACCAGTGAATTCAAAATAACCAAAATGTAGAGATGTACAAAAATACTCAAATAGTGTCCAATTATTACAATCCATACTGTACAAAATGTCCCAACAATTATACATGAAAGAAGAAAAGTACACAACTGAAAATAACTCTAGAAGCTGCGGTCTCATGGTTGAATTCTGGCGCTATTAGATCAAGAGCATCTACCTCCATATGTACGTCGTCTACGGTGCCATGGAGATGGAACTGTAGGTAAGTCACAACAATTCTAAATATAGAAAAGAAGCAATGCACAAGTATGACAAGAGTAACTACGTACGAGCAGACCAGAGTGAATAGTAAAGTACTGAGCAACAACTGTACACAACTGAGTAGTAAAAGTAAACAGAACTGAAAGGAAAGAACAACTGTATTGTGATGGTGCGAGTGTAAAGCAGGCTAAGTAAGTGAAACATGCTACTGCTGTAGCTAAAAGTACGACAAGTAAAGTACTGGTGACTGTACAAGTGTAGTAAATAACGTGCATGGAACGTGTAAAGTAAAGGTGAATGTAGTGCGTAAAGTAAAAGTGACTGTGCAAAAATAACTACACTACGTGACTCAAGTCGGAGAGTACAATATGTGACCATTGAGTCCATCTCTTGCCAGGGTGCGACCCAGACGAATGCCGAAACACAGGCAGCGGTACATGTATTTTGCTGAAACACATGCAGCGGGACGGGATGCCGAAACACAGGCAGCGGGACGGGAATATTGAACTCCTGTCACTCCCGCACTCTCTCAAACTATGAGTTGCCCCAAAAACCCCGGTGATGTGTCAAGTGTTCTATGTTTATGTCTCATACGGGATGTTCCACAAAATATTCCACATGACATTCCATACGTTGTATCATATGATGCTAGTCAACCCAAGTCCACTGGTTGACTTTCTTATTGAAAACCAGAAAGTCAGAAATTCTTTCCAAAGCAAGCTGGTCAAGCGAAGTGAGGATAAAGACAAGTCCAATCACACAATTTACCCAAGTTGATAATTGTGTGTTACAACCACCAAAGTTGAAAGTTGGCAAAGTAATCTGTAGTTGATTACTTTCCTATTAGATTAGGTCTCTAGTTTGGTTCAAGTCAAGTAGCCGTTTGGAGGATATAGTGATGTTCTAAGTTCATACGGGTACACGTATCTAATTTTCTAATTCAAGAATTTATTGTGACTTACCGATCTCGAGGTGATGGTAGTGAGCCGGGACTGGATCTAGTGCTGGTGCACGAGATTTGATACCTGTAAACACAAGAAGCAATTAGTTAAAGCACACACTATTTTTCTATCAAGTTTCCATTTTTCTAGTAGCTTAGAACTCGTCAAAATACATACTAAATATTTTTTAGATGGGCTACATGGGAGCAAAATAATTTTATATGGGAAGAAAATATTTTTCTAAGGCTTATAGGTATTTTTTCATAATTTTAGAAGCTTAAAATCAATTTAAAACTAATTAAAAATGAGAAAAGGATTTTTCATTATATTTTTCAAAGATTTTTCTAGGACATACCATACATCGGAATTCTTCCAACAAATGGTCAAAATGACCGTCTCGAAAAGTTCTTTAACATATATTTTTATCACGTATCATACGTGAAAATAAAGAGTTGCGTATTTTTAAAAGAATTTTATGTATTTAAGTTTTAGGGTTAAAAGTTAATTCTGAGAAATCTAAGCGTCTGATCGAGATGGGACAAGCGCCATTGGATCCAGAATGTTATTTTCGATTTTCTGGAGCTGGTTTTGTAATTTTCTGGTCTCTATATTATTTACTATTAATTATCTATCAAAAACCCAATTTATCTAATTATCTAAATACGTATTTATACGTATTAATACGTTAAAAATACGTTTTATACCTTCGATCTTACCTCCTTCGTGCATGCAGCTGGGGCGGGGGTTGTTCGTTGGGGCAGCGGCGCGGCAGGAGGCGCGGTGTTGGCGGGAGGTGGCGAGGGCGACACCGACTGAAGGCGGCTGGGCGACGGCGGCTAAAGGGCGAGGCTGCGGCGGAGGGAGCAGGGGGGGCTTGCTTGGACAGGGGTGTTGGCGTCGGAAGAGAGGGAACGACGGCGGTGAACGGTCGAGAGGGCGGAGTGAGGTGCGAAGGCAGCAGCGTAGCTCGCTGCGGCGAGGTGATCGGGACTGCAGCTCCAGCGAGGAGCTTCGTCGAGTTCGAGGGCGCAATGGATGGCGATTCACCATCGGAGCGTGGAAGGGCTTCGCCGGCGTCATGTGGTCTCTAGGGACGGAGGAGGAGGGCTCTCTGGCGCGGTGAAGTGATAGCGAGAGCAGTGTCAGTGCCAGCAGGCTTCGAAGAGCGGGGCAGGCGTCTTGCGAGGCTGCGGCGTCGCTGTTGGCGTCTCTCGAGGTGCAGGCGGTGCTTCGAGCAACGGCGGAAGGCGTGCATGGGTTGCGACGATACCGAACGGGAAGCAGGCGAGCTCGCGAGGTGTGGGATGCTCGTCGGAGCTCGGGGGCCTCCACGCTTGGTGGCGACGTCGTTGGTTGCTGTGGTCAGAGCATCCTCGAGCGGCGAGGAGAGGATGTGGGTGCTGACGTGGGCAACACACGGTGACAAAGCGGCGAGAGAGAGATAGAGAGAGGGAGCCTGTGTGTGTGCGGGGTTAGGGTTTGAACGAAATCAAAGGGAGGATGGGTTGGGTTTCGAAGAAGATTGTATGCGGGAGAGGGGGAGAACCTGAGGGTTGATTAGAGAAGGTCTTGGGTTTAGGGAATTAAGCTGGGGGTTTAAATAGGTTAATTTAGTAGTTAATTAGTATTTTAGTCAAAATTATTAATGAGGTTAGGTAGGATTAGGTTAGAGTTTTGACTAAGTTTAGAAAAGAGAAGCTGGTGTTTTACTCGTGGGTGCTTACGGTAGGGGTTAGGTAAAGGTAAGTAATCAGGTTAGGTGATTAATAATAAGTAAAAACCCCATTAGTGAAGGTAATTAGTAAAATATCAAAAACGAAATTACGATTTTGTCCCTACTAGTAAACGTGTCTGAAAAATTACGAAAACATACCCACATGGTTGTTTCGTCGCGAGGATCACGAATACAAAGTCCGTTTTAGGGTTTGAGCTACGGAGATACTAGTTTTAGGCCAAAACGGTTAGGAAGCGGGGTTGTGGGTTCTCTATTGATTAGACTTCAGAAAATTTCGAAATTAATGTGGAAAGCCCTAATTGATCATAGAAGGATACTGTAAAAGTTTGGAAACGTTTTGACGATGTTTGTATTGAAAATAAATTCATTAAGCCAAAACAGCAATAATTGAAAATGAATTTTTACCAGATAATTTAGAGGTATTTGATGAAACCCGAACTTACTAAAATACTTCTTAACTAGCATGATACTTCAAAATATTTTTATAAGAAAATTTTGAAATCATAAAACTCCTGACGAACCATTATAAAATAATTTAAAAATTGAAATTACGTGAATAGTTGTATTGAAAAAATACAGACCGTTACATTCTACCATCCTTAAAATAATTCTGTCCTCGGAATTTAAAAGACTTTTCTGAAACAAATAATTGATGTAATGAAGAAGCTCAAGCAAATAAATGATAGAAAAGATGGTAATCTAGTAAATCAGGTTGTAAATAATATGTGATATTATAGTATAAGAAAACATACTATTGACATCACCATAGTTTTCGTAACTATTCCTGAGACCAGTATCATTACAATAGTTACTCTGACTTCCCAAAATTAACATGAGATAATAACATCACATGAAAATGAGGGCTATTATGATGACAACATTTGTTCGAACTTGGAACCTGAGGTGATAAGTCAGTAGCAAGCTGTTTAACCCACACTAACAAGAAGAACATAACGTTTAAAATTTTCAACTTATATAAATGATGACTACTGGGTCTTAATCATGTAAATCATCGCCATAGCATACATAAACGTAAGGGCCAATCCATATGCATTTGCACTGTTACAACTTAAGCATCCGAACACAAAGGACATCATCTGCCATGCTACCCAATTACAAGCCAATATCCAGATCGACACCAAAAGGCAGATATAAGGCCAACTCTCAAGGATCAAGATCATTGCTACCACTATTTCCAGCAATCTCCACAACATCCAACAATAAGCCAGCAACATAGCTGTCTACCAAATCCGAGCACAAGACTTGCATCCAATTTCAACACCTAAGGCCAAAAGAAAGCCGATACTCATCCCCAATGATACTCCTTGCCAATACCATTGCTCGACATCTACGGTTATCACCATCAGCCCTAAGCAATTCAACGACCAAAAACTCACGAACCCATAAACACGAAGGAGCGGCCCTAAGAAGGAATCGAAGCGGGGCAGCTCAAGGGGGAAGAACCAGAAAAAGAAGCTCCAAAGAATACCAAGAACGGCGAATTCCCAAGAACTCACCACACGGCAACAACGAGGGTGACGGTGAGGGCTGTCGCTAAGCCCAACAATCCCCAGGGTCGTCGGTGGGCCATCGGCGACTGTCGATCCATGGTGGCGAGGGCTGCGACTGGCTGTCAATCCATGTCGTGCAACGATTGCTCGTCGTGGTGGGTGTCACCGAAAAGGGGATGGAATGGGGAAGCTTCGGGTGAGGTCGAAGGAGCTTGAGGCGAGATGGGCCGAGTTTGCTTGGGGAAGAGGCCAGGAGGAGGAGTGGGTGTCGCCGAGGCGTTTAGGAAACCATGGGGTGGCTTGGTGAAGAAGAGAGGAGGGTTTAAAAAGGGGGGCACCGAAAGTCATTGGTAGGGTAGGCTAGGTTAGGCGGGACCGGGGCTCAAGGAGAGGAAGAGGACAAAGGAAATAAAGATGGGGGGGGGATGGTAGGTGGAAAAGGATTCAACCCATGGGGAAATAAGTACAAGATCATAGCAATGGATAGAAGAAGAATACGAGTTCAAAAAAAGATGAAGAAGAAGTAGCTGTTCACGCTTGTATGTCTCGGTTTGGTTTGTCCCAAATTCTCTAGCACAATCCTCCAATACTTCTAAGCGTCCTTCGATTCGCTTCCGTTGTCGAAATCAAACTTCTGGTGATCGAAAATTAAATGCTACACTCCTTAAAATAGACGTAGCTAGAGTTCAAGCGCACCAAAAATAGAAAGATTCTAAGAAGGTCAATCGAAAGGTCATCAAGCTAAAGGATGGGTGATAGTGATAAAGATCGATGGCGTTACATACTCATGATTCACGTCCTTGCGGTCCAGCGGCACACGGCCATGGAAGTGACTAAACCAGGATCATTTACCCCCAGTCTAGCTAGGGTGATCCAACATACTTAGCCAAGCACATTGACCGGATCATGGTCCATTGAAGGAAGCTTATCATTTATAAGCGTGTCATCATCAACTGAAGGAAAGGTGATGAAGTGGGTAGATGTTTCAACCTATGAAAAATCACAATAACTGCTAGCAAAAGAGGTTACTAGGGAGGGTATAACCAAGAATGGAACACGAGTTCCTAAGCAAGGGTTAAGAGTTCAAAGGAAGTGATGCGGATCAAGGAAGGTCAAGGAAGCTGGGTAATAAGAACACTTCACCTGTATATCCAATACAGGTGAACACTCAAGACATCCTGTACTCGAGAGTTCAATTTGAGTATTTTATATTGTACACCCTGATCTTGCTATATTGTTCACGAGGTAGTTAGCGCGGACTTGCGTGGGCCACCAAACATGTGACGACCCACTTCCAGGGGCCATTTACTTATTTGATATTTACGCAGGTCTTGCAGGTTACCAGTGAATTCAAAATAGCCACAATGCATAGATGTAAAATAATAATCAAATAATGTCCAATTATTACAATCCATACTGTACAAAATGTCCCAACAAATATACATGAAAATAACCCTGGAAATAACCCTGGAAGCTGCGGTCTCATGGTTGAATTCTGGCGCTATTAGCTCAAGAGCATCTACCTCCATATGTACGTCGTCTGCTGTGCCACGGAGATGGAACCGTAGGTAAGTCACAACAATTCTAAATATAGAAAAGTAGTAGTGCACAAGTATGACAAGAGTAACTACGTACGAGCAGACCAGAGTGAAAAATAAAGTACTGAGCAACAACTGTACACAGCTGAGTATCAAAAGTAAACAGAACTGAAAGGAAAGAACAACTGTATTGTGATGGTGCGAGTGTAAAGCAGGCTAAGTAAGTGAAACAAGCTACTGCTGTAGCTAAAAGTACGACAAGTAAAGTACTGGTGACTGTACAAGTGTAGTAAGTAACGTGCATGGAACATGTAAAGTAAAGGTGACTGTAGTGCGTAAAGTAAAAGTGACTGTGCAAAAATAACTACACTACGTGACTCAAGTCGGTACAATATGAGACCATTGAGTCCATCTCTTGCCAGGGTGTGACCCAGACGAATGCCGAAACACAGGCATCGGTACATGTATTTTGCCGAAACACAGGCAGTGGGACGGGATGCCGAAACACAGGCAGCGGGACGGGAAGATTGAACTCCAGTAACTCCCGCACTCTCTCAAACTATGAGTTACCCCAAAAACCCCGGTGATGTGTCAAGTGTTATATGTTTATGTCTCATACATGATGTTCCACAAAATATTCCACATGACATTCCATACGTTGTATCACATGATGCTAGTCAACCCAAGTCCACTGGTTGACTTTCTTATTGAATACCAGAAAGTCAGAAATTCTTTCCAAAGCAAGCTGGCCAAGCGAAGTGAGGATAAAGACAAGTCCAAGCACACAATTTACCGAAGTTGATAATTGTGTGTTACAACCACCAAAGTTGAAAGTTGGCAAAGTAATCTGTAGTTGATTACTTTCCTATTAGATTAGGTCTTTAGTTCGGTTCAAGTCAAGTAGCCGTTCGGAGGCTATAGTGATGCTCTAAGTTCATACGGGTACACTTATCTAATTTTCTAATTCTAGAATTTATTGTGACTTACCGATCTCGAGGTGATGGTAGTGAGCCGGGACTGGATCTAGTGCTGGTGCACGAGATTTGATACATGTAAACACAAGAAGCAATTAGTTAAAGCACACACTATTTTTCTATCAAGTTTCCATTTTTCTAGTAGCTTAGAACTCGTCAAAATACATACTAAATATTTTTTAGATGGGCTACATGGGAGCAAAATAATTTTATATGGGAAGAAAATATTTTTCTAAGGCTTGTATGTATTTTTTTCATAATTTTAGAAGCTTAAAATCAATTTAAAACTAATTAAAAATGAGAAAACGATTTTTCATTATATTTTTCAAAGATTTTTCAAGGGCAAACCATACATCGGAATTCTTCCAATAAATGGTCAAAATGACTGTCTCGAAAAGTTCTTTAACACATATTTTTATCACATATCTGTGTACGTGAAAATAAAGAGTTGCGTATTTTTTAAAGAATTTTACGTATGTAACGCCCCGCTTCCCAAAAGACACCGGAAGCGAGAGCGTTACGCGGTCCGCTTGAACTGGAGCGGTGAAGCTCGAGTTCAATAAGCGTCTGTGATTAAAACACAGATGCGGTCCTTGCAACTACCATTCAGAACAATAAGAAACACATCCAGAAAAGATAAAGCCACATCCAGAAATAATGTTCGTACACAGAGTTTAACAATGCCACAGCTGGGCTAAAAGTAGCAACAAGGAAAGTAACGTACTCGAAAGTAACTACAACGACTAAAAAGGAACTAAGAAAGCAGTAAGGTGTCGGGTCCACTAGTCCTCTGCTGGGAGAGGCACTGCGTCAGGTGCGAACTCCTGACTCTCCAACTCTGGCGTCTCGTACTGGTCCTCCTGGTACTCAAGCTCTGAACCTGACATACATCCACAAACATGAATGTATGTCAGCTGGGGGTCTGCAGGAAAGAGTTAGCATCCCAAAGCGAAGTACACGACAGATATATGAATTTTAGGGGCATCAATAATTTAAAAGAAGCGACTGCAGCAATTTAACAATTAACAATTTTATAGAACGGGAAGGTACAATCCTAGGCATGCAATCTAGTCGATGGCAAGTTTAAAGTTAAGATTCTCTGAGTTTGTTAGTATTTCAATATTCACGATGACCAAGTTAGCGTTACAATGTCCATGTCAAGAATTCACATCTAATCTAGGGTCCCACCGCGTCGGGTGGTGCTCTTGAGGAGAGTACCTTTCATACGCCCAGTGGCCGCTCAACCCTAACCCCACCCAAAAGTTTTACCGGAACACGAGCCGGCCTAGTCGACTCACACGACATCACGATATCACGATACCGCCTTCGAGGCGCACGATTTCACGATGTCCAACAATTTAGGACACACTGAATTTTACTGTTAACAATATTAAAGTTTTATGGTGACAGTTCTGCAAAGCGGAAACGGGTCGAACGACCGTTTCCGTAATTTCAATTAATGACGAATACGTCCTTTTTGTTCAACTTGCTACAGAGATGATTTTTTTCTCTTAGTGTTTGAAATGGGGATATATCGTATGATATACCGTTGGATCCCAATTTTTGTCCAGATTATCAGGGCATCGTTTTCATGCGTCATTACACGTCTAGTTTTCAAGTTACACATCTCCAACTAAAAGTGACGCAAAACTTCCGAAACTTCAAAAATTCATATAAAATCGAATACTCGCCTGTTTTTGACGTTCTTGGTGTCGTTGGAATCGTCTCGACGAGTACTACGCCGTGGAGGGTTTGGTTTGCTGTTTTGACAGAGTATAAAAATCAGAAATGATGTTTTTCAGTTCAGGTCAGATTTGCAAAAGCTCCTACGACGTCTAATCAACATGTTTTATTAGGTTTCTCTACTTTACGGTGGGGGTTATGAGTTTTAGGGGGTAGATCTACCAACCTGAAGTGAAGCGAGGGATCGGATGACGACCACGAGCAACGACGACGCGTACGGTGCGGAAACTCCGACGTTCACGCTCCGAACTTGTTGCGGCAGCGGGTAGACGACGGACATCGGTTGTCAGCGAGCTCTGGGGCTACCGACGTTGGATCTGAACGGTTGGACGCGCGTACGGGCTGTCGGAGACTCCCATGCATGGATGGTGGCACCGGCGGGCTGTGGGGGTGTCTCAGGGCGTGAAAGAGAGGAAGAGGAGGGGCTTACGGCCTGCACTTGCGAGGAAGAGAGGGGGAGGAGTTTGGCTGCGGTGGTGGCTTGATGGCGTGAAGAAGACAATGGCAGGGGGCCGTGAGCTGTGTGCGGCTGTATGGGAGGGAGGCCGTGGCCTGGGGCTTTGCCGTGAGCGGGGTGAAGGCCGTGGGATGCCGCGGTTTGCGAGGAGATCAAGGGCAGGCGGCGGCTGTGGAGATATAGGGTAGGGTTTTTTTTATTTCTCTATATGAGATAGACCTAGGTTATTATATGTAGGGTGAAGGCTGAGAGGGTTGCATGTGACCTAGGGTTAAAAGGGAGAGCTGCGGCTGTGGGTACTTTTGGGTTTGTAAGGCTTAGGGTTAGTATTATAGGAAGAAATATGGTAGGTTTGTGTTTATAGGATGTAGGCTGGGGGAAAACATGATGCGTGGAAGGCACAACAAGCCTAGGGTAAGCCTAGGGTTGCATTCTATTATAGATTGTATAGGTTTTTAAAAGTAGGCTCATAGAGAACATGGGGTGCTGTGTGTGTCCTAGGTCAAGGCTTAGGTTAGCTATACCTTTGTTTTCTCTTTTTTTTGTGTAATAGGCTGTGCGTGAGTGCAAGATAGGAAGGGTTAAACACTGTGAAGAAATGAGTGAGAACATCAATGATTCTTAACTAATTAAAATCAAGAGAATCAATAGTGAATCAATTTGGTTTAATGGGTTTACAAAAAGATATGAAATTTTGAATTTTGGAAAGATATGAAATCAACATAATAAAGTCACTTAATTAAATAATAATAATAAATTGACTAAGTGTCATAAAATAATAATAGGAAGATTTCATTTGATTTTAAAAGAGATTTGAAACTCGAATTTAATATTTGAAAGTTTACGAAAACGATTTAATGAGATATACCCAAGCATTAATAATAATAATAATAATATTAATAAATATAACTAAGTAGCTTAATACAATGATAGAAATAATTAACATGAACAAGTTGGCACGTGCACGGGGACGGACACGTTTAATTACGGATACAGATGAAAATTTTTACTAAAGAAATACAGTTAAAATCATCGATAAACGCCGGTCGTTACATCCTACCCACCTTAAAGAAAATTCCGCCCTCGGAATTCCAAACAATCACAGGTCAGGGAACAGGTGGGGGTAACGCTCTCTCATCTCATCTTCTCTCTCCCAGGTGGACTCCCCTGGCGAGCCGTGTCGCCACATCACCCTAACAAGATCGACAGTCTTGTTCCGGAGCGACTTCTGACGCCGGTCAAGAATCTGCACTGGCTGCTGATCATACGTCAGGTCTGGACGAACGGTGATCTCAGAGTAGTCAACAGCGTGAGATGGATCGCTGATGTACCGACGAAGCTGAGACACATGGAAGACATCGTGGACACCCTCCAAAGATGGCGGCAAGGCTAAGCGGTATGCTACCTCGCCAACTCTCTCCAGAATATCGAAGGGTCCGATGTACCTCGGGCTGAGCTTCCCACGTTTCCCAAAGCGAATCACTCCGCGATTCGGAGAAATCTTCAGGAATACATGGTCTCCCGGCTGAAACTCTAGAGGTCGCCGTTTAGCATCAGCCCAATGCTTATAACGGTCCTGGGTAATCCGAAGCTTGTCCCTGATATCTCGAACAACGTCCACGGCTTCAACAATCAACTCTGGTCCCAACAACTCTCTATCTCCAACGTCGTCCCAGCTCAGGGGCGAACGACACTTCCTCCCGTAGAGAGCAGCAAATGGCGCCATGCCGATGCTTACCTGATAACTGTTGTTGTAGGAGAATTCCACAAGGTGTAGATGATCCTCCCACGAACCCTTGAAATCTAACATGCAAGCTCTCAGCATGTCCTCCAGAATCTGAATGGTCCGCTCCGACTGGCCATCCGTCTGCGGGTGATACGTAGTGCTGAACTTCAGACTGGTACCGAGATTGGTCTGCAGACTCTTCCAGAACTGAGATGTGAACCTCGTATCACGATAGGATACGATGCTCACAGGGACTCCATGCAAACGCACGATTTCCTACACAACATATTTCACATTACAATTGGCACTAGAAGGAATTTACAAAAGGATGAGTTGGATCATTACCTTCATATATTTCCTTGCCAGTATTTCCGTGGATTGTCCTACTCAGAACGTTATGAAGTGCGCAGACTTGGTCAGTCGATCGACAATGACCCAGATTGCATCATTCTGTTTGGTGCTCCGATGTAAGCCAGTCACGAAGTCCATCGTGATATGCTGCCATTTCCACTCCGGGATAGGCAGGGGCTGCAGTAGTCCGACGGTGCGATGATGCTCAGCCTTCACCTGCTGACACACCAGATATTTGGCAACACTCCGTGCCACACTTCTCTTCATCCCATGCCACCAGAAATTCTGACGAAGATCCTTGTACATCTTCGTACCTCCCGGATGAATGTAATAAGGCGAACTGTGAGCCTCATTCATCAATTCTTCTCTGATTTCTCCTGCAGGCACGCAGATCCTACTGCCATACCTCAAAGATCCATCCTCGTGAATCAGAAAATCTGTCCGGAGTCCGGCTTCAACTTGCTCTCTAATCTTCATCAACTTAGCATCACCAGCTTGAGCACTCTTGATCCGATCAACAATCGTCGACTGAATCTGCATGTTCATCAACGATGAAGTGACTCCCGGAAGAACATCTTCAACATCCATCTCTCGTAGATCCTGCTGTAATCTCCACTGAGCTGTGAGAATCATCACCTCTAGCAGTCGGCTCAAGGCGTCCGGTACGACATTCACCTTCCCTGGGTGATACGGAAGATCGATGTCGTAGTCTGCCATCAACTCCAACCATCTACGCTGTCTCATATTCAGCTCCTTCTGAGTAAATATGTACTTCAAACTTTTGTGATCAGTGAATATCTTCACTTTCTCACTTAGTAAGAAGTGATGCCAAATCTTTAGCGCAAAAATGACAGCGGCGAGCTCCAAATCATGAGTTGGATAATTCTTCTCATGGACTTTCAACTGTCGCGAAGCATAGGCGACCACATGGCTGCGCTGGTGCAGAACACAACCAAGTCCCTTCCCTGATGCATCGCAGAAAACCTCAAAGCCTCCGCTTCTGTCCAGAATAGCTAAGATCGGTGCAGTCGTCAGTCTCTCCTTCAAGGTGGAAAAAGCCTGCTCACAAGGATCTGACCAACTGAACTTGACATCCTTCCGGGTCAACCTCGTCATCGGTTCAGCTATCTTCGAGAAGTCCTTGATAAATCTGCGGTAGTAGCCAGCCAATCCGAGGAAACTCCTGATGTCTGAAGCCGATCTCGGTGTAGCCCAATCACTGACTGCTCTGACCTTCTTCGGATCCACTGAGATGCCGGCTCCTGATACTACATGTCCAAGAAATGCAACTCTGTCCAGCCAGAATTCGCATTTGCTATACTTGGCATATAGTCGATGATGGCGGAACGTCTCCAATACTAATCTCAAGTGCTCTGCATGCTCTTCCTCGCTCCTCGAGTACACCAGGATGTCATCTATAAAGATCACCATGAACTTGTCGAGGAAGTCGTAAAAGATGATGTTCATGAGATTCATGAACACTGCAGGAGCGTTGGTCACACCGAACGGCATGACAACGAACTCATAGTGCCCGTACTTGGTCCGGAAAGCTGTCTTGGGCACGTCATCCTTCTTGACTCTGACCTGATGGTATCCGCTCCGAAGATCCAACTTCGAAAACACCTTCGATTCACCAAGCTGATCGAAGATATCATCAATACGGGGCAGCGGGTACTTATTCTTCACAGTGATCTGATTCAGCTCCCGATAGTCGATACACATCCTTCTTGATCTGTCTTTCTTCTTCACCAGCAAGATGGGCGCACCCCAGGGAGACACGCTGGGATGGATAACACCTTTCTGTAGCAGCTCGTCCAACTGCTTCCCCAGCTCTTCTAGCTCGGCTGGAGCCATACGGTACGGCGCCTTAGAAATCGGTTGAGCTCCTGGCATCAGGTCAATGCCGAACTCCAACGCTCGATCAGGCGGCAAACCAGAAATGTCGTCACGGAAGACATCCTCGAAGTCTCGCACTACAGCTGGCTTCTCCGGCTCTGCTATCATAGATGCGACTGTCAAACTGTACGGCTGGGCCCGGAACTTGACAGGTCCAAGCGAACGTCCTCCGCTGACGAACTCAAACACTGGGTGGCCAGGAATTTCAAACACCACTTTCTTCCGGTGGCAGTCGATCGTGGCATTGAAGGCTCCCAACCAGTCAATGCCGAGAATTGCATCGAAATTGGGTAGGTCGTGGACGATGAAGTTAGCATACAGCTCGTGTCCACTAACCACCAATGGGCAGGGTCGACAACCAAGGGCAACCTTCACTACACCATTCCCAGTCGTGATGTTCCAACATTTGGGAAGAGTGTAGGTGGGTATTGAGTGTTCGACTACGAACTTCCGTGACAGGATGCACATGGAAGCTCCAGAGTCGAACAGGGTCAAGGCTGGGTGAGAAGAAACTAGGATAACACCTAAGGGGTAACAAGTAACTATATCAAACAAGGAAACTAACTAATCAAACATAAATGCAGAAAAGTAAAGACTAGGTCAAGGGTTACCTGCGATCACGTCGTCATCAGCTTCAGCCTCAACGGCTGTCATGGTGTAAGCTCGACGCACCGGGGGTTTGGCCTGCTGAAAGGCTCGCTTCTGCGGTACCAGAGGCGGTCCTCGCTATCCAGGTGCAGGCACTGGTCTCTGAGCAGATCCAGGTGCAGGCGCTGTCCGCTGAACAGGTCCAGGTGCTCCAGCAGTCATAGGTCGAGAACCTTCGGGGCAGTCCCTCGCAACATGAGTAGACGATCCACAAACCAAACACTGATTCAGCATCTTCATGCAGTCCTTCTTCACATGGCCAAGCTTGCCACAGAAGTGGCAAGTCAGCTCAGCTCGGTTGAAAACAGGTGCGGTTGGCCTCTTGAACTGGGTGGTCTGGACTGGACGTACACCGGGCCTAGGTGCACTCCTCAGCATCTCCATCGGGCGCTTGCCCGCCTGTCGGGCCTTCTTCAGATTGGCGACGTGCTCCTGATTCTTCGCAGCCACCAGGACATCCTCATGAGTAGAAAAAGTATTCCCGGACAGCACACTCTGGATGTCCAGGTCCAAGCCCTGCAGGAAACGGTGTGCACAGTCCTCAGGTTCCTTCACCATAGCAGGGGCATAGCGGCTCAGCATAGTGAACTCCGCCTCGTACTCATCAACTGTCATAGTGCCCTTCTCCAGGTTGATGAAGCGACTCTCCATCATTCGCTTCGCCGACTTGGGAAAATACTGGGCGACAAATCTCTTGCTGAAAGTATCCCATGAAATTGGCTTGGTCAGCCTGGCCTCCTCCGCAGTCCACCAACTGCGGGCATTATCAGTCAATTGCTTCCTGGAGAGATCCACCCATTCATCTTTATGGATTCGGGTAAGGCCCAAATCGTCCTCAGTGCTCTGACGTCACTCTTCGGCCGCTAGCGGGCCCTCTCGTCCGGAGAAAATCTTCGGACGCATCTCTCTGAACTGCTTGGCTCCAGAAGCTGGTGCAGCTGGTGCGGCTGGCGCAGCTGGTACAGCCTGGCGTCCCTGCTGGACTAGATGATGTTGAACCTCCAGCATATCTCTCATAACTCCCAGCATCTGGCGGATGTTGTCGTCTCCGCCTCCAGGAGCTCCGGTTCCGTGTCGGGTGATGCGTCTTCCAGACATCCTGCAAAAGAGAAAGAAAGCCCGAGTTAATCCAGTGTATACGATTACTCTAGATGTTTGGCTAATGATAAGCGTTCTCATTATTCTGAATTTAGCAGTTGCAATTGACCTGCATGGGCCACCAACAAAATCTGTAACGCCCCGCTTCTCAAAAGACACCGGAAGCGAGAGCGTTACGCGGTCCGCTTGAACTGGAGCGGTGAAGCTCGAGTTCAATAAGCGTCTGTGATTAAAACACAGATGAGGTCCTTGCAACTACCATTCAGAACAATAAGAAACACATCCAGAAAAGATAAAGCCACATCCAGAAATAATGTTCGTACACAGAGTTTAACAATGCCACAGCTAGGCTAAAAGTAGCAACAAGGAAAGTAATGTACTCGAAAGTAACTACAACGACTAAAAAGGAACTAAGAAAGCAGTAAGGTGTCGGGTCCACTAGTCCTCTGCTGGGAGAGGCACTGCGTCAGGTGCGAACTCCTGACTCTCCAACTCTGGCGTCTCGTACTGGTCCTCCTGGTACTCAAGCTCTGAACCTGACATACATCCACAAATATGAATGTATGTCAGCTGGGGGTCTGCAGGAAAGAGTTAGCATCCCAAAGCGAAGTACACGACAGATATATGAATTTTAGGGGCATCAATAATTTAAAAGAAGCGACTGCAGCAATTTAACAATTAACAATTTTATAGAACGGGAAGGTACAATCCTAGGCATGCAATTCTAGTCGATGGCAAGTTTAAAGTTAAGATTCTCTGAGTTTGTTAGTATTTCAATATTCACGATGACCAAGTTAGCGTTACAATGTCCATGTCAAGAATTCACATCAAATCTAGGGTTCTCGCCTTTAGGTCGTGATGAGAAGGTCGTTCCTCTCACGGGGGCTTACCGTGATTGACACTAACCCACCGCGTCGGGTGGTGCTCTTGAGGAGAGTACCTTTCATACGCCCAGTGGCCGCTCAACCCTAACCCCACCCAAAAATTTTGCCGGAACACGAGCCGGCCTAGTCGACTCACACGACATCACGATATCACGATACCGCCTTCGAGGCACACGATTTCACGATGTCCAAAATTGTTAAACATGTTAGGACACACTGAATTTTACTGTTAACAATATTAAAGTTTTATGGTGACAGTTCTGCAAAGCGGAAACGGGTCGAACGACCGTTTCCGTAATTTCAATTAATGACGAATACGTCCTTTTTGTTCAACTTGCTACAGAGATGATTTTTTTCTCTTAGTGTTTGAAATGGGGATATATCGTATGATATACCGTTGGATCCCAATTTTTGTCCAGATTATCAGGGCATCGTTTTCATGCGTCATTACACGTCTAGTTTTCAAGTTACACATCTCCAACTAAAAGTGACGCAAAACTTCCGAAACTTCAAAAATTCATATAAAATCGAATACTCGCCTGTTTTTGACGTTCTTGGTGTCGTTGGAATCGTCTCGACGAGTACTACACCGTGGAGGGTTTGGTTCACTGTTTTGACAGAGTATAAAATCAGAAATGATGTTTTTCAGTTCAGGTCAGATTTGCAAAAGCTCCTACAACGTCTAATCAACATGTTTTATTAGGTTTCTCTACTTTACGGTGGGGGTTATGAGTTTTAGGGGGTAGATCTACCAACCTGAAGTGAAGCGAAGGATCGGATGACGACCACGAGCAACGACGACGCGTACGGTGCGGAAACTCCGACGTTCACGCTCCGAACTTGTTGCGGCAACGGGTAGACGACAGACATCGGTTTTCAGCGAGCTCTGGGGCTACCGACGTTGGATCTGAACGGTTGGACGCGCGTACGGGCTGTCGGAGACTCCAGTGCGTGGATGGTGGCACCGGCGGGTTGTGGGGGTGTCTCAGGTCGTGAAAGAGAGGAAGAGGAGGGGCTTACGGCCTGCACTTGCGAGGAAGAGAGGGGGAGGAGTTTGGCTGCGGTGGTGGCTTGATGGCGTGAAGAAGACGATGGCAGGGGGCCGTGAGTTGTGTGCGGCTGTGGGGGAGGGAGGTCGTGGCCTGGGGCTTTGTCTTGAGCGGGGTGAAGGCCGTGGGATGCTGCGGTTTGCGAGGAGATCAAGGGCAGGCGGCGGCTGTGGAGATATAGGGTAGGGTTTTTTTTATTTCTCTATTTGAGATAGACCTAGGTTATTATATGTAGGGTGAAGGCTGAGAGGGTTGCACGTGACCTTGGTTTGAAAAGGGAGAGCTGTGGCTGTGGGTACTTTTGGGTTTGTAAGGCTTAGGGTTAGTATTATAGGAAGAAATATGGTAGGTTTGTGTTTATAGGATGTAGGCTGGGGGAAAACATGATGCGTGGAAGGCACAACAAGCCTAGGGTAAGCCTAGGGTTGCATTCTATTATAGATTGTATAGGTTTTTAAAAGTAGGCTCATAGAGAACATGGGGTGCTGTGTGTGTCCTAGGTCAAGGCTTAGGTTAGCTATACCTTTGTTTTCTCTTTTTTTTTGTGTAATAGGCTGTGCGTGAGTGCAAGATAGGAAGGGTTAAACACTATGAAGAAATGAGTGAGAACATCAATGATTCTTAACTAATTAAAATCAAGAGAATCAATAGTGAATCAATTTGGTTTAATGGGTTTACAAAAAGATATGAAATTTTGAATTTTGGAAAGACATGAAATCAAAATAATAAAGTCACTTAACTAAATAATAATAATAAATTGACTAAGTGTCATAAAATAATAATAGGAATTTTTCATTTGATTTTAAAAGAGATTTGAAACTCGAATTTAATATTTGAAAGTTTACGAAAACGATTTAATGAGATATACCCAAGCATTAATAATAATAATAATAATAATATTAATAAATATAACTAAGTAGCTTAATACAATGATAGAAATAATTAACATGAACAAGTTGGCACGTGCACGGGGACGGACATGTTTAATTACGGATACGGACGAAAATTTTTACTAAAGAAATGCAGGTAAAATCATCGATAAAGGCCGGTCGTTACAACATATTTAAGTTTTAGGGTTAAAAATTAATTCTGGAAAATCTAAGCGTCTGATCGAGATGGGACAAGCGCAATTGGATCAAGAATGTTATTTCCGATTTTCCGGAGATAGTTTTGTAATTTTCTGGTCTCTATATTATTTACTATTAATTATTTATCAAAAACCTAATTTATCTAATTATCTAAATGCATATTTATACGTATTAATACGTCAAAAATACGTTTTTATACCTTCGATCTTACCTCCTTCGTGCACGCAGCTGGGGCAGGGGCTGTTCGTTGGGGCAGTGGCGCGGCGGGAGGCACTGGGTTGGCGGGAGGCGGCGAGGGCGGCGCGAACTGAAGGCGGCCGGGTGGCGGCGGCTAAAGGGCGAGGCTGCGACGGAGGGAGCAGCGGGGGGCTTGCTTGGACGGGGGTGTTGGCATTGGAAGAGAGGGAACGACGGCGGTAAACGGTCGAGAGGGCGGAGTGAGGTGCGAAGGCACCAACGTAGCTCGCTGCGGCGAGGTGATCGTGACTGCAGATCTGGCGAGGAGCTTCATCGAGCTCGAGGGTGCGATGGACGGCAATTCACCATCGGAGCGTGGAAGGGCTTCGCCGGTATCGTGTGGTCTCTAAGGACGGCGAAGGAGGGCTCTCTGGCGTGGTGAAGCAATAGCGAGAGCGGTGTCGGTGCCAGCAGGCTTCGAAGAGCAGGGCAGGCGTCTTGCGAGGCTGCGGCGTCGCTGTCGGTGTCTCTTGAGGTGCAGGCGGTGCTTCGAGCAGCTACGGGAGGCATGCATGGGTTACGGCGATACCGAATGGGAAGCAGGCGAGCTCGCGGGGTGTGGGATGCTCGTCGGAGCTCGGGGGCCTCCATGCTCGGTGGCAACGTCGTTGGTTGCTATGGTCAGAGCATCCTCAAGCGGCGAAGAGAGGAGGTGGGTGCTGACGTGGGCAGCGCACGGTGTCGAAGCGGTGAGAGAGAGATAGAGAGAGGGAGCCTGTGTGTGCGGGGTTAGGGTTTGAACGAAATCAAAGGGAGGATGGGTTGGCTTTCGGAGAAGATTGTATGCGGGAGAGGGGGAGAAGCTGAGGTTGATTAGAGAAGGGCTTGGGTTTAGGGAATTAAGCTGGGGTTTAAATAGGTTAATTTAGTAATTAATTAGTTTTTTGGTCAAAATTATTAATGAGGTTAGGTAGGATTAGGTTAGAGTTTTGACTAAGTTTAGAAAAGAGAAGCTGGTGTTTTCCTCGTGGGTGCTTACGGTTGGGGTTAGGTAAAGGTAAGTAATTAGGTTAGGTGATTAATAATAAGTAAAAACCCCATTAGTGAAGGTAATTGGTAAAATATCAAAAATGAAATTACGATTTTACCCCTGCTAGTAAACGTGTCCGAAAAATTACGAAAACATACCCACAGGTTCGTTTCGTTGCGAGGATCACGAATACGAAGTCCGTTTCAGGGTTTGAGCTATGGAGATACTAGTTTTAGGCCAAAATGTTTAGGAAGTAGGTTTACAGGTTCTCTATTGATTAGACTTCTGAAAATTTCGAAATTACTGTGGAAAGCCCTAATTGATCATAGAAGGATACCGTAAGTTTGGAAACGTTTTGACGATATTTGTATAGAAAATAAATTCATCAAGCCAAAATAGCAATAATTGAAAATGAATTTTTACCAGATTATTTAGAGGTATTTGATGAAACCCGAACTTACTAAAATGCTTTATAACTAGCATGATACTTCAAAATATTTTTATAAGAAATTTTTGAAATCGTAAAACTCCTGACGAATCATTATAAAATAGTTTAAAAATTGAAATTACGTGAATAGTTATATTGAAAAAATGTGGACAGTTACAGGGATGGCAGCCCCCGTTGGAGGGCGGGGGAGGGGGGAGGCGACGGGGTCAGCAACCCCCTCGCCGTAAGGTGGGGGTAACGGGAGATGTCAGTTCCGCCATGGGCAGTTGCCGTGAGGGGGGTTACCCACCTTCGGGGCGGTAATAAAACAACGGCGGCCAGCGACAAGGCCGCCAGCAATGCCATGTGGCTTCAAATTATTTTTATTTATTTATTTTTCAAGTAAAACATGATAAAAACATGATTTATGGACGAAAACATCGTCGATATGGGTGATTAGCCCTATTTCCACTTCGATCTTGTGAGATCTAGGGATAAAACGATCATGCGCATGATAAAAATCAGATTTTTGGCGAGAAATCTATCTAGATCCGTCCTCCGGATCTAGCGACGGTTGAACGAAGCCTATGCATGGATGACGACTCCCGTTTAAGGTAGATGACGTCGCGCGTGTGGATCTCCCACCTTTCATTCGCTTTCGCAACGATCGGTATTTTGTGTGGAATTTCTATTTAGAGACTCGTGCTGATAACGTGTTATGAATCATTATCTGGGGGAGAAACCGCAAGCTTTTTATTTATAGTAGAGGAGGAGCGTACAGAGATAAGATACAATCGATACGGTCTTATCTATAAGATAAGCCGTGATCCTAACCAACTCAGTAATAATTATTCACAATAAAAATCAACTATAAGAGCAAGGTTTAGAAATCTATCACCAATATCCTCAGAATACAAATCCGAGCAGAGATCCCCCTTTCTTCTTCCCCACGCAGGAGGAAAGCATCCAAAATTGATTAAGAAAAATAAAATGAGAAGTATCCTATAATCTCCCTGACTAATTTCATCTTTTATACCCTTCATCAAATCAAATCCTCACATTTCTCTCTCCGATCTATGCTCTAGATCGCTCCATCAGATCATAGGTCGAAGTTGGGTTAAGAAAAATCCCCAACAGATCTGCCCCAATTCGCAGTAGAAAAACGACAGACTTAATCGAAACGACTATGTCAACGGTTGACATGGTCGTGTTCATCGTCTTTAGGCTCTAATTCTGACACGGTCGTGTCGAATTGACACTACTGTTTAACTGTGCAGCCCAGCGAATCTCGAGTTACTGATTTTGTAAATGCCATGGCACGGTTGTGTTGCTAGTCGACATGACCATGTATGTGCTGAGTCTCTCCATGTCTTGGATAGCATAAAACCCTACACGGTCGAGTTACCCGAATGTGTATCTGTTTTGTTCCTGGCCTTCTCCAGAAAACACAGCCGTATTCTTTGGTTCTATCATGGGATGAAGTGGCTACACTCCACATGACCATGTGGAGTGTAACACATAACCGTGTGTATCTTCTCATCTCTTCAGTTATTTAAGTATTGGAAAATCCAAAAAAATTCATGCAAAAATATTTAAGGCATAATTAAGCTATGGAAACGGCATTTTGTGTATAGAAAAATGTTTAGCTCATAATCAAGATGATATTCTCAAAATGGACGTATCGGAGCTCGATAATACATGGATTATGCACAAAATCCTTTGAGTTAAGGGGTTGTATATGCAATATTTAACCGTAATCACACCCTCAACTAGCATTTTGCTAGGCCCTAGCAAAATATGCGAACACTTCCAACACCACATCACAATCCATTTATTGACCCCCGGCTTAACCTAAGAATGAAAATTTCCAACATGACTCAATAATTTCCATGACAATTCATAGCATAGAACCATTCTCATATTATTATCTCAATTTATACATATAACTAACTTAGTACTCACCAATGCTTTCTCCAAGGTGAATACCACCTCTAATAATTCTTTCTCCATGGTGATATAGTTTCGATGAGCTTCATTCAACGATTTGCTAGCATAGTATTTCACCCTGGAGCTCTCTTCTTCCTTTGCCCCAACATATCACCAATTGCAAAGTTACTAGCATTACACATGATTTTGTAGAGCAATGACCAATTTGGCACCCGCAAGATGGGAGCAGAAGTAATCATTTTCTTTAGCATATCAAAGGAATCTTGACATTCAGATGTCCATATGAACTTAATAGCATAAGAAAGTAAATGGCACAAGGGACGAGATATAGCACTAAATTTTTTAATGAACCTTCTATAAAAACCTGCATGCCCCAAAAATGATCGTATATCTTTTATGTACCTTGGAGTTAGTAACTTTTCTATTACATTTACCTTGGATTTATCTACTTGTATACTTTATTTGGAGACAATATGACTAAAGACAGCCTTCGGTGGTCATGAAGTGGCACTTCTCCCAATTTAGCAACAAGTTCTTTTGGATATACCTATCAAATACAAGGGCCAAGTTAGATATGCATTCATCAAAAGTATCTCCACACACAGAAAAATCATTCATACAGACCTCTACTAGCTTTTCAATCATGCATTAAATATACTCATTGTACAAACATTGAAAAGTAGCGGGAGCATTGCATAAACCAAACGACATTCATCTAAAAGCAAATGTACCAAAGGGACATGTGAATGTGGTTTTCTCTTTATCGTTAGGTGCAATTTCTATTTGATAATAGCCTGAATCTATTTGATAATAGCCTGAATAGCCGTCTAAGAAGCAATAGAACTCATGTCCAGCCACCCTCTCTAGGATTTGGTCAATGAATGTTAGAGGGAAATGGTATTTTCTAGTCTCAGAGTTGAGTTTCCTATAGTCTATGCACATTCTCCATTCTATGGCAGTTCTAACAGGTATGAGTTCATTATTTTCATTCTTAACGATAGTGAGGCCAGATTTCTTAGGACCATTTGGGTGTGACTCACCCACCTACTATCAGAAATATGGTAAATTATGCATGCATCTAACAATTTTAAGACTTCACCTTTCACCACTTCTTTTAAGGTAGGATTTAATCTACGCTGTATTTTCCTAATGGGTTTGGTGTCATCTTCAAGGTAAATATGATGCATGCATGCCATAGAGCTTGTACCTTGATGTCGAAGTGTACCAACCAATGGCCCCTCTATATGTTCTCAGGACATCAAGCTATTTATTTTCTTTTTCTAGAGAGAGGTTAGCTGATATTAACACGGGAAACCTGTCTTCCTCTCCTAGAAAAGCATACTTCAGAAAGTCCGGTAATGGCTTTAGTTCGGGCTTTGGATCCTCTACTACACATGGCAATTGGGATGGCACTATGGAAGACAATGGGTCCAAGATGAGTGTATATGGTTCACTTGAGCCTGCTTCAGATTCCTGTACAAAAGAAACATCATCAATTTTGGCTACAAATGAATCAATGAAATCCATAAAATGTGCAAACTCCGAATCAAAATGTTCATCCACAAGCAAATCAATCATATGCACTTCTTCTACCTCTTCTTCCCCTCTTGGTAACTTGCATGAATTAAATATGTTCAAGTCAAGTATCATGTTACCAAATGAAATTATTAGTTGGCCATCACTATAATTTATTAGAGGATTGCATGTAGCAAGGAATGGCCTCCCTAAAATGATGTGGGTCGAATGGAAAACTTGAGATCCTTGGACATCAAGGACTATAAAGTCCACTAGGAAATAAAATTTGTCCACTTGGACAAGGACATCCTCTATACACCCCTTAGGGACTTTAACAGACCTATCAGCTAGCTTTAGGATAACTGAAGTGGGTTTCAACTCTCCTAGCCCAAGTTGCACAAAGATATGGTATGGAAAAATGTTCACACTCAATCATAAGTCTAGAAATGCATGCTCAATCTTGGTAGTACCTATAGTGCATGCAATAATTGGAGATCTAGGATCACTAAACTAGGATGAGTGTTTTGACATATGATAGGACTAAATTGCTTGGTGAGAAATGCCTTCTTTTTAACATTCAATTTTCTTTTTATTTTGCAACGGTATTTCAAGAATTTTACATATGTAGAGATTTGGTTAATGGTATCAAGCAATGGAATATTAATTTGGCATCTTTGAAAAATTTCTTTGATCTCAGATTGTACTTATCTTTCTTGGATGCTTGAAGCCTCTAGGGGAATGGATCTGGATGTAAATAAGGTTCTCGCTCTTCTTCTTAGATGATCATGTTGCTCTTGCCTTTACTTGTATTCTTCCCTCGCGTTTGAATTTACTCTCCTTCTTCAACTTCTTGTGGCAAGCGTCGGGCTTCTCAATTTGCTTCCCACTTATAAGAGTGGTCACCGCTTGACATGTCTTCATATTGCTCCCTAATGGTGAAGAGTTGTTTGCAATGTGGTTTGGTAGTGGTTGAGCTGGATGCTTCCCCTTCTCAAGTGATGCTGCCAGTCTAGTTATGCTCTCATTCACTTGTTGGTTTTGCCTTATGTGGAATTGCTGAAATTGGATATAATGTTGGCTCAATTGTTGGAGTGCCTCATTCACTGTCTGCAGCTGAGTGTCATGTTCATGTTCCTCTTTTCTCCATTGAACTCCACCTTGGTAATTGTAGTTGAATGGTGTTAGTCAATATGGTGGTGGAACTTATTGTTGTTGTGGCCTTTGGAAACCCCAACCCAAATTTTGGTGATTCTTCCAATTTGAGTTGAATGGAGTTGTATCCTTGGTAGTTGTTGATTTGATTCACCTCGGTAGGGTTTCTTAGCATATCCTTCAAGGTCGGGACTCTAGGGCAAGTGGCCGTGCCATGTCCAATTTTGTCGCATAAGGCACAATTTTGCTTCACCTCCACCGCTTTAGCTCCACTCAAATCAAGAGCATGAAGCTTCTAAGTAATCAAGGCTTCCATCTTCATTTCCAAGGCTTCCTCTGGCTTTAATGTAAATGGTCCTCCTCGGGATGGTTGGTGTAAGACACCTGACGTCTATATCCGAGTATAATGTATGTATTTTTGGACGTATTTGTACGTATTAAATCTTGGAAATTTTCTAGAATCTAATTTTTATGATGTCAAGATTATTTTAAAATTATTTAAAACATCATTTGAATTAGAAAAGGGTTGGTATTTAGGTGGAATACAAGTATTAAGGGAGTATGTTGTATTAAGAAATGTATTTCTAATTAATTAGAAAATAAAAATACTAAAATTCCTAATGAAGACACCTCCTTCTTTAAGGTGTCATTGTCCCCTTTAACCCCACCTAACCCTTAGACACATGGCAATCTAGGAGAATTTGAGGGGATGATAAGGATGATTAGAGGATTAAAAAGGGAAGAAAAAAATTGAAGAAAAAGGGAGAAAAAGAAAAGAAAAAGAAGAGAAATTCTCCTCATCTCTTAGCTCACACAGAACCCATCTGAACCCCATTACTGCTTGCGTTCTTCCACCAAAACCAACTTCCAATCTCCATTACTTCAAGCTATTGGGCCCTAGAAGAGGAAGAGAAGGATCTTTCAGAAGGTCTTCAAGGAAAAGAAGGGCCGACCAGAGACTTGTTGAAGGACTTAAGGAGGTAGGAATCCTATCTCAACTAGTTAGGGTTTAGTTCGAATCGAGTAGCATCTAGTTTGAAATATCTCAGAAAATTGATAGTAATCTTTGACGATACGGCTCTGTCATGGTGGTATCGCTGGCGATATGGTCATGTCTAGACTGTGCCGTGGTCATTTCAACCAACAGCAGTGTCACACGGTCGTTCCTGGACCGTGTCGTTGTCTGCGTAAAATCCTCGTCCCACCCGGTCATGTCGAATTAGACATGGTCGTGTCGCCCCCTCAGCTTATGCAGTTGCATCGACATAGATGCGATGAGCGACTTTGAATAATTTCCGAACGACACGGTCGTGTTGAATGTGAAACGACCATGTCGAATGAAGCAGTTAACTTAATCGTAGTTCTTCCACTCGATCGTGTGGCCTACCAAACGGTCGTGTGGGTATGCCTTCTGTGCCTTAGACTGAGGGACTCTATACAGTCGTGTGGAATATCCCAAAGGATCGTGTGGTTGACTTCCTGAGCTTTTAATTGCTTTGCTTCACACGGCTGTGGAGCAAGCCAAACGGCAGTGTGACCCAGTTTTCCAGAGACAAATTTGAACTTACATTTTCAATGCTATGGTTATGTTATCATGTTGTGCAAATCTCATGCTAAAGACGTGTTTCATGTAATGATTATCTTTCAGTTCATATGTTAAAAATGCATGTTCAAGTTATGAATGAGGATCACATGATGTTGTATCTTAGCACTCTTGCTTCATGTGTAAGAAAAAGAATGTCATGATATTTTGATATGTGGAAGTTGACCTTGATATGAGTATGTGCATTGAAATGAACCAATGAACATAAAGAAAGGTCCATGCAATAAAAATGAATGAGAATGCGGTAATGAGACCTTCGAAATGAGACTATTGATGTCGTGAAGTAACAACTGAGAGTGAGATGAGCGTAATATGTCTTGAATTCTCAATCCATTCAAAAATGGGTGATATTTCAGATAAATATTTAGGAGAAACATGTGTAAAATATAGGCATTCAGGAGTGGACATGGATTTGTAGTCTCACTCGCACTCCCAACAGCTGGTATGAGGAGTGGGTAGGTTAGAGAGGCCCATAGGTGTACTTATGATGCACCATGAGGTAGAGGAGTACCACCATCTCACTCTCGAAACGAGGGAGTTACGAGAGGCTCGTACAGTGCTCGTGTCGTTGTTAGGGGAAACATTGTGTTCACCCACCCTGGGTGAAGTCCAGCTCCTTAAGTGTCCTACAATCTACACTTGTTTTCGAATATTTAAATAAATGTAAACCTTACACTAATGTCATCAACATATGAATATTGCTACTTCATGTTCTCACGTTCTCAGCTTTACTTTTCAGTTCATGTATGATGTAGAACGTTTCTTTTATGTATAATTTGTGGATGTGTGTACTCTTAATAGACCAACCCATTTAGTTAGGTAAACCGGTTCTGAAACTGGGCTCTTCCTAGTTTAGTTAGGTTTCCTACTGGGTCACGCATTGACGTGTCTCATTTACTTTTCTAGGGATAGGAGTAGGACAGTCGGTGCAGAAGCAGGCTCAAGAGTACTCTCCCTACTCTGAGGTATAGACGGAGCCCTCTACAGATGATTTGGTTCAATTATATTTCCCTAGGGTAGACTAGGTAGTGGGTTGTACAGTGTGTGGACCTCTTTTGGTTTTCTTTTGTGGTTGGTGGTTTCTTTAGTGTTACCCCACTTTTGTATCATGAACAATACAGTATATGTATGAGGCATCTTTATTTATTATAATGTAAAGTTCGTATTTCTTTTCGTTAGTCTGTGGATTTAAATTCAGTTGGAGCAATTTACTTTTCTTTGTACTATTCCAGTATGTCGCAGTGGCCTGCGTTCATGGTTTATTTAATCATAATTAATGCATAGTTGTATTTGGAATACAAGGGCTCGAAGCCTTGCATCTAAATACTACGACGACCTTGTCATGCCATGCGTCTACCGTATTTGGGAGATCAAGGCATGCCATAGTTTTTGTGGTGACCCATGTAGGTCAGCTTACACTGCGATATACCTAAGAATGGTACTGATAAAGTTCCAACATTATAATCCATTATTTGTCTTGAACCCTATTATTCTGCTTCTCCCTGCAGTATAAATAACAGTAACGGGATGTCTAGGATTGGCTGGGTATTATAGAAAGTTCATCAAAGATTTCTCCAAGATCGCTGTACCTTCGACTTACCTCACTAAGAAGAGTGTTGAATATGATTGGTCTGAGGAATGTCAGCGAGCATTGGATGAACTGAAGAAGAGGTTAATCACAGTACCTGTCCTGACGATTCCAGACCGTTCAGGAAGATTTGAGATATTCTGTGATGCGTCTGGCAGAGGACTTGAGTGTGTTCTTCATCAGTATGGTGGGGTAGTAGCTTATGCCTCTAGATTATTAAAGATGCATGAGTGGAACTATCTTACACATGACCTAGAATTACTGGCAGTGATATTTGCACGGAAGTTGTGGATACATTTTCTTTTGGGTGAGTGTGTAAAGATATACACTAATCATAAGGGTTTGAAGTATGTTTTCACCCAGAAGGAACTTAATATGAGGCAGCGTCGATGTCTTGAATTGATGGCTAACTACGATATTGACCTGCAGAATCACCTTGGAATGGTTAATGTCGTACCTAATGCTCCTAGTCGTATGCTAGTGGTGACGATGATGACAGCACAACGAGAACTTTATGGAGATAAACATCAGATGGGGATTGAAGTTGTTCTTCTTGGCACATCGACGACTATGATGAGTTTGCAAATCCAGTCCGACTTGGTTGAGAGGATTAATACTGCTCAGTATGGGGAAGAGAAGTTGAAGAAGAGTCAAGAGCAGACAGATACTGGACTTCGCACTGATTTTCGTATTCATGACGATGGATCTCTCCGTTTTGGAAACAGGATATGCGTGCCAGCTGGTGACATTCGGGATGAACTTTTAGAGAGGATCATAGCTCTCCTCTTTCTATTCACCCCGGAGGCACCAAGATGTACCAAGATCTGCAACAACATTTTTGGTGGCATGTGATGAAACGTAGTGTAGCCAAAAGTGTAGCTTTGTGTTTGGTTTGCCAGCAAGTGAAGGCCAAGCACCAGAGTACTGCGAGACTGCTACAACATCTTCCTATTCTAGAGTGAAAGTGGTAGCACGTAACTATGGATTTCGTGACTGGTTTACCTCGTATTTCTCGAGGACATGACGTTATTTGGGTAATCGTTTATCGATTAACCAAATCAACTTATTTCATTCCTTTTCGAGTTGGCCATGCGACTGATCATCTTGCTAGAAGATACATAGAGGTAAGATTCTTTCTTTCCTATATCTCCATTCAACTAGTCTGTTAGTATAAATTCTGAAGTAGGTCATGTATACAGAAAATCGTGAGACTCCATGGAGTGCATGTATGCATAGTCTCCGACGTGACACCAGATTTAAGTCTCACTTCTGGAGAAGTTTACAGGCTAGCTTGGAAACTTAACCAAGTTTCAACATTGCATTCACCCATAGACAGACGGTCAGTCGGAGCAAACTATTAGATCCTAGAAGACATGTTGAGAGCTTATATGCTAGACTTTAAAGGTTCTTGGGATGAACACATGCACTTAGTGAAGTTTGCATACAATAACAGTTACCAAGCAAGTATAGGCATGGCGCCATTTGCATATTTGTATGGAAGGAAGTGTCGCTCTCCTCTTAGTTGGGATGACGTTGGCGACCGTGAACTTTTGGGACCAGAGATAATTACTGAGATAGTAGATGTGGTAAGAACCGTCAGGGACAACCTTCATATTACCCAAGACTGTTACAAGCATTAGCTAGATGCGAAGAGATGACACTTAAAGTTTCAACCAGGTGATCAGGTGTTCTTAAAGATCTCACTTACGCAAGGACTGATCCGCTTTTACAGACGTGGGAAGTTGAGTCCGAGGTATATTGGACCATTCGAAGTTGTGGCTCGTGTGGGTGAAGTGGCTTATAGGCTTACGCTACCATCATCTCTCGATGGTGTGCATAACGTATTTCATATATCCAAGCTCATGAGATATGTGGGAGATCCCAATCACGTTGTTGATTGATCAGAGATTGAGGTGCGATCGGATTTGACATATGACCAGCAGCCGGTAGCCATTTTGGATAGAAGACAGAAAATGCTGAGGAATAAGGCTATCAACCTTGTGAGGGTTACGTGGCACCGTGAGTCTCCAAGAGAGTCTACCTGGGAAATTAAGGGTGAGATGAGAGAGAAATATACTCACTTGTTTGTATAGTGACTTATCCTTTGGTTGTATAGATGCGTATGAGATGATGTATAGAATATTTCTTTCTCCTTATTATGAAATTCCGAGAACGAAATTTATTTTTAAGGAGGATAGGATGTAAGAGCCCTGACGTCTATATACGAGTATAATGTATGTATTTTTATATGTATTCGTATGTATTAAATCTTGGGAATTTTCTATAATTTTTATAACGTCAAAATTATTTTTAAATAATCCAAAACATCATCTGAATTAGAAAAGGGTTGGTATTTGGGTTGAATACAAGTATTAAGGGAGTATGTTGTATTAAGTTATGTATTTCTAATTAATTAGAAAATAAAATTCCTAAAATTACCAATGAAGACGCCTCCTTCTTTGAGGTGTCATTATCCCCATTAACCACACCTAACCCTTAGACACATGGCAATCTAGGAGGATTTGAGGGGATGATGAGGATGATTAGAGGATTAAAATGGAAGAAAAAATTGAAGTAAAAGGGAGAAAAAGAAAAAAAAAGAAAAGAAAAGAAAAAAAGAAAAAAAGAAGAAGAGAAATTCTCCTCATCTCCCAGCTCACGTAGAACCCATCCAAACCCAATCGCTGCATGCGTTCTTCCACCAAAACCAACTTCCAATCTCCAATACTACAAGCTATTGGTTCCTAGAGGAAGAGAAGGAGCTTTTAGAAGGTCTTTAATGAGAAGAAGGGCTAGAGACTTGTTGAAGGACTTAAGGAGGTAGGAATCCTATCTTAACTAGTTACGGTTTAGTCGAATCACATAGAATCTAGTTTGAAATCTCTCAGAAATTGACAGTAATCTTCGTGACATAGCTTTGTCGTGGTCGTGTCGTTGACGACACAGTCGTGTCTAGACTGTGTCGTGATCATTTCAACCAATAGCAGCGTCACACGGCCATTCTTGGACCGTATCACTTTTTACGTAAAATCCCCGTCCCACATGACCATGTCGAATTAGACACGGTCATTTCGCCCCATCAGCTTACGTAGTCACGTCGATGTAGACGCAATGAGCGACTTTGAATAATTCACGAACGAAGAGATCGTGTCAAATGTGAAACGACCGTGTCAAATGAAGCAATTAACTTAACCGTAGTTCTTCCACATGACCGTGTAGCCTACCAAACGGTTGCATGGGTATGCATGGGTATGCATGGGTATGCCTTCTGAGCCTTAGACCAAGGGACTCCATACAGTCATATGGATTACCCCAAACAATCGTGTGGTTGACTTCCTGAGCTGTTAATTGCTTTGCTTCACACGACTGTATGAGCATGCCAAACGGTCGTGTGCCCTAGTTTTTCAGAGACAGATTTGAACTTCATTTTCATTGCTATGGTTATGTTATCATGTTGTGCAAATCTCATGCTAAAGATGTGTTTCATGTAATGATTATCTTTCAGTTCATAAGTTAAAAATGCATGTTCAAGTTATGAATGAGGATTACATAATGTTGTATCTTATCACTCATGTTTCATGTGTAAGAAAAAGAATGTCATGTTATTTTGATATGTGGAAATTGGTCTTGATAAGAGTAAGTGTATTGAAATGAACCAATGAACCTAAAGACAAGCCCAGGAAATGGAAATGAATGTGAATGCGGTAATGAGACCATCAAAATGAGACAATTAATGTAATGAAGTAACAACTGAGAGTGAGACGAGCGCAATATGTCTGGAATTCTCAATCCATTCAAAAATGGGTGAGATTTCAGACACGGGTTTGGGAAAAACGCATGTAAAATGTAGGAGGAAAGGAGTTGACATGGATTTGTAGTCTCACTCGCACTCCTGCCGGCCAGTATTGGGAGTGGGTAGGGTTAGAGAGGCCCATCAATGTGAGCAAGGATGCGTAAAAGGGTGCAAATTGTTTTTTTGTCAAGTTGAATGGGGGGGTAGTGGGTTTCGGCCTGATTGCTAGGGGGTGGGGAGAGAGAGTGAATGAGGATTTTTTTGTTTTGGATTTTTTTTTCTTTGGGTTTCTTCCCCTTTTTCTTTTTCTTTTCCTTTTCATTTTCTTTTAGGAAAAACCTCCACCTTCCACCTCACTCCCTAAGATCCTCATCTCATAACACATGTAGGAGGTTAGGTAAGAATGAATCATGCCATGCCACCTCTTAAAGTAAGGTGGCATGCATACCTTTTTGTATTTTTCATTTTCTTTTAATAGAAAATACATATTCAAATACCATATGTTATACCATATACCAATATACATACAAGTATTTCTTACCATATACTTCATTTATTAATCCCAATTGGTGAGTTAAAATCATTTAAAAATAATTTCTTCACCAAATTAATTAAGGAAAAATATGTAAATACTCCCAAAAATTATACGTATGCATCTACACTCAAAATACGTAACTATACGCGTACATTAAGATTGAGGTCATTACAGTGGGGGTGAGACTCAATATCTCGACAGATACTTCCAGACATGATTCCATTTTAGTTGGAGTCGATTGAGGTATGTGATATGGATGCCATTGAGGTGGAGAAGCTTGGCTGTTATTAGCATGGCTTCATTTGACCTTGGGCGTCTGAGAGTACACACTACAAATGGTCTCACTGGAGTGAAAAGAAGTGGGAGGGTTTGCTATACATAGACCTAATTGCTTCACACATAGACAATTTATTAACAAGTTGCCATTCTAAATTTACAAGTTTTCCATTCAAACATATTCCCTTTTTTTACCATTTTCATCTCTTCCTGCTCATCTATCTTTTTCCTCTTCTTCTCCATCACTATTGCCACCACTATTTCTAATTAGCCCCTTCTATCATGTTCTTCTCCCGCATACCTATTGGGTTTTGATGGACCCTTAGGGCACATTATGTACCCATCCTAAGTCGGATGGACCATATACTCAAAAGAATGCAGCGGAAAAATAGATATGTTAAACTATTTAACGAGGCCCTAAGGTTCAAGACCCTTAGCCAGGATCTCTGCCAACTTGGGATGATTTCGACCATCCCAAGAGGGAGCCAAGCTACTGCGATTAAATTAAAAGAACGCTAATTAAATTTACATACACGAAACATTACCTTGGTACAGGCAAGGTGTACAGCACCGTCTTCCGAGCCGCTCCCCGTCCACCGTCGAACCGCTCCAAGTCCCGAGGCGAGCAATTCTCTTGTCACCGAGCCAACCACACACTGAAGAAAGTTTCACCCGAGTGTGAACCTTCGCCAAGATTTCGGATCGGATCCGAACCCCTTCGTGGCTTTGCAAGAGCCCTTCAGGAGTAAGGCAAAAATTATAGGGAGCAGAGAATATTTAATTTAAGCCTAGATCCGAGCGTGCTCCAACATTTTTGGAAGCCGCTTAGATCTAGAGCTTGGGACGAGTTTAGAGGAGGAGAGCAGACCCCTATTTATATAGGCGGCTGACCCCTCCCATTTACTCCATTTCCGATGTGAGACTAAAGTTTGGAGTTAAATAATTCAAGTTAGTTCGCCTTTCACAAAGGCCAAACTTCCATGAATTTTAACTCCCTCACCGTTGATCTTCACGATTAATATAACCTACCAAATCGAAGGGCGTTCAACGGTGACCGTGTAGAAAAAAACGATGAGTCAATCGGAGTCCGTTTGACCCCTCAATTGATCATCCAAAGATCAGCCCAAACTGATTTTTCGTCCAAAAACTAGCCGTCAAAATCTGCACTCTGACCTAGGGTTCTGCACCCAAATCTGGGGCCCACCGTGTGGGCCCCACTGCACTAAAATAGGCAGCCTGGGCACTGCCCAAGCATGGTCATGGGCGCCCAGGGAGCCTAGGTGCACAGGCGCCCGGCCTGGTGCCCAGGGCACCCAGGCCCAGGGCGTCTGGCCCAGGCGGGCCAGGCGCCCTGGTGCCTGGGCGCCCAGGGTGCCCAGGCCCAGGTCGCCTGGGCCAGGCGCCTAGGTCTAGCCTAGGTCTGTCTGGGCTGACCCATGCCTAGTTTGGGCATGGGTATGACCCCTTTTGTGCAGACTTGATAATATTGGACATATCTTTTGCATTTGGCGTCCGTTTTGGACGCTGTTTGAACTTGTGTTCACACCAGGACATTCCCGCCTTAGATGTAATCTTTTCCTTGCGTTTATCTCATTAAATAATGTCGTAAATAATTTACGACACATTTAACTCAGTTTGCACATATGCAAAATAGTCCCTATATAAGCTTAAAATTATCATTTGCATCAAATGCAATTTTCTATCCCTTGCATCAAATGCATATTCTCCCTAATGTTTCTACCTATTACTAGACGAAGGTCGCATTCTGTGTGAGACCCTACAGCCTGACCCTACTACATGTTGGGCTCGAAGCCTCATACGGCAGTGACCACGAGCAGCAGTTGTCGTCCCTGTTTCAGTATCATAATTATGTGGTTAACTCATCGACATGCGTACTGTCGGGACCACTCTGACTGTGTCCGTGATGAATTCTGCAGTTTTAGTCTCTCCGTCTAAACTATGTCATTTAACTCAAGCCTAAAGTACGGTCAAACGGTCAACCCCAATAGCTTGAAGTCGGTTAGTTTCTATCGATCTTTAGTCAAATAATTGTAGTGCCCCTGTGCTATGAGGAACAAACACTAGAGGGGGGGTGAATAGTGCTTTATAGAATTATAAGGAATTTACGCCAAATAAAACCATACTTAACCAACAAATGCGGAATACAATAATTGAACAACAACGCAGACAAGAATGCAATGCTAACAAGCAATCTACCCTGGTTCGGTGCCACCCAAGTCTCCCCGACTTGTTACCGGTGCCATACTCCAGCAACCTGGAACTAAGCAAACTCTCACAACCGAGAGCAAAACGAAATCTTGACTCCCACAACTTGGGATCAAGCCAAACCTCTCATCAACCGAGAGTACAACTAAATCAAAGTAAATGAAACAATGAAATAAACACTTACCTACAAAATCATATGCCTTGAGTAAACTTACCAAATATTAGGGCAAGAAGGATTTTGGGGAAGATGATGACACCAAGCCCTAGCTCCACCAAGATGGACAGCAATAGGTGGCTAGGATGAGGTTGGTGTCCTTGGATCAAGCTCTTAGCTTGGAAGGCTCACAATCAATGAATCTCTCTTGAGGAATAAGAGTGAGGGAGAGATTCTAGTGAGACGAGAGAGATTGGAAATAGAGTTTAATGGCTCCTCTCTTAGATGTGAAAATCTCTCAAATATCGGCCTTGAATCCCTGGTTAGAAGCCCTCAAGCTTATATAGGGAAGAGAGAAAACGGTCACAAGATTCGTGCAATAAATGCTCCAACGGATCTATTTCTGAAGCAGACTAGTCGGTCAAAGAAGGACCACTGACCGACTAGATTCACAACTAACTGAAGAACAGCCAAAAGAAGAAGTTATTCAACATGTCGGTCGGTTATTCAACATGAACCGACTAACTGAAGAACAGCCAAAAGAAGAAGTTCAGACAATAGAGAACTAGTCGGTCTAAGAAGACTTGCCAACCGACTAGTTTCAAAACTAGTCGGTCGGTGAGTGTTCTTTGACCGACTAACGGATGAATCAAATAGTCTGAATACAAATACAGCTAGTCGGTTTAAGAAAAACTTCTAATCGACTAGTTTCTCAACTAGTCGGTCGACAATTGTTCTTTGACCGACTAATGATAAACAGTAGCTCAGGCTGTGAAATGAAAGACATAACTAGTCGGTCTAAGAAGGATTCCAAACCGACTAGTTTGACAACTAGTCGGTCGGTGAACCTTCTTGGACCGACTAACTGCAAACAGTAAATGAGCTGAATTGAGCAGGGAGAACTAGTCGGTTCAAGAAGAATTGCTGACCGACTAGATGGCCATCTAGTCGGTTGGTTCTTCTTCTTGAACCAACTAAGATGCACTAGAAGCCGCGAAAAGAAGCGCGAAGCTTCGGAAAAGTTTCTATGGGCTTCTAATAGAATCCTAGCTCTAAGATATGATCGTTATGAGGATTATTAGGCAAGTACTACTCAAGGCTTAACATTCTAAGAAATGAAACTAGAAGACAATATAAATACCATGACGAACCGTCTTCAAAGCTTTAATGTCTTGAGTCTTTTAGATGAATGACTTGAATATCTTCAACGTCATAGTCTTCGAAGCTTTTAACTCATCTAATCCTTTCTTCTCTTTGGATGGAATCTCCATTCATTTGTTGATGACATTTGCTTGAGATTAGATGAAGCCTTTGAGTTCTTCAAGCCAATGCATCACCGTTGTTGATCTACCAAGTCCTCCACTTGAATCAACACGTGTAGTCACTTTTGATCTTCTTGAATCTGATTGGTGACTTCTTAACTAACTGCAATCACAAGAGTTAGCCACAATGATTTGTGTTTGATCATCATCAAAATCAAGGTGGAGAGTCCAATACTCAACATTCTCTCCCTTTTTGATGATGACAAACCAAATATAAACAAAACAAATAGTTGTGCATTAAATATACTTACTCCCCCTGCAATGATGCCAATCAAGTTAATATCAATATACAATAGCATCATTAGCAGTTAATAGTGTGTGTATCACATGAGGTTGTGTATATAGCGCATGAATGACCAGAAAAATTATGCATACACAATACAAATTATATAGGTGATACACATCACAAACATGAGCATGATTACCAACATATATAAAATGTAATCAATCTAAACCAAGGTAATCACCAATGCTCCCCCTGAATCATCTAATAGAACGAACATACATAAAGTCTATATGATTCAAGCTAATATTTAACACTCAACATTTAATAAGCACATCTTGTTTATTTCTCTCCCCCTTTGTCATTACCAAAAAGGCATGGGGACAAAGAAACAACAAATGCAACAAGAGAGTGGAAAACATAAAAGTATATCTAATGAAGAGATATCAATTGTAATGTTACCAATCAAAAAACAAGATATCAATTGCAAGAGCACATATCCAACAACAACTCAACTATTATCAATTATCACAAGAAGATAAACATTAAGCATATGTGATAAAGGATTACAATAGATACTAATTGTAAAGAGTGGTGTGAGCAGTGTTAGAAAAAAAACAAGTGAGCAAATAGTGTCAAGAACACAAACAAACTCAATTATCACAATCATGGTTATGAGTCCAATACTCAAAATTTAAAGTCTAATGAGCATACAAACATACTCAAAGCATCATATAATGGTCCAAAGATCACATCTAGCATGATACCAAGTGTAGACATACCAAATCATCTCCAAAAGTAAGCATATAAAGATGATATCCAATAAGAATAGTCTACCAATTGTAAGGATGATACCAATAGATTAAAGTACCAATTTGTACAAAACACATACTTACAATATTAAGCTCCCCCTACTTTGGTGCATCACTTAAAGCACCATCAACTCCATTTGAATGAAAATCCTTTGCAAATAAAGGAGTTGGTAGGGTTGGTATCCCAAGGTGGATTGAACCTATAAAATATAATTTTGGTATCCAAAAATCTTTTTGGATCCTATGGGTTAGGCAACAAATTTAACAAACTAAATTCACATAGTTGCAACCCATATCCTAAGGTAATCATACACATATTATAGGATCCTATGACATGCATCTAAGACCAAAAATCAAACAAAAAGAATAAACCAATTCTTACCATAATTGCTTTGGTACCCATAAAATGAAATTAAACTTATGGTACCAAGCAATGAAGGGTCAACGGAAACTAACCCTTCGGAAACCAAGTCCACGAGGACCGTGATTTCCCAACATAATCATCATTCAAGATAATATCATTAATATACGATTGCACATACATATTCTTAGCATGGATGCTAGTGTTCTTCGGACCCTAAATAATGTATATTTTGGGTATCCTCTTCCTAGTGGTTGCATGCACGAAAGGCTGATTTCTATGTGGTGCATGTGGCCTAGGAGCATGAGATCTAGCATGAGCATGAGGATATGTGTATGGAACATTGTGTTGTGCAAAAGCAAGATGATTGGCATATGATCCATGGTGTGGTGTTGAATACATACGTGGATGAATATGAGGTGTGTATGCATGATGATGATCATAAGCATGTGAAGGTGCATGAGCATGAGTACGTGCATGAGAGTGTCTCAAAAGAGTGTTTGCACGTGCTCGAGGATGTGGGACATAAAAATCATCATTTGTAGAAATGTGAGGAGTGGATGCATTCCTACGTGTATTGGTGTACATGTAAGCATGTCCCTTCCTTTGGTGTCCACCCTTGGTGGGTTTCTTAGCAAAGGAGGGAGGAATATGAGTGGTGGTTTCCTTAGTAGTAGAACTACCCAAGTTGTTATAGACACCACTCGTGGATGCACCGGAGGATGACCTCACAACATCTATAGTTACTTCACTATAGGGGGTGCGTGCATTAGATGCATGTGTGATGAGCTCGTGCACTTGGGATTTGAGATCCTCATTCTCAATGCCCAAAATAGTGTTTTGAGATTGAAGATTTTCAATCTCAAGATCGTTACTATCCGCAATGGAAACACGATCAAGTTGAGATTTGAGGGACTCCACCTCATTTCTCAACATGCCATTTTGAGTAAGCAAACTTGCTTTCTCAATGGCGCGAGTCTCAACAATGGTGTCATTGTTAGAGGTGCTACATGTAGAAGTGTTAGTGAGACTAGCAATCTTATCCCTAGCATCACAATATTTATGCATAAGCCTTTTATATTTCTCAAATAATTGTCCAAAGGCAATTCTAAGTTTGTTCGTTATTACCTTTTCATTGTCGCTATCACTTCCACTTGAATCACTTGATTAGTCACTAGAGTCGTGTTCTCGTGCCATCAAGCCCATGAATGAATCTCTTTCATCATTGGAGGAAGAACACTCCGAGGTGGACTCTTCTTGCTCTGCTAGCATGTGCCATATTTGATATGCCGTTGTTGCCTTGGACACACGCCTAAGAATGTTATACGATAAATACTCAAGCAAGATATCCATTACCTCTTGGTGTTTCTTCACCAATTCTTTTTGCTCATTGTCCATTCATGTTCGGAAGTGGTAGGTGCACGAAGAGGCTTTTCCACAAGCTTCCAATAATCGTCATCGATGGATTGAATATACGCTTTCATCTTCACACACCAACTTTGATAGTTGGGTCCAATGAGATATGGTGGAATAAGACATCGTGTGTTGTTGTTGTTGGTTGCCATAGCAATAACCTTGCTCTGATACTCAATTGTAGTGCCCCTGTGCTATGAGAAACAAACACTAGAGGAGAGTGAATAGTGCTTTATAGAATTATAAGGAATTTACGCCAAATAAAACCCTAATTAACCAACAAATGCGGAATACAATAATTGAACAACAACACAAACAAGAATACAATGCTAACAAGCAATCTACCCTGGTTCGGTGCCACCCAAGTCTCCCCGACTTGTTACCGGTGCCCTACTCCAGCAACACCCGGATCACCTCCGGATACTCTAGCAAACCGCTAGAGATTTCCTTAGCCCACTTGCAGAAACCCCACAAGTGCAATCGACCTACAATCGATGTCCGTGTATCCCATAACCCGGGAACACGCAAAGACCTTAGTCCCACAACCTGGAACTAAGCAAACTCTCACAACCGAGAGCAAAACGAAATCTTGACTCCCACAACTTGGGATCAAGCCAAACCTCTCATCAACCGAGAGTACAACTAAATCAAAGTAAATGAAACAATGAAATAAACACTTACCTACAAAATCATATGCCTTGAGTAAACTTACCAAATATTAGGGCAAGAAGGATTTTGGGGAAGATGATGACACCAAGCCCTAGCTCCACCAAGATGGACAGCAATAGGTGGCTAGGATGAGGTTGGTGTCCTTGGATCAAGCTCTTAGCTTGGAAGGCTCACAATCAATGAATCTCTCTTGAGGAATAAGAGTAAGGGAGAGATTCTAGTGAGACGAGAGAGATTGGAAATAGAGTTTAATGGCTCCTCTCTTAGATGTGAAAATCTCTCAAATATTAGCCTTGAATCCATGGTTAGAAGCCCTCAAGCTTATATAGGGAAGAGAGAAAACGGTCACAAGATTCGTGCAATAAATGCTCCAACGGATCTATTTCTGAAGCAGGCTAGTCGGTCAAAGAAGGATCACTGACCGACTAGATTCACATCTAGTCGGTCAGTTATTCAACATGAACCGACTAACTGAAGAACAGCCAAAAGAAGAAGTTCAGACAATAGAGAACTAGTCAGTCTAAGAAGACTTGCCAACCGACTAGTTTCACAACTAGTCGGTCGGTGAGTGTTCTTTGACCGACTAACAGATGAATCAAATAGTCTGAATACAAATACAGCTAGTCGGTTTAAGAACAACTTCTAACCGACTAGTTTCTCAACTAGTCAGTCGACAATTGTTCTTTGACCGACTAATAATAAACAGTAGCTCAGGCTGTGAAATGAAAGACATAACTAGTCGGTCTAAGAAGGATTCCAAACCGACTAGTTTGACAACTAGTCGGTCGGTGAACCTTCTTGGACCGACTAACTGTAAACAGTAAATGAGCTGAATTGAGCAAGGAGAACTAGTCGGTTCAAGAAGAATTGCTGACCGACTAGATGGCCATCTAGTCGGTTGGTTCTTCTTCTTGAACCAACTAAGATGCACTAGAAGCCGCGAAAAGAAGCGCGAAGCTTCGGGAAAGTTTCTATGGGCTTCTAATAGAATCCTAGCTCTAAGATATGATCGTTATGAAGATTATTAGGCAAGTACTACTCAAGTCTTAACATTCTAAGAAATGAAGCTAGAAGACAATATAAATACCATGACGAACCGTCTTCAAAGCTTCAATGTCTTGAGTTTTTTAGATGAATGTATCTTCAACGTCATAGTCTTCAAAGCTTTTGACTCATCCAATCCTTTCTTCTCTTTGGATGGAATCTCCATTCATTTGTTGATGTCATTTGCTTGAGATTAGATGAAGCCTTTGAGTTCTTCAAGCCAATGCATCACCGTTGTTGATCTACCAAGTCCTCCACTTGAATCAACACGTGTAGTCACTTTTGATCTTCTTGAATCTGATCGGTGACTTCTTAACTAACTGCAATCACAAGAGTTAGTCACAATGATTTGTGTTTGATCATCATCAAAATCAAGGTGGAGAGTCCAATACTCAACAATAATGCTGGACAACATCCAATATACTCTGGCCAGATTTTTCACTAAAGACCGAACTAACACTACGACACTAACTCCCATTGACCGGGAGAGATGAATCCTATATTGGTCATTACTCTCCTCACACGCTTCAAATGTCACCCAACCAAATACCTTTCGACAAGCCTAGCTCCAAGCTAGGTCAAAGATCTAAGTTACACTGTTCATGTACAGGTTCGTACAATGACCTCAAGTCAAAGACCAACTTGCCTATCATCACTGAGAGTTATCATTGACAGATTTGTCAATCATAACCATTTGATAACTCCTGTGGGTCGTTCAGTGAACTCATTCTCCAATGAGCACCGGTGTCTCGTCTTCGACTTTGCCAAATCAAACGACCATGAGCTCATCTTCACAGCTTTACGGTGAAGACTAAGTCACAACGGTCTATCCGATATTTTGACATCCTTATCTCGAAACATCTACAACCAAAAACCCTTTTAGACTTACGCTACAGACGGTCGAGCATTTCTCTATCATCGAGGTACTCATCTCGATACATATTTGACCTTGCATTAAGTCTCAGGACTTTACCTATGTTAATTTCTAATGATAACTACATTATGATTTAACTTAGATAAATATTTACCATACAGCTTACTGTAATTTTGAACAAGATGTTTGTATAGATACACAGAGATAAATTGCCTCGAGGGCATACATCTCACAACATCTCCCCCTTGCACTTAGGCCCATTTATCCCGGTATCTCATACCGTATTTACACAAAAGTCTTTCCAGACTCACATGGTAGAGCCTTCGTGAGTGGATCTGCTAAACCGTCTACCGATTAGACTTAATGTGTTTTTCTATGTTTATCTTAGACCATTCATTTGAATCTCATCTAAATAATTGAATTTGGTCCTTCGGAATCCATTTAATTTTCCTGGATCTCATCTAGCTCATCGTACCTTACGAAAATAATTTTTAATAAGTTATTGGTCATTTTAGACGGTTCATATTTAAAAGTGTCAAACTCTTTTGACCATTTAATCAAAATATGGTCCATCCCTTTGATGTCTCGCATGTGTTTTATTCGCTCCCACTGACCTTGAAAACTCTCTGTCTAATTCATATATGTTCGTTCTTCTAAATCAAATTTAGAAACGAACTATAAATGAATGCTCCAGTTTTCATGGTTATCATGAGTATTTACATTGAGGTCGGTTCGAGTAGATCTGTACGCATCTGCTGATGAGACAGTTTCATCATAATCTGTTTATAGGAATTAGAATGAAAACATTCTCAACCAACGTAATTGTACTTCACTATTTTCCTTCTGCACCAATCTTCTCGACTCGAATGACAATAAGAAACATTATCTTTGGGCACATAAACTAAAGTTTATACTTTATTTACGTGCATGGACCATTTGCATGAAGTTGTTAATCAGAGTCACTACTCCGAATTTCATCCTGGAAGTTGACTAGGCCATCATCGATTATGATGTCCAACTCGACTCTTCGTCTCACGAGACTCGAGTAATCTTTTAACTTCGTAAAGATTGATTTAATGAATATCTTACTGATAAGGTCCTCATAGAACCTTATCAAAACCTAGGCATTCTATCTGGGACTTAACCCAGAGGGAGGATTGTAACTCAGTCACTTTGCTATGAGTCGCACTATGTCTAACAAAGTGTGATTCATGCTCTCTAACACATCCAATATGTTAAGATACTTGACCTGAGAGAAAATCACATTTTCGTTTATTTATGCAAGATTTATACAGCTAAATATTTGAATTTTCGATCTAATCGAATCATTTCAAATACTTCTGTCATTTTGTTCTTTATTTTATCAGACTTGTGTTTCATCAAGAACACGTGTCGTAATAATAATAAGAACGACTTATCCTGGCTAACTTAGACTTAGGTCTGGATACATCAGCATGTACGAGACTGTGAGTTCAACAACTCATTCTCCCACTATCTTACAGAAGGATTTTCGGCCACCATACATTTGAGAATAAGGTTCACAAGTGTCCGTGGACTTCATAATACAAGAGGTCAACCCCCTCTTTATGTGACTTGTGAAGCTTAGTCTCTTTGATACGGCCTAGCCATTTTGCCATATAAGTTTATTACTATTTTGCATATTCATATATTAACATTTAATATATCATAGTTATTACAAATTACTAACACAAAACATTGCTTCACAAGCAAGGTGATGACATTAGTCAAAAATGTGTTTGACGTCTTTTGTGTAACAATTATTTTGAAATCGTGCCATCAAATATGTCACATTTTCAGCTCCTCATACTTATGCCTTTACTAATGATAAATAAAACTATCTTTCTCGATTTGAATTTTCCTTAGTGCCTTCTTCCGTTTCTAAATCTCATTTAGATATTAAATGTCTCAACAAAAATTTAAATAGCTATGCAAGCATCTCATGTATCCTAATGCCTGATCTTTGTAACCATGAGTGTAGCTCAACAAGTTGCTCGTCTCAAGATCCGGTTGGGATACGTAGTCTTGCACCGCCAATGCATTCATATTCGATTCAAACAGTTTGATCGAATTTTCGAACCTTACGGATCGAACCTGCTTTCCATACAACCTTAAGTGTCGCTCAACAAATTGTATGGAGAAAGTTGCTATTGAACATCAATATGTTCCAGCTGTCCCATATAAAGGCGAGTGACATGTAGCGTGTATTTATTTTGTTGGACTCAGAACTTAATGAAATCATATTCCTTAAGTCTATCCTTAAGAAGGTCATTTTAATGTCAACAAGATATAGTTTATTCTATCAATTAGAATTTAACTTAATATTACATTAATCAACGTATTTGACCAGTAAGCTTATTCTTTTAGAATATTATATTTGGATTCCATCTGTAAACTTAGAACTTACCCTAGTTTAGCATATGTTCAATATTAAATATAGATAGAATGGCTTTTATCAATTTATATCCTCCCACTATTTTTGCGATCATTCTAAGCCTTAATAATGAACGATTTAATCAGATTAAATTAATGGGTAAGAGATCCAATCATCCTGAGCCTAACAACCTTGAGTGTAGCTCAACAAATTGCTTGACTCTGCAATCGGTAGATGACTCTTCATCAATCTTATCAGATATGACTCTCTTATCGGTTTTTACCCCTAGCCATTTGTGATCATGAGTGTGCTCATCCAAATCATAATGTCTAGCCTAGTCAGACCCTTGTTTTCTTGTCTAGCCTAACTTACGTCGGTGCTCGGTGTTTCCCCGACATGACGTTTGGGTCAAGTCTAGACTACAACATTAGATTAACTTACACCGGTGCTCGGTGTATTCACGACACGACGGTTTGGGTCAAATCAAGATTACATCATATGTATTTAAGGATTTGGTTTCTACAAGGTTTCCATGTCACAGCTTGAGTGTAGCTCAACAACTGGAACATGGGTCATATAGTTGCCAACCCTTAAAACAAGGAGGGCTATGGCTAATCTTGAAGAAGATTATTAACGTATTTGACTTAGATATAGTCCAGGGTGTCATATAATCATGATTCACGTCATTGCGGTCTAGCGGAACACGGCCAGGAAATTGACTAAGCCAGGATCACTTATCCCTTAAACTAGGTAGGGTGATTCAACAAACTTAGCCAAGCACATTGACCAGATCATGGTCCATTGAATGAAGCTTGTCATTTTTTATGCGTGCCATAACCTAAAAGGCTTTTATTAACAACTAATTAATCCTATCAATTAGTTGAATACTTAAAATTCAAAATTTTTGGATTTATTAATAACTTTTATTAAGTCCTTATCAACTATAAGGTTCATGTGCTATCCTAATCGTTATTAGGATTTTAATAAAATCATTTACAACGCTTTAAAGCGTAGTCTTTTTAATTAGAATTATTATGATAACGATTAAAATAATAATCGTCGTTAAAGGGACTACCCTAATCAGGAATTAGGTCTCAAAAGGTTGTTAATGATTTATTAAAACATAGCATGTCATTAAAATTCATTTCATAAATTGTAATGAGTTCTTAATGGCTAACCTAAAAGGGTTGTCTAGTGTTATCAAATAAGGGACAAGAATAACAAAGTCATTAAGCATAAACTACACTAATTTTAACGCATAAAATGAGTGTCCAACTATTTAACAATTAAATAGAAAAAGGTTTATCTAATAAACAATAAAACATGCATTCTTAAATTTAACACTTAAATTTAAAATTATGATTTTAAAACATCTTATTTTTATCTCATAAAAATATATAAAAAACTTGTTTTAAAATCATCATAAAATTTGCATGCTACTAAAAATTTTATCGCATAAAATTTTAAAGCAGTTAAAATCATTTTAAAATTATCACATAAAGTTAAAACATTTTAAAAGGAATTTAAAAAGCATTTCAATTAATTAAAATCGCAGTCCTTAGATCAAGATACAGACTAAGCTCTGATACCACTGTTGGGTTTTGATGGACCCTTAGGGCACATTCTGTGCCCATCCTAAGTCGGATGGACCACAGACGCAAAAGAATGCAGCGAAAAAATAGATACATTAAACTATTTAACGAGGCCATAAGGTTCAAGACCCTTAGCCAGGATCTTTGCCAACTTGGAATGGGTTCGACTATCCCAAAAGGGAGCTAAGCTAATGCGATTAAATTAAAAGAATGCTAATTAAATTTACATACACGAAACCTTGCCTTGATACATGCAAGGTGTACTTCACCATCTTCTGAGCCGCTCCTCGTCCCTCCCCGAACTGCTCCTCGAACCGCTCCGTGACCCGAGGCAAGCAGTCCTCTTGTCGTCGAGCCAACCATGCGCTGAAGAAAGTTTTAGCCGAGTGTGAACATTCGCCAAGATTTCGGATCGGATCAGAACCCCTTCATGGCTTTACTAGAGCCCTTCAGGAGTAAGGCAAAAATTACAGGAAGAAGAGAATATTTAACTTAAGCTATATCCGAGCGTGCTCCAACATTTTTGGGAGCCGCTCAGATCTGAAGCTTGGGACAAGTTTAGAGGAGGAGAGCAGACCCCTATTTATATAGGCGGCTGACCCCTCCCCTTTATTCCACTTCCGATGTGGGACTAAAGTTTGGAGTTAAATAATTCAAGTTAGTTTGCCTTTCACAAAGGCCAACCTTCCATGAATTTTAACTCCATCACCGTTGAGCTTCACGATTGATACAACCTACCAAATCGAAGTGCGTTCAACGGTGAACGCGTAGGAAAAAACGGCGAGTCAATCGGAGTCCATTTGACCCCAAAAATTGATCGTCCAAAGATCAGCCCAAACTGATTTTTTGTCCAAAAACCAGCCATCAAAATCTACACTCTGACCTAGGGTTTGGCACCCAAATCTAGGGCCCACCGTGTGGGCCTTACTACACCAAAATGGGCAGCCTGGGCACTGCCCAGTCCTGGGCCTGGGCGCCCAGACACCCAGGCGCCTGGGCCTGGGACTGGTGCCCATGCCCTGGGCGGCCAGGCGCCTGGGCACCCAGGCGCCCGGCCAGGCGCCTTGGGCACCCAGGACCAGCGCGTCTGGCCCAGGCGGGCCAGGCGCCCTGGTGCTGGGTGCCCAGGGCGCCCAGTCCTAGGTCACCTGGGCCAGGCGCCCAGGTCTGGCCTGGGTCTGTCTGTGCTGACCCATGCCCAGTTTGGGCATGGGTAAGACCCCTTTTGTGTAGACTTGACAATATTGGACATATCTTTTGCATTTAGCGTCTGTTTTGGACGCCGTTCGAACCTGTATTCACACCGGGACATTCCCACCTTACATGTAACCTTTTCCTTGCGTTTATCTCAATAAATAATGTCGTAAACAATTTACGCCACATTTAACTCACTTTGCATCATATGCAAAGTAATCCATATCTAAGCTTAAAATTATCATTTGGATCAAATGCAATTTTCTATCCCTTGCATCAAATGCATATTCTCACTAATGTTTTTACCTATTACTAGACGAAAGTCGCACTCTGTGCGAGACCCTACAGCCTAACCCTACTACAGGTTGGGCTCGAAGCCACATACGACAGTGACCACGAGCAGCAGTTACCGTCCCTGTTTCTGTATCATAATTATGCGGTTAACTCATCGACATGCATATTGTCGGGACCACCCTGATTGTGTCCGTGATGAATTCCACAGTTTTAGTCTCTTCGTCTAAACTATGTCATTTAACTCAAGCCTAAGGTACAGTCAAACTGTCAACCCCAATAGCTTGAAGCCGGTTAGTTTCCATCGATCTTTAGTCAAATAATGTTGGACAACTTCCAACATACTTTGGCCAGAGTTTTCACTAAAGACCGAACTAACACTACGACACTAACTCACATTGACTAGGAGAGACGAATCCTATCTTGGTCATTACTCTTCTCACACACTTCAAATGTCACCCAACCAAAGACCTTTCGACAAGCCTAGCCTCGAAGCTAGGTCAGTGATCTAAGTGACACCGTTCACGTACAGGTTCGTACAATGACATCAAGTCAAAGACCAACTTGCCTATCATCACTAAGAGTTATCATTGACAGATTTGTCAATCATAACCATATGATAACTCTTGTGGGTTGTTCAGTGAACTCATTCTCCAATGAGCACATGTGTCTCATCTTTGACTTCGCTAAGTCAAACGACCATGAGATCATTGTCACCGCTATACGGTGAAGACTAAGACACGACGGTCTATCCGATGTTTTGATATCCTTATCTCGAAACATCTACGACCATGAACCCTTTTAGACTTATGCTACAGACGGTCGAGCATTTGTCCATGATCGAGAAACTCATCTCGATACATGTTTGACCTTGCATTAAGTCTCAGGACTTTACTTAAGTTAATTTCTAATGATAACTACATTATGATTTAACCTAGATAAATTCTTACTATACAGCTTACTATAATTTTGAGCAAGATGTTTGTATTGATACACGGAGAATTGCCTCGAGGGCATACATCTCGTAGCAATACCGTTGCATACTATCCACTCATGCTGCTTCCTACACCGTTGAAGAAGAAGAAAAAGAAGAAGAGAAGTAGTCGTAGTAAAATTCAGGGGGGTGGGGTGGGGGGCACTTGTAAAGGAGGAGGAAAATGATGAACATGATTGTGAAAAGATTTGGGTGGTGTAGGGGGCTTGTAAAGGAGGAGGAAGCAGGAGCAGAAGAAGAAGAAGAAGAAGATTAAAAAATGAATAAGAAGAAGTAAAATGGGTGCGTGTAAATAAATAGGAGGAAGAAGAGGTAGAGGAAGAAGGCGAAGAGAATGTGATGGAGGCTAGTGACAGAGGATGGGGGATGTGGAGGAAGAAGAATGAGGAGGAAGATAAGAAGGATAATTTGATGATATGGTTGTGTTTAGCCAGTAGAACTCACACTCTCTCCTCCTCTGCTTCGAGGAGGCTTGTGAGCTCTGAGGCGTCGGCTGCGACAACAGTGACGGTATCCGCGTCAGCTTTGACAGCTGTTTCGATGGCCTCCATGAGCTCGGCAATCCGATCCCCGGCCTTTGCTTTCTCGACCAAGGCCAGAGCCTTTTCCAGGTCTGACTTCTCCAAGGCGGCAAAAAGCTCGGCCACCTGAGTCTCCAAGGATTTGATGCGCGCCTCTGTTATTTGGCTTGCCTCCCCTTTGCCCTCCTCGGCCTCGGGTTTCCGCGCCGAGTCAGCCTTGGCCTACGAGAGAGCCGCGAATTGACGCCTCATTGAAAGCCCGACCGAGGATAACTACACCAAGCGACGAGAATAAGACGAAGACAACTACTAGGAACAAAGGGCGCGAAAATCCTCACCTGCTGACCAGCCTGGACCACAAAGGCATCCAGGCGATCACCCTGCACCCCGTCCAGCACGGATTGGTCTGAAGGGAGGCTGCAGTTCTCTGCCAACCGGGCCGCCACCCCACAATCAGAAAAAATCGACTCCTTAGCCCCACGGGGAAGCGGGGGCAGAGTAAGCCCTTGCCTGGCTGAGGAAGATCGGTTGGAAACGAGCAGAACATGCCTAGGGCCTGCTCGTAAACCTCGGGGAGTGGCCTCGGCGACGGAAGCTAGGGCCCGGCCAGGGCCAAGAGGCCTCAGCTGAGGAGGGCTGGGCCCAACCCTCGGGCGATGGGACACTGACCTCCGTCGGTTGGACACAGGCCTTTTTTAGGATATCCACCAATGGGGAGGGTAGAGCATGCCCCCTCGCTCTCTTGGAACCAACACCGGAGGGCCCGACCCGCTGTTTCTTCCGGACTTCCAATACATGATCCCTTCACCGCAGGCGGGGATCCGGGGTCGTGGCCGGGAGAGAGGCTGGAGAAGAACCATGGAGAACCTACCTACACAAGAAGGCAGAGGGAGGGATCAGAGCCGACTGGATGGGCCTTGGACGACAGCACCCGAGTTTCAGGCTTCTGCAAAACTCACCGACAGGCCACACGGTCTTCCGCAGGTTGAGGTCGGAGAAGAGGACATCGATCCCCCGATCCCTGGCAGGGACCACCAGCAAGATGTCGACCGCTTCGAGCTCGGTGCCAGTCGGGTTCCCTAGCTCGAGAACCAGTGTGCTTGCGGCCTCCCAATGGGTCGGGAAATCCACCTCCGAGTGGAAGCCGACGAAGACGTATTCCCCCTTCCAGCGTTTCACAGAGCTCGGCAGCCCTAGCACCAGGCTCTTCTTTGGCCGAGCACTGATGTAGAGCCAAGTCCCCGAATGGTGGTGACTCGGGCGGTAGAATTTGGCAAAGAGTCAGATAGACGGCTCGATCCCCCTTTAGCTCACAGAGAACGACAAACCCAACAATGCATCCAATAGAGTTGGGGCAGAATTGACATAGGGCCACCCTGTGAGCTCGCAGAAACTAGGCTATAAAGGGGTGGAGAGGGAACCGAAGCCCAAATCGAAAACTCTGCTCGTACACCCCGATTTCCTGGGGACCAGGGAAGCAGATCCGCTCGTCCATCTCAGGTGCCCGGGCGGAACATGGGGGAAGAAGATAGCTGGAGCGCTGATCCCCAATTGAGGTGGCACAGACAGATGATGGTCGTCCCAGCACCTCGGGGGGCACCCCCGTGAGCACTCCCCTGTGGCGGCGTACTTCCGTAACGGGTCCGTGAGTCAGGCCGGGGTCGGCAACAGCCTCCGGGGGCCCCAAACCAGCGGCAGGAGAGGACGACATGAGGCAGGACTCGCACAAGACCTAGTCTGGAAGAGAGGGAAAAGAAGAGGGGGATGTCGATTGGAAAAGCAAAACCCTCGTCCAATGGACGACGGCCTGCTTTTATATCTCCCCCTCGAGATCTTCCCTCGCAGTGCGAAGATGGTCGCACGGGGGCACGTGGAAGCATCTGGAGGCCGACGGCGCACCGAATCCCGCACCAAGAGAAGTTCAAACGACCGCATTATGATGGCGTCCATTTAATGGATTAACCTCGACTGACGCGCCTGTCAAAATCCTCAAGAGTCACATCGCGCGAACCGAACCGACAGAATCCGAGCGGCTCGGACGATGGGGGCAATTGATACGACTATTTTGAAGAAGCCCAAGAACAAGATGCCCGAGCCCAAGCCAAGAACAGAAAGCCCACGAATGGGATAAGGCTCGTCCGACGAGTCCCACGGAAGGACTCGAAGTCAGACCGGCCCCAGCCGGAGGACGCAAGATTAGCTCGCGCTCTCTGGAAATAACAGTTCCCCTGAAAGCGTGACACCTTAAGGACCATTAAGGAGCCCATTAATCGACTCCTCCACGACGCATGCAGGCGCCTCTATGGAGGCGGATCGCAGGGACGTGAGTGGGGAGCAGTCAGGGGACGTGGATTGAGGGCGATCGTGTATCAAACCTATAAAGGGACAGCGGAGGCAACCGGGAAAAGGATCGAATCCTAGACACCTACAACGGAGGTATTCCATTAACCGACCTTGCTTTTCCATTTTCCCCTCTCCCATAGCTCGGATCGAGGATACGTGTGCTGGCCTCCTTTCGAGCCGTACCGATCCTGCCAAGCATTGCTCAGATCTGTTTTGACTTAAGCATCGGAGGGGACTTGGCCGGAACCAAGGTCCGGCCCCCCTGACGAGTTTCTTCGTCTGTCTAGGAAGAAGCGGACCGAGGCGCCGAGGCTACTCCTCAGCGTAGAACGAACCCATCCGCCCTTAGCGAGCACCGCCACCGACCGAAGACCGAGCAATACTCAAGGTGCCGAGGCTACCACTCGGCACTTGATAGACCGAGGCCGAACGTTCATCCGAGTGCCGAGGCTATCCCTCTGCACCTCGCTGACCGAGACCCTCAACCCCCCAAGCGATCCGTTTCACGAGCCGAGGAGGGGAACCGCACGTCCAACATCAAGAACACGCACGATCGAAAGAACCAAGGGATCCCAACCGACCGCTTGGCCACGTTGACCGTCAAGTCTTCGGTCAGCGATCTTGTGGCGAGAAAACACCCGTAAACATCACCTACCTTTTTCCTCTTCTTCTCCGTCACTATCGCCACCACTATTTCCCATTAGCCCCTTTTATCACGTTCTCCTCCCTCATACCCTTGCGTCCTCCCCACTCATGCTGCTTCCTACACTGTTGAAGAAGTAGAAAAAGAAGAAGAGAAGAAGTAGTAGTAAAATGCGCGCAGGTGGGGTGCACTTGTAAAGGAGGAGGAAGATGATGAAAATGATGCTGAAAAGATTGGGGGGGCTTGTAAAGGAGAATGAAACAGAAGCGAAAGAAGAAGATGATGATGAAAAAAATGAAGAAGAAGAAGAAAAGTGGGTATGTGTAAATAAAGAGGAGGAAGAAGAGGAAGATGACGAAGAAGAGAATGCGACGAAGGCTAGTGATAGAGGATGGGGGATGTGGAGGAACAAAAGAGAGGAGGAAGAAAATATGGATAATTTGATAATATGGTTGTGTTTAAAGTTAAATACTAAATTTTAAATAATATTGGATGTGCGTAAAGTGGTCAATGTGTAAAGAAATTAGGTCTATGTGCATAAAGCTTCCGGAAGTTGGAAGCTTTAAGGTTCCTTTTGAATAATACTATCTGTCGACCAGAAAAGGGAAATGCTATACGCACATATCTAATTGCTTTACACGGATGCCAGTTTACACACACCAAAGAAATTTAAGATTGACTTTTTACATTTACTCACACATATACTCAAATTACCACTCTTCTCTTCATCTCATATCCAATTCCTCCTCGTTTCCATGCCGCCACAGCCAGCTGCCTCATCCACCATACAATCCCCTCCATGGGAGTTCCAACCCCCCCCCCCCCCCCCCCAAAAAAAAAAAAAAAAAAAAAAAAAAAAAAAAAAAAAAAAAAAGAAGAAAGGAAAAGAAAAAATTTACTCTGCCTCCCCTCTCTCCTTCCTTCACCCTCTCATATCCTCTTCTGCTTCTGCTGTTACGACTGTTGTTGCCTCGGCGGGAGGGGAAGGAGGAGGGGTGGGAGTGTTAAAAGGTTAAAAATATAATGGCAAAATTGTTAATAAATGGTCCAATGGTGAAGAAATTAGATTTGGTTGAATTGCAACCAAAAAAAGAAAATTGTGGGGTTGACTAAAACAATAGTTGGGTTGAATGTTGACTTGAAGTTTAATTGAGTGTGAGGATTTGATTGGTGCAACTTTCTCCGAATGGATGGAAAAATGAAACACGGCCGATTTTTTTTTTCCGATTTTCGTTGAGTGGAAAGGAGAAGTGACGTCGAAGGAAACTATTTTAGATTATCGATCTCGATCTCCCTCTCTCTATCTCCCTCTTAATTGCGAATCCCCTACCGTTTGCCCCAATAATTCCACCCAAATGAACAGGTGCTTTCTTCTTGCTCTTCTCCTTTGTTTTGGGGGCGATGCGTTTGTACAGTCCACCATGTTCACCGTGACGAACAAGTGCAATCAAACCATATGGCCTGGCGTGCGCTCAAAGGTTGGCGTCATAAGTTCAACTGGGTTCACCCTTGCGGCCAACGAGACCCGAAGCCTGAGAGCACCCGACGGCTGGCAAGGCCGCTTCTGGGCTCGAACCGGCTGCACGTTTAATGTCTCCGGCCACGGCAATTGCACGACCGGAGATTGCGGGTCCAATCAGATCGAGTGCGAGGGTACTGCCAGCACCACCCCTCCGGCAACAATAGCAGAGGTCCAGCTTGGTGTTGCCGGACAGGACTTCTACGATGCTAGCCTTGTCGATGGGTAATTACTCTAGTCTCGGCGTTTCTTTCATAGAGTCGTGCGTCATTCATGACGCTTCGTTTTCTTTGCAGGTTCAATGTGCCGGTGGCCATCGTGCCTACCGGTTCGTGTCCCGCCACCGGTTGCACCGGCGACGTGATGCGCACATGCCCGGCTGAGTTGAAGCTGGCAGACGGCAACGGGTGCCGCAGTGCTTGTGATGCGTTTAAGACGCCGGAGTACTGCTGCACGGGGGCGAGCGCTTGCCAGCCCACTGCGTACTCGAAGGTGTTCAAGGCGGCGTGTCCTAAAGCCTACAGCTATGCGTTAGATGACGCCACGTCCACCTTCAGTTGCACTACTGGTGCAGATTACACCATCACATTCTGTGCTGATTCGATACCATCAAGGTAAGGATGAAACAGTTATCAAATTGACTTTCTCATCAGAGATGACCAACTTGGCTCTGTTTTGTTTTGTTTTTATTGAGCAGCAAAGATGCTAACACCCCATCGCCTGGACCTCGTCCAAATGTCCCATCCCCTGCTACGCCCACAAATCCAGAGTCAGTACATTCAAACAAGAACTCAACGCTGGCTATTGTGTTGGGCTTGGTTGGGGGGTTGCTTCTGCTTGCCAGCATGGGATGTTTCCTATGGATCAGAAGAAGAAAGAAGAAGAGGAGTAAGACTTGACTTACTCTTTGATTGCACCTTTGCTTTTCAACCCATCATATTTAATCAATACGTATGTATATATTGTCAGATGCCAACATTTTCCTCAGATTCCAGTCAAATGAAGGGGGCAGAGAAAACGGCCTACATCTTCCTTCCCTGGATTTTTCCACCGTCGCAGCTGCAACCAACAATTTCTCTGATGAGAACAAGCTTGGACAGGGTGGATTTGGCCCTGTCTACAAGGTGAAATTTCCTCTGTCACTGTCACTTGACTCTATCTTTTGCCCTGTAGACTGGCTCAAACCTGTTGACATACTTTATGATGACATGCCTACAAAACTAACACCATTTTCAAGTCTCCCCCACCTTGCATTTAATCTGTTTAATTATATATAGATTATATTATCCTTCTTGAATGGACAAATAAGTTGTTGAGCAGTATGAATCGTTTTCCTTTGACACCTGCCTTTCTTACGCTCAGCTAATTATACAGTTGAGACTAGAAATTGAAACATTAAGGTAGTAATAATGTTCATCAGTTATTTGTTTAATGGCGGATGTCACAATTGACAGGGTAAGCTCTGGGAGGATCAAGAGATAGCTGTGAAGAGACTCGCCAAGACTTCTCAGCAGGGCGTTACCGAGTTCAAAAATGAGGTCATGCTTATAGCCAAACTACAACATAGGAACCTTGTTCGACTTCTTGGTTGCTGCGTCCAGGGAGAGGAGCGAATGCTGATATATGAGTACATGCTCAACAAAAGTTTGGATGCTTTCCTATTTGGTATGTGCTTGCTTCCTTTAAATTTATTCAATTTTTGTGTGTTTTTCTTCTGAGGGAAAACAGAGAATACATTAGCGTGGTGCACCGAATTTGGCTCACTCAGATTGAGCACGATGTTCAGATTGAGTAAATGCATGTATACTTGGATTTTATTTGCATGTACAGATAAGGAAAAGGCTGCATTATTGGATTGGAAGACTCGATACCAAATTATCACAGGGGTCACTCATGGGCTTCTCTATCTCCACCATGATTCTAGACTTAGAATCATCCACAGAGACCTCAAAGCCAGCAATATCCTTCTGGACAATGATATGAATCCTAAGATTTCGGACTTCGGCATGGCCAGAATTTTCGGAGGAGATGAGACAGATATCAATACAAGAAAAGTTGTCGGTACATAGTATGTATGATTCATCATAGACAATGCACAAACAAAGTTAAGAATTCTCTACATACAAACTTACTTATGCTTGTTTTTTTTGGTCAATTGTAGTGGATACATGTCTCCTGAATACGCGTTGGACGGGAACTTCTCAATGAAATCCGATGTATTCAGCTACGGAGTCTTAGTGCTAGAGATTGTAAGTGGAAAGAAGAATCGAGGGGTGTACGCACACTCCCCTCATCTAAACCTCGTGGCACATGTGAGTTAGCTTCCTCACTCTTGTATGCATAGTTGTGTTCAGATTCAGACTGAAAGCTGACATTGTCTGATATTTTTCTTTAGGTATGGAGTTCATGGACTGAAGGAAGGAGTGCCCAACTTGTCGATGAATCTGTAAGTCAATCAGTTGTGATGAACGAGGCCATAAAATGTATCAAGATTGGCCTGTTGTGTGTGCAAGAGCGTGCAGAAGACAGGCCATTGATGTCGGCTGTCATCCAGATGTTCGGTAGCGACATTTCTGCGCTGCCAGAGCCTAAGCAGCCTGGTTTTATCGCGAGAGTGGATCCTCACGAACCAGATACATCGTCAAGCAAGCAGACTGTAAATGAAGTAACCATTACTTTGTTAGATGGCAGATAGGTTTTTTTTCCTCCTAACATTCTGCAAAGCAGATTGTCAGAATGATTTGTTTTAATTTTGCTTGGTTTCTTGCAAATTTGATTGGTCGTAACAATAGTGATTAAGCTACGTTCATAGATCGGATTCATTCCAAATATCTTAAATAACTTGTAAAAATCAACGTGCGATGAAATGCCTAGTAACACTCGACATTTTTTTTGGCTTCTATGTTGTGATATATGATTTTAACCGTGCAATACTTGGAAATAATACTTCTCGTACCTTAAACCATGATAGGCCGAGATGAATAAAGAAAACCATCCCCAAACCAACACACACACACACACACAAAATCCCCCCCACACACACACACGGTTCCTGCTCGAGCATGTCAGCTCAGATCTACCACTGAGCCATGTCACCTCTACAAAGTCGAAGTTGGCTCGATTCAGCGCCGAAGGAGCATTAGTCGTACAGACGAGTTATCTTGTGCAGAGATAACTCGACTGTGCTTGGGTCCGACCAATTTGACTCTGCACAAGTCATATAGGAGGATACTGAGCATTTGGTCTTCGACAACGTAGTTTGGTCGATCGGTCGTCAGCTTGGATCTGATGGTCAATCGCTCGGCACTAGGTCGTTCGAATGTAACTAGGTTGAAGTCTGTGTTCAGTCGATTGGTCGTAGCGATGGCTCGTTGGTCCTACCTCGTACGCTTGGCTCAGCACTTTGGTCGTTCGATACAAAAGGAAGATCGCTCGGTCGAAGGGAGCCCATTGGGATACGGTCCACTAGGGTGCGGCGGAGGCCCACTAGGGTGCGGCGCATTAATTTCGTTGAGCTGTGATTGGATAGGATGTCGTTAAAGTCGGGATCCGTATCTTCTGGAATTCCTAGCCAATGATGACATCAATTGAAATCTAGGGTTATAACTATGTGGTTTTATGTTAGGGTTTCGTGTGGAATATGGTGGAGCCATTTGTGAGAGCCAACTTTGAGAGATTGTATTGTAAACTTTTGGAGAGATATAGTGTGCCTCTTCTTCGTTTGTGAAGAGAAGATTTGTTTGTTCTCTCCTTTCGTAATATAGCTTATCGGTGTTCCCCCTTGGCAGGTCCATGGCCTAAAAACAATTCTCTTAGTACTTTATTGGTTGTTATTTGTTTCTTATCTTTGATTCGGGGTTCATCGGCGATCCGAGTTTCCCCGTCTCAGCGCACAACAAATTGGTATCAGAGCCAAAGGGGGTTCCGGAGATCAACGAAGGAGACGAAGATGAGAAGCACTAGCGATGACAGTTCCTCAAAGACGTCGACTTCTGGATCACATGCTCCAGTTGGTCAGACTATCGTGATTAACACAAAGTTCGAAATTTAGAATTTGATGGGTAGATCAACTTCAGTATATGGGGATGTGAAGTCATGGATGTCTTGAACCAACTTGGTCAAGACATCGCATTGGAAGAGAAGCCGATGGGCATGTCCGATCAGGAGTGGTGAACTTTGAATCGGAATGCATGTGGTACCATCCGAAGCTATTTATCGAAGGAGAAGAAATACACATACATGGAGAAGACAAGTGCAAGGAAGTTCTGGAAGGAGCTCAGCAACAAGTACATGAAGAAGAACATCCAGAATCGGTTACACTTGAAGAAGAAGCCTTTCGATTTGAATTTAGCCGAGGGGTTTTCTATGGAGGAACACCTCGACTACTACAACAAGCTTCTTACCGTCCCGAGGAACGTCGACATGAATGTCGACGAAAAAGACATGGTGATGGTTCTCCTCAACTCTTTACACATTGAATATGAGTACTTGGTGTCGGTTCTTACCTATGGTAAGGAATCGAGTTCGAAGAGGTGTTCAACGCTCTGACGAGCAACGAGTTCAAGAAGAATGATGGGGACAACAGCAGCCGAGCTTCGAGCAATGCTCTTACAGTCGTAAGGGGTCGTTGTGGAGAGAAGGGTGGAGATCGAAGGGGGTATTTCAGATCCAAGTCCAGAGATAAGACGAGTGGCCCACATCACAAGGTGGCGACAGACCAATGTGCTTTCGGTAGAGAAATAGGGCATTGGGTCAGAGACTGCCAGAAGGCGAAGAAGAAGTACAACACAACTAGGGCTGTTGACGAACAGAACGTTCGACAAACTAATCGTGAACAAGCTCGATACATGTTCGTTTACGTTCGTTCGGGAAGGTTAATGAACAAACTTGAACAGATTTTTAGATCTCGGTAAGTAAACGAACAGAGCTTGAATATAACTGTGTTCAATCATTTATGTTCATGAACAAGCTCGTTAAGTGTTTGTGAACGAACATGTACCAAGAATAGTAAATTTAGACAAATACTATACTTTTTACTATACTTGGAATAGATGCTTGTAATGGATGCTTGTAATGGGATTTATGTAATTGATGCTTGTAATGGGATTTACGCATCTATTATGCTGGATTTGTTTGTTTTTGTCTTGCAAATATTTAATCCTTTTATTTATTTGATTTAGTCATTGGCAATTATGGTTAAATAGTATTATTCCTGATTTAAAAGTTGACGTTCGTTTGTTTGTTTGAAAATCTGTTCATGAACAAGATTGATTTTGTATTCACGAACATGTTTCTGATCATGTTCACGAACAAGCTCGATAAGCCTTGTTAACGAACGGAACGTTCGATGAACTACTCATGAACAAGCTCGATAAATGTTCGTTTACGTTCATTTACGTTTGTTCGGTAAGCTTAACAAACAAGCATAAACATTTTTTTAAAGCTTGGTTAGTAAACGAACAGTGCTTGAACAGTGATTTTGTAAAGGTCACTTTCTGACCGTACAAATTTTAGCGCGTATCTTGTTTCGTACGCGTATTTTTAGCATTTTATTTTTATTACTGTCTTCTGTAGTTAAGACACGCGACCGAATCCCGTGTTCACGATCCTCTCAGAGGTGCGATCGCCTCAGTATTTTCTTTGTAATTTTTGAATGTTCCGGGGTGTAGTTGCAAAACCGAGTTATTATTCATATATTTATATATTATTTTTGTAATCACATTTTTTAGCCTAACTTTATTTTTTTAATTCGAATTCCAGTACCGTATGTTTAACAAGCTCATTAACAAATCTCCTAATAACCCTAATCTAATAATTTTAATACCCTAGCTTGATGGAATAAAATCTGTTAGGAAAAAAAGAATCAAATCAGCCTTAAATCAAATCTGTTGGGCAATCTAATCTATTTTCCTTTGTGTTTTCAACTGACAGCCCGTACCTCCACACGTTCTTAGTTCCACCTCTCTCATTCACCCACGTCACAGCAATATCCCCAGTGAATCGTGATTCTCTCTCCCCTCTAAATTTTTTTCCTCTGCAAAAGCAACCTACAGTGGTCTTCAGTAGAAGTGTGACTTCACCAAGTCGAACGACCATGTGATCATCGTCACCACTCCATAGTGAAGACAAAGACACAATGGTCTATCCGATGTGTCGATGTCCTTTTCTTGAAACATCTACGACCAAGAAAGATTTTAGACCTATGCTGTAAACAGTCAAACAATTCTCCATGGTCGAGATCTTCATCTCGATACTTTTTTGACCTCGCATTAAGTATCAGAACTTTACCTAAGTTCTACTGAAGACTACAATATTATATACATATGTAAATTCTTACCAAACAGCTTACTGTTATTTTGAACAAGATGTACTTATACGCAAGGATAAATTGTCTCGAGGGCATACGCATCTCCTAAAAGAGTGCTCTTGAGGAAGATAATCATACGTGCCTTCCAATAACCAAAATTGGATCCGTTGAAAAGAGGAGGCCGAATGGTGGATTGTCCTTCAGCAATGGAGAATGCACCATCATAGTTGTTGTTGTTGTCGATTGCCATAATTAGTACCTTACTCTGATACCAATTGTAGAACCTGAAACTATATGGGAAAACACTAGAGAGGGATGAATAGTGTTTTATGAAATAAAATGAAAAGTACGCCTAATTAAATTCCCTAATGCAACCAAGGTGCGGAATAGAAATAATCGAGACAACAACCTAGAAAATGCAAACACAAATAATAGTTGTACCCTGATTTGGATTCCCCCGAGTAAAACCTCGACTCCCTAGAATCCTACTCCAGCAACCCACTACAAACACAGTAGTGATTGGTATCCACTAATATCCCACTTGCCAATTACCGACAAGTGTAAATCTAATACAACCTTTAACACCACTTTCCACGAACCGAGAATGGTCCACTCTCACTATCAAAAGTAATCTCAACAAAGAGAGAGAGAGGGAGGGAGGGGGGGGGGGGGGGGGAGATGAAACACTCAATATGAAATCAATTTACATAACCATATGCCTCAATTATGAACTTACTAGAATGAGGCAATGAGGTGTCTGTGATGTGATCTAATTAAGAGTGAATGGACAATTACTACTTGTCCAAAGAGAGAAGCAAAGCTTGCTTAAAGATTGAGATTGAATGCTTAGATGACAAGTGTAGTGAATGAGGCTTGAATGCTTAGAGAGCTTTGAATGCTTGTAGATGATAGAAATAAATGTGTCTAAGAGTTTTCAGGTGAAGTCATAAAAGCCCTATTTATAATACCCAAGAATCCCAACAAAATCCCAAGCATTAAATGTTGGAAACAGCTCTTAACGGGTAAAAATCTTAGTCACTATGCAGCTGGAGAAGGCTTGTTAGGCGCCTGGGGCCCTGTGAGTACAGGATTGCAGAATTAGTGTAACAACTAGTACCAGACATCTAAAGAAGGCTTTCCATATGCCTGATCTACTATACAGACGTCTGGGTCCATAGCTGTAGACACCTGATTAGTCAGACTGCAGAAACTGAGCTACTGGAAATCTTGGTCATAATTAAACTACGTCTGATGTGTTGGATTCAACAATCGATGACTTCATGTTTGATGATAACAAATGTGTGTGAACGTTCTAATTGTGTGCTAAGTGTTTTCAGGAGTGGTACGCTTGTAAATACTCAAAGCGATTACCAAGCCAATTGATGGAGGAATTGATATTCACATAGCAAATTGGAAGATGGAGAAATTGCTATTCATATAGCAACTTGGACTTGGTCAAAGAGATGGTGACTATAGCTACAAATATTGGACCAAGTCAAATTAGAGAGGATCTTATTCAAATCAATTTAAGGTTGATTTGTAACGACTGGTTTTCATGTATCTGGATTATTTATATTATATATATGTTTTGGTGGATTTTCTCCTCATGTGTGTGGTTTTCGTCTCCGTAGCTTTCATTTCGATCGTTTCGTCGTGATTTTCTAGCTTCTTCCTTAGAATCGTTGATCTTGAAGTAAGTCACTCATGATGAACTTCAAATCGCTCATATTTTAGAGTTAGAGTGATCCTAGAAGCCGTAGGAATCTTCCTAGAACTTCGCGCTTCAATTCGGCACTTTTAGTGCACTTTAGTTGGTTCAAGAAGGGGGACCAACCGACTAGATTGAGATCTAGTCGGTCAGGAACTCTACTGGAACCGACTAGTTCATTGAATCAATTGTACATGAGTTACTGTTTATTTTTAGTCGGTCCAAGAACAACCACCGACCGACTAGATGTGAAACTAGTCGGTCAGAACTTGCTCTCAGACCGACTAGTTCCTTTGATACATTTTACCTAAGTTACTGTTTATCGTTAGTCGGTCCAAGAACAACCACTGACCGACTAGGTTGCAAACTAGTCGGTCAGCCATTGTTCTTTAACCGACTAATTCATTGATCATTTTGTCAACCTGGGTTACTGTTTGGTGTTAGTCGGTCACAGTTAATCGACCGACCGACTAGTTCTTAAACTAGTCGGTCAGTTACTCTTCTTTGACCGACTAATGACCCCAGAAACCCTAATTTTCAGGCGGCCGCCATGTCGTTTTCTATTTAAACCCCACTTCGTTTCTTTTCTTTCTTTCTCTTCTCCTGGCCTCTTTCCTTCTCCCTTGACCTCTGATCTTCTCCAACCTTCCTCTTGCTCTTCCCCTTCATCAAGAGCCCATCCCCCTCTCCATTTAGGCCGGCCACCACCCCTAGGTCGCCGGAAAACCCCCCAAAACTCCCCAAAACCCCATTTCTCCAAATCTCTCCATCCATTTCCAGATCTGAACTGTAGGTTCCCCGGATCGTTTCTTCCGTCGCCGTGCTTGCTCGGCATCGTTCTTCCGCTAACGATTCGGTAATAACTCGATTCTATGATATTCTCATAACCCATTTGTGCTTTTGTAAAACCCTAATAAAACTAGGTTGGATGTTGTTCTAATGTTGTTTTGCCATGGCAGCGACCTCTTCCCCGTAGATTAGCGTCCGTGAGACGAACCTTCGTGATCGTCATCCTCGGTGCTAGGCAAGTGAAACTTGCCACTTAGGGTTTTGGGCCATGTCTTAGGCCATTTGCTTGTTGTAGGCGTAAAAGAGACTAGGCGACGAAATGATACTCGCCTAGGCGCACTTTTAGGAACTAGCTTGACAACGAAGCTAGATCCGACATTTATCATGTTACATAACTACCATGTCATGTTTAATTTCCATTAACGGTACACGAATTAATTGTCATGTCATTGCATTCTTTAAGTGTTCCCGTGATTGCGTAGCTCCGCTACACCTTGTGAAATGATTGAGGCTAGGTGCACCCCTATGTCAAATGAAATACGCTCTTGGTTTGTGATCCAGGAAACGAGCTCTTGTGCGGGGCATCCCTGGCTCATTTACTGAGCATCGTGTACAGGGACCCTGGCTCGTTTACACGTGGTTTTTGGGGGTAAGAGTTAAGCGGCCATTCAACTGGGAGTCTGCCCGATCAGCAACTGCAATTGTAAGACGTAAACTCTGGGTTCTGGGGTAGTGTCAAGCGGCCAATCAGTGTGAATGTCCAACAGTTCAGCTGTAAGGCGTAAACATCTACAAACAACTTGAAACGTGACTAGTGAAAAGATTGAGATTGTTAGTAGCTTGGCTACTCTTGACATGCCCTGATAATTGTTCTCCCGCACTTATTGTTTCACCATGTCTTAATTGTGCACTCCTACCATAACTGCCATATCATGCATACTAAAACTGCTAGGTTGTTAGTTTGCCTTCCTTTTTAGTTTCCTTGCCCAAGTCTTTTAGACTTGCTGACATGTGCCCCTTTACTCTTTTGGGTGACACATGTTAGATCCTGAGCCTGAGTTCGTTGTTGAGGACGAGGTGTTTGCAGACGCCGAGCCCGAGCCTGTGTTTGGCGAGGAGTACGTGGACACTGGGGACCAGTCCTAGTGTCTTCGTTGAGCTTCCTGATTCGGGATATAAATTGCTTATTTTCCCCCAATTTTCGGGCATTTTATGTGTATATCATGTTAAATTTGGCTTTAATACGGGCGTATTCGAGATATTGTGTAATATTGAAGCTTATTCGTATTTTATACATAAAATGTAGTTTTCATGAACTAATTTTTGCTCCCAGTATTTTTCAGGTACTCCTGGGATTTTTCTGGATTTTCTGGAATTTTTCCAGAATTTTTGGGAATTTCTGGGTATTTTTGGTGATTTATGGGAGCAAGAAAGCCATTTTGAGGCTTTTCTGGATTTTTTTAATAGACAAAACAATTAAAAAAGGGGTTTTTGGGCCGGCCCGCCGGCCGGCCCAGTATTGCGGCCCGCACTCGCTGCGGGCCGCTGCTAACGTTATTTTAAAAAAAAATTAATTTTAAAAAAAAGGGGGCCACGAGCGGGCCGGCCCGCCTTGGCCGGCCCGCTCGTTCTGTTGAGCGAGCGGGGAGCCCTGTCACGCCCCGCTTCCCAAAACGACAGAGACGAAGCGTGACTAAGGCCCGCTCGGGCCGGAGCTGAGAAGCTCGGACCCAATAAGCGTCTGTAGGGGTACCATTTAAAAGATTTTCAGGTTCTTGCATTTATAAAGTTCGAACAACAGACAGTACAGAAAAGAAGTTGCATTCATTAAATTGAGATATAATATCCAACAAGTACAAAGTCTAAAAAGGAGCCTAAGCGTGGCAACAACTATCTAAAAGCAAACTAAAGGTAGTAACCTCTGAAAGTGACGACTAAGAAGACCTCAAGGTCTGGTCCTCGTCGGGCGCGTACTCTGGGTCGCCGTCCTCGGCTCCTCGTGCTCCAGTGAGTCTGCCTCGTCCACGAACTCTGGCTGAGCACCTGACATACAGCACCCAAGAAAAGTAACTGTACGTCAGGTAAAGTCTACAAGAAGGGTTAGACTTTACTGCAAGTGCACCGAACCTTAAACAACGGTTTACTGGTTGATTAACATGCTGAGGTTCTCTTACACAACAGTTTACTGGTTGATTAGCATGCTGTGGTTATAACAGGGTAACACAATAGGAAGTAACGTAGCAGAAAAGTAAAACGGGACAAGTAGTAGTCGTAGCGTGTGCTACCAACTACGGGACTATCCTAAAGGTGTCAGGACAAGACGGAACTAAACAAGACAAGACAAGACACGACACGACTGACAGGACTAGTAAAACACGAAGGGTTCACGCCTTACGGTTCGAGGGGGATCAGACCCTCTCACCATGCGCACGCTCAACCCTACCCCAAACCCCAGAACTCAGGACATGAAGCACGGAGATCACTTTCGCAAGGAAAGCACCTGAAACGCCCGTAGGCTTTTTCGTAACACAGAGATCACTTCCGCAAGGGAAGCACCTGAAACGCCCGTAGGCTTTTTCGTAACTCAGAGATCACTTTCGCAAGGGAAGCACCTGAAACGCCCGTAGGCTTTTTCGTAACACAGAGATCACTTCCGCAAGGGAAGCACCTGAAACGCCCGTAGGCTTATTCGTAACTCAGAGATCACTTCCGCAAGGGAAGCACCTGAAACGCCCGTAGGCTTTTTGTGTAACTGGGACAAGACACGGCAAGTGTAAGGAATTGTTATTCTAGGGTGTCCACACGCACGCACACACAAGATAGCCCTACGGTGTCAAGAGTTGTTGTTTGTCGAGCTTAGACTTCGTCGTCAAGTCTAAGTCGTCAGGGGCGTCCCGAACGCTATCATTTCACGTCCGGTTCTATACATTCACAGTCTAACAGTTCTAGCAATCTAAGACCAAAGCAAGGTCAAAAACGCAAGTGGGTACACTTGCCTGCGGTGGCGAGTGTGTCGTCCGTCCGGGGCGTCTCGTCCAGGCGTCGCGTCTGCGGTAGTCTGTCTGAAATATCGCCACGGCGACGGTGTCAGGTCTCAATTTCATCAAATCCTATTATGTTTTATTTCTAGGTTGTCGGGACTACCCTAATCGTCAAGTCGCAATTTGATGTTTTATCAGCCTAGATCGACCACTACCCTATATGCACAGAAAAGTTTGTCCGATGGTCGATTTCTACGGTGAGCATCGTTTTACTGGTGCGGAAAAGTAAATTTAGTTACAGTTGTCTGATTTTAGTTAGGGTTCAGTTTGCTACGGTGTGGGTTTTGCTATGAGTTTAGAGGGACTAACCTGGTGCGAGAGATGCGCACAAATCTGGCGTCGAGTCTGAAAACGGTGGCGGTGCTCGTGTCCCCGACTGCGGGTAGCACAGTGGAGATCGTCTCGGGATCGTCTCAGGATCGTAGCGGCTGCGGGTAGCGCAGCTGAGATGTCACGACTACGGAACGTCGTCGCGCGGCGTCTCGGCTACGGGTAGCGTAGCCGAGAGCGTTCTGGTGCCGGACTGGAAGTACGGCCAACGAGCAAGGTCAGTTCGTCGGCAAGACAACGCGCACGGCCAACACCATGACAAATGGCGTCGAGGAGTCGCAGGACAGCGAGCAAAGGGGAAACAGCAGTCACGGGCCAAAACAGCGAGCACGAAAACGTGCTTGGTAGCGTACGGTGACACGGAAAAAGTGGCAGCGACGGGAAGACAGAGTCAGCGAGTGAGGGGGTGATTGGCGCCTAAAATAGTGAGGGGGAGGCACGGCGAACGCTGGAAGAGCGTTGCGCGGCAGGGAGTGCATCAGACGGTCGGCGCTGGAAGATCAACAGGCGGTGGGCGGCTCGGGATCAGCGGCAGCGCGGGAATCGGGGTGAGGGAGCTACGACAGAGGCGGCCGCGGCCTGTGCTGTGCGGCGGCGGCGGAATCCGCAGCAGCGCGGGCTGCTGATTTCGGACTGTGGCTGCGGGTTCGCCGCGGATGCGAGAGGGGAAAACGCCGGAGAGTCGTCGAGAGGGGCGAGGCGCCGGAGGCGGATGGCCGGGGGTTGTCGGATCTGAGAGGGGCGATGGAGATCTGACGGGGGAATCGGCGTCAGAAGTCGACCACGGAGGTCGTCAGGGTTCGCAGTGATCGGAGCGGGCTGCTGATTGGAGTCGGCGGTGGGTGACACCGTGGAGAGGGAGATCGGAGCGAGGGGGTGCTTGGGCTGGTGTCGCCGAAGCGACGTCGTGCGGGGTTGAGCGCCGGAGGAGGCGGCGATCGAAACGTAGGCGAGGGGCGATCGAGATACTGCGGCGGCCGGATCTGCGACCTCGGTGATGTCGGGGAGCGGGGCGTGCTGAGCGGGGAGGAGCGCGCTGCGGCGGCGCCTCGCCCTGGATGCGAGAGAGAGAAACGGGAGAGAGATCGGGGAAGTTTGGGGTTTTTTTCGTTTTTAGGGGAGGCCGGCGGCTGAGGGATCTTTAGGGTTGGGTTTAGTTAGGGTTAGGGATTTATTATTATTAATAGGGTATAGGTTAACTATATAGACCTAAGATAATGGTAGAATGGGTGAGGGGCAAGGGATAGAGGGGGGGTACATGTTGGGTTAAGTCTAGAGGAAGTTAGAGAAATAGCCTAGGGAAAGATTTAAAACGATTTAAATAAGGGATTTAGCCAGATTGGCTAACGAATTTGAATTTTGAATCTGATCAGAGCAAATCAACGGTCCAGATTTCTTCGAGCGATATCTTTCAATCCGGGCGCCAGAAAAATAATCCGAAAATACCGGGGCGATCGTGGAGACGAGACGCACAGATTTACGGAGCCCGATCATGCGTAACGCCTACCAAAAATTTACGTAAAATTGGAAACGGCGTTTCGAGTCAAATGACTAAAACGCCCCTATCGTTTAAAGTCGTTTTGCGATCAAACGAGCCGTGAAAGACGTTCCCAAAAATTACTATAAAATTCAACACCCCCAAACGATCGCATCGGCATATCGCATCGCAAATGCCGGAGCTCAGAAAAGTCAAATAAAATACGTGCACGATAAAACACGTGCGCGCAGAAAATTACAAACGGTCGGAAAGCGGCCGTTACATTCTACCCACCTTAGAAATGATTCCGCCCTCGGAATCACTCATACTAAGACTAATTAATAAAATCCACAAATACTTAAGCCTATAACCCCCATCTTCCCCACAATGATCCCTAATCCTATAACTTCAACATCGTTCCTCAACTAATCCATCATAACCCATCCTTTCATTGGATAATGCCACGACTAGTCTCACATCCTAAAACTCAACCATAGATCCATCACTGCTGCTAAAATTTCCAACTCCAAGTCCTCGTAAGAGAATAACAATCACCTTCTCTTACCCTACCACTCTACTAAACATCATCGCCCCATAATCTCTTTAAATTTTCTCAATCTCTTCCCAATATTAATCAGTCGCTATAATGATGTCCTAGTCGATCACCAATCCAAGACGAAAACTTCGTCTATTTTATAATATCTTCACAAATCAACAATCGTCGTGTCCTTAATGCATTCCTTATCGTATCTTCACATAAATTTATCCGCCAAAAAATTGAACTATCAAAATCATATCTCCTCTTACTTATTATAATTATCTTCAACCAATATTAAATCTGACAACCTAACCATCCATTTATCTCAACGCGTCGTGTTACTCCCAATGTCTTCTCACGTCAACTCAACGATCAAGTCTCGATGCTAATAAAATCTCTACTCAATCTTATGATCACTCTAACTCCTACCATACTCTGTAGCCATCCCTATCTACCATTCGTCTAAGCCTCAAATCTGATAAGTTATCATCTCCTCGCACATATAATTTCATCTGACCAGAATTTCCCATTGAGTCCGCCACACTTCGGTTTTATAAATAAGTCTTGGACAGCCCATTCTTTATATCCGAAAGAAATTCTAATCCAACATCCTTGTGTTCCAAAATCAATTAATCATTGCTATAATAAAAACTCGTCTCACCCTGAGCCTACCCGCAAACAAAATCCTATAACGATAACAGCTAGTCCCAATATTATAACAATCATAACACAGAAATTTTTAAGGGAGAAAGAAAAGAAGGGAAAAGGAAACTTAAGTCCAAAGTCACATTTAAAATATTTGGAAAAATCGTGTGGAGTTGCGATAATGGGTGAGGAAGGATAATTGATTCGTGATCTTGTGCGCTAATTTCAAAAACTTTAAAGGTTTGGTTTAAAAGAAAAAACAAAGTTTTGATACAATCACATTCAGTCAGAGTTAAGCTATTCTATAATCGCGAAAAACTACGTCTAAGGAAATTGCCTGCTATGACCATATTCATATACGTATGAATACCGTCATTCAAACAACTTCAATCATATCATGGTTAACACTGAGTACACATTCAAGACACAAAAAGGCAATTATCAGGATCCTAAAGATGACACCCTCATACAGGTCTACACACTCTATCTATACTCGTGCACTACGACGACATCACCTACCGAAGAGCCCACTACTCACTAGAGATGACATAGTTATCTACAGGCACAATTGTCTAAACAATAGAATGGAAAACTAGACCAAAAGAGAAACGAACTAAGATCGGAGAGAACGCGTTCAAATAAGGCGGGGTAAGGAGATAGTTGGTTGGATGGAACGAAAAAATGTTCTAACAATGATTTAACGATGAAAGAAGGATTTTGTGCAAAATATGGTAACATATACCTTTTAAAATATATATATTTATATACTTAAAAGTGAGCAGATGTAGCAAATTAAAATTTTGGAAAAAGTAAGACGAAAGAAGGATGGGTAGGGTAAGAAACGGTTTGTTTTGCAAACGAGAATAAGTTTACACGAGGATTTTGAAATATGGTCACGAAGAACATAGAACTGATATAATAATAATAAGAAAATAATTGGTGTTCCCTCTAGTTTAGAAAATATTTTAAAAAAGTATGTACGGTAAATGATTTGCAATAAAATTTTGTAGTTTAGAAAAGTAGCTTATATATATATTGGATTATAGAATTGATAACAAGGTCTAAAACCGAAACACAAAAAGATGCCGTTTTGAAAACAGGTATGAGATAGTAAAATAATTTTACGACCAGGGAGGTTTCAAGGTTAGTGAAAGAATTTTAACTCAACCGAAAAACAAGAATTTTGAAATATATAATATATGGGTTTTCAAAGAAGTTAAGCTGAGCGAAAGACTTAATAATAAATTTCGAAAATACCTTTTTTAGGAAGCAGTCTTGGCATAGGGAAAGATTTGAAGGATCAACGATCATTGGCAGGAAATGATTCACGTGAATCGGAAGACATGAAAAAGGATCGCTTGATGGGTATACTTAGGATTTGATTTACGAAGCTACGATGGGGTTCTTCGGTCGGTCACACGAAAGGGTAATGATCAGGGAGGTGCTAGAAGTCAGGGATTCTAATTATCGGGTCGTCCAAAGATCAGGAGAGCTCGGCACTAAGATTTTCTAATGAGCTAGACTGTAACTAGGTTCTAATGGGAAAGTTCCTAAGAGAAATCAAGGTTCGTTCTGCTGGCCCGAAGTCGATGGAGCTGGGCGAGCGACTAAAACTAAAAGAAGGACTCTAGAAATCTAACACGGTCAGAGTCAAGTGGGCTACTAAGGTATTCTAGAACGAGGACGACTAAATCTTAACCAAGGCGTCAAACTATCCAACCCGGGTGTCTATCTAAGTCTTCCTACCAACGAAAACTGGGAAAGCCTAGTTTAGACTTGTACATGGATATTAAATGAATGCGGTACTTTTATTGTTCCGAACTTTTGCATGACCTGCATGGGCCACCACTAAAACCTGTCACGCACCGCTTCCCAAAACGACGGAGGCGAAGCGTGACTAAGGCCCGCTCGGGCCGGAGCTGAGAAGCTCGGACCCAATAAGCGTCTGTAGGGGTACCATTTAAAAGATTTTCAGGTTCTTGCATTTATAAAGTTCAAACAACAGACAGTACAGAAAAGAAGTTGCATTCATTAAATTGAGATATAATATCCAACAAGTACAAAGTCTAAAAAGGAGCCTAAGCGTGGCAACAACTATCTAAAAGCAAACTAAAGGTAGTAACCTCTGAAAGTGACGACTAAGAAGACCTCAAGGTCTGGTCATCGTCGGGCGCGTACTCTGGGTCGCCGTCCTCGGCTCCTCGTGCTCCAGTGAGTCTGCCTCGTCCACGAACTCTGGCTGAGCACCTGACGTACAGCACCCAAGAAAAGGAACTGTACGTCAGGTAAAGTCTACAAGAAGGGCTAGACTTTACTGCAAGTGCACCGAACCTTAAACAATGGTTTACTGGTTGATTAACATGCTGAGGTTCTCTTACACAACTGTTTACTGGTTGATTAGCATGCTGTGGTTATAACAAGGTAACACAATAGGAAGTAACGTAGCAGGAAAGTAAAACGGGACAAGTAGTAGTCGTAGCGTGTGCTACCAACTACGGGACTATCCTAAAGGTGTCAGGACAAGACGGAACTAAACAAGACAAGACAGGACACGACACGACTGACAGGACTAGTAAAACACGAAGGGTTCACGCCTTACGGTTCGAGGGGGATCAGACCCTCTCACCGTGCGCACGCTCAACCTTACCCCAAACCCCAGAACTCAGGACATGAAGCACGGAGATCACTTTCGCAAGGAAAGCACCTGAAACGCCCGTAGGCTTTTTCGTAACACAGAGATCACTTCCGCAAGGGAAGCACCTGAAACGCCCGTAGGCTTTTTCGTAACTCAGAGATCACTTCCGCAAGGGAAGCACCTGAAACGCCCGTAGGCTTTTTCGTAACACAGAGATCACTTCCGCAAGGGAAGCACCTGAAACGCCCGTAGGCTTTTTCGTAACTCAGAGATCACTTCCGCAAGGGAAGCACCTGAAACGCCCGTAGGCTTTTTGTGTAACTGGGACAAGACACGACAAGTGTAAGGAATTGTTATTCTAGGGTGTCCACACGCACGCACACACAAGATAGCCCTACGGTGTCAAGAGTTGTTGTTTGTCGAGCTTAGACTTCGTCGTCAAGTCTAAGTCGTCAGGGGCGTCCCGGACGCTATCATTTCACATCCGGTTCTATACATTCACAGTCTAACAGTTCTAGCAATCTAAGACCAAAGCACGGTCAAAAACACAAGTGGGTACACTTGCCTGCGGTGGCGAGTGTGTCGTCCGTCCGGGGCGTCTCGTCCAGGCATCGCGTCTGCGGTAGTCTGTCTGAAATATCGCCACGGCGACGGTGTCAGGTCTCAATTTCATTAAATCCTATTATGTTTTATTTCTAGGTTGTCGGGACTACCCTAATCATCAAGTCGCAATTTGATATTTTATCAGCCTAGATCGACCACTACCCTATATGCACAGAAAAGTTTGTCCGATGGTCGATTTCTATGGTGAGCAGCGTTTTACTGGTGCGGAAAAGTAAATTTAGTTACAGTTGTCTGATTTTAGTTAGGGTTCAGTTTGCTACGGTGTGGGTTTTGCTATGAGTTTAGAGGGACTAACCTGGTGCGAGAGATGCGCACAAATCGGGCGTCGAGTCTGAAAACGGTGGCGGTGCTCGTGTCCCCGACTGCGGGTAGCGCAGTGGAGATCGTCTCGGGATCGTCTCAGGATCGTAGCAGCTGCGGGTAGCGCAGCTGAGATGTCACGACTACGGAACGTCGTCGCGCGGCGTCTCGGCTACGGGTAGCGTAGCCGGGAGCGTTCTGGTGCCGGACTGGAAGTACGGCCAACGAGCAAGGTCAGTTCGTCAGCAAGACAACGCGCACGGCCAACACCATGACAAATGGCGTCGAGGAGTCACAGGACAGCGAGCAAAGGGGAAACAGTAGTCACGGGCCAAAACAGCGAGCACGAAAACGTGCTTGGTAGCGTACGGTGACACGGAAAAAGTGGCAGCGACGGGAAGACAGAGTCAGCGAGTGAGGGGGTGATTGGCGCCTAAAACAGTGAGGGGGAGGCACGGCGAACGCTGGAAGAGCATTACGCGGCAGGGAGTGCATCAGACGGTCGGCGCTGGAAGATCAACGGGCGGTGGGCGGCTCGGGATCAGCGGCAGCGCGGGAATCGGGGTGAGGGAGCTACGGCAGAGGGGGCCGCGGCCTGTGCTGTGCGGCGGCGGCGGAATCCGCCGCAGCGTGGGCTGCTGATTTCGGACTGCGGCTGCGGGTTCGCCGGGGATGCGGGAGGGGAAAACGCCGGAGAGTCGTCGAGAGGGGCGAGGCGCCGGAGGCGGATGGCCGGGGGTTGTCGGATCTGAGAGGGGCGATGGAGATCTGACGGGGGAATCGGCGTCAGAAGTCGACCACGAAGGTCGTCGGGGTTCGCAGTGATCGGAGCGGGCTGCTGATTGGAGTCGGCGGTGGGTGACGCCGTGGAGAGGGAGATCGGAGCGAGGGGGTGCTTGGGCTGGTGTTGCCTAAGCGACGTCGTGCGGGGTTGAGCGCCGGAGGAGGCGGCGATCGGAACGTAGGCGAGGGGCGATCTAGATACTACGGCGGCCGGATCTGCGACCTCGGTGATGTCGGGGAGCGGGGCGTGCTGAGCGGGGAGGAGCGCGCTGCGGCGGCGCCTCGCCCTGGATGCGAGAGAGAGAAACGGGAGAGAGATCGGGGAAGTTTGGGGTTTTTTTCGTTTTTAGGGGAGGCCGGCGGCTGAGGGATCTTTAGGGTTGGGTTTAGTTAGGGTTAGGGATTTATTATTATTAATAGGGTATAGGTTAACTATATAGACCTAAGATAATGGTAGAATGGGTGAGGGGCAAGGGATAGAGGGGGGGGGTACAGGTTGGGTTAAGTCTAGAGGAAGTTAGAGAAATAGCCTAGGGAAAGATGTAAAACGATTTAAATAAGGGATTTAGCCAGATTGGCTAACGAATTTGAATTTTGAATCTGATCAGAGCAAATCAACGGTCCAGATTTCTTCGAGCGATATCTTTCAATCCGGGCGCCAGAAAAATAATCCGAAAATACCGGGGCGATCGTGGAGACGAGACGCACAGATCTACAGAGCCCGATCGTGCGTAACGCCTACCAAAAATTTACGTAAAATTGGAAACGGCGTTTCAAGTCAAATGACTAAAACGCCCCTATCGTTTAAAGTCGTTTTGCAAGCAAACGAGCCGTGAAAGACGTTCCCAAAAATTACTATAAAATTCAACACCCCCAAACGATCGCATCGGCATATCGCATCGCAAATGCCGGAGCTCAGAAAAGTCAAATAAAATACGTGCACGATAAAACACGTGCGCGCAGAAAATTACAAACGGTCGGAAAGCGGCCGTTACAAGCCCGCCCGCTGATGCGGGCGGGATTTTGAGCGGGCCCACGGCCCGCTCACAAAATTACCACCCGCTGATGCGGGCGGTGATTTTGAGCGGGCCGTTGGCCCGCTCAAACGCAGCAGCGTGCGCCGGTTAGGTGCGGGTCGGGCGCCCGCTGCGGGCCCGACCCGCAATGCTGGGTAAAAATGCCCAGGTTGCGAAAATTGATCCCTCTCTCGGATTTTTGAGTTCTAAGCTGCTGTTTTTGGTGATTTTAGGGTTCTTGAGGGGTTTTCTTCCCCACTAAGGCTAGGGGTGGAGCTTGGAGGCCATGAAATGTGGAGAAGCTTGGTGGACGTGCTAGAGTGGAAGGGAAGACTCATTTGGAGAGATCTTTGGTGAAAATTCTTCCTCTCCCCCCTTGTATTTTGCACTTCTCATTTTGTAATGAATTGTGATGAATTTGCTATAAATCTCATCTTATTTAGTATGATGGAGTAGTGTAATTGCTTGTGTGGTTGTGTTGTTGAATGTTGTTGATTGTTGTGAATTGAAACCCTAGCACATTTTCATTGTCTAATTTGTGGATGAAACTTTGAGTAGGCTTGTTTATTGGAACCCGAAGGGGAAATCCCAAGAGAGGATCATCCTAGCGGACCCTCTCTTTTGTGTTAATTGTCGATTACTCTTGAGTTTCGTTCATTACTTATTGCACCCCACGCGTTCGATGAAATGCCGTATTTTCCGATTGAGCTCCCTTAGCCGGGAGATCAATTGAGTTATCTTACGGATGATTTTCCACGCCCCGGCCTCATTCACACGCACACCACATGAGCCCTCCTCGTTGCTTACCTATTCGACTCTCCACCCTTAGTATTTAGGTTAGGATTTATTTTTTTTGTTTTCACTACACGTTTCCGACATTTCCGCCGTAATTTAGGTAGTTGTAAAACACTTTAATTTTCTTTATCAATCAAAATTTGTGAATATAGAACGACTTGTCCCTGTGATCCGACCCGGTACTCACCGGTTATTTTTATATTGCATTGACACTCCTACGCTTGGGAGCGGAAGGCGTGCACTTGCGCGTTTTCCGAGTCAACCAATTGGCGCCGTTGCCGGGGACAACGGTTTCTACTATTAGCAATCTTTGATTGATTTTGAAATATTTAGTGTGATACTTCTATCTTTTAGTGTGTGTCTTTTCGTTTATTTATTTTCCTTTTATTGAGTCTTTTGGTTGTTATTTTCATTTTCTTGGAAATTTTTTTTACCATGGCATCATCTTCAGATTTTTCGGACGTTGATTTGGAGGATATCCCACTTCCGCCATACTTTCATGGCACGGAGTGGGAGAACCCTCATTTACATATTAGAAAATTTGAAGATTGGATGCATTCATGTCTTGGTGGGAATATCGATGATGATTGCATATATTTTAGATTCTTTCCCGATTCTTTACAGGATGATGCTAGACTTTGGTTTGATTCATTGTCTCTGGACTCACATTTTACTTGGTTGTCATTTCAGGCTGAATTTCTCCGAGTGTTTTTGCCTATCTTTTTGGAGCAGGTACATGGGCGGCAGGCCATGGAGCATGTAGCGAGCTTTATCCAGGCTAAGTGGGAGGCCTACCACCAGGCTTGGCAGAGGTTCACTGATTTGGTGCTTGCATGCCCACACCAGAGCTTTCACGAGGATCATCTTCTGTAGATCTTCTACACAGGGTTATCGCCATCTGGGCGAGATTTGGTGCAGATGAGCTGCGGTGGAGAGTTCTTTGATTATTCGACCGAGGATTCTTGGTTGTACCTGAGAGACCTTGCAGAGTGGGAGCAGACTGAGCCATCTGGAGAGCCGTCACTTGGATATGAGGATGATGGCCAGTCCCAGTTTCCACTTCAGGATGCAGAGCTGCAGGTCCAGTGTCAGCTTGAGGAGCCACCTTTGGGCTCTTTTTCTTGCGACCCCATGGGATATAGAGCAGAGCAGGAGGATGGGTTGCATGAGAGCCAGGTAGAGGATATTGGCAGATTATAGTTTGATGAGTCGGAGGAGATAGGTGATGGAGTGTGTGTCGACCATGACGGTGACACGATGCATTGTCATTTTGAAGTTGATGATGAAGTGGATGTGCATGATGGCCGAGAGCAGATCGAGTACACCATGGAGCCTGAGCCACAGGCCACTTCAGAGTTAGCTTCACAGGTCGAGGCGGTCGAGTACTTTGGGAGGACGACTGAGATGAGCTATTTCTGGGATGGCGAGGATGATGCGTGCTTGGATTTGCCCGAGACATGTCTACCTGCAGTCCCGTCACTGATGTCACTTCCCTCGCCTCAGGATGCGCATTTGCCAGTCATCGAGGAGGTTTGTCAGGAGCATTTACCAGTTGTGGGGAGTGCCGCAGAGACTGTTGGTGTTGATATTGATTTCGAGGAAGAGGATAGCGACAGGGATTGCGAGATGGTATATATTGAGCCCGAGCTCCCTCTTACTCCAGTTTGCTCTCTGCAGCCACTTCCACCTCCTCTTGAGGCCGTGCATCATTCCGAGCCTAGCATCGCGTTTCAAGGAAGTTCCCAACTTACTTTTTCCTCCACCCCCGAATCAAATTATTTACTTCCATATCATAATGATTCGGATTGTCGTCATTTGATCGTAAATTCTTTTATTCATTTCGACGACCCATTTTGGCAAGCTTTTCACTTGGATGGGCGCTCTCGCCCAATTATTTTTGACACGACCTATCTCCCCCATTTTGCAGGAACCTATCACAAGGAGATGCTTGGGGTTGTGTCGCTTGCCATTGATGCCCGCAATGGAGGTAGGGCATTGGATGTGGCGACGCTCGCGGAGGAGCGTAAGGATATGATCGAGCAGTTGCCACCACCGTTATCAATTCGAGATCCGCCATTTGCCACGGTGTGTTCTTTCCATGTAGTGTAAATAAATAAAATTAAAAGTTAGTTTGATTTTGCATTTTGCTTTCGTATGCTTTTCTTTTCTTTTTTTAGGATCTTTTGCCAAGATCTAGTACTCTCCCAACATTGAGGACAATGCTTATTTTAAGTTGGGGGGAGAGTGTTAGAATCTTTAGGTTTGGTAGGATTTTGGTGTAAAATTTTTTTTTGAGATTCCTCCATCTTGCTCTCATCCATTGATTTTCATTGCATATTATATTTTGGCCTCTTTGTCCCTACACCTTTAGCTTTGTTTAGTCCCTATATGCTTAATGCCATGCAATTTTTCGGATTATCATTTTGGTATCAATTTCTTGATGTTGGATTGGCGTGTTTTCATTTCTTTTCTTTTCCAATTTGGATTCATATGTTAATATACCATGTATGAAGCTATTTCATATGTCGTGATGCTCTTTTTGAAACAATTTGGGAAAAGTTTGGTGTAAGTGATTGCATTTGTTGGGATGAATGGTGTAGTTTTTAATTGGATTGGATTTGGCCAATTGTGAGTGCTTTGTTTTCCTCTTAGCAGTGGGTGGATGAGTTGATAATTTGTGTTGGAATGAAAAAAAAGGTTAGTATAAGTGAATGTTTCTTTCTAATCGAATCAAGTAGCCGGTGCCCCACGAAACATTGGGGAGGAAGCCAAAGATGAGATTTAGAAGATCATTCCATCCATTTGCATATATAGCGTCATCGCGTGTATGCAAATGTGTCGGTGTTTGCATTTATGGCGTTATCGCGTGAATGCAAAACATAAACATCAAAAAAAAGAATGAAAAATGAAAGAATAAGCAACATGAGTGATGCAATCTCATCTCCCACAACTTAGATGAAATTTCTTTTGTTTTGGCCACTTTCATGAAAATTAGAAAATTTGACATCGTGATATCTCCCGATACGTGTGATACGGGGCTTATTTCTTCACTTTTCTTTGAATTGAATTGAGGGGAGTACCATTTGTTGTTTACTTTCATATATTTGGTATATTGGCTTTGAAATCAATTGGAAATATCATTTTGGGGTGTGCCATGACGGTATCTTGAGTTTGGTGCATGTTTTTCAATTTAATCCGAATTTTTTGCATATTTTGCTAGGGACTAGCAAAAAGCTAGTTGGGGGTGTGACTCGGGATATAAATTGCTTATTTTCCCCCCATTTTCGGGCATTTTATGTGTATATCATGTTAAATTTGGCTTTAATACGGGCGTATTCGAGATATTGTGTAATATTGAAGCTTATTCGTATTTTATACATAAAATGTGGTTTTCATGAACTAATTTTTGCTCCCCGTATTTTTCAGGTACTCCTGGGATTTTTCTGGATTTTCTGGAATTTTTCCAGAATTTTTGGGAATTTCTGGGTATTTTTGGTGATTTATGGGAGCAAGAAAGCCATTTTGAGGCTTTTCTGGATTTTTTTAATAGAAAAAACAATTAAAAAAAGGGGTTTTTGGGCCGGCCCGCTGGCCGGCCCAGTATTGCGGCCCGCACTTGCTGCGGGCCGGTGCTAACGTTATTTAAAAAAAATTAATTAATTTAAAAAAAGGGGCCCACGAGCGGGCCGGCCCGCTCGTTCTGTTGAGCGAGCGGGGAGCCCGCCCGCTGATGCGGGCGGGATTTTGAGCGGGCCCACAGCCCGCTCACAAAATTACCGCCCGCTGATGCGGGCGGTGATTTTGAGCGGGCCGTTGGCCCGCTCAAACGCAGCAGCGCGCGCCGGTTAGGTGCGGGTCGGGCGCCCGCTGCGGGCCCGACCCGCAATGCTGGGTAAAAATGCCCAGGTTGCGAAAATTGATCCCTCTCTCGGATTTTTGAGTTCTAAGCTGCTGTTTTTGGCGATTTTAGGGTTCTTGAGGGGGGTTTCTTCCCCACTAAGGCTAGGGGTGGAGCTTGGAGGCAATGAAATGTGGAGAAGCTTGGTGGAAGTGCTAGAGTGGAAGGGAAGACTCATTTGGAGAGATCTTTGGTGAAAATTCTTCCTCTACCCCCCTTGTATTTTGCACTTCTCATTTTGTAATGAATTGTGATGAATTTGCTATAAATCTCATCTTATTTAGTATGATGGAGTAGTGTAATTGCTTGTGTGGTTGTGTTGTTGAATGTTGTTGATTGTTGTGAATTGAAACCCTAGCACATTTTCATTGTCTAATTTGTGGATGAAACTTTGAGTAGGCTTGTTTATTGGAACCCGAAGGGGAAATCCCAAGAGAGGATCATCCTAGCGGACCCTCTCTTTTGTGTTAATTGTCGATTACTCTTGAGTTTCGTTCATTACTTATTGCACCCCACACGTTCGATGAAATGCCGTATTTTCCGATTGAGCTCCCTTAGCCGGGAGATCAATTGAGTTATCTTAGGGATGATTTTCCACGCCCCGGCCTCATTCACACGCACACCACATGAGCCCTCCTCGTTGCTTACCGATTCGGCTCTCCACCCTTAGTATTTAGGTTAGGATTTTTTTTTTTTTTCACTACACGTTTCCGACATTTCCGCCGTAATTTAGGTAGTTGTAAAACACTTTAATTTTCTTTATCAATCAAAATTTGTGAATATAGAACGACTTGTCCCTGTGATCCGACCCGGTACTCACCGGTTATTTTTATATTGCATTGACACTCCTACGCTTGGGAGCGGAAGGCGTGCACTTGCGCGTTTTCCGAGTCAACCACTTCCCCTTTTGTTTTAGACTGCTGTAGTTGTCGGTGCGCAGCACCTATACTCTGTTTATGTTTGTCCTTGTCGGCCTTGTTCTGGGCCTTTAGACTCTTTCTTTTAGCCTGGTGGCTTTTCTGGATGTTGAACTTAAATTTTCATGTTGGAAAAATTCTGAGATTGGAGATTTTATTTCTGTCTCTCCTTGTGTTATTATTGTTGTTCCGTTTGTGGTTACAGGGACCTGCTTATGTTTTATTGACGCTTATCGGGTTTGGGGCTTCACAGCTCCACTCTCGTGCGGACCTTTTCACGTCTCGCCTCCATTTTAGGGAAGCGGGGCGTGACATGATTCATATCCACATTGCCATTCAAATCCTATTCCAATTTGGAGAGATTTGGAGTATCTCTTTCAAATCTCCTTTGATTGATTCAAATCAATTAGAGTTCCAATCAAATCTTATCAAATCTCCCAACCTATTTGCATCCAAATTCTTATCCAATTAGTATTGCAATAAGATCAACTAGAATCTCAATCAAATCTCCATTCAAATCCTAATGCCATGCAAATTGGAGACTTGGTCAAAGATGAGAGATATGGAGAATCTCATGCAAATCAAATGTGATTAAATGAGATCTATTCAAATCCTATAGCTACACAAATTGAATTCCATATCCATTCATATTCAAACTCCATATCCAAAAAGATTGTCATTTGTACCTGGAATCCGGAAATTTTCGTGAAGATTACTGAAATTGTTGAAATTTCTGATTCAGACTTATCTGTTTCTGTTGAGGAGACTAGGACAGAGGGAGTTGATGAAGTTTCGTCTTCTCACTTGCCTGTTGAGAATTCAGAAGACCATATTGCTGAGGAATTGAATGTGGGTGGTGATCCTGAGGATGGGGTCAATGTTGAAGCAGCATCTGTTGACCCTTCTCAAGAAGTAGAACCAATTACTGCAACTGCTATGAGCATGGATGAAAATACTCAGAGTTTACCTGAAGGGGTTAATGATTTCGTAAGGGAATCCATTGTTGATGATGTTGATCATAATGTTCATGTTGAAGATATCTCCCTCATGGGTCAAGATGACCCTTTAATGAATATGCCTCATGATGATGTTGCACATGGTAGTGTGGAAGAGCATACTCAGAGTACGGCTGATGTGGAAAATGTTGGGAATACTTAGAGTACTGCTGATGTGGAAAATGTGGAAGGTTGTGTGTTGCCCAATGTTTCGACTGAGCCAGGGGTGGCTGATGTTGCTGCTGATGTTGAAGCTGTGATTGAGACAGATTCTTTACCAACAGGAGATGATGTTCATAATGTTGCACAAAATGTTGCAACATTTGATTCAACTTGTGAGGTTGTTGCTCAAGAAGATATTCATTTGTCCCCCTCTGTGCGAAAGGCCCGATCTGCTTCTCGAAAGTGTTCAGCTCCATCAAGTCATGCAGCTGCATCTCCTTCTAAGAGGTCCAAAAGTTTTGCCTCCATAACAGGTCCATCTCGCTCACCCTTGTTTACATCGTCTGATGCATTCAGTAAAGTTTTCTTCGACAAGGCATGTAAGAATGGGTGGGTCTTGTACTCCGAGAGATCTCTCCTCCCTGAGAAAGTTCTGAATGTGTCATCATTTGACAAGACACAGATGGCTTCTATTCTTAAAGACATAGGTTTGTTCCATGCTGCCTTATGCTTCAATGTTTTCTATCCTATGTTAGTGCGTGAATTCTATTGTAATCTGTCCAAGTCTGCTAGTGATGCATCTTCATGATGGGGATTCAGGAGTTATGTGAGAGGAAAGATTCTTTCTTTCTCTCCCTCTGTGCTGAATAAACTTTTAGAATGGAAATGTCCTCAATCAGTACCAGCTTTCGGAGAGTCAGTAGGAGATGATTTCGACAAGTTCATACATGTCGTGACTGCTGGAAAGTTAAAGTGTTGGCCCAAAAAGTCGTCCACGTTTCCTTCTTCTGCTCTTACCACCAAATACTTTGTCCTGTACAGAATTGCCACGAGGAATTGGCTTCCCACATCCAATATTTCAGTGGTCACCAAAGACATGTGCAAGCTCCTGTTCTCTGCCGGCACTAAGCAGCCCTTCAACTTAGGTAGAATTATCTTTGATTCTATTTTGTCTTTGTCAGAGTCATCCTCTCCAGCATCGTCACTGCCCCATGGCTGTCTTATCTCCATGATGCTTTTGGGACAAAAAGTGTCCCTATCTGCATCTGATCTCCCTACTTCGGTCGACAGTATATAGTACACTACTAAATCCGTTGTTGGAAAGATTGATGATATCACAAAGGTGATACCCTCTCTTCATGATGCTCCGTCTTCATCCTCACCTCCTCAGGTAGCAGATCCCGCATCCTCTGTGCATCATGAGACACCTTCCTCTCCTCTTGCTCAGACCACTGCCAGTTCTTCTTTTTCAGTGTTGGAGGATATTCAGTTCTTAGAGAGGGCGATTCAGAATGTCGATGATCAATTGCTAATGCTCCAAAGTCAGAAGGGTCTTTTGGATAGTCACAAAATTATGTTACAGAGCAAACTCTATGATTTGAAGAGAAAACTTACTGAGGAGCAGTGATTTGTCCATCTATCTACTCTGGTGTCACTCTCTTTTTAAGGTATGTCTCTGTCTTTAGTGGCTCAAAGGGAGAGATTATGATAAATGTGAATGTGCTTGGTGATGCCAATGTTTTTTGGGGTGCCTGTGCTGAAGGGAAGTCTCCACTGTTTGTGTTGTTAAAGTTGTTCAGGAGGTGTGATTGGCTTGTATGTTGAATATGTGATGATGTTATGATGTTTTGAGAACAGCGGTTCCTTTGTCTGAATCCGTGTCTACCCCATCTTTCTTCAGTTCACATCAGTCTTATATCATATTTTGTTGTGCCACTAAATGACAAAAGGGGAGATTGTTAGTTTTTATTCATGTCTGCATTCATGACTGCATTGTCATAAGTGGCACTATGATAATCGTTGGTTGCTCTTGACTATCTTGAAGAAGAAAGACGATTTTTCTTGTTGGTGTTGGAACATTTGTTGAACTTGATGTTGTATCCGAGCAACAGTATTCTGAAGGAGAGAAACGACTCAGCCTACTGTATTAGAAGAATTGTTGAACATTATGTTGCACCATAATGTTCAACGCTGTGTCTGTATGCAGCATTGATTGTTCGCGGTATACTTGGATCCGAGTTTGGGAATCTCGTGATCTTAACTTTCTATCTTTAACAGTTCAGGTATTTATGTTGATTGAGTATTGTTAAAGATTTGATTGGCTATTTATATCTCTCGGTTGTTTGTTGAAAGACGGTTGGAGAGATTTTAGCTTGCAATATCTTCGCAACGAGCTCTTGCGGATTTTGAGGGATCTCATGCTTGTTGAGAGTTGCGGATATTTTGGTTGCCTAGCTGTAACCGATTTGATTGGATACTTGTTGATTGAACCGTGGATTGAGGGGGAGCGAAGGCTATTAGGGTTCGACAGCGGTGATGGCTACGGTACATATTTTTACGTAAAAGTTCTGTGAAAACTTCGGGAGGGAGGCCGAAGGCTACGCACGTAGGATCAAGGAAGTTGATCTAGTCAGTGGTGCAAGAGGAGCTTGCTGGCAAGAGGAGCTTGCTGAGAATACTTCACGGGGTTGATTGCAATCACCCCTCATGGTTTGTATTAAAGGGGAGTGTGTTCCTCCTAGTAGAAACGTGATTATTAGAGTTTGTACTCTCTGATTATTTTAGTGAAGTATTCTATTTTTTTGGGCGTGGCCCCGCAGATGTAGGTGTGTGCATCGAACTGCGTTACCAAGTCTTGTGTGTCTCTGATTGACGTGTGTTGTTTCGCTGGATTTATATTTCATTACTGCATACTGAACTAACAGATATAAAATATGTCATATGGGGGAGAAAGTTGCTATAATAGGGGGGGTCATACTTGATATACATGTACACACTCATAATGCATTGATTTTCATATTTTATATTTCATATGTTTGTCATCATCAAAATGGGGAGACTGTTGAATAATGAGTCATTATATGTATATTTTGATGATGAGCGAACATATTGGGTATTAATGATATTTTAGTGTAGGTATGGAGTATGATGAAAATCGAAGCTATTTGGAGTCAACAATGGTATAAGCAATGAAGGAATCATGGCAAAGAAGACGAACTTCATAACTATATCGAAGGAGCATCAAAGAGTATATGTAGTTTGATGTAATTTTTACTTTTTGTCTTGGAAGAATGTTAAAGCCTAGTTGAAGCTCTCTCACACTTAGAAAAATATAAAAAAAAATTTACAAATGTTTTAAAATATTTTTGAAAATTATTTCCTTAGGTTTAGAGCCGAAAATCTCTTATTTATAGGTTAACTTTTCAACTAGATGAGACCCTAGTCGACTGGCAAAATAGGAAATGAATTGGTGTTAGGATGTTAGCACCATTCGATCAGAATACTAGGATTACTGGACTAATCAAGTGACTAGTTAACTAATCCAGTATGCTTAGTCGACTAGAAATAATAGAGTGCAAACAACTTCTTGACATACTAGGACTAGTCGACCACAGCACTTCTCCTAGTCCACTAGTTGATGGCCGAGTCGACTAGGTTATGGCCTAGGCAACTAGTTGGTGTACTTTAGTCGACTAGGACTAGCCATTGGGCCTATAACGGGAAGATTTTAATTGGCCGCTTTTGATTGTTTGAGGGACATTTTAATAAACTGTTTCACCTGTTTTTGAGCCATGTATATAGAGGGTTGTTCAAGCATTTATAATAATTAAGAAAAAAGTACTCAATGGCAAAAAAAAATTGAGAAATCTTTCAAAAGAAACCCCTCTATTTGGCCTTATTCTTAAAAACTTTCAAATCTTTCTTGACCAACCTTTAATCTCAAAGAGCTTAATACTTTCTTAACATTTGAAGATCAGCCACTGTAGCCATACTTCATCAACACATGTGTTTCAACTTTTGGCTATAAGTAAAATTGTATTCATTATAAGTATATCTCACTTGTGTGTGAAGTGATTTCTATTTTAAGGAGAGGTGTTTGTACTCGAGCTTGTTCGTGGTCTTTTCTCCTAACATAGAAGTGTGATGTAAAGGTGTTGTAATTAAAGTTTCTTTTGTTTGGAAGGCATTAGTGGATTTGTCCAAGTTTGAACTTGTAGCTAGATGTAGGACAAAGGTGTCCAAACCAGAGTAAATTGATTATATTTTTTATTATCTCTCTCTCTCTATGTTGTTTTATATACTTACAAATATCTTAGCTTCCGCGTTCTATATTCATATTTATATCTATATCTGTAATGTATTATTTATTAAGATCTAATTAGGTAACTTTAATTTAAATCTTAGAAATTTTCAGAGGGTTTTATAAATTTCATAAACAATATTCACCCTATATAGTGATTCTGCTTGCCATCTTCCAGAGATCCAAACATAATGTACATTCATTAGTCGACTCATGAACATTCACATTAAACATTGTCGTCGTCTTGCCTTAACCACTTCTGTTGCCGCCTTCACCATGTTGTCATGTCCTCCATCATGCCGCTTCTTATACATTTGAAGAAGAAGAAGAAGAAGAAAAAGAAGTAAAATGAGTGCATGTGTTTAAAGAAAGAAGAAAAAGAGAATAATGAAAAAAGGAAAATCTGTGTGTGTAAAGAAGAAGAAGAAGAAGAGAAATATGCGAATAAGAAGAGAGTGCGGCAACGAGAGGGGGGAGTGATAACTTGATGATACATGCATGTGTAATTATAAAAACTAAGTTATAAATATTATTGGATGTATATGTAGTAATCTGTGTAAAGCAATTGGGTCTGAGTGCATAGAAGTTCCGAAAGTTGGAAGGATCAAGGTTTCCTTAAAATAATACTATTTGTCGGCTGTAAAATGGTTATGTTGACAAGTCAAAATCTCGAGAGAAGGACTATGCTATATACACCACCAAAAAGAGGTATTGTACGGCACCATTAATTGCCAAAAATAGAGGAAAAAAATTAGAAGATGTTGTAAACCATGGCGGCTACGGAACCCCGTAGCCCTGTATTTATAGTAATAGGGTTACATAATGGGTGGATACCCACTAACGGGTTGGGCCTCCAAAGCCCGTTTATAACACTTCCCCTTATCCATCCATTGTTGTAAGCCGTGATGAACGCTTCAGGGTTCATAGAGCTTATTTGATCATGTGTCTATGGATACTTCTGGATCCCAAGTTTAAGAGTACTTGCCTCGTTAAAACCTTTGCCAAGGAAAACCCAGTGGGAAAAACCAATGGCTAGGTGAAAAGAGTACAAGTCTCTGTAACTTCCCCTGATCGATGGATATCACTAGAGGTGGATACTTCTGGATCCTAAATTAGGGATAACTGCCTCGTTAAAACCTTTAGCTATGGAAAACCCAGTGGGAAAAACCAATAGCCAAGGAAAAAGAGTACAGTTTCCGTAACTTCCCCTGATTAGTGGAAGTATTTAGGGAGTGGATACTTCTGGATCCAGAGTCAATGAGTTTGCCTCGTTAAAACCTTTAGCTATGGAAAACCCAGTGGGAAAAACCAATAGCCAAGGGAAAAGAGTACAACACTACATTTGACCCCCCCTGATCTGTACAAGCTGCAGGCTTGCAGATCTCCTAGGCAACTATACATCAATCTCTTACAGTGTTCCGATAATAAGTACAAAGTACAAGGCATCGCTCACCTATACAAGACATCGCTCATCTATACAAGTATCGCTCATCTATGGCAGCTATTGAATCCGAGGGATCTCTTCTGAGGAGGAGTGGTCTGCAGACTCGGTAGGTAGCATCATGTCTCTGACCAGTCTTCACTGTGTCTGCAAGGTACTGCAGGACCTGGCTGTACGTACTTATGATTTGCTTCTTGAATTGATGAGCCTCTCGGGATGGTGGGATTGATGTTGCCTTGGAAGTATGCTTTGCTGGTCTCCAGGAGTTGGTCGCTTCTTGGTTGCAGTCATCGCGATGATCTGTAACCTGTATCTGCAAACACATTTAACATGTTGTATGATCCTTGACCCTTGGAGATAGCGCAGACGCTACATATCTCTGGTCCTGTGGTGCGCTGCAGGCGCTGCACTGTATCTGGTTAAAGTGTTTACTGCCAGATAAAGGAGTGTACAAAAGACATTTGAGTAAGGCACTTCCGGACCTAGGATATCCTTCCCATCTTCCAGCGAACGGAAGGGGTCTTAATGTGCATCCATACAACCAGTAGGTGTATTGGTGGATTGCAATTTTCCATGTTTCTTCATCGACAGGATGATAATTTCATCTTCTGGATGGTAATTCATCTGCTGGATGATTATTCATCTTCGGGATGATTATTCATCTTCGGGATGAAGGTTTCATCTTCGGGATGATTATTCATCTTCGGGATGATGGTTTCATCTTCGGGATGATAATTCATCTTCGGGATGAAGGTTTCATCTTCAGGATGATTATTCATCTTCAGGATGAAGGTTTCATCTTCAGGATGATAATTCATCTTCAGGATGATTATTCATCTTCAGGATGATTATTCATCTTCAGGATGATTATTCATAAGGGTATGTTGTCACATCATCCATAGCAACATAGCCTAAAATTATCTTTGCTAATCGCATGGGTTTCGCAATCATGACCAGGGAGCCTGATGCATCAGTTTGATTAATTTTGTAAGTGAGTTAAACTCATCTTACATGGTTACTTCCTGGTTTCTGCGAAATAAACCTCTAAGGCTATAGCGTTTTGCTTATAGCATACGATTTTATTTATTTATACAATACTCGGTAGCCCACAGGTTTGATATCTTTTGATATCAGGACTTCAGGTCCAAACACTTCACATTCATAAGTGAGTCCAGCTCAACTTATTATTGCCTCGTTCCACGTAATTTGGCCAAATTTCTGCGTTTGCTTCAGGAAACGGAGATTGTGAACGATATCAATGGCAAAATGAAATGTGAGTAATTGTCGACAAGTGTGTTTTATCCAAATACCTCTCCATGTACGTACATTATTCAATTTATTCCAGATTGATCTCTTCTGGAGGTTCTGGAAAGGGAGAGGATATGTAGATGAGCTCACTTTCCTGTGGTGGTATCGTTTTAGGGTCTCGTGGTATGTCCTCTCTTCCATTGAGGATATCCACTTCTGCTACTGGTAGATTGCATCCATTATAGTTGGTATGTCAATCCTAGCTGGATTTTTAGTAGCAGGGATGTGTGAATTTGACAATATTTATATTGTCAATAGCTATGTCTGATAACTGTTTAACAGTTTCATAAGTGTGGATCGTCAGGATCTCATCACTATTCATGATAATCAGATCATAGGTATTAATGTTTTAAATGGTCCATAGTGGTGATATGGGAATGTAAACTCATCATGACTCCATCGATAAGATGTGCACTAAACGCTTCCCCCGTTAGGGGTTCTCAGAAACTGTTTATATGAGGTGATCAGGCTCATATAAATAGTTTCTAAGGAGGCGTTCTGATGGTTTGCATGTTCCCATATGGTCACCTACAACTGGATTTCTAGTGGACAAGTAATCCGTTTAAATCATTTTAATGATTTACATATAACCCATTACTGGGTGTGAACACAAAGCTTCAGGGTGTTCATTTTTCTTCCAGTTGTTAAATTGATTTCCCAGTGTTATCCCAAAAATCCGCAATAAGCTCGACTTCAATGAAGTTGAGCATAAAACTAGGGATATGAACCCGTCAAGGCTCCATCTATAAGATGTGCTCTAATGCCTCCCCCGTTTGGGGATCTCGGAACATATTCATCTAGGAGGGTTAGTCCCGATGAATAAGTTCCACTGCGGCATTTTTGAGGGTGGTATGAGGGTAAGTAAAAGCCCAACTGTAACGACTGCTTTTCATGTATCTGGATTTAATATAATATAATATATGTTTTGGTGGATTTTCTCCTCTTGTGTGGTTTTCGTCTCCGTAGCTTTCGTTTTCGAGCGATTCGTCGTATTTTCTCGCTTCTTCCTTAGGATTGTCGATTTCGAAGTATGTCATTCGTGACGGACTTCATAACGGTCGTATCTAACTAATAGATCAAGCCTAGGAGTCTTAGGAACCGATCCCGGGGCCCCGCGCTCCGTATCGGAACTTTCTGTGCTTATTAGCCGGTGTAAGAAGGGCCACCGACCGACTAGATGACGATCCAGTCGGTCGGCAATCCTTCTTGGACCGACTAGTTAGCTTTCTAAATTTCTCAGGAGTTACTGTTTATCGTTAGTCGGTCTAAGAACGTTGGTTGACCGACTAGGTTGCAAACTAGTCGGTCAGCAATGCTTCTTGAACCGACTAACTCATCATCTTATTTTTGTATCAGTTACTGTTTACTCTTAGTCGGTCTAAGAACGTTCATCGACCGACTAGATGCTAAACTAGTCGGTCAGTACTTGTTCATGGACCGACTAACTCTAGAATCCTATTTTCGTTCAGGAGTTACTGTTTGCACTTAGTCGGTCTGCGTTGATCGACCAACCGACTAGTTTCCAAACTAGTCGGTCAGTGGTTGCTCTTTGACCACCTAACTAGTGTTGAAACCCTAATTTCTGGGCAGCCGCCAGCCCAACCTATTTATACCCAACCCAAACGTTTTCATCTTCTCCAACACGACCCAAAACCCTAAAATCTTCCCCCTTCAGCCCCCATCTTCCTCCAAGCTCCATTTCTCCATTCCAAGCCCTAAATCCATCATCCAATCCATCCATCCACTCTTTCTACCTCTCATCTTCCCCAAAATCTCACCAAATCCATCAAAACCCCAAAATCCCCCAAAACCCTAGTTTCCCCAAACTTCTCCATTTGCTTCCAGATCTGATCCTAGGGTTCCCCGGAGTGTTTCTTCCGCCTCCTCTCGGTAAGAAATCGATCTACCGTTGTTTTCATATCATATTGTAATTTTTATGAAACCCTAATAAAATACTTATGTTTTGATGATTGTTCCCCATAACAGCGATTCCCCGTAAGCTAGCATCCGCGGAAACGAACTTTCGTAACCATCATCCCCGGTGATAGGCAAGTGAAACTTGCATCTCTTGATTTGGGCCATGTCTTAGGCCATTTACCATGCTTTAGCGTAAAAGGGACTAAACGGTGAAAGGATAGCCGTTTAGACGCCATTGACCTAGCTTGACAACGAAGCTTGGTCCGTCACCCCCATCATGCTCATATGTCACGTTTACTTTAAATTATCGATACGCGAATATGTTCATGTCATTGCATTTAGCCTGTCACGTTTAAATTCCATTAACGGTACGCAATTATCTGTTCATGGCATTGCATAGTGATTATTTATCGTGATTGCGTAGCACACGCTACAATCCCATGTTTCCTGGCTCGTGTTCCAGAAGCGAGCCCTGTAGTTGCTAACCCCAACGCTCGGAAGTCAACACACACTTATTTTCCTGGCTCGTGACCAGAAGCGAGCATAATGAGTTGGAAACCCCAACGCTCGACACATGTGGGTGGGGTAAGAGATAAGCAGAATGAGCCCGAGTGGCTTGATCCGCCACTCCGGCCAGCAGGTGAAATCTCTAGTGTTTAAGTGATTGATAGTGATAGAGATAAACGAGCCGGCCAGCAAGTGGACTCTCTATGCACTAAATGTTAAGTGTTAAGTGTTAAGTGATAAGTGATAAGTGATAAGTGTTAAATGTTAAGTAATCAGTGATTTGGTAGCTTTTGCTACATCGTGCGTGCTTGCCTCTCTTTTAAACTGTTGCATCATATTCAACTGCCATGCCATTGTTTAACATTTAAATGCTAGGTTGTTAGTCACTTTCAGTTTCCTTGCCCAAATCTTTTTAGACTTGCTGACATGTGCCCCTTTCTCTTTTGGGTGACGCATGTTAGACCTTGAGCCTGAGTTGCTCGCTGAGGGTGAGGTGTTTGCGGACGCCGAGCTTGCGCCCGTGTTGGACGGGGAGTACGTGGACACTGGGGACCAGTCCTAGTGCCTCCGTGTGTTTTACTTTTGTCAGACAGTTGCTTTGTTATCGGTGCGTGGCACCTATACTTTTTATGTCGTTGCTTTTGTTTGGCCTTGTTCTGGGCCCTTAGACTCTTTCTTTTAGCCTGGTGGCTTTTCTGTGATGTTGAATATTTTGTGGACAAACTTTGGGATTGGTATTTCATATCTGTCTTATATTATTATTGTTGTTGTTTCGATTGCAATTACAGGGACCTGCTTATACTAAATTGACGCTTATCGGGTTTGGGGCTTCATCGCTCCACTCCCGTGCGGACCTTTTCACGTCTCGCCTCCATTTTAGGGAAGCGGGTCGTGACAGGTTTTAGTGGTGGCCCATGCAGGTCTTTCTGTAACTGTAATTATCGGGATAACGATAATAATACACGATTGTCCAACAAATAAGTTCGACATCTGAGCCCTAAGCTATGAGTCTAATTGTTTCGTTTTCTGCGTCATTAGATGGCAGGAAGGCGAATCACCCGTGGTGGTGGTAGTGGTGCGCCCCCTCATGACGAGGAGCCTGAGCGGGAGCCCACTAATGGAGAGATGATGCGGATGATGTTGCAGATGATGCAAGTTCAGCAGGGTGTGCTCCTGCAAGTGCAGAATGCTCCGGTGACTCGAGCTGCTCGGGTGGTGGAAGCCCCTCGCCCTGAGCCCGGGGCGAAGCAGTTCAGAGAGCTGGGTCCTGCGTATTTTGATGGAACCGAAGGTCCACTAGCTGCTGATGAATGGATGAGGAATATCGAGGACAATCTGAAGATGTCCAAGGTCAACGAAGTTAGTTGGGTTGACTTGGCGAAGCGCCAGCTGAAGGATAATGCTCGGAATTGGTGGGATGCTGAGGAGAGGATGTTGGTAGAGCCGATCGTCTGGGCTACCTTCAAGGCCAGATTTGATGGTGAGTTCTTCCCGAAGGCTGCCAGGGAAGAGATGCTGCAGCGTTTTATCGATCTGAAGCAGGGGAACTCGTCGGTGGACATGTACCACCAGGAGTTCATGAGGCTGAGTCGGTTTGCGCCGAAGATGGTGCAGGACGCTGAGGAGAGAGCTCAAAGGTTTCTGCAGGGGCTTGCTTCAGAGCTCCAGAGCTTTGTGACCTCTTCTGACCGGGAATCTTATCAGAAGGTTTTGTTGAGTATTGGACTCCCTGGATTTGGTTTGGATGATGAGCAAACATAAATAAATCGTGAACTAACAATTTGTGAGCGCAGTTATGAAGATCGTCGCCAAAATACCACGTACAACAAAAGCGACGTCTCAAGACTTCTCAATATGCGTGATCGTGTGCCTGGAGCTTCGTTGAAGCTCAAGGAGCAATATTGAAGTCAAGAAGAATGAAGATTGAAGCTTTGAAGACGGATCGCTAAGGTTTATTTTATAGTCTTTTAGCTTCGATCTATAGAATGTTAAGCCTTGAGTAATTCTTACATTTCTATCTTCATTTCGCTCATATCGTAGCTCTAGGATCTTAGTACAAGTTCATTCTAACTTCCTCGAAGCGTCGCGCTTCGATTCGGACTTGTTTGTGCATGTTAGTTGGTACAAGAAGAAGTACTGACCGACTAGATGGTGATCTAGTCGGTCAGCAACTCTTCTTGGACCGACTAGTTTGATTCCTTAATTTCTTGGACTTTACTGTTTACAGTTAGTCGGTCTACGTTGACTCACCGACCGACTAGTTTGTGAACTAGTCGGTCAGTGATGCTTCTTTGACCGACTAGTTGTGACTTACTGTTCATACTAAATTTCTCCTAAGCTACTGTTTATCGTTAGTCGGTCTAAGAACGTTTGGTGACCGACTAGTTGTTGATCTAGTCGGTCAACATTTGTTCTTGGACCGACTAAATCATTTGTATTCAGACTATGTGTTTTTGACTCTTAGTCGGTCTAAGTTTATTGACCGACCGACTAGTTGTGAAACTAGTCGGTCAGAAAGTCTTCTTGGACCGACTAGTTATCTAGGTCTGAAATCTTCATCTGTTCACTGTTCACCTCTTAGTCGGTTCATGTTGTTTCACCGACCGACTAGTTGATGAACTAGTCGGTCAGTGGTTGTTCTTTGACCGACTAGTCTGCTTCAGATTTAGATCCGTTGGAGTTTTGAAAGCGACGTTTCTCTCTCCCTTTTCCCTTGATCCTTTAAATACCTGGAGGGGTTATTTCATAGGATCCAAGGCTGCTATTTCAGAGTTCTATTGATTCAAAGAGAAGCTTTCAACTCTCATCTTCAAGCTCTCCCATTCTCAAGAATCTCTCCCTCACTCTTATTCCTCAAGAGAGATTCATTGATTGTGAGCCTTCCAAGCTAAGGGCTTGATTCTAGGTCATCCATCTCATCCCTAGGCTTCCATTGCTGGTCATCTTCTTGAAGCTAGGGTTTGGTGACTCTTCCTCCATCAAAATCCTCTTTGCCCTAATTTGGTAAGAAATCTCAAGGCATAGGTATTTTGTTGGTAAGCATTTCATTTCAGTTATATTTGAATTGTATACTCTCGGTTGTGAGAGGTTTTGCGTGATCCCGGGTTGTGGGAGTCACGGTCATCGATTGTAGGTCGATTGCACTTGTGAGGTTTTCGCAAGTGGTCATATTGGAAATCTTGAGTTAGGGTTTCTAACTCAAGTATCCGGAAGGGATCCGGGTGGTTGGGACGTAGGATCACCGGGAACAAGTCGGGGAGACTTGGGTGGATCCGAACCCATTAAACCATTTGTTTGCGTTTGCATTTATTCTTGTTGATCGTTGTTATTCCGCATTGTTGTTTGTTAATTGCACGATAATTAGGAATAACACTCCTTATTATTTAAAAGTACTATTCACCCCCCTCTAGTACATGTGCAGTAGCTTCCCAGGGCACTACAATTGGTATCGGAGCCAAGTTCAAAGCTACACATAGCCAAAGTTCAAAGCTATGACGAACAACGACTACAACGTCCTCAGGAACCGCGATGGAGCTTCTTCAGTTATGGAAGGACTATCCTCCGTCAGGCCTCCACACTTCAACGGTACCAACTACGGGTACTGGAAATGCCGGATGCAAATTTTCCTCCGGAGCGCTTCACTATGGAGAGCCACCATGACGGAGTATGTCGAGCCTTCCGAAGAAAATTTCGCGAAATGGACTCCCGCGGAGGTCGCCGCGGAAGTAGCCAATGCCAAGGCAATGAATGCCTTGAATTGTGCGTTGGAGCCCGAGGACTTCAACAAGATATGCACATGTAAGAGTGCATATCAAATATGGAACCAACTCCTCATATTGCACGAAGGATCGAGTACGGTAAAAGATTCTAAACTCGTCGTTGCTAATAAAGAATTTGAGTTGTTTCATATGGAGCAGGGCGAAACCATGAAGGAATATTACGCTCGCTTCGTGGATATATCAAACGACTTGGAAGCTCTTGGGAAGGTCTATACCCAAAAGGAGAAAGTCGCGAAGATTATCGACGGTCTTCCATCATGTTGGGAAAAGCGTACCTTCGCCATCGAGGAAGGTAATGACATGAATAAATATACCGTCGTACAACTAATGGGTACCTTGTTGTCTTACGAGGTACGCAAGGATAGTAAGATCCGAATGAAGGAAAAGATGAAAGCGTACTTGAAGCAAGATGAGCCAAAGAAAAAGGCGATTGCCTTCAAGGCCGCTCCATCTACCGATGATGAAGAATCAGAAGACGAATTGGACATGGAATCCATTGCCCGTATGGCAAGGAAGTTCGATCGATTCCTCCGAGAAGGTATATTTTTGAATAAATCTAAAGTTAGTTCGACTAATGCTTCTACTCCCGTGTGTTATAAATGTAACAAGCCAGGACACATCAAACCGGATTGTCCTCTCTACAAACACAAGGAGAAGGGGAAAGCATCGAAGTACGACAAGTCGAGAAAGTACAAGAAAGGACTTGTTGGCACATTCACCGACTCCGAAGAGGATTCCTCAAGTGGAGAGTCGGATGATGGAAGAGTAGAGAAAGCAAAACTTTGCTTCATGGCTAATGAGGCAAAAGATCGAATGTCCTCCTTCGATGATAGCGAGGATGATAGCGAGGATGAAAGCGAGGATGGTAGCGAGGATGAAAGCGGAGAACCTACTATTGATGAAATGAGGTTAGCAAACCAAGAAATTTGGTCTAAATTTACTAAATTAGTAGATAGATATAATAAGACCAAAGATGAACTTGTTAGCTTCCAAACCTCTCCTAAGTCTACCATCACCAACAATGACACCATTGTTGAGACACTCGCCAATGAGAAAGCAAGTTTGCTTACTCATAATGGCTTGTTGAGAAATGAGGTGAAGAACCTCAAATCTCAACTTGAGCATGTTCATTTTGAGAAATCGGATGAACACAAGATGGCGGATTTGACGTCTCAAAACTCAACCTTGAGTTTTGAGAATAAGAATCTCAAATCTCGTGTTTATGCACTCACATCGCAAGTATCCACTTTGGATGCTTCGATGCATTCTCTCAAAGAGAAGTATGAGTGCACGTTAGGCCGTATCAATGATTTCAATAGAGGTAAGGGCCATTTGGATAATATCCTAAATGACTTACTTCCGGCCAAACACCACATTGGCTTGGGGTATAAGATGGGAGACTCATCCAAATCGCCTACCACCTTTGTTAGGCCGACATCCGATGCCTCGACGAGTGGGAGCAAACACCTCGTTGGTAGTTCTCCTACCAATAGTGCTTCCACTTCGTACACACCCCCGATTGGAAAGAAACCCACTTTGGGTAGACCTCCAAAGAGGGGTCATGCATTTTTATACTCACATGCTAAGCCACGTAGGAACACACATCCTACGCCACCGGTGCATGCAAATATTAATGATGATTTTTATGCTCCGCACCCACGAGCACGTGCGAACACTCATATGAGACACCCACATGCACGTAATCATGCTCATGCACATCCTAATGCTTATGTTCAAACATCTCATCCACATGTGCATGCTTTCTCTCATAATCATCCTCATGCTCATCATAATGTTATTGCTAGATCTCATGCTCCTAGGCCACATGCACCACATAGACATCAACCTTTTGTGCATGCAACCACTAGGAAGAGGATTCCCAAAATGTACACTATTTGGGGTCCCAAGAACACTAGCGATGACGCTATGAATGTTTATGTGAAATCATATATTAATGATGTTATTTTGAATGATGATTATGTTGGAAAGTCAAGTTCCTCTTGGACTTGGTTTCCGAAGGGTTAGTTCCTTTAACCCTTCAATGCTTGGTACCATGAGCTTATGATCATGTTATGGGTACCAAGGCATATGTTTATAAAATTGATTTTGATCATATTAATTTATGGGTTACAATAATTTTTATTTCGTATTTCAAATTTGTTGTCTAACCCATTGGATCCAAAAGGATTTTTGGATACCAAAATGAAGTTTTCTAGGTTCAATCCACCGTGGGATATCAACCCTACCAACTCCTCGTTTTGCGAAGACTTTCATTCAAACGGAGTTGATGGTGCTTAGGTAATGCACCAATGTAGGGGGAGCTAATGTTGTAAGTATAAGATTACATTTGGTATCCATGAGGGTTGAATGCATGCTTGGTTAGAATCTATTTCTTTACATTGGTATCATTTTGTTTCTCCTAGCATGATAGAACTGTGAATGCCATAAATGCTTTGGAATTCTTATCTATTTTTGGCATGACATGTTTTAAAAGTTATTATGATGATTTTCGTATCACTTTTATCACCTTGTCACTTCTCATCGCACACTTCACTTAGTTTTGATGTGCTTTTACTTTATGTTCATTTTCGATCGATATTGTGACATTTGATATTCTATGATGTGCACCACTCTTCTGATGGTTCATTCCTGTGTGCACATTTTATGTATGTCTCTGATATTGATCTCGTCGCTCGACGATTTATTTTGAGTCAATAGCTTTAGTTGTATGAAAACATAGAATTGTTTTCCATGCACTAAAATAGCTATAAATGTTGATGTTGGAGAGTAAATTCATTTCTTCAATAAGTGAATTTACATTTGATATTTTGATGATTTAAGTTTTCAATTTTCGACTATGGTCTCATTGACACGCTTTGATTTTATTCGAATTTTATTTTGGTGTCATATGAAACGTGGTCGTATTCTTAGACTCCCATGCTTAATGAATTATTTGGACATGATTTATTCTCATTGGCTTCCTCCCGCTCTTTTTGGATTATGCCAAAGGGGGAGAGATATAATAATGGCATAATAATGGCATGTGCTAAATGATAATTTACCATGAATCTAATTTGATATGTTAGATTCAGGGGGAGTTAAGATATAAAAATGGATTACAAATCTTAAATCTCAAATGTTGGATTTGCATTTTTACTTTCCTCGTCTGCTTGATGTATGTGCTTATTATTTCATATGGAACTAATGTGTCATCAATGCAGGGGGAGTAAGTATATTTCATTTAGTTCATTACTTTTGATTATTATTTATGTTGGTTTGTCATCACCAAAAAGGGGGAGAATGTTGAGTATTGGACTCCCCGGATTTGGTTTTGGATGATGAGCAAACATAAATAAATCGTGAACTAACAATTTGTGAGCGCAGTTATGAAGATCGTCGCCAAAATACCACGTACAACAAAAGCGACGTCTCAAGACTTCTCAATATGCGTGATCGTGTGCCTGGAGCTTCGTTGAAGCTCAAGGAGCAATATTGAAGTCAAGAAGAATGAAGATTGAAGCTTTGAAGACGGATCGCTAAGGTTTATTTTATAGTCTTTTAGCTTCGATCTATAGAATGTTAAGCCTTGAGTAATTCTTACATTTCTATCTTCATTTCGCTCATATCGTAGCTCTAGGATCTTAGTACAAGTTCATTCTAACTTCCTCGAAGCGTCGCGCTTCGATTCGGACTTGTTTGTGCATGTTAGTTGGTACAAGAAGAAGTACTGACCGACTAGATGGTGATCTAGTCGGTCAGCAACTCTTCTTGGACCGACTAGTTTGATTCCTTAATTTCTTGGACTTTACTGTTTACAGTTAGTCGGTCTACGTTGACTCACCGATCGACTAGTTTGTGAACTAGTCGGTCAGTGATGCTTCTTTGACCGACTAGTTGTGACTTACTGTTCATACTAAATTTCTCCTAAGCTACTGTTTATCGTTAGTCGGTCTAAGAACGTTTGGTGACCGACTAGTTGTTGATCTAGTCGGTCAACATTTGTTCTTGGACCGACTAAATCATTTGTATTCAGACTATGTGTTTTTGACTCTTAGTCGGTCTAAGTTTATTGACCGACCGACTAGTTGTGAAACTAGTCGGTCAGAAAGTCTTCTTGGACCGACTAGTTATCTAGGTCTGAAATCTTCATCTGTTCACTGTTCACCTCTTAGTCGGTTCATGTTGTTTCACCGACCGACTAGTTGATGAACTAGTCGGTCAGTGGTTGTTCTTTGACCGACTAGTCTGCTTCAGATTTAGATCCGTTGGAGTTTTGAAAGCGACGTTTCTCTCTCCCTTTTCCCTTGATCCTTTAAATACCTGGAGGGGTTATTTCATAGGATCCAAGGCTGCTATTTTAGAGTTCTATTGATTCAAAGAGAAGCTTTCAACTCTCATCTTCAAGCTCTCCCATTCTCAAGAATCTCTCCCTCACTCTTATTCCTCAAGAGAGATTCATTGATTGTGAGCCTTCCAAGCTAAGGGCTTGATTCTAGGTCATCCATCTCATCCCTAGGCTTCCATTGCTGGTCATCTTCTTGAAGCTAGGGTTTGGTGACTCTTCCTCCATCAAAATCCTCTTTGCCCTAATTTGGTAAGAAATCTCAAGGCATAGGTATTTTGTTGGTAAGCATTTCATTTCAGTTATATTTGAATTGTATACTCTCGGTTGTGAGAGGTTTTGCGTGATCCCGGGTTGTGGGAGTCACGGTCATCGATTGTAGGTCGATTGCACTTGTGAGGTTTTCGCAAGTGGTCATATTGGAAATCTTGAGTTAGGGTTTCTAACTCAAGTATCCGGAAGGGATCCGGGTGGTTGGGACGTAGGATCACCGGGAACAAGTCGGGGAGACTTGGGTGGATCCGAACCCATTAAACCATTTGTTTGCGTTTGCATTTATTCTTGTTGATCGTTGTTATTCCGCATTGTTGTTTGTTAATTGCACGATAATTAGGAATAACACTCCTTATTATTTAAAAGTACTATTCCCCCCCTCTAGTACATGTGCAGTAGCTTCCCAGGGCACTACAGGTTTTGGTCGCTGCCAAGAGGCAGGAGCTGCTTGTGAACCAGAGGAAGGGGTCTATTGTTGGTGCCGTGAGGAGGCCCGTGGAACAGGCGAGAGCTGTGGTTAGACCTGGATTCAGGCCGAACCCACCTGTTCAGTTTAAGAGGCCAGGAGGGCCTGTTCGGAGGACTTGCAATTTCTGTGGCAAGGAGGGCCATATCAAGGAATCATGTAGGAAGTTCTTGGGGTAATGTATTATCTGTGGAGATCCTGCCCATGCTATCCGGGAGTGCCCGAGGTTGAGGCAACCTTGGAGGACACCTATTGCTGCCCCGCCGTTGCAGCAGAGAGCCCCGGTGCCCGCTGGTCGTGGGGTGCCCCTCATTCCGCAGAAGCAGGCTTTTCAGCAGGCCGCTCCGCCGAGGAGGCAGGCATTTCTGATGACCGAGGAGGAGGTTTTGGCCATGGATGAGGTCATTGCAGGTAACTTTCGATCTAGGTTGTTCCTTCCTTAATTAATTGATTGTTAAATTATGTTGGTTGCTTGTGTATGAATGTTGCTAGAGTAAGATTTGATTGATTAGACTGTTTGTTAGGTGTGGTTTTGGTTTGCACGTTCCCTGCCCGAGTCCTCTTTGACTCAGGTGCATCGATGTGCATTTTGGCCCAGAGCTTCGTGGAGAAGCATTCCTTGTCGACGTCCCCTCTCTCCAAGAGTTGGAACATCGTTACAGGTAATGGAGTAGTCACGGTGCATCGTGGATGCAGTCCTTGCTCTGTGGTGGTTTGTGGACATGAGCTTTATGCTGATTTTATTGTCCACAACATCACCAACTACGATGCGGTCTTTGGGATGGATTGGCTTGCTAGCTTCTATGCTACGATCGACTGCAGGAGGAAGAAGGTGGTGTTCGAGATTCCCGGACATCCAGTGTTTGAGTTCAGTCGTGGTAGCAGTTCGCTTGGCCCTGTCAGATTTCGGGCCAAGCCGGTGGAGGCTGTGGCTATGCAGATGGAGCTGGAGTGGCCAGCTGTGGTGCGAGATTTTGGCGACGTCTTCCCCGAGGAGATGTCTGGTTTGCCGCCTGACCGAGCTCTGGAATTTTCTATCGATCTTGTTCCAGGTGCGCAGCCGATTTCGAAGGCGCCGTATCGTATGGCACCTGCAGAATTGGAAGAGTTGCGGAAGCAGTTGGATGAGCTGTTGCAGAAGGGTTATATTAATCCTAGTGTGTCTCCGTGGGGAGCACCGGTGTTGCTGGTTAAGAAGAAGGATGGTTCGCGTCGCATATGCGTGGACTATCAGGGATTGAATGCGGTGACCATTAAGAATAAATACCCGTTGCCTCGCATCGATGATATTTTTGATCAGCTTGGAGGTTCGAGGGTGTTTTCTAAATTGGATTTGAGGAGCGGTTACCATCAGTTGAAGGTGAAGAAGGATGATGTTCCGAAGACAGCGTTCAGGACGAAGTATGGACACTATGAGTTTGTGGTTATGCCTTTCGGTGTAACTAACGCGCCCGCAGTTTTCATGAATCTGATGAACCTGATTTTCTACGAATTTTTGGATAAGTTTGTCGTTATCTTTATCGACGACATTCTGATCTATTCGAAGTCGGAGGAAGAGCATGCCTCGCACTTAAGGACGGTGTTGGAGATCTTGAGGAAGCATCGTTTGTGTGCTAAGTTTTCGAAGTGCGAGTTTTGGCTGGATCGAGTTGCTTTTCTGGGGCATGTGGTGACTGGAGATGGTATTTCAGTGGATCCAGAGAAGATTTGGGCCATCAGGGAGTGGCCTGTTCCGTCGTCTGCGTCTGAGATTCGGAGTTTTCTTGGACTTGCTGGTTATTATCGGCGATTCATTAAGGACTTTTCTCGGATTGCTGAGCCGATGACCAGGTTGACGCGGAAGGATGTTGCTTTTGTTTGGTCGGGTGATTGTGAGAGTGCTTTTGGTGTTTTGAAGGAGAAGTTGACGACTGCCCCTATTCTTGTTGTGCCTGATCGCAGCGGTGGATTTGAGATCTTTTGCGATGCTTCTGGCAAGGGTCTCGGTTGTGTGTTGCATCAGCACGGGCATGTTGTGGCGTATGCGTCACGACAGCTTAAGGTTCATGAGAAGAATTACCCGACGCATGATTTGGAGTTGGCTGCCGTTGTGTTTGCTCTTAAGATTTGGAGGCACTTCCTGCTGAGTGAGAAGGTGAAGATTTTCACCGATCACAAAAGCTTGAAGTATATTTTCACTCAGAAGGAGCTCAACATGCGACAGCGTCGATGGTTGGAGCTTATGGCGGATTATGAGATTGATTTGCAGTTCCACCCTGGCAAGGTGAATGTGGTTCCAGATGCTTTGAGTAGGCTTCCAGCGGTGATGATTTTGACCTCGCAGTGGAGATTGCAGCAGAATTTTTGTGAGTCTGGCGTGGAGATTGTTCTTCCTGGAGAGGCTTCTTCGTTGATGTACATGCAGGTACAGTCGACAATCGTGGATCGGATTAAGGCTGGTCAGGCTGAGGATCCGAAGCTGGTGAGGATTCGGGAGCAGGTGGAAGCCGGTCTGCGGACTGACTTTTTGATTCATGAGGATGGCTCGCTGAGGTTCGGAGCCAGGTTGTGTGTGCCAGCTGGGGATATCAGAGAGGAGTTGATGGTGGAGGCACACAGTTCGCCGTATTCTGTGCATCCTGGTGGCACCAAGATGTACCAGGATCTTCGTCTGAATTATTGGTGGCATGGTATGAAGAGGAGCGTGGCTCGGAGTGTAGCCAAGTGTTTGGTTTGCCAGCAAGTGAAGGCGAAGCATCAGTGTTCGGCCGGGTTGCTACAACCGCTTCCGATTCCGGAGTGGAAGTGGCAACACATCACTATGGATTTCGTGACTGGACTACCTCAGAGTCCGAAGCAGAATGACGCGATTTGGGTAATCGTGGATCGGTTGACCAAATCTGCGCATTTTATTCCGTTCTGAGTGGGACAGTCCACTGAGGCGCTGGCGAGGAGGTATATGGAGGAGGTCGTGCGACTTCATGGAGTCCCCGTGAGTATCGTTTCTGACAGAGACACGAGGTTCACATCTCAGTTCTGGCAGAGTTTGCAGAAGAGCTTGGGTACGCGTCTGAGTTTCAGCACGGCGTACCATCCGCAGACGGATGGCCAGTCCGAGAGGACGATTCAGATTTTGGAAGACATGCTGAGGGCGTGCATGTTGGATTACAAGGGTTCGTGGGAGGACCATCTGCATTTGGTGGAGTTCTCTTACAACAACAGCTTCCAGGCGAGTATTGGCATGGCGCCTTTCGCCGCTCTTTATGGGAGAAAATGTCAATCGCCATTGAGTTGGGATGACGTTGGTGATCGGGAGTTGTTGGGACCTGAGATGATCGTGGAGGCCGTGGATATCGTCAGGAATATTCGGGAGAGGTTGAGGATTGCTCAGGACCGTTTTAAGCATTGGGCGGATGCTAAACGTCGTCCTTTGGAGTTTCAGCCGGGCGACCATGTGTTCTTGAAGATTTCCCCGAATCGTGGTGTGATTCGTTTTGGGAAGCGTGGGAAGTTGAGTCCGCGATACATTGGACCGTTTGACATTTTGGAGAGGGTTGGCGAGGTAGCGTATCGCTTGGCCTTGCCGCCATCTTTGGAAGGAGTTCACAATGTTTTCCATGTGTCGCAGCTTCGTCGATACATTAGCGATCCGTCTCATGCGGTGGATTTTTCGGAGATTACCGTTCGCCCCGATATGACGTATGACCAGCATCCAGTGCAGATTCTGGACAGGCGTCAGAAATCGCTTCGGAACAAGATTGTCAATCTTGTGAGGGTGATGTGGCGACACGGCTCACCTGGAGAGTCTACTTGGGAGAATGAGGATGAGATGCGAGAGCGTTTCCCACTTTTGTTTCCGGACTCGTGAGTTTTTGGAAATTCCGAGGACGGAATTTTTCTTAAGTTGGGGAGGATGTAACGACTGCTTTTCATGTATCTGGATTTAATATAATATAATATATGTTTTGGTGGATTTTCTCCTCTTGTGTGGTTTTCGTCTCCGTAGCTTTCGTTTTCGAGCGATTCGTCGTATTTTCTCGCTTCTTCCTTAGGATTGTCGATTTCGAAGTATGTCATTCGTGACGGACTTCATAACGGTCGTATCTAACTAATAGATCAAGCCTAGGAGTCTTAGGAACCGATCCCGGGGCCCCGCGCTCCGTATCGGAACTTTCTGTGCTTATTAGCCGGTGTAAGAAGGGCCACCGACCGACTAGATGACGATCCAGTCGGTCGGCAATCCTTCTTGGACCGACTAGTTAGCTTTCTAAATTTCTCAGGAGTTACTGTTTATCGTTAGTCGGTCTAAGAACGTTGGTTGACCGACTAGGTTGCAAACTAGTCGGTCAGCAATGCTTCTTGAACCGACTAACTCATCATCTTATTTTTGTATCAGTTACTGTTTACTCTTAGTCGGTCTAAGAACGTTCATCGACCGACTAGATGCTAAACTAGTCGGTCAGTACTTGTTCATGGACCGACTAACTCTAGAATCCTATTTTCGTTCAGGAGTTACTGTTTGCACTTAGTCGGTCTGCGTTGATCGACCGACCGACTAGTTTCCAAACTAGTCGGTCAGTGGTTGCTCTTTGACCGACTAACTAGTGTTGAAACCCTAATTTCTGGGCAGCCGCCAGCCCAACCTATTTATACCCAACCCAAACGTTTTCATCTTCTCCAACACGACCCAAAACCCTAAAATCTTCCCCCTTCAGCCCCCATCTTCCTCCAAGCTCCATTTCTCCCTTCCAAGCCCTAAATCCATCATCCAATCCATCCATCCACTCTTTCTACCTCTCATCTTCCCCAAAATCTCACCAAATCCATCAAAACCCCAAAATCCCCCAAAACCCTAGTTTCCCCAAACTTCTCCATTTGCTTCCAGATCTGATCCTAGGGTTCCCCGGAGTGTTTCTTCCGCCTCCTCTCGGTAAGAAATCGATCTACCGTTGTTTTCATATCATATTGTAATTTTTATGAAACCCTAATAAAATACTTGTGTTTTGATGATTGTTCCCCATAACAGCGATTCCCCGTAAGCTAGCATCCGCGGAAACGAACTTTCGTAACCATCATCCCCGGTGATAGGCAAGTGAAACTTGCATCTCTTGATTTGGGCCATGTCTTAGGCCATTTACCATGCTTTAGCGTAAAAGGGACTAAACGGTGAAAGGATAGCCGTTTAGACGCCATTGACCTAGCTTGACAACGAAGCTTGGTCCGTCACCCCCATCATGCTCATATGTCACGTTTACTTTAAATTATCGGTACGCGAATATGTTCATGTCATTGCATTTAGTCTGTCACATTTAAATTCCATTAACGGTACGCAATTATCTGTTCATGGCATTGCATAGTGATTATTTATCGTGATTGCGTAGCACACGCTACAATCCCATGTTTCCTGGCTCGTGTTCCAGAAGCGAGCCCTGTAGTTGCTAACCCCAACGCTCGGAAGTCAACACACACTTATTTTCCTGGCTCGTGACCAGAAGCGAGCATAATGAGTTGGAAACCCCAACGCTCGACACATGTGGGTGGGGTAAGAGATAAGCGGATTGAGCCCGAGTGGCTTGATCCGCCACTCCGGCCAGCAGGTGAAATCTCTAGTGTTTAAGTGATTGATAGTGATAGAGATAAACGAGCCGGCCAGCAAGTGGACTCTCTATGCACTAAGTGTTAAGTGTTAAGTGTTAAGTGATAAGTGATAAGTGATAAGTGTTAAATGTTAAGTAATCAGTGATTTGGTAGCTTTTGCTACATCGTGCGTGCTTGCCTCTCTTTTAAACTGTTGCATCATATTCAACTGCCATGCCATTGTTTAACATTTAAATGCTAGGTTGTTAGTCACTTTCAGTTTCCTTGCCCAAGTCTTTTTAGACTTGCTGACATGTGCCCCTTTCTCTTTTGGGTGACGCATGTTAGACCTTGAGCCTGAGTTGCTCGCTGAGGGTGAGGTGTTTGCGGACGCCGAGCTTGCGCCCGTGTTGGACGGGGAGTACGTGGACACTGGGGACCAGTCCTAGTGCCTCCGTGTGTTTTACTTTTGTCAGACAGTTGCTTTGTTATCGGTGCATGGCACCTATACTTTTTATGTCGTTGCTTTTGTTTGGCCTTGTTCTGGGCCCTTAGACTCTTTCTTTTAGCCTGGTGGCTTTTCTGTGATGTTGAATATTTTGTGGACAAACTTTGGGATTGGTATTTCATATCCGTCTTATATTATTATTGTTGTTGTTTCGATTGCAATTACATGGACCTGCTTATACTAAATTGACGCTTATCAGGTTTGGGGCTTCATCGCTCCACTCCCGTGCGGACCTTTTCACGTCTCGCCTCCATTTTAGGGAAGCGGGTCGTGACACCTACCAATATCCCAGTAGTGTAATATGTCCGTTGTGATTGATAATAATCTGGACTGCGGTTGGATAACAAGGTTTTGATTATGACCATTTTAAGAGGATATATAGATGAGTACTCTAAGGTACATCATCAGCCATATGTAGGGAGTGTGTGAGTCCACTTTTATCCCTCAAATACTCTCAAGTGGCCTAAAGGTCTCATTCTTCTAATGATAGTATATCATCTTAAATTCGTTTGAGGAAGTGAGGAGAGTCAATGTCCACGTGAATGGAGATGATCTCGTAATCATTTTTCCAATTTGAATGGGATAATGAGAGTTTCACCCTTTTTTTTGAAGAATCTTCGGGTTCGTCTGGTTAATGATGTCTTGCATCATCAATCAAGGGTGACATCGATCCAAAGTTGGTCGATTCTGGACACTTCTGGTGTTTCAAATTAATTCCTCTGTTCGAATTTATGTGGGACTTTTGAACGTCCATTAAAATGCTCAAGTTAATTTTGTCCGGTAATAGGTGAACTCTGTTCAAACTGTGAAGGATTACATCTTCACAATGACTATTATGCGGATCATAGTTGGATAAAGCTTCAGGCTTTATTGGTTTCTTGAGTCATTAGGGATTTCATTTTGACGAATATCCTTTGAAACTTTATAAGTTTCAGAGAGTACATGGCGTCCTCATTTTAGGAGTATTCAGGGTGATAAATCATTTACAGTAAAATAAAATGCGTAAAAGGCACATATATACTGCAAGAGAATACTACTAATAATTATGTTAGAGCAATAAGTTTCATAGTATGATGTGGGTTCTATAAAATATAAGTCCACAATTGTGCTCATTTTAGACTCATATTATGACAACAGGTCAAATTTATTTTCAAAATTTATTTGTCCTCGGGAAGTAGCGAATTATACATACAGTCAATTTGACTTTCGTCGTTTAGACTAGATATGTATATATTTTTATATGGCATACGTTAATGCCCATTAATTTTGCAAAAAGCATTATGGGTCTTGTCAGAACTTCTGGTCTGATATTGGGTTGCCATTGCATACTCCATATCGAGGTACATCATATCTTCCCTTTCTCATTTTTATTCAAGACTTCCCCTGTTTTCAGTCGTCCTTATTTTCGTTTATAAGGAAGAATGTTTATTGGTCTTACAAAGTAGACTTATACAAGGGAAATGAGTTAGTTTCCATATTTCCACTTTTCTAGTTTATGATAGACTTTTAAAAGTCTATTTGAAAACTCAAGTATGGTCTTCAGGCCATTTTTATTGAGTCATTCAAGTATTGTGTGGATATAGAATCATACTCTAGGGGAAACAATTACGTGGGTACGAATTTTATAATTTTTCACTTATATATTAAGCCACGACTTCGGGCGTACGCTTAAAAAATAAGGTTAGATTCAAGAATTATACCTTGTAAAGTGAGATTACTCAAAAGGGTTTGGCGGTGTTATGACAACTGCTGGTGTCAATATTGGTTTATATAAACCGTAGATTTGAGAGATCTATTTACCGCGAAATGCGTATTTCTAAAAGAAAACGCATAAGTATTTTTCGTATAATCCATCGTACTTGTTAATTTTTATTAGTGTGAAAGGGGGTTGACTTTTGATTTGATTTTGAACTTCAGGTTCGTTTTGGGTTTGAACTCCAGGTTCATTTTGTCAACTAGGATATGATGTTAAACTTATTGAAATCATTATTGGTTTGTTGTCATAAAATATTGTCATGTCATCAGCACATCATACATATAATATAAATCTAGTAAGCTAAAAAATTGTTCTCAATTAACGAAAATTCGAATAAGTATGGTGTATACACATGATATTTATATGCTGCATGCATTTAAAAAAAATCTCATCGCAGACATACAGTTTTGCTACAGGCATTAAACTATGTCATTAGTGATTTTAGCATGCTAAAAAATGCACATCACAGAATCATTAAATATGCGGCAGACATATAAATTTCTACACATGCATTTAATCATCACAGGAATTTTATAATGGAAATGGAAATTTTTTCGTTTAATAATTATTGGACCACTAGACAACGTCATACACCGTTAGGTTAGTTAACTAACGACAGAGCGGTCGCAGGATCTTCCTAATTATTAAACGTTTAAAGAAAATCATATAATCCAAATATAATGGCGATGAGTAAAAATCACATGTAATTTTGTCCAGATTATAACGAAAAGAAATCGCAATTAAATCTGAAATTTTTTTTTAAAATTCGAAAAATTTTCTGGGTCAAAAACCCTAGTTAGGGTTTTGGGGTACGCACGCCGGGCCCGTAGCCCTGTATTTATAGTAATAGGGTTACATAATGGGTGGATACCCACTAACGAGTTGGGCCTCCAAAGCCCGTTTATAACAGAAGAAAGAATGTGAGGGACGAGTGGACGAGTGATGAGAATTATTTTTTCAATTTTGTCTATAAATAGCGACCTACACAGAAAGAACTGAAGTTTAACTGAGTGAGAGGTTTTCATTGGTTTGAAGACTTTTCCTACGTGGATGGAAAGATGACACATGGCCTCTTGGGAAAGGTCGGTCGGGTGACGTAGGTGTCAGTCGTGTCCTTATCCTAGGTTGTTTGTCGTTAGCGACGAACTAAAGGTCGGGCTGTGTCACTTTAGGCGCCACGGTTCGTGGGAATCGGGCGGGTCGTCCCGATCGGGGGTTTTCCGGCCTGGCCGCGCCCCCCGATCGGTCATGGGCTATGGTCCGCCGGTACGAAAGGATACGTCCGCGCCCGTCAATAGGCCTGGCCTAGCTACCCAAGCGTCCCCAAGCGCGCTACCCCCGGTGGGTCGGGCAGCGGTGGTTGTTCGCCTCGGCCGGTTCGGGGAACGCCGCAAGGCGCGCCCGTCTCCATATTGCCCCGGGTTTTCGGGGCGGCGGCCCTTTTGTGGAATGGTGAGTTAATGGGGTGTGTTAGCGGATCCGGGCGGGAGTCGGACTCCTACGATCTTTAGGTCGTAACAGGAGGAAATGGGGATGTAATTACTGTTGAATGGAGGAACGTTGATCCCTATTGCGACATGGGTTTTTTTTGTGTGTGTAAGAATCTATTAAAAACGGATTTGAAATTGGTTTTTAATAGTAAAATCTGTGTGTTTGAGGAAATGATTTTCTAAAGATTTTGAAATAGATCGCTTAAAAAATATCACAGATTTAACAACATGCGCATGTTAAAAATATTGATCTAGGGATTTCTAAGAAATTACCTCTAGATCAAAGATCTAGGGAAGATCGATAAAAATTAAGATCCTTAGAATGAATCCCCGATTCCGATGCCCCATAGAAATCGCCGCAAGGAATCGCAGCAACAAAGATTCCTAAACGCGGTGAGGGTGATTTTTAGGGAATAAAAAGCGAAGCTCAAGAACGAGAGCTCACGTGCTGATAACGTGTTGAAGGAATTTTAGAGAAGAAAGTAAACAATCTCTCATAAGGAGTAGCCATGGCACAAGCCATGGCTCTCTATATATTCAATTAGAGAATAGGAGTCAAAGGGACTCCCCAGTAACTTAGTGGGGAGTAACGGTGAGATGTTGAGGGGGGAGGCCAAAGGCCTCCCTCAACTCACAACATTTTTGAGATTAAAATCTTTCAAAAGAAACCCCTCTATTTGGCCTTATTCTTAAAAGCTTTCAAATCTTTCTTCACCAACCTTTGATCTCAAAGAGCTTAATATTTTCTTAACATTTGAAGATCAACCACTGTAGCCATACTTCATCAACACATGTGTTTTAACTTTTGGCTATAAGTAAAAATTGTATTCATTATAAGTATATCTCACTTGTGTGTGAAGTGATTTCTATTTTAAGGAGAGGTGTTTGTACTCGAGCTTGTTCGTGGTCTTTTCTCCTAACATAGAAGTGTGGTGTAAAGAAGGTGTTGTAAGTTTCTTTTGTTTGGAAGGCGTTAGTGGATTTGTCCAAGTTTGAACATGTAGCTAGATGTAGGACAAAGGTGTCCAAGAGTAAATTGATTATATTTTTTATTCTCTCTCTCTCTCTCTCTCTCTCTCTCTCTCTCTCTCTCTCCCTCCCTCCCTCCCTCCCTCCCTCCCTCCCTCCCTCCCTCTATGTTGTTTTATATACTTACAAATATCTTAGCTCCCGCGTTCTATATTCATATTTATATCTATATCTGTAATGTATTGTTTATTAAGATCAAATTATGTAACTTTAATTTAAATCTTAGATAGAAATTTTCAGAGGGTTTTATAAATTTCATAAACAATATTCACCCCATATAGTGTTTCTGCTTGCCATCTCGTAGAGATCCAAACATAATGGACATTCATTAGTCGACTCATGAACATTCACATTAAACGGTGTCGTCGTCTCGCCTTAATCACTTCCGTTGCCGCGTCCATCATGTTGTCATGTCCTCCATCATGCCGCTTCTTATACATTTGAAGAAGAAGAAGAAGAAGTAAAATGAGTGCATGTGTGTAAAGAAAGAAGAAGAAGAAGAAGAAGAAGAAGAAGAAGAGAATAATGAAAAAAAGGTAAATCTGTGTGTGTAAAGAAGAAGAAGAAGAGAAGTATGCGAAGAAGAAAAGACGAGGAGAAGGCGGCGGATACGGGCAATGAGAGTTTGCGGCAATGAGAGGGGGGAGTGATAATTTGATGATACATGCATGTGTAATTATAAAAACTAAGTTATAAATATTATTGGATGTATATGCAGTGATCTGTGTAAAGCAATTGGGTCTGAGTATGTAGAAGTTTCGGAAGTTGGAAGAATCAATGTTTTCTTTAAATAATACTATTTGTTGGCTGTAAAATGGTCATGTTGAATAGATAAAATCGCGAGAGAAGGACTGTGCTATATACACCACCAAAGAGAGGAGGTATTATATTAATTGCCAAAAATGGAAAAAAAATTAGAAGAAAGAACGTGTGAGGTACGAGTGATGAGACCTATTTTTTCAATTTTGTCTATAAATAGTGACATACACAGGGAGAATTGAAGTTTAACTGAGTGAGAGGTTTTCATTGGTTTGAAGACTTTTCCTACGTGGATGGAAAGATGACACATGGCCTCTTGGGGAAGGTCGAAGTGAAAGAAGGATAATGTCTCAGCTTTCTGTCATCTCTCATAAATTGTGAATTGCCTACAGTTTCCCCCAATAATTCCACCCAAATGAACAAGTACTTTCTGCTTGCTCTTCTCCTTTGTTTTGGGGGCAATGCTTTACAGGCTACCAAGTTCATCGTGACGAACAAGTGCAATCAAACCGTGTGGCCTGGGGTGATGTCACAAGGTCATGGTGGCGTCATGAGTCCTACAGGGTTCACCCTTGCGGCCAACGGGACCCGAAGTCTGACGGCACCCGATGGTTGGGGTGGCCGCTTCTGGGCTCGAACCGGCTGTACATTTAATGCTTCCGGCCACGGCAATTGCACGACGGGAGATTGCGGGTCCAACAAAATCGAGTGCGATGGTGCCAGTTCCACACCTCCGGCAACGCTAGTGGAGTTCAAGCTGGCCGGTGCTGCAGGACAGGACATCTATGATGTTAGCCTTGTTGATGGGTAATTACTCTCTCGTCCTGGCGTTACTTTTGTACACTAATTCAGAAAATCATAGAGTTGTGATTCATGATGCTTCATTTCCTTTGCAGTTTCAATGTGCCGGTGGCCGTTCAGCCTACGTGTTCGTGTCCCGCCACCGGTTGCACCGGCGACGTGATGCGCACATGCCCGGCTGAGTTGAAGCTGGCAGACGGCAACGGGTGCCGCAGCGCTTGCGATGCGTTTGAGAAGCCGGAGTACTGCTGCACGGGGACGTTCTTGAGCGCCAGCGCTTGCCAGCCCACTGCGTACTCGAAGGTGTTCAAGGCGGCGTGTCCTAAAGCCTACAGCTATCCGTTTGATGATGCCACGTCCACCTTCAGTTGCACTACTGGTGCAGATTACACCATCACATTCTGTGCTGATTCGATACCATCAAGGTAAAGATGAAACAGTAATCAAATTGACGTTCTCATCAGAGATGACCAAATTGGCTCTGTTTTGTTTTATTTTTATTGAGCAGCAAAGATGCTAACATCCCATCGCCTGGACCTCGTCCAAATCTCCCATCCCCTGCGCAATGGCGGTACCAAGAATCCAAGGGAACGCGGGCTGCAACGGTTACCGATACTAAGTCAGGGCTGCAACGGTTACTGGGAGTATCCCGGAAACTACAACAAATCAAGGCACTGCACATTAATTATACGGCTATAAGGGCCTGCTCGATTTA